>JAODKC010000041.1:12328916-12378670 GCA_026777985.1 Mormyrops attenuatus | reverse complement strand
TCCCTCCCCCGGCCTCTCTCTCTGTTATTGGATCTGTGATGTTGCCAACAGCTGCACTATAAATAAAGTGGAGGCTTCCTGCTTTGGTCTAACCCCCACTCCCCCCCCCCTTATGGATGAAGCTCTCAAACACAGACAGCTAAAAATACTGCACTCTGCATCACTGTGCTTGCGTCCACCCTGACTGCAGTCACACACACACACACGCCAAGCTTAGCTGCAGTCCCAACACATACACAGACATATAGTACTGACAAATGACACAAGTTCTGTAATGTCAACCGCTGTTACACATGAAGGGGAAAGAGTGAGAGAGAAGGAGGGGTGAATGGGATGTTCCCTAGTACTGTAGGAGAGAGGCGATTAAGAAGAACTTCAGGTTTTAATGTGCACTTATAATACTGGCCTGGGAATAGTCTGACTGAATATCAAAGGCACTAATCTCAGAGCAGTGCATTGTGGGACCTGCTGCTGGTGATTGTAGGAACTCCAAACACACCGTAATGTACAAAGCACCAGTACTGGTTATGTGGCAGCCTAGTCTTCAGAGTGGAGCTAAGTCACTTATCATATAGGCGTGGTTGGAAGCCGGAGAGCCACCTACTTTTGTGGCCCGTTTACACATTGCACAGCCGCCATCAAGGTCAATAAAGGCGTGGGAGTCTTTGGCTGTATGTACACGTATGATTTCTGGTTGTACTTTTGGCTTCCACTGCGCTTTATGTTGGGAGCTATATCTGTCAAGAAGAGGTCAGTGTAGTGAGCAAGTGATAAGCAGAAATATTACTCTTATTATTCTTAGTCCCGGCCAAGTTCCGAACCCATTTACACATGGGCTACGTGGGAGTTAATTACGATACATAACTTTCAATGAATCGATATTGGAAGAATTCAGTTTACACTGTATTTAAAACAATCTAAGTTTTTATGAAAAAGAGAAAACTATATTATGTTATTCTGTCCTGTAGCTCTTCTAGCATCATTCTGTTTTCTTCTTTCTGTCTTTTTGTCATCTTCCCCATACTTCCTTTTACGTTCCGTGTGAGTGTAATGGCAGTAGCACCGTGTGATCATGTCTGTGTAATTGTGTCCACCAATGACAGTCTGCATGGTCCGGTCAGCACCACGGTCATTGTGACTCCTGCCCAACCTCTTTTTCTGGCAGTCTGTTTATGTGTTTATTGTTATTAATAATAAACATGATTGTTGTTTGTAGTCCTTTGGTCATTTTCCTTCCCCACCTCCTGCTTCTCTAGTTACATCGAGTTTCGATTCAGTGTCTTCATAGCCCACTTAGAGCTTGAATGTGAACTAGAAGCAGCACACTATAGTTATTCTGGTTCATGTCGACTAGAATTCTTGCTGTGGGCTGTTACCGTGCGCCGACCCCCCCAGGACTAGAGATGGAGCATTTCTGAAAGAATGTGCACCTCTTCCTGCCTCCCCCCTCTGCCAGTACCAAGTGGGCCAGCTGTACTCTGTGGCGGAGGCCAGTAAGAACGAGACGGGTGGTGGTGAGGGGGTGGAGGTGCTGAAGAACGAGCCGTACGAGAAGGACGGGGAGAAAGGCCAGTATACACACAAGATCTACCACCTGCAGAGGTGAGGCCCGCGGGGGTCAACACGCATACGTACACTGACTCGTTACCAGCAGCAGCTTTTCAAGAGCAATCAAGCATTGTTCTACACATCCACTTAAACCCGAAACCCCTGATTGAGCCCTATCAATTGGTACTGCCCATCTAAAAATAACTTCAAATAACTCTAAATTCACTGCAGTGTTAAATTATTCATCAATTAAAATTTAGACCCTTTACAGTATCCATTTACACTGGATGGATGGGGTTAATTATCGCTAGGGATGGACTATAATCTACGTAATGTTGCTGTCAGGCAGGTGGTATCTGACTTGAGAAATGTCTTCCTGCTATGCTTTGGTGCTGCAGCTTACGTTTTGCTAGAGATAGTCAGCCTGTGGCCCTTGACAGAATGGCTGGCCTGTTCTGAATCCCACTCTTCCCCATTCCTCATAATTTTCTTTCCTGCTTAATGTAATAAAGTGGAAACTTCGTTGATGCATGAGACACCCCACTAGGACACATACGATTCTGCTCCACACCAGCTGGTTTAATTCCCTGTCTGAAGGTATAATGAGGTTTCGACATGGCTGCAGATATTTCACATAGTTAGCCATGACGCCTCCAAGCTGCCCATATCTGCATCTGATTAACAATGTACATTAAACCAATGCTGAATTTGATTTAGCACTGGATCTTCTATGGCAGTTTGCCTAATCCATGTCTTTCGTTTCAGAAGCCACAAATGAATACTGCTAGGCCATTCATATCAGAACAAAGAAACCCTTTTCTACACCAACGGTGTTGGGGGTTGGGATTAAACTTCCTAGTGGGATAGTGCAGATGTAAGAGTGGTTTAAATGCTTTTAAGGGTAATTATGCTTTAAAGTTATAAGCTGAAATTTGTAATAGCAACTCTAATCTCAAGTAATCTCAACTCCACCTATTCATGATTGTATACCCAACAGTCATTCTTTCCTTATCTCTCATGTCCACGTCTCCGCCAGTATTGGCTGTCTCTCTCTCTGTCTGTGTATCTGCTGTGACCTCACGCTGACACCCTCTCCCTCTTTCTCTCTCTCGCTCTGTCTTTCAGCAAAGTGCCGTCGTTCGTGCGAATGTTGGCGCCAGCGTCTGCCCTCAACATTCACGAGAAGGCTTGGAACGCGTACCCATACTGCCGCACCGGTGAGAGCACGCACAAACAGACGTCCACACAAATACAAAAACAGGCAAACACAGGAATAGACATATTTGGGGCTTTCTTTTAACTCCAAATTTAACATAATTTAGAGTCCCCAATCACTCACAAAGCAAATAAAGTTCATTTTTTGTGGAGCCATCTGCACCCTGTCAAAATGTGTTTTTTCAGATTTTGTTGTCTTTGTGTGGACGTTTCTTAAAACATCAATACACAGTGCTTCCAGAAAGTCTTGGGATGCTTGCCTAATTCTGTAAAAATGTTGCAAGTTTAATGGTTTCATAACAAAAGTCCATTGACAAGCGATGTTTAACATATCTGCACATAACTTCCACACAGACATTTTCTTTTTATTAAGTGTCATAATATTTTTGACTGACTCATTCTGTTCTGTTCTTGCCATTTTGCTATTAATTGCAATTGCATTCATTGGCTCCCAAAGTGATGCTAAACACAAATATTGCTGTTTTATGTTATTGCAAAGGTGTTAATAATTAAAAAGCACCCAGTGGGGTTACTTATCAATGAACAGAACAGCTCTTCTAGACCAATGATTTGGGTTTCAATTTATTACTACTTGAAATGAATGTTTTACTTAAAACAACTGATTGTTTCTAATGTGATATTTTTCGTAAAAAATAAATAAAGTAATGATTTTTGTTATGAATCCAATAAATTTGCAACATTTTTACTGAATTAAGCAAGTGTCCAAGACTTTCTGTGAGCACTGTACCTACACACCTACATATCTGTGGGTGCTGGTTTCAACAAGATCGCGGTTGGACAGGGGAGAGCCAATAATGGAGGAGAAGTTAGCCTGATGAACGCCTGACACAATAAACACAAAGTCAAGACAGTGTAAGGGAGGAGTGAGACGGAATGGGGGGGCAGCGCAGGCACTGTCACACAATCCATTCGCTCGCTTACCCCCCCTCTCTCTATCTCTCTCTGTTCAGCAGAGTCTGCTTTAACAGCAACTGAATAATTTAAAGACTGACTGCAGAGACAGAAGGTGTGGAGTTACATTGCATAATATGAATGTTCACCCCAACCTACAGCGAGGTAGACGGATAGACGGGACACACAAAAACAGACGAACTCAGGATAATGAGATTGACGCTGCCAAATCTTAATTTGAGGTTGATAAAATTGTGATTTTTTTCCAATGTATCATAATGAACAGTCAGCATTTGTGGAGTGTGCTAGATGCAGGGGTTACGGGAGAAAGATGCCGTCATGAATGAGTCTTTTTTGGGGGGAGCCTGTGTTTTGCTAGTAAACAGTGTGTTTCTGCCTCTCTCCTCTGCTCTGTGCATCTTCAAAATTCCTTGCTGATGAAGTGATCACTGTGAGTAGCCCTCTGCCCTTACTGTATCTGCCTGTAGTCCCGCCTGTTGCAGATATGGACACAATATAAGACAGACACACCTTTAAGGGAAATGGGGAGAGAGTAGCCACATTCGTCCGTATCAGATGTAAAAGAGAGACTGACACTATTACATGCATGTGTTTACATGACAGCGCACTGTATGTGTGAAAGCATGCACTGAATTTCCATGAATGTGTGTGTAACCATCAATATTTGTAAAGGGAAATCATTAATAATTAATAATTCATGCCAGTATATGATTCTTTTGTATTTATCTTTGCTCACTGCTCTAAAAATGTGCTATCAAACACACTGCGGGAGTGTCCTGTGTGAGATTAATCAGTGGGTGCAGCATCCCTGTGTGAATGCAGATATACTGTTTCATTCCGCAAATCATTTTCTTCTGTGCCCTGACATCTCCCATCCCTGGGCTGCCCGCAGAACGAATACATGAAAGACAACTTCCTGATTAAGATCGAGACGTGGCACAAGCCTGACATGGGACAGCAGGAGAACGTGAGTGAGGCCAATGGGGAGGTGGCTGTGAGGGAGGGGGTATGTACAGCGGACAGCACAGGGGTGCCATAAGGGGAGCGGGGGAGTCAGGATGATTCCAAGGGCCCCTAAATGACAGGAGCCCTAGAAATCTGTGACATAATTGGATTGGTCTGGGATGAGGGCCCAATATGATATGGGGGTGCAAAATCTCTAGTGGCACCCCTGATACAACCCACTGTTTACACCAGGTGTGACTCTCCAACCCTGGTGCATGTGTACTCTCATTATTGAAACAATTTTGGTAACGCTTTCCATTAACTGCACTCTCATAATGTCTCTATAATGCATTAATAGAGCATTCATAAGCAGCATGTAAGTATACAAGAGCATGCTAACATACTTCAACAGCTGTAGTATACATTATATGATAATAACAAACATTATAATCATATTAAAACTGTTAACACATGTTAGGATGTTATGGTATACTTACATGTTCTTATGAATGCTCTTTGGATGCATTATGAATGCATTATTAAGGTGCAGCTAATGTAAAGCATTATCCAATTTTTAAATAAAAATAATATGAAATAATTGTATTTGTTTAGTGGCATCCAAAAGAGTGCATCCATTTATCTTGTGGGATTTTTTTTTATTATTTGCTAATTAGGTAGTTGGCTGGATATTGATGGATGAATGGATGATAAATGTTTTGTAGAGGAATTTCCAGGTAAGGACCTTGTTCAAGGGCACAACAGCAGATCCTCCATCTGCGATGAGAACTGTAGTGTGCTTTTGGGTAACAGGGCCAGATGCCTAACCACTGTGCCCACATGTGCCATCTCTGTTCAGCGCCAGGTCATTGGTGGGAAAGCTGAAGATTAATTCCCTTCTCCATTGTGCTACTGTTTGTGCTCACTGGTTCTTGTTGATCTACTTTTCAAATCTAGGAAAAGGAGGCAAAAGAAGGCCTTGTTTGTGATTCAGTGAATTTCTCAGTTTGCTTCTCTATTTTGGAAACGCGCTTTGTACATTTACTGGCACATTTCTTTGTATTCTGCATTATATTTTCATTATATCAAGCATTACGCAGTCACTCTTGCTCTTAATGCCAAAAGGTGTCATTTTCACTTTCCCCATATGGGGATTTTTGTTCTCAGAATCTCTGGAAAATTTTCCAATAAAATCGGTTCTCATTTGATGAAGTGAGAGATTCTGTCGGTGTGAATATTCTTGTGATTGTGTGGGTGTGAAAAACAGTGCTGTAACCCTGTCAGGTTCATGGCCTGGACCCAGACACCTGGAAAAAAGTAGATGTGGTTTACATCGACATTGCAGACAGGAGCCAGGTAGAGCCAAAGGTGAGACCGTAACACATGAATTAACACATGCATAAGCATAACAGAAACACTCCTAATCAACTCCTCAAACACTTTTTAATAATAGGTACTGGTTTCCAAGCTTTCTTGTACTCTCCTCATTCCTTCATTTCATTGTTCACTCACTCTCTTTCTCTTTCCCATATATATTTATTTCTCCCTGCATGCCTCTGAACATTTCATTTAAATTCCCTTTTCTTCTCTTCCTATACCCCTTTGAAATTTCTCAATCACTCTTCGCAGGACTACAAGCCAGAGGAAGACCCCTCCCAGTTCAAGTCCATAAAGACTGGCCGAGGACCCCTTGGGCCTGACTGGAAGGTTGCCTACCAGGCTGTCCTATTTATTGCCTGCTTATACTTAAACATTATTTATATTGTTTAATTACTAGAGGTTAGAGGTCTTTAGGCTGAGCCCATTAATACAGTATATTTTTTTTAATTCTGTTGCTTGTAAAATTGAGTTTTTATACTCCTGTGTTATTGTTTATTACATGTTTTGCATCTAGAAAGAGCTTCCCAAGAAATCAGACTGCCCACATATGTGTGCCTACAAGTTGGTTACTGTAAAATTTAAGTGGTGGGGCTTGCAGAACAAGGTTGAAAACTTTATCCAGAAGGTAAGAATGGCCGCCTTTTGCATGAGTGTGTGCGTGTTTGTGTGGGGTCTGGTCTAGCAGGTCTCCCTAAAAATGTATTTCTAACAATCCTGCATACATTCTTTGACACAAGAGTTGTCAGAGGTAAACTTCTGTGAATGGCGCAAAGCAGTGCATTTGGCTACAGTGGCTACAGTCATTAGCCATTAGTCAACGACTATTGTCCCATAAGATTACAATGGAGCTTAAAAATTCCAGTTCAAAGTGCACTTCTCATGTGTCAGTGGTGATGCTGATGTAAACAAACGTACTGCACTGCCAGCCGTATAAAGTATGGCACATACAATTATGTACAGTACGTAATACTTGATAATGATAATAAACAACTGTTACTGATTTATGTATTTACTGTAATGTACTTGTTCTGTTTATAAAAAAGTTTACTGTGGCCTAGATGTCTAGTATGCTTTACCATTTAAGTTTGTGTAAGTACACTCTATGATGTTTGCACGAGGACAAAATCATCAAACGATTTTCTCAGAGCATATCCATCGTTAAGCAACATGACTGTATATACACAGACATGACCTCTAGTGGTGTGGCGGTGGCATTGCTCTTCAAAGCTATTTCAGTGTTTTTTAAGGTCATTTCAATGTAATAAATATAGGTCGTAAAATGTTGAAGTTTGTGTTATTTTACATTGATCTCTGTTTGACCCTGTTTTTCAGCAAGAGAAGCGCTTGTTCACCAATTTCCACCGGCAGCTTTTTTGTTGGATTGACAAGTGGATTGAGCTAACGATGGAAGACATCCGGCGCATGGAGGAGGAGACCAGGAAGGAGCTCGATGAGGTGTGCACATGTGCTTGGAGCCCCCTGCCGGGTGCTCCTCCCTGTCTGTGAGCGACTGATGCTGCTGTCTTTGCTCTGCTGTGGGTGATTGATGCTGCTGCTTCCCACGTGCCCATAGATGCGGGTGAAGGACCCAGTGAAGGGGATGGTGGCCTTGGAAGACTGAGGCCACGTGCATGGTGTCTACAGCTGCTTGTTCTGGTACAGGTGGGAGCGCTTTGTCAAAGCTCAGATGCTAGGTTGGAGGTGGGAATGAGGGCATTTGTGGAAATTTTGGAATATATTTTAGTGTATGCTAACACTTTTGTCAAATGTATCTTATCTCTGTATACATGAATTTAAACAGGTATTGTTATATACAACTCTGGAAAAAAATAGGGGACCACAGCAAAATTTTCAGTATCACTCATTTCGTGTAAAATATACATTTTTTTGCAAACTCCTCCTGCCTGGCTCTTCCCTGCTTCCCATTAATGAAGGGCTTCTTCTGTGCTTTATGGGTCTTCAGTCCTGCTTCTAGGAGCCTGATATGAACTTCCCTAGCAGTGCACTTCACACCTGCACTTAATGTCTCCCATTCTTTTTGAAGATCACTTGAGGTCATCCTCCAATTTATGAGGAACTGCCGGATAAATTGACAGTCATCTCTGGCATTAGAAAGTTGCTTCTGCCCTCTACCTAACTGGTTTTTGGTTGTTCCTAGTGTCTTCTGCTTCACCTCATTCTTGTGTACTGCTGTCTTAGAAACTTTGGGCCTGGAAGCAGCCTGCCGCTCAGAGTAGCCTTCTGCCAACAGAACTAGGATTAAAGCAGGATTTAAAAATGCAGATTTTAAAAAATATAGAGTGGTCTCTTAATTTTTTCCAGAGCTGTATATAAAACTTGAGGCATCCATTCATTTTTATTCTTTCTTGCTGTCTTTATCAGATCTGTGACCCAAACACCAGCGGCTCCGCCTACTCCAGTTTCATTGGCACAACTTATCTGTGAACTTGGTCCAGTCCACTAACCCCCTCTTTTTGTCTCCTGCTTGGTATAGCTCTTTGTGAGCTGTATCTGCCAGTAAAGGAGACTTGCCCTAGGCATTTGTAAAATGATTGTGAAATTACTGCTAACCAAACAGAACCAGGTAGAAAATCACTAAATACTGGTGGTTATGACTTTTGCTGTGTGTGACCAGCACTAGCTCCAGAACTGGAAGCAGAACAAGACCTTCAATACAGAAAACGGAGACACTAAAATTAGGCTATTTTTCTTTAAAGTAATACTAATATACATAGTATTACAGATCTATATAAAATGTAAATTATTCAAAGAAATGTGAAAGAGTTTTTAATGACTTATCTGTACTGTACTTTCCTCCTCTGCGTGTTTAGGACCAAGCCGAACATTACTAATGTTTATTTCTGATTGTCTGGTGGTGTTAATTCAGTAATTTTCAGTTTTCACTGGTGATACTTATAGTTTGCCTCTCCCACCCCCCCACCCCATCACCCCATAACCCCATAATCCTGTTTGACTTCTTGTGGAATCTCAAGTTTGTAAGTTGTTTTGGTTTTTCCTGTCAAAAAATACTCCCGTGTTTGTCCGAGTGTCCCCACCCTCCTCCTCATTCGCTGTCCCTCTTTTTGCTCTTCGGAAAGGATTATCTTTGGTCCAGTGAATGAAGCTGGTAACCAGTGATCTTGTGACAAGTGCAACTGCTGTGGATGGGAACAGAAAGACTCTGTGTGTCCTACAGGTCACACCGACAGGAGCTAATGGTATACTACAAGGCTCCAGTAACCATACTGACACTATACCAACCACTACTGTTTGCCGTGTTTCATTGACCTGTGCTGTATTACTTGCTACAGGGTTTCAAGTATCTCAGTATTAACGAAATACTTATTTTTATTTTTTTTTCTCGTTTGGATGTACTGCTGACTGGATTTGTATGTGTTGATGTACACTTTAGGGTATGTATTTGGTCCTCTTTTCAAAAACCGCTGCAGTTAGACAGATTGCCTTGAAAATTTCCATCCATCCATTTATGCAACCCTAACTGGTGGTGAACCGTAAACATCCCAGGAAACTTGACTTAGGGTTCATCCTGAACAGGATGCCAGTCCATCACAGGGCACGCATGCATAAGCAAGGGCAACTGAGAGTCTCCAGTAAATATGCATTGCATGTCTGAGGAGTATGGCTGGAAAACCAAGGCTAACACAGGGAGAAGGTGCAAAATCTGAAGAAACAGAGCTGGGGCCAGACTGGAAGCCACAATGCTGACGGTGTGAGGGAACAACGCTTACTGCTAAGCTGCTGTGCACCCATTCCTTTGTTCATCATCCATCATTATGTTCGGACTTCATTTACATGCCCCTCTCATTTCCATAGCAAGGGCAGTAATATTACTACAGCTTGTACGTCTTTCTTTAAAGACGCAAATACTATTAATTGTGTCACTCTAGTCTGTCGAGCCCATGTGCTGAAAAGCACCGAACCAAAGGGCCTTTTGTTCATTACTGACAATGTGTGTCCCGTCTAAGACTCACACCAGAGAGACATCAAAGTTTTGCAATTCGAGACAACCTGCTATAGGGCCCATCACCCTCAGTACCTCAACTGTATCTCTATATTTGGAGCACTATCTTACTTTTTGAACAGGTGCATTTCCAGAATGATAATATAGAAGCGATGTACATTACCTGGTTAGAGTTTCTCTCCAGTCTGGAGCTCCTTAGTGATGCTTAGTTTATTGAGCTGCAACTGTCTACCTTTGTTCCTACTACCTGGGTTTTTAAGGAAATTGAAAATTTCCAGCCAACAGGCAGTTAATATGGATCTGCAACAGGACAACGTGAATACGCAATAATCCATAGTGCAACCCCTTTACCCTTTGAGTTAACTGACGTCTAGAGGATTAGATAGTCACACAGTGTTTTTACAGATCTCGCAGGCAAATTCAGGAGCTGCTAATTTAGCATAGATAGGAAGCAGAATCCTTAGTGTCCCTACATGCAAGGAAGTAGAAGCCTTTCTCGAAACATCAGCAATAAGTCATACTCTTCTATAGATCGAAGTGTCCAAAAGTTTAGCAAGTGAGCCGCTCCCATGTCATCATGTTCTTGCACAAGAACTCACCATTTACATTTGCTGTTTGAGTGGGTGTGTTTCCTGTCAACCACACGTTATCTGTGGATGATGGGATGGCTGCAGTCTGGGTTTTCCTCCTCCGCCTTCACCCCAGTTCTGTAAAAATCTATTAGCAATACTGCACTGCGTTGTCAATAGTTTACCCTGTCCCTCTTGCGTCTTACACTGTTATAAAGAGTAGAAAATCTATTTCTGTAACGTATGGATCCTTTATCAAAATCTTATAATGGAGAAGTATATACTGAACTGTACATAGTATATAAATATCTGTAGATGAACACATATATAGGTGATAGCATCCTGCCAAAATAACAGCAAACTTGAGTCCTCCCTTCTGTACGCCCCCTTCATTGCAGCAGTGACCACATTGACAAAATTCACTCAGATCCTCCAATGTGATCTCGGCTCCCCAACGGTCTTGCTCTCACCTGAAGTGATCTCCGCCAGTGGAATTTTGGCAGGACAGTCTATAAATATATTTTTGTTCTGAACGTTGTATCAATGTCATCAAGTCTCGGAACCATTCAGACCTATTCGCACAAAGGCAGCTTTTATGAAAGCCCATGACGCCCTGTCCCGAAGTGAACCTCCCGGATCAATAAACCAGAAGCAAGAGGCAGATCCGAGAAGCTCAAACGGAGAGCTTCACTTTCTGTTTGCCTAACTTCATCGGAGAAGATACCCCTTCCCATGACGATCAGTGTAGCAGGGCACACTTGTAAAAATATAAAATAACAAATGAATGGTTCAGAAGATTATTCCATAGATTGTGTTGTTAGATTCTTCGCTCTGTAGGTAGGATGACCAATTCAAGATTTCAAAATTTCAAACTGTATTTTTAAATTTTGTTTTCTTGTCATTTTTTTCTTTTTTTTATTTTTCTGTGAATTTGTGCCTTTTGTCATTCTATCTTCCAATAAAAATATATTGGAGACATGAAAATAAACAAATCCAAATGAGTCAATTGTACTTCGTCTTAAGTTTGCAAAGTGGTGCAGAATTTCTTAGATTTCCATATAAAATTCGGTGGAGGTTTCAGAATATACATCACATTGTCTTTTAGAAGTTTGACATTTTGATTTCTGAGAAGACAAATTATTAGACTGAATCAATAGGATGAGAAGACCATTCATATCTTATCCTAAGCTTTTATTTACTCTGTTTAACCATTAACTTTGGGTTATCAAACTTAAACCTCACTAATCTAATATTTGCTTTGCCACTACACTAATACAGTCATTGAAATCCTACCTTGTATCACAGAATGTTATGAGGTGAGGTCGACCCCTCACGGTTACATGTAGGCTTGTCTTTCTGAAGAAATCTTTTAAGTCAATGAAATGATCTCAGTCACCACTCATTTTTCAATTAATTGACTGAGTGCTTTCTTCATTCACCACAGGATACTATCTCTATTTGCCATCCACTGGTGTAATGATGTACAGATATCAGCATGTCAAATATAATTGATATAATATACACTCATCCGATTTTTTATTAAGAATGCTCAAATGCTGCTCTCAGAACGGCCTGAGTTCCTTGTATTAAGGACTCTCCCAAGTGCTAGAAATATTAGCGATTCTGATCCAGGTTGGCATGATCTCATCACATAACTGCTGCAGAATTTTTGGCTGCATATTCATACTGAATCACCCATTCCACCACATGCCAAAGGTGCTCTACTGGATCATTGATGGGGCGACTGAAGAACACTGAACTCACTGTCCTATTCAGCGAACCAGTATGACTTGTGCTTTGCACATGGCACATTACCCTGCTAGAATTTAAAAGATGGATAAATTGTGGCCATCAATGAATACTCATGGTAGGGGGCAGACTGGCAACAAAAGGCAGCCTGGGGATTTGCTGCCAAGTGGCCCCAATTTGATAATTTGCTGCTGACCAGGGCGGGAGGGGGTTTCAGTGCCAAAATGTACCTCAGGAGTCCCCTTTCCCCCAAGTCGGCAGCAAATTATCAAACTGGGGCCGGCTGAATTGTGCCGTTTTGCTGACGACTGGGAAATTTCCCAAACTTCCTGATGGCCAGTCCATGCCTGACACATGGCCATCAACCATACTCAACTATACACACTCAACCATACTCAACTATACTCAACTAGGCTATAGCATTTAAATGAGGCTTGACTGATAGTGGGAGCCCAGTGTGTGCCAAGAAAGCATTACTCACATCATTAAACCACCACCACCAGCCTGAACTGTTTAGTCAAGCCAGTTTGGGTACGTGGTATCAGGCATGCTTTACTGGATTCTTCTCCTGGCACATCAGTAGAACACAACAGTAATCATGCAATATATAATGATTCATGCTGTCTGTGCTAAACTCTGTCCCAACCATCTGACCGCAGTAGAAATCAAGACTCCTCAGATTAATGGTCCGGTATCGGTGAGTCTGTGCCCACTGCAGCCTCAGTTTCTTGTCTTGAGTTGACAGGAGTGAAATTCAACTTGATCTTCTGCCCCTTGATGTCTTTTGCCCGTTAGTTTGTTCAGAGATGCGTTGCTCCTCACAGCTGTTGTAAAAAGTGTTTTTTTGAGTTACGCTAATGTAATTTTCCTCTGAGCTTGAACTAGTCCAGCCATTTTCCTGTTACCTCTCATCAACCGACAGCACTACTGACAACTGGATGTCTGGCACCAACAGTCAGGCCATGGTCAAATTAAGATTACATTTTTCCTCAATCAGATGTTTGTTCTGGCCATTAACTGAAGCTCTTGACCCATATTTGCATGATTTAATGCACAGAATTACTTCCGCATGACTGGATGATTAGATATTTGCATGAAGGAGCAGGGGTAGGAGTAATAAAACTGACTGTATAAAAGCACATAAAACATATAGACATATATAAGAAATATATAGTATTTTGAATGATATACATGTCTAGTCAGTTAAAAGTACAGTTTAATAAACCCAAACTGAAACACATTTAACATCATTTTGATCAACATGTGAACACTCCCAAAGGACAAAAATGATTCCAGATTTAAGTGTCGAAATGAATGTTCTATATGACCGAAGTAGAAAATCTATACACTGGAAATAATCTCTATTTCCATCTCTACTCACGTGCCTAAGAGGCCAGAAGCCGCTGGTAACCCCAGTCCTTCGCCATTATGTAACGCTTTCATGCGCTTAACCAAAATAAATAAATAAATAAATCGCAGGTCATGCGAGAGAGAAAGAATTGGAGACTCATTACCGTCGTCGGATCAGTGCACGTACAGCAAGAGGGTGAAATCCTAATCGGGATTTACAAAGTGGACGGAGTATTAATATGTTCTTTCAAAGAAACCGGGCACATAAGTTAGGTAAAAATCCCATTTAAGTATGAAACTGTAAAATGTAACCATAATAAACCATCACTGGTGAAAGCGACTTTGTACAAGCCATGTTGTGCCTACAAACGTTTTACAGCTTAAGTCAATACTCGAAATTTAAAGTAATTGAATTAAACACGAGATGAGGAAAGACAGTCATGAAAATAAACGAGTACTAAAACACACAAAAAAAAAAGTTAGGGCTACACGCACTCTTTGAACTTTTCGTTAGTCTTCTACACTGTATGAGGCATGACCTTTTAGTTAACGAACAGTGACTAAACACTGTGCTTTGTGTAGCGGTTATGTCACGCATTGTAATTCCGCGGAGAGTTTTAAAGTCCACGCAGCCCTATTCCTCCCCATTCAGCCGGCGGCCGGACTTCACCGAGGACGCCCGGAATTGGCCGAGACCCTGAACCACGCGATCGTGCCTCTGGAGCTCGTGGGTCGCCGAGGGTACACTGTCCACGCGCCGAGTCACCACGGGACTCACAGTGCACTGCGCAACAGGTATTTCACACGCTGCGGCCGCAAACCACAGGCATACTAAAGTTTGATGGCTGATGTTTGTTTGCTGTTGCGTTTGCGTTAGTTGGACATAAATATTTATGCCGGAGCACCTAATCTCGCTACCCTTGCATGAATTTCTGGAATTACTTGGACAAAATTAGCGATTGCGGGAGTAATAGCTGAAGATCCATAGATGAAAAATATAGTGAGGCTGCAATTTGACTCGCAGTTTTAGTGAAAGATGAGTATATTCTTATTATTCTCTGACAGATTCCCATTCACGCGAGACTTCTTAGACGTCTGTAACAAATACTTACATTTAGCTGAATTTTATTTGAAAAGCAAGAGATGTAGCAATTATGTAGTTTCCGTTATTATTATTAAAATATAATTTCTCTATCCATCTAGCTGTTTGCCAAACTACTGAGAAAGAATAGTATATTCTAATTTACTTACTGGCAGTGAAAATCATTTGTTTAATTAACGTGGCTCAAATGAAATTAATTTATTTTATGAAAATTAAATGTGTATTACTCACCACGAGCAAATTGACTGATGAATACGACGTGTTAGTGACTGCATATTTTGTTTGCTCCAGCGACCTTGACAAGAGTAAGTGGTTAGAGGATGGATGGATGGATATTTAGTTTGTTGCTTTTGAAGCTTTTAGGACTTAGGCCGTCTTAAAATACTTGTTTAATTGAAGTTGGCATTGAGACTGATGGGTAATAATGTCACACAAGATGTGCCCAGTCAGCTAATCATGTGGCCTATTTTGTCAGGTTAGGATGGAAGTGGAGGCCCAGGAAGGTATTCCCAACTCTGCCAGTATCCAGCTTCCTGGGCAGGGGGAGACGTACAGGTATGCCCTAGAATTTGATATATATCGTTCTCCTTTCATAAACCTGTTATTTAAGTGCTAGTCTGACTCAGTCACAGGAAATGCTGTATCTGGAATGTGCCATTTGTTGTTGCTGTTTGCCAAGTAAATTTATTATGTATCATTTTGCTCATGTATATGTTTGGCAGTGGGAGTGCACAATGGGTCACATGGTGCTGGTATGTTCAGATGGCTGAAAATGTGAATTCATAAGAGGACCAAACGTGTTTTTTTTAATCTGTGGAGGTACGGTACTCATAAACATAACAACAGGTCAGTATAGCTAATGGGCTGGTATGGTGCAGACAAAATGCATCATATTAGACTAACAGATAAACACAGGTCCTGCAGTCTGGTGATTAAGGAGCTGGTTTACTGAAGCCAAACTTGCAAATTATTTCGCCTTCAAATGGAAATTTCAATCAGAAGTGACTTACCTGAGGTAAATTTAGTTTGACACCATTATCCTACACATCCCTTGAATTATATGCACCCCGAAGAGAAAGAAATTACTTTCACCTTCTCATGTCCTCAAGAGACATTAGTATTGTGCTTTTATTGGAAGGAAGTGTTGTCAGTGAAATGTGTGTCTGTCCATATCATTATACTTTAATATAATCACTGACCAGATCCATTCAGGATTGTTTACTGTTAACAGCAGCACTGATGTCTGGAACAATGACATTAAAACATGGAATTTCCGTATCATATTCTTTTTTCTAAAATCGGTCTTCTGTAGATCCTTCGGTGCTGTAAAAAGCAGACGATTCACTGGACGGTGGTACAGCTCTGACTGGGAATTAGTTAAAGTGTCAAAAATAAAATACCAAAAAGCTTAATTTCTAATACACAAAGCCTAAAGAGGTATTATTTATATAATAGTGCATATAAGTAAACATTATTATACAGTAGATTAGTGTATCTATTAAATATACTTGTGCTACACTATCAAGGTGCACAACATGCTTAATGCTGTGTAAGACTTCAGTTTGTATGTCAGTCTAGCTGTTATTTTGTTGCAGAATTAGTGTGTTTTTTTTTCAGTAATCTCCCACATGACCTGCTTCCCACATGTCTTTTTTTGTTCTCTCTAAAACATAGTCCTTAAGAATCCACTTGTTTTATTGCCCAAGGGGGGGATGGTCTGCAGAGTGGGATCTCTTGGTAATTAGCTGGAATTAGACCGAGGTATTTTTTCTGCCCCCGCTTTTGTCCTTGGATGGTATTGTAGGCTTTATTTCATTCTGCGTGACCCCCATCTCAAATGGATTTACCCGGATTGCTTTTGCCAATTAAACAGCCATCCTGGTCATGTCTGGATCTCAGTAACGCTGAGGTCGGTGCGCTTAGTGCTGTCACGTGGTCGTGCACTTTGTTGTGGGTCAGCTGGTCTTCTCATCTGGTACAAGCGCTAAAGGATGGTCACACGATGCAGTCTGTTCCATCCTGATGAGCACCGACCATGTTTACTTTAGTGGGTTTGTAGATTTGCCCATCGAACACAAGCAGCTTCTACGGCACTGAAAGCAAGCAGGAACAGAAAACACAATCATGAAGTCCAGAGGTCTGCTGTTGGGTGTAACCAGGTGCTGTTGTGTGACCTGATAGGTAAATACAATGATAAATGTGGGGAGACAAGGTGAGATGGGTTATGAATTCACTGCGTTATCGGCACTGCCAAGGTGGCCTGGAATGAGCCCTTGCTTTGCACTCCGTAAGCTGCAGATTTCACTTTGTGGCAGTCAGTCTTTATTTGATAGGACATCTGTGGCAGCTGGAATAGCCTGGAAGGGCTCATTTCAGGAATGTCTTTGGTAACCTAAATCCTAATATCCAAGGGGACATATGCTGTCCTGCCTTTATTTGAGGGCAGTGCTTGTCTTTGGAAGTTGGGAGTCTCACAGACTGATCGGACAGATACCCATTTATAAGCATTAAAATATGATTACACAGTGCAGGTGTCTGATGCAACATTTAAACGATAATATTGAAACAGATTTAATATCGATCATGCTCTTTTTCTATGTTCTGAAAATTCCCTCGTTTAATAAGAGCTGTTGTTCAGATTTATGGTCTGAATTTTGGTTTCAGTGTTGTCTACAATAGTACACACACTGACTCTAGATTAGTGCTGAAAAATTCTCTGCCAAAACCCAGATTATGCTCTTGATCCGGCAGTCCACAGTGCTGAAGGCACTGCTCCTGTTTTCTCAACGTTTCCCTGAGTAAAGTCCAAAGGCAGGACAAGTACCACAAAACCATAGTCATTTATACTTTTACACGATGAGCCAAATGTTATGACTACCCCCATGTGAAGTGAATTAAAACATTAAAACGGTGTGTGTCAAGTTCTGGGAACTATATCAAATGTAAGCTAATATTCGGTACTTGAAGTCAACATGTTGAATGCAGACAAAATGGGCTAAATATCTGAATGACCTTCAAAGGGCCAAATCATTATGGTCATACGATAGGGTCGGAGCATGTCCGTAAAGGCCAGGCCTGAATGAAGGCTACTCCACCTGGTATGAACCAACAGAAGGGATATTGTGGTACAAACAGCAGATAACTTTCATGATGGCGACAAGAGTAATGTGTCACAATGCTCAGTGCATGGAGTCCTGCTTCTTAAGGGGCTATGTAGCTGTGGCTCGGACTTGTCAGTCCTTCAAATCCCACAGATTATATGTCAAACTCAAGGCCCGCGGGCCACATCCAAACCGGCATACAATTATATCCGGCCCGCGAGATCATTTTATATATCTTTTTTTTAATGGCCCGACGATATGAAGTGCCAATAACACAAACTACAAATCCCATAATGCAGCGCGACAGCCACCTTACTGAACGATTGGCTACTGGCGATTATTCCCGCGTCAATTACGTGAGATTAGTCAAGCGTCTGTTGATGTGTACAACCCTAATTTCAAGTCAATGCTTGATTTAAGTTGATTCTACAAACAGCCTATCAAAACTAGTGTGAGGCTGAGTATATGTGATGAAGATTAACAAAACGTCACAGGAGTCATCTCACTGATGAACACCTGCAGTCCATCCTGAGAATCTCCGCAAGACGGAACCTTACGCCAGACATAAACGAACTTGTTGCCAAGAAAAGGTGTCAAGCATCCAGCTCTGACAGAATGTCATAAGAGCAAAGAAAATGGAAAATTGGATTTGTTATTATTTTAACTTTCACTTAAAAGCACAATCTATATTTTTTGCAGCATGTTCATATTTTGAATTTGTACAATTTTGACAGGAGATATTTTAATGGAAAGCAAAATATTTTAAGTTATTTTAAGTTTAAGTTTATCTATTTCGGAATAATATTGTATCCTCTCTGTTTCGATTCATATTTATGTAAAAAAAACTTTTAGTTTTAGTCTGTTCAATAAATGTCTATCCTGTTCGGCCCACGACATAAAGTGTACTTTGAGTTTTGGCCCCCTGTGCGATTGAGTTTGACACCCCTGCCACAAATGCTCGACACATTCTTAGCTGTCCACGTGATTGAACAGAAAACGGGATTCATCAGACCAGCTGACCTTCTTCCACTGATCCAAGGTCCAGTTCTGATGTTAGTGTACCCACTGTTGGTTTTGATGGGGCGCATGGGTCAGCATGGCTCCCCCCCTGACTGCTCTGCAGCTACACAGCCCCATAGGCAGCTTGGCTTGGTGTACGGTGTCTTGCGACCCCACAACATTGTCCTGAAGGACAAATAACTGCAGGAAAATTTGGGGAAGACAAAGCTGTCCACTCATACTGGGCTTCAGTCCTCAGAGACATCTCAGACTGACACTGTAGAGTGAACAGCCCCTCATGGATAACACTCCTTGTCTTTTCAAACTACATTACCCACAAATCTAACTCATACCGCTGTTTTTCTCCTGAATGCCTGTCCTCCTCCCACAGGGTACATGTGGTCACATGGAACATCGGCACGTCAGAACCCCCAGACAATATCAGCTCCCTGTTGTACCTGGACTCACAGGTCACCACAGACCTCTATGTAATTGGGTGAGTCGTCAATGGACTGTACTGTGAATCCAAGTGCTACAAAAGGATACACTGTGCAACTGGATATCCAATAGAAAGTCCTTTCTGAGTGAATAAGCTGTGATTCTACCTCAGTTACCTGCATTTTTTACATATTCATTTGTTTTGCATTACAGCTGTGACATCTGTACTGTATGTATAATGTTTATGAGTCAGATACTCTTTAATATATTATATAAACTAATCAATAACCATGAGTGACTTTCCAAATTCCACTGGCTTATGTGTGTGTGTGTCTGTGTTTTTCTAGCCTGCAGGAGGTGAAAGCCAGACCGTTGCAGTTTGTCATGGATTTGGTTTTTGAAGATTCCTGGAGCCACCTCTTCATGGCCACCCTGGGGCCTCTTGGCTATGTAAAGGTACACTGTATGTCCAAAACGTAGTGTGGATACCCCTATTAAATGGAGGAATTGCCTAATTAAACCAAACCTGTTGTATAATCAAGCACACAGTCACGCAACACAGTATCCTGCAACAAACATTAGCTACAGAATGGGTGGTTGTACAGAAGAGGTTAATGACTTTCCACCTGGCACCAACATAGGACGTCCTTCTTTCCCTGGTGAACCGCAAGTGAAGTGATTGAGAAGGAGGGTGCAAGTTCAGCTTTGAAGTGTTAGGCCACACCAGCTCACAGAAAGAACATAAGAGATTTACAAACGAGAGGAGGCCATTCAGCCCATCAAGCTCGTTTGGGGAGAACTTAACTATTACAGTAAGTCAGAGTTGTTAAAATCTTATCTAGCTCTGATTTGAAGGAACCCAGGGTTTTAGCTTGCGCTACACTAGCAGGAAGACTATTCCATACTCTAACTACACACTGTGTAAAGAAGTGCGTTCTCAAATTCATTTTAAAATGTTCTTCCTCTAATTTCCACTTTTGGCCACGAGTTTGAGTATTTAAACTAACACTGAAGTAGCCATTTGGCTGAACAGCATCCAGACCTGTTAGAATCTTATATACCTGGACCATGTCCCCCCTTAGTCTCCTTTGGTCGAGGCTAAACAGATTCAGCTCAGCTAACCTCTCCTCATAAGACAGAAAGGGACCCGATAGCATCAATAGGCAACCTGAATGTCAGTAAATGCCACCATCAATGTTCCTATATCTAGTGGAGAGCCTTCACTGAAGAGTGGGGGCTACTATAGCAGCAATAGGGTGGCCAACTTCATATTAATGCCTTTGGATTCGGAATGAGATGTTGGACAGCTGGTGTCCACAAACACTTGGGAATGTATTGTATCAGAAACCAGAGCGTATGTGCTCTTCTGTGAGTTTCTGGGTGTGTGTTTGTCCTTGTGTCTGTGTCTGTCTTTGAAACAATGATGTGCTTCATTCCAGTCTTTGTTGGGACAGAGGGAGCTGGGGGGGGGCTGGGTTCTGCTGAATTGTACATAGACAGTGATTCCTTTGTCTGCCTGAGCTTACATAACATTGGAAGCTTTTTCTCAGCTTGTTTGTCATTGCAGGTGACATTGCCATCTTGTGAACGTGCAACACAAGCAGCAGAACATCCATCAGTGTCTTTGTTTCGGGTTTGGGGGGGTCGTTCGTTCTATAATTGTGTTTCTGGAACAGAATGCCTGTCTGGGCAAAAGTGTCAGGGGGCAAAAAAGACTGGTGTGAGCAGCAATGGGACTGCAGTGCCGGCGAGATGCTAGGGACCTCCTTTGGCTTATGGTGTCCTTCCCTCCCAGGTGACCTCTGTGCGCATGCAGGGTCTGCTCCTGTTGGTCTTCAGCAAGCAGCTCCACCTCCCGTTCATCAGGGATCTGCAGACCACCTACACCCGCACCGGGATCTTCGGGTACTGGGTGAGGCCTGGGCTACAATGGGCCGGGGCTTTTGCTTTGCACAGCTACAGTGGCATACAATAATATGCAGTATTGGTTTTCTTTAATATATTTGCTGACAAATAATTGATTTTGACTTTGAATTTACTGTCAGAGACTATGAGTTGGCAATAAAAATACTGAGGAGATGAATATGTATGTGTATCATTTGTAATTCAAGGAAATCTGATACCTGTTTGGTGGGTTGAATATTTTTGCCAGTAGATGCGGAGAGTGACTTGGCTAATTCATTCCAGGAAGCATTTCTATAGAAACTATACAGAAATAATGATTGATTGATGGTTGGTTGGCTGGTTGGTTGGTTGTACAAATGGTGTATCTGGTGCTGGAATCCTTGGTAGCTCAGGGTTGGGAGGTAGTAAGATCCAGGGACGTGTAGGGATAGAAGATGATGATATAGAAGGTGGAGAGACAGGAACACCAGACATTTTATGAATTACCAGGCCATAGTGGTTATACTCAGCATTAGCACCATGAAAGGCTGGGGGGGGAGCACCGGTTATACTGGTTAATATTCTATATGCATAGTGGGGGGATCAGCAGTCCCACCCAAGTGTTAAATTTGTCCCTTTTTTCTGTTTGCTGTTGTCTTCACTCTTCTCCCAGGGCAACAAGGGCGGGGTGTCCGCGCGGATCTCTTTTTATGGACACATGCTGTGCTTCCTTAACTGCCACCTGCTCGCACACATGAGCTACGCATCGCAGCGCGTTGATGAGTTCGAGTACATCCTGGACGTGCAGCAGTTTGACACGCATAACACACCGCACGTGCTCGACCACGAGTCAGTGTCCTGCTTGTGCGGCCTGTTCACGCCGAACATAGTGACTGAACACGTTTATTCTGAATGATCTGTTTAAGTGCGAAACAACTGTTGCAATCTAAGATAAAATTACAACTTTAATGAAAACATATTACAGATAAAAGACATGAACCAGGATAAGTGGTTGGAAGATGGATGGATTGATAGATTTATGGATGTAGATAAGATAAAACGGATTATTATTTTTTGTTACTCTGAGATTCTGTAGCACATTTCATACTAGTGCAAAACTTTAAAAGTGGAGATCACAGTGCAACAGGATAGGTCACGGCTGGTCATGGTTTAATAACAGTTATGTACCCCAGTTTGGTCTTCTGGTTTGGGGATCTGAACTTCCGCATCGACGACCATGGCCTTCTCTTCCTGCGCGCTGCTATCACCAGCAATCGTTTCAGCCTGCTGTGGAACAAGGACCAGGTGTGATTGTCCCACACACACACACACATACATACACACACACACACACACGCACACTTACCATGTATGCCTATATTTATGAAGACCTCCCATTGACTGTATTATTGCTATTGTAATTATTGATCCCTATCCCAAACCCACTAAAACAAACAAAAGTGATAACAAACAACACATCTTTACATGGTTGGTTTTCTCCTTTTTAGGAGCTTGTAGACCTGACCACATAGCATCCTTTCCTTTAAAATAAAAGTGGTTTTAGTCATGTCTGTACATTTTCTCTGCTTTGTCGGCCATCCTGCACAACATCGGCTAGCTAATTAATAATGAATTATTCATCAATTAATATTCCATGTGCACAGTGACACTTATGGGATCTGCTGACCCTCAAAAAGTTGCTTAGAACATTAACTTTTAAATTTAGTCACCTAAGATAGTGAAGTGACAGACATGCACAGCTAATTAACAGGCTAATTTCGTCTCTTAGTGTGATGCTTTCCGTTTGACTCGGTTTCACTCACGATGTGACTCACTGACTCAGTATGACTCTGCAAATCTTACTGTTGGGCTGCGATTCTCAAAGTTTCTTCCCTGTGTGACTCTGACTAAGTTCAGCCATTTTGCTTGGCCCTCAGCTGCTGATGATGAAAAAGAAGGAGGCCTTGCTGCAGGAGTTTGAGGAAGGCCCTCTGTACTTTAAACCCACCTACAAGTTTGACAGGTTTTCCCAAACCTACGACACCAGGTAATGTGATCTTGCGTACATAGTAACATGCTGGGAAGCTTTTTAAGAGCGTGTTCATGCATAGAGGAGAAATGTGAGGCAGTGGATCAAGTTAACAAGGGTTTATTGAGATACAAGAGGGATTCCCCTTCTTGGATCTCAATGTGAGACATTTTGGTGACAAATCCTGTGCCACCAATTTTCTGATCTATTATTGTGTGATGGTCTACAACGGTGTTTCTCAGTCTGGTCCTCAGGTACCCCCAAGACAGTCCATATTTTTGCTCCCTCCCAGCTCCCGGTAAATCGTTGACTGTCCGGGGCTCCCGGAGGACCGGTTTGAGAAACACGGGTTTTTAAAACACAGGAAACACTTTAATTTTAAGAGTGATATTTTTTATGATTCCAAAGGAAGGCTTAAGATTAGGTTTCAGAAGGAGTCCCACATCGGCTCATTTTGTTGACTCACTATACCATTTTACGGCATCCAAATGCCTCACCCAGACAGCCAGACGCCTCACTTCCTGTCACCAGAGATGACGGTCTTTCCCTCTCTCTTTACCCTTCACAGGGCTCCAAAGATGTGGCTGGGCTTTAAGTAAGAGCTTTAAAATTCTCCCAGTACTATAGTTGCTCACTAAACCTGCCAAATCCCCTTCATTATCTGCATCCCCCCCCCACCATCCATGGCTATTCTACTATATGACTTGTGGACCACAGATGAACACATCTTTCTGTGAATGTGGCTAGATACCTGACATAGATCTGACCTCACCTCAGCAGAAGTACTTACACACACCCGCTCATGAACTTGCATTGTGTGCTTCTCAATGTGCGTGGTTGTGTGTGTGTGTGTGTGTGTTTGCGTCATGCTGTAGTCTGCACTCACGCCCTGCATCCAGCTCGTTGTGTGAATACTCGTTGTCTGTCCTGCTCTCTGATTGGAGCTGTGTGAACACTCGTTGTCTGTCCTGCTCTCTGATTGGAGCTGTGTGAACAGCGATCTCTGCTGCTTTCTGATTTGCCAGTGGCAAGAGACGGAAACCAGCCTGGACTGACCGCATCCTGTGGAGGGTGAAGCCCAGACCCAAGGTGGAGGAAGGGTCCAAAGTGGAAGAGGCGACGAGGAAGCCACTCAGGGAAGAGCTCCCCCTTAAGGTGGCGCTGGACACTTACACCTCTGACTATACCTATGGTGTCAGCGACCACAAGCCTGTCATTGGCACCTTTGGTCTTGAGGTGAGGCCATTGTTGTGAAACCTTGATCAAAACATGACTTTGTAGGTCTGCCAAGACTTTTGAAGGCTCCCAAAGAAACTGTTATCAGCCCCCCCCCCAAAGGAATTGTCAGAAACAGAATGAAATTAATCTCAATATCACGGTTGCATTCTGTATCACAGAGGGCTCTGGCCGTGTCGGAACCGGAAACGGCCAATACGGTGTGTCGACATTGAAACTTTCTGTAACCTTTTGTGCAGCTGAAGAAGAAGTATGAGACCCCTCTGGTGCGGGTGTGTGCCGAGGGTGATTGGAGTGCCACCGGGGACCCTCTGGTGACGTACAGCATCCTGGAGCCTTTCCCTGCCAGCACCTGGGACTGGATTGGCCTGTACAAGGTCAGCTGACAAGAGGGGCGACAGGGTCATTTGACCAGACCAGCCTCACCAGATCACCTTCTGTCAGCTCATGTCGCATCAAATGTCTGGGAAAGGTTACAGTTTGATGTCTCCGTCTCACAGGCCAGGTTTAGAAGCGTGTCCGACTACATTACATACATCTGGGTGAAGGGGATAGAGGTTTCCAGTAGTGATGATGTCATCCAGGTATGTATACCCCTACCAGGCTGAGTGCTCTGTGTGTGTGTGTGTGTGTGTGTGTCTGTTGTACAGCTGGGTGAGAACTTAAAACTAAATAATAGGAGAAATAAATGAATAAGTATTGACATATTAAAATGATGGCGTGTGTACAGGGGCGGGACCTCAGGGACACTGGCCCTAGCTGAAAGCTGATTGGCCGCCAGAGTGCTCCCTTCCCATCACTCACCAGTTCCAAACATATCATTGGCTAATGATAAGGTTGGCCCCTCTGCATGAATTATGGCCACTCTTACGTCCCCCACCTTAAAAAAAATCCTAGAATTGCCCCTGATTAAAATCCAGTGATCATTTTAAAGTGTGGATTGATTAATTAATTAAAGGAAGTTGTAACGCTGTCAGCTTAAAGAGAGGTGTAGTGTACACCAGTGGTTGCAGAGAATCTGCCCAGCACATTCAGGTATATACTGTAGGTACACTACACTCTGTCACAGAAAGCAAAGAGAAAACAGAAGGCAAGAAAACAGGATAAAGAACAGCGGCAGGACTGAGGAAATGTGCAGGCAACACTGCCAAGTGAAGCAGCAGACAAACTAATTAAACTATATTTCATTCCAAATTGTTGTAAGGTAGCTTATGGGAAAAACCGTGTTGGAATTATCCAAAACACACGTGGCTGTGTTTTTTTTCTCTCTTTCGGATATTTAGTCCTTTTTTCATTCGTTCATTTACTCCTTGGAGAGTTTGCCCACCGAATTGAATGGACTGCAGATTTTTTCCTGCATAAGAATACGTCTGTGGTGTTATTGTTGATAATTGAAATTGTTATCATTACTGATTTAGCTAGCTATGAATTATAAGTGACAAAGTGACTTGGTTATTTAAGCGTGATTATTAGGATCTGTATTTATGCAGCTAAAGGTAATATATCGACAAAGTAGTTTCAGAAGTCAGATTAAACCCTTTAAGCCCTTTAATGAGTAAAAAAATATTGTTCTACACTGGTCATTTGAAAGTTGGCTACTGGATCTTGAATGCCTGCTGTTACGTGTTTGCACAACACTTTGAGTGTCACCCATTCATGCTCTTTTCCTCTTGTAGATTTGCTATTCAGTCCCAACTATATTACAGCAGAAGTGAATTAATATATAACACATATAATTAAGGCTGCACTGGCCATCTTGCAGACAGAGACCACAGCTGGTTCTTTATCCCGGCCCTGGGTCTCTGGGCTGGATATTGTACTTCTTCTATAGCATAACATAGACTGGTCCTCATGAATCCTTCTTGCTTTCTGCAATTGCATCCAGGTTTATATGAACAAAGATGACATCCCAGCACTGAAGACAGACTGTGTGCTCTGTTACTATAGCAGCAATGCACACTCCATCGTGGGCATCAGTCCGCCCTTTCAGGTGAGTCCAGGTTTCGGCTGTTTGTGCACGCACATATTCACACCGTGAGTCGGCGGTGGAATCTGCACATTCAGAAATCCTTATGCTGCAGTAATATGAGCCAAAGTGATTGTTTCAGGTACATGAGTCTGTGATGGTCACCGAGGAGGACTTAGCACCCATGATAGCCAATGGGAGGGACAGGAATGCTGCCAGCTGAGGCTGCACCCGCCCAAACCACCAATCAGCACCCTCGACCCTGGAAAGCACAGCTGAGCCACACCCCTCCGATTGCCAAACTCTCTGTCTTTATTGGTGACATAATGTCAGTATTTGTCTCTAGAACTACAATGTTCCAACAGACATTTTTTATTGCAATTTATGTTGTTTTTAATCATTATAATTGCAATTTAAAGGTCAATTTATATAAAGTAGCTCAAAATTTCACATTATTGTTATTCTATTATATTTTTTACACAAACTTTCATTTGGTTATGATATTCTCAGTGGTACAACAGGAGAACCCTCCTGAGATTTGAATGAACAGCAAGTATGTCTGGTTCCTTAATCACTGCACTGCATCTTAATGAGGAACGGGCCTCAAGTCCATAAATGAGAGACAAGGGTATGTGTGCGTTCAGCACCCACCTCCATCAGCTTATCTGTCACAGACATCGGAGGTGTGAAAGATGTGCAGTGAAATGTACAACAGTTTGGTAAAATGCGGCAGCAAACGATTTTTTTTTTTGCTTGCTATGATTTAAAACTAATGCGAATCAAAAAATGGCAGAATTTAGTCAGTTTAATGTCAGTGTGAACCTGCAGAAAATGCTGTTTGTGTTGCGACATTAAATACAAGCTATGTCACAGCCAGCATAATGGAAGTGTTTTCTTATCAGGTGTAAAATAGAGTTGCGATTCTTGTTATTCCAATGTCCAAGATGCCAGAAGTGTTTCTTTGCATATTACCATGTGTTGATTGTTATATGTGTTAATTAGATGATCCTGACAGTAATGGTAGCCTCAGAATCGTGCAGATACTTTGTATCAGGAGCCACGGTTCTTATATCAACCACTGCAGGGCCCTCTGCGTGATGAAGTGCTTAGCGTTGATCTGACAGTCACTGGTTAATTTAAATGTTGCTTTCCCTGTTGATTTATTAGCATTTTATTGTGTCTGTGTTACAAAGGAAAATTCTAGAAAGTACATAAATGAAAAGTCAACACAACTGTTTATTATTGTATTATGATGTCTGTTAAACTTCATCTTATTAAACCTAAATAGTTTAGTTAATTTTATTTTCCTTCTTTAGCAATAATGTATTATTTTTTATAGTTCCATTTTAATTCTCATCTTTATGTGTTATTATTGGTAAATAATACTGTGCTTATGGGATGTGCGTGCGTATGTGGGCAGTGGTGGCTTAATGGTTAGGGACACACACTTGTAACTGAAAGATTGCAGGTTCCAATCCCTGACCAGCAAGGTACTGCCCCCAAGCACTGCTCCCCGGGCGCTGAATTAGCTGCCCCCTGCTATGTCACATATGTGTTAAATACAGAAAACACATTTCATTGTTGTGTGCTGTGGTGTGTCAACAATGACAATCAATCACTTAATTCTATCCTGCCAATGTTTCCCAATTCAGTCCTAGGGGACTCTTAGACAGTCCATGTTTTTGCCCTACCAGGAGCTGGGAGGGAGCAAAAATGTGGAGTGGCTCGGAGCCCCTGAGGCCCGGGGTTGGGAAACACTGATCTGTTGGGGCAGACTCCAGGCTCCCATGACCTGGAACTGGATGAATAGTTGGAAGATGGATGCGACTGAGGAAGGGCTTTTTTGCGGACTGATGGTGGGATAATGGATGACACTGTTACCTTGCACCTCCAGGGTCGGGGCTTTGAATCCTATCTCTCTGCTGTGTGTGTGAAGTATGATTGTTGTATGTGGCACCTGTGTTAAGCATGTTTCTTCCCAGAACTCCAGTTTTCTCCTACAGTCCAATGGCAGGGAGTTCAGCTTGTGTCTCTGCTTTGCCTCTGATGTGTTATTGTATAAGTGCCCTATGATTCACCAGCATCCTGTCCAGGCTGTACTCCAGCCTTGTGTGCTGTCCTTCCTGGCATAGGCTCTAGGCAGTTGGAAGACAGATGGCTTTATTGCAAATAGTTAAATTACACCATATCCTGGAAATTCGTAGCTCCTGCAAGATTTTTGGCTGCAAATATCACTCAAAAAAATTACATGATACTCAGAATCATTTGCTGTAGTTGTTGGTTGTATTCACGTATGTTGAAAACTAAAACCACCACTAGACGGCACCATGTTACACGTTTTTTTTTTGGCGCTTTTTATTGTCGTCATTGCGACGCAAAAGGATCGTGTCTTTTAAACACTTTACACGTGTGGATTTTGACGACTTAGAAGGTACGTTTATTGCGTCTTTATCCTCTCTTCCAAGCTGTTTCACTTTAGTAATAATCGCTGTTGTCCATTTTACTGTTGTCGTTATTTAGGTTTTAATAACGTATTATGTTAGCAAACTGTATGGCTTGGTAAAATAGTTCTTCAACCGGCATTTTACGGAGTACCCGTATTGATTTTACATTGTTTATGCTAACTGATTGTTTATTAGTTTTCCTCTTGCAGTAGACATTTTTTTCGCTACAATACCTAATATTTAAAGAAACACTTCGTTCGTAACAACCTAATATCCTGTAACGTAACCTAGATGGGTTCTCTTATCGGTTATTTAACCGGTGACCTTACATTAACGATTGATATTCTTGAAATAATGTGTATTTGGTAAGTAACAATATCAGAATGAATTAACAGACCGCAGAAAAATACGGAAGACAAATGTGTTTCTTTGTTTAGCTGTTTTAAAAGTTTTCGTTCGTTAACATTCCACGGTTTACTGTTGATCAAATGAAACGCACCTGAAAAGGTATCCAAACCTCCCTCTCGTAAAGAACATTGCCATCGCATAGCTGAGTATCGGACGTTTCCCCGGCGAAGATGAGCGGCGACGCGGAGCGTCTCTTGATCCAGTTCCAGGACGAGGCGGGCGAGATCCTCGGCTCCCCCTTCGATGTGCCGCTGGACATCACCACGGACAAGCTGCAACTAGTCTGCAATGCACTGCTGCAAAAGGTAGTAGGGGAGCCGTATTAATAGTGCTCCTCTTACTTCTGCATATTGGTTTCCGCCGTGCCGAAAAGCCAAAGCCTTATGTTATACAGCACCAATCAGGTGACGTAATCGCCGTACATCTGAATCAGGTGTTAATTCGCACCTCTGTCCCCAGGAAGAGCCGGTGCCCCTAGCTTTCTTCGTGAACGATGCAGAGGTGCTCTCATCCCTCGGCGTCTGCGTGCAGACAATGGGTGTGGACACGGAGCGGGTCCTGCCGGTGGTGTACCAGCCCCAGGCCGTGTTCCGGGTGCGCGCAGTGGCCCGATGTACGAGCTCGCTGCCGGGCCACACGGAGGCTGTTATCTCGGTGGCCTTTAGCCCCACTGGAAAGTGAGTAAGGGTGGAAGTGCAGGACTGCGATTTCCAGATCCTGTGGATGTTTTTTTTTTAGCAGGGTAACAGCGATTAGACAAAGTTGTCGTGGATTTTAATTGTCTTTTATTGAAAAACTCTAGTTCATATTTGCCAAGAGAATGCAATACATTACAGCAGGCGTTATACACTTATACACGTTATACACTACAATGTCACACCTGATGGCTCCCCGCAATTATATCCAGCAACTGGCTAATGTTACCTAATATGGTATGGGTTACTTATATTTGCTATTTAAAATTAAAACAGATTAATCGATTAATCGGAATGAAGGCAACTAACACGTTGTCACAGGGTTGCCAACTTTGGTCAGCTGGCTGGTGTAAGATTTTAAATTCCCGTCTGCACATACAAAGTCTGCAAACATATTTACATGTATATAACCTTACCTTGTAAATAGTCTGTAGGGTTTTCAAAGTACCCAACACTTTTGATGTAGCTAATTTTAGGTTTGTAATGAATTAATATAAATTTACCGTAAGATTTCTTGCATGAGCCTGAGAGTCTGAAAGCATAGGTGCCACATCAGATGCGTGAGAGCTGACAACCCTGTTGTGAGTTGCAGACCCACAGCCAGTGGGCAAGAGATAGAGAACAAAATGCCTGCTATTGACATACCTGTTGACAGGTACCTGGCCAGTGGTTCAGGGGACACAACAGTGCGCTTTTGGGATCTGACAACTGAAACACCTCACCACACTGCCAGAGGTTTGTTCAAAGCCCGTGGGAGCAGCGTGGGGGGGCAATATCGTGAGATCACTGAATCAAAGTGATATGCTGGTGTTCTTCGCAGGACACACACACTGGGTGCTGTCCATCTGTTGGTCACCGGACGGCAAGAAGCTGGCCTCTGGCTGCAAGAACAGCCAGGTGAGTGAGATTTATACTCTACTGGATAGTCAATAGTGGAGACTGATCTTTAATGTTGCATTATGCAGATCCTAATACAAATGCATAAAACAAATCAAGCAATTCTGTGCTACAAATGTCCTGTTTCTGCTGTGACCATTACCTAATTTCACACTATATCGCTCTTAACAAATCGGGCAGTGAATCCTAAATCACCCAGCTGACTTCTGCTCTGCTCCCCCCAGATCTTCCTGTGGGACCCTGCCACAGGGCAGCAGGTAGGAAAGACTCTTACAGGACACTCGAAGTGGATCACCTGGCTGTGCTGGGAGCCGCTTCACCTGTGAGTTCCCGTCCCACTTTGGCCCCTATACCTTCCTGAATTGCTTTCCTCCTTCACAAAGACTGTTGTTTCCTGCACAGTAAGTCTGTCTCGTCTCTCGCGTCCCAGAAACCCGGAGTGCCGCTACCTGGCCAGCTCTTCAAAGGACTGCTCAGTGCGAATCTGGGACACGGTCCTCGGCCACTGTGATAAGATCCTGACGGGCCACACCCAGTCGGTCACCTGCGTGAAGTGGGGGGGAGATGGCCTGCTGTACACGTCCTCCCAGGACAGGACGATCAAAGTGTGGCGAGCCAAAGATGTAGGAGCCTAACCATCTGTGTTCGGTGTGCCTGATGGTGACTTGCTTTGCCTTGGATTGCTTGATGATGTCATTCACATTATCCAAACTTTTAAATACTGAGTGTTTTATATCAATACCAAGAATGAAAAAATCATACATGTGTTCTTGGCAAGTGCGGTCTTGCCATCTTATCTCCCAAGAATGAACTTGGGACACAATGAATCATGGGATTGTTGTCATTACTGAGAATGCAACTGATGCATCCTTGATATTTGCGGCGGGGCAAGAATGACATCCGGGGATTTTTACTGTTCTCCGTACTTCTGTTCTTGAGTATTGGAACTGGTCTTCAGCAACAGAAGAGGACGTCAAATGAGTACATGAGAGCACAAGAATGGTCAAGAAAGCATATCGATAAACACCCACCGTCTTGCTGTATCTTTCAGGGCGTGCAGTGTCGTACTCTACAAGGCCACGCACACTGGGTTAACACCCTGGCCCTCAGTACAGACTATGCCCTACGGACAGGGGCGTTCGAGCCTGCCACTGCAACCGTGAACCCCCAGGATATTAGCGGGTCGTGTAAGTTTTGTCCCCTTGTGAAGAAAGCTAGCATTTGATTACAATTCACATGCGTTTGCTTTGAAACTTGAATGCTGGACGTATTGTAAAGTGTATTCTGCAGTTTGTGTGTTAATTTGCTTTTTCGTGTGTATATTTTTCTCCTGCAGTGGAGGAAGTGAAGGACAAAGCCTTACAGAGATATAACAAAGTGAAGGTAAGTGTGTGCATCCCAAGTAGTAATGTTATAGTTTGTTGTTTTTTTTAGTTTTCAGTTTGACATTATTTTCAGTTTTCATCTGTTTTGTTTTGTCGTGTTCTGAGTTTTCGGTTGAGTTGCGGCTATATTTTTGTCAACCGACCCGTTCGGGGTCGGAATCGGTAGAGTTGAACGCGTCTCAACCTATACAAATTTTAGCGGGAACGGTTGCGTTCCAAGATATAGGTCATGGTACAAGTCGGAAAAAATTCGACAGACCTGTTCGACGTCCAAGTTGGTAGAGTTAAGAGGCGTTCGAGTTCCAAGATTCTACTGTATTTCATTTAATTTCGTTAACATCCCTGCGAACCCGGGGCCACGTCAGCTTCATGTCCGTGCTGCCGTTCCTAGGGCCAGGGCCCAGAGCGACTCGTATCTGGCTCCGATGACTTCACACTGTACCTGTGGAACCCGGCGGAGGACAAGAAGCCAGTGGCACGGATGACGGGGCACCACGCCCTCGTCAACCAGGTGCTCTTCTCTCCTGACACCCGTCTGCTGGCCAGCGCCTCCTTCGACAAGTCCATCAAGATCTGGGACGGCAAAACGGGCAAGTAGGTGGCAGGGGTGGGGGGTGGGTTGCCATGGGCTTGGTGCTTCGGAAAAAAATTGACTGAACAAAAAAGGAGGGGTATTCTAATATTTCCATTTGCTATTTTTTTTTTTTTTTTTTTTTTTTTTAAATAATAATCTATAAGGTTTGTCTCAATATCAAATCTGAATTTGTTGAAACAAAAAAGTGACACAAAAAATCTTCAGTCTCTTGTTATTAGAGATCGGTGGATGTTTATTAAAATTCAGGATATCAGTCCGACCTGTCAGTCTTGGGCAATTTTTAACTGAAGGCACTACAACTGAAGACATAATTACTAAAATAATATAGATGATTCGGCAAGAGGCTCAGAGGTTAGCAGATTATTATGAAATTTGACAAAAATAAATGTTATTGGTCAAAATTGCCACGGCGGTGTAAACTAACAGTGTGTAACATGTCGGCACCCCCAGGTACCTCACTTCTCTGCGGGGCCACGTGGGCTCGGTGTACCAGGTGGCCTGGTCAGCGGACAGCCGTCTCCTGGTGAGCGGAAGCAGCGACAGCACCCTGAAGGTGTGGGACATCAAGACGGGCAAGCTGAGCGTGGACCTGCCCGGCCATGCTGATGAGGTGAGGGGGTACCTGGGGGATTAACACTGTCTGCCATGGCAACCCATGGAATATTTTATCACAGCATACTGTGTGTTTCATATACGCACACAGGTGTTTGCAGTCGACTGGAGTCCAGATGGGCAGCGGGTTGCCAGTGGGGGAAAGGATAAGTGTCTGCGGATGTGAGTCTTACCACATCTCCTGTGTTTTTCGACAGCCGGTGTGATGGCTGGACTGACACCCTTGCTTTTCTTTCTCATACTTTCTCAGCTGGAGGAGGTAGCTGTTTTCACCGAGCTGAGCTGTCGCTTTTGCCTTCTGTCAGCCAGGAGGTGGAAAATGCCTAAACCAGACTGTTTACCCACAATCCACTGCTCTACTCATCTTGGTGGGCCAGTGCTGCAGTGCTGTCAAAGGCCAGGAAGCATTGTCATGGGGTGTGCAGGAATGTTTAGAGGCTTATTTTAGTACGCTTGTACTAATGTCACATGTCCTATTCCAGTTCAGCACAGAGATGCTGAAATATGTACATGACATTAAGCTATGATATTAAATGTTACCAACTGAAATCCTGAAGGTGACTTTCACTGTAATTAGCCTGACATTTGTGATCCTTGTTTCTGCTTTTAATTAGGGATGCCTGTGACTCGTACTTCAAAGAGCAAAGGTCCCTCTCCACCTTTAAGTCTGAATCCCCCTTTTGCTGGGTTGTTGGACCAAACTATGAACAGACTGAGCACAGAAAAACAAAAGGGAGCTCAGTTTATTAATAAATATTTAATCTTGTTCTAAAATCCCACCCCAGAACCAAGTTTAACTGGCAACACGTAGGAGGGATGTGAGAGACAGAAGCAAGTTATGAGACACATTGTGGCATTTTGGGGCAAAAACCATCGCGATACAAGGTGCAGACAAACAGTACCTGCTTTTGGCACGTATGGACAACTGAGCCAGTAGAGGGAACCAGTCCACCTTGAGTGTGACAATGCTGGCTACCAAAGGCTTTGGATGTCTAATGGAGTGGGTATATTACCCCACATTAAGAGCACTGGGCACAGTTTTACACATTAAGCCCCCCCCAAATGAAAATGGCAACATAAGCAGGAATGTAAATGTTACAGTGCCAAAATGGCATCAGCTGAAGCAAACATAAAATTTCATACAAAAATGGGAATACAGATCTAACGGTATATCAGCCACAAAAGATCGTAAACTTAAATTCAAGCTCACGTCGCTGTAGTTTACTCCTGGTTTCTCAGAACTAAGTGCTAAGCTGGATTGGAACATTAGTGGTTCTAAGCCATCTCTACCAAACATGCCTCTCTCCAGCCCAGGTTTAGGTACCGGTTTGGATGTAACAGCACTATGAAATCCTAGAGTCTGGACTGAGATCTGCTCCGGTTTTTCCAGCCATCCCTAAGCTGATAAATTCAGTGCTAATAGCTAATTTAGTTCAATTAGTTCAACTGCTCCTTGTGATTAAATGCTCGTGTAGAAAGATGATGTTCATATACCTCAGGACACGAGAACCAGGAGAGAATACTAAAACTTGAGGGCGATTATGAAACAATAATTCAAAAATAAACTTGGTGGAAAGGCTATTCCCATGATCCTGTTCCCAACATAAAGTGAAATGACTCAACTCTAACATAAGAATGCAATTCTGTACACTAATTAGCGGCAAACTGGCTTGTGCTACTACGACCGACAACCTTGTTAAACAAACGGCTTTCCTACAGCAAAGCATTAAACTCTGAAGAAAAAGTGCAATGGACTGCTGGTATTCACATCCTTTGACGTGTCGGCTGCATTGGACCAAAGCCCGACCAATCGACAGTGAACAGATCAAAATACCAGAGTTTTCCCCAAAAAAAAAAAAAAAAAAAACACCTAAAATGTGTCATAACATAGAATTACATCCCTTTGTTGAACAGTAGAAAAAAAAAAAATCTTGTGCGTTAGAAGTTTGTGAGTGTAGCCTGCATTTCTACGTCTACTCCATCCCTCCGTCTCCTTCGCATCCTTCAGTCCGTTTTCCAGACGTCATTGAGCATCTTGACGACTTCCTCGTAGATGACGAAGACGATGGCCACGTCCAGGCACACTCGGCCCAGTCTCGGCACTGTGCCCTTGTAGAACCTACAGGACGGCGACAGAAGCAGTGTGAAGGTGGTGGTAAAGTCACAGGACGGAGAACAGATCATGGGTTATACAGGTGTACCGTGCTCACAGAAGGTTTTAGAACGGTTAATTCAGTAGAAATATTTTTTTTAAAATTTGGGTTTACAACAAAAATCATTAGTTTATTCATTTGGTTACAAAAAAACATGACAGAAGCAAGCAGTAGTTTCAAGTAAGACAGACACTCACGCTTGTGGACCTTCATTGCGCAGGATCTGAAAGGCACAGTCAACGGTGTTACGGTAGCGGTGAGCCTCCAAGCCCTGAAACAGAGAGCGCCTTTACACATAACAGGTCACAGACAGACCACGTAATGCAGAAACAGGTGTAAAAGCACCCAGATAAGTCTGCGATTGGTGCCCTCTTTAGGGTAAAAACACAGACAGATACAGACCTGCATCCTTGTCTTCACCACATCGAGAGGTGTGTTCCCAAAAACACTCGCAGCCCCTGCCAGTGCCCCAAATGTCGCCGTCACCACTGGGTGCATCTCACGCCGGGGATCATCGCCTAGGGGGCGGTAGGCAGGGTGACACTCCGTAACAAAAAATGTCCCCATTGATCTTCACTCACACACTTAAAGATCATGTCATTCAGTAAACCCAGTGTTTCCCAATCCGGTCCCTGGGGACCCGCACACAGTCCACACTTTTGCTCCAGTAGAGAGCTGGGAGGGAGCAAAAACATGGACCATCTGGGAGGGAGCAAAAACATGGACTGTCTGTGGGTGTCCAAAGACCGGGTTTTAAAACACCAAGTAAACCAAAGTACACTTCTAAAAATTATGTAACAAGCTAATAATATGACATCAACGTTCAGATCATAGTTCCTTACCTGCACCCCCAGCTCCCCATGTTTAGAGGTCTGTCTTCCCATCAGAGTGGTCTAAAACTCCTTTGTTTGTGCTTGAATCTCTTACAGGAAGTGCGGGGTCCCATCCTCCGTCCTTGGCCCACTCACCTTTGTACCAGTTCCGGAGTGAGGTCATCACGTAGAATCGAATAGCCTGGTTGGAACCCTGTTTCAGCACAGTGGCGGTCAGGCCCTGGTAGGTTCCACGCACCCCTGCACACAAACAAATCAAAACAAATAAGTTCAAGAACTGCCTGTACAGGTGACCTGCTGAGAACTGAACCCACAACCTTCAGGCTGAAAGTTCAAGTCATACATACATAATTAAAATATGTACCGGTAACTGACACCAACAGACTGGGGCTGTATGAATACATTAAAACTCAATAAAACAAGGATCCGGTTCTCAGATATGATGAAATGTCATTAATATGAAACAGGACGTCAGTATTCGCACTGCTGCAATTCATGGCTCTGACAGACCCCTACAAAGAGTTTGAAGGATAAGCACATTGGGAGCGGCCCTCTGCCTTACCCTGGTCCCTGATGATCTCTCGTACCCCGTGGAAAAACCCTCTATAACGAGGCTGCAAAGAGCACTGATCATGAATGAGCTTCACCTAAAACAAACAAAAAGCAGAAGCAATTCATTTACGGTCATTATTACAACTATAGATCCGTATCATGACTTGAGGGAATGACTTTCGGACACCTAGGCGAGCTGAGCTATGAACTGATCTCCACTTGGCGATAAGCTGAATTTGGCCCGTGGGGCAGAACCCAAATGGACGAGGATGACCCAGATGAGGGGTCTGAGTTTGCAGGGAATTTTTGGCTGGACCTTCCGAGTTGTAAAATATTAGGCAGTCAAAGAAAATGATGTTTAAATGATCTTCATATGTTGGCGTAAAACTTACTTCATGTCTGTCAAACTGTCAGCTTAGCCGCTTCAAAACCAGCCCAGTGTTTGCAGCAACCATCCAATAAACCAATGAACTCGACCACTTACATACCTTACTTGGCTAATCGATAAGATATTTAACTATTCAAAACTAATTAGTTAAGCAAGCTGGTGGTGAAATTTAAACTGATGCATTGAATGACTGGGGTGTCCCCGAGGAGAGGTTTGGGAACCAAAGTGGTGTCCACCTTCATCCAACGAGATATCAGTCATTTTTTTGGAGAACAGAAGAAATTCTTACTAGTTTTTATTGCATTACTCTTTATTTACATATGTTTTGATGTTAAATAATGTTTTTTTCTGAGGAAATATGTTTAACCCCCCAGATAAATAGTACAAAAACATTTTCTTTTTTGCACTGTAGTTTAAATCCGGACCCATGTGCCGAATAAGGGTGGGGACATCCAAAGGGACAATGTTTAAGGCCTCGATCACTGCGGCAGCTGCAAAGAGACGTGGCCAGAAAGCAGCAGGAGAGAAGCGGTCATGGTGAAGGAGGTCTACAGGAATATGGCGTACTGGCTCTGCTGCTGTGTGCTAATCAGTCCCTGTATGAATGTGGCAGGAGTCATGCCCACATAACTTGGCACAAAATCAATGTCATCTAGAGTGAGTGGTGACCTCTGCGTCTGCTGCTTCATGTCTCCTGGTCCTGTTTGGGATTTTCAAGATGGCTGGAAGGGCATCTAGTACGGAAGCCTAGAGGTGACATCCCTGTTATTTGTGGATGTTCTGCTTCTGGCTCTGATCCAACCGGGGCCTCCAGGGAACGACTGCTCACCTTGAGAGTTTCCATGGGACAGACCACCAGGATGGCTTCGGCCACGCCTGCCCCGAGCCCACACATCAGGCTGCGGGTGTTGTCCAGGCGGCCGTTGGCGTCTCGCAAGGGGTTGCTGAGCAGCTCGAATGTACCAAACCTGAGAAGGAGCACGAGGGCATGGTGCGATCATGTGATAAGATGGCCCACGCCTAGGGTGACCACCTAATCCACATCAGGAGGGACACTGTGACCTATGACAGGGTTCGTAAACTAACCATTTAAAATTAAACGGGCCCGGATTTCACTTAAGCACTGAGTTCTTGCTGTGTGCTGGTTGGTCAGTCTCCTATAATCATGCATGTGTCACTAATGCTAATGTGAAACAGCTGGATGAGTCTTTCAGTCAAGGAAACGAACCAGTCAAAGCACAAGACGAACCGAACCATTTAGCCGAGCACGGGAGCCTCTCAGTTTTAAAGCAGTTAGTAAAACCTGAAGTAGCTCATAGTGTCCCTCCTGACATGGATTAGCTGGTCACCCTACCCACGCCAGCCTCCTGCAGCTTTCATTTTATGTTTCTCTGCATCACACAATCTGGGACTGCTTTCATTCCAGGAGCCATTCACACCTGGAGGAGTTCAGCCACAGGGAAAGCTCTTGGATCCAGCATTTAATATCCAGCACAATTTTAAAATATCAGTTTAAAGATTCATAATAATAATAATAATAATAATAATAATCTATTCAAAATTTAAACTAAAACTAAAATTAACAAAAAAACAAAAGCATTGGGCAGTACATACATTAGTTCCTCCACATGCCTGCGGAGTGGCGCACTTTAGGCTTTCAGCTTGTTTGGCCATTATTTACCTTGCAGTCTTATGTGTGGCAGTAACATTGCAGCATGTTAAAATAACAGTACAATGATTAAAGTAAGTGTAAGAAAGTATTTAGCTACAATTCAGTATTTATCAAGACTAATATTCAGCTATCCAGAAATAACTATATTGCTGGATAGGAGAACTTTTACTGTATACTCCCACAGTGATAGAGGACTTAAAGCTGCAGTATTGCTACTACACTCACTGCTATACTCCCCAAGTGATAGAGGACTTACTGCAATATTATTACCACACTCACTGCTATACGCCCACAGTAATGAGTATGAATGCTTGTGTGTGTTTGCAAGGTCGCATCCCTACCGGACGGCGGATTTGGGGATGGACCCATAAAGCAGGGAACTCAGGCCTCGATAGAGCCCCCGGAGACCGTGATCCTGCACGGTTAGCCTCACACAGTCACCTGGGTGTAAGACACACCACCTTAGCACACATACACATCAAACACACACAAAAACTAATTAAAGTGACAGTCGCACAGCAATAGTGTAGTGTCCATATAAACCAGGCAGTCCGACCTATGATCGCCCACTTGTTCTAGCCTCACCTATGCCCCTATATCTTGGAGGATTGGCTCTCTCATCCAGCTGAAGTTGCGTCTTCACATACTCTGTGGGGAAGGTTATGCAGATCTCAATGCCACCTGCAATACCACCTGCGATCACAGGAAAACCAATAAAACAGTTAGTATACATTTCATTCCCCCATTGGTACAAAAAAAACAGTAATTTATGTTTATCTGAAGCACGCAGTTAGTTGAATTTGGGACTTATTCCCATGATTATGTTACACATCAGTTTCACAGATTCTGATCACAAGCTGCTTAACTGTCAGCTCACTGGCAAGAGAAGACCTGGCTCATATGACCAGAAAGGCATTTAGTACTGCTTAAAAAAAAAGTATACTATGGCACAAGTTTTAATAGTACACATAATTGAAAACATTTCTGTCACGTCTCAGTGGATTTGCATATATGGGTATAGGGTATTCTCAATAAACCTCATACAGGAGTAGAAAGATCCTCAACCAGAAATTCCCGCTTTGAAAGTTCGATTTCTGCCGCATCGACTCGAATATTCCGCTGCTAACGTAACTTCAAGCGGATATGGGACTGTCGGCCCCTGAGAGTCTCCAATCCCCAGTCCTACAGTGGGACAAACCAGCCCAGCTGTATGTAAACCTGAAGCGCCTTTACACACAAACAACCAGATGGGGCTGAGATGACCACCACATTGCATGTCCTTTATCTTCGGTGCAGGGGTTTTGCTGCTATTAGCTACTCTCATACAGCAATCGGGCGACACAACATACTCAGAACTGGCCAGTAGCTGACGCCCACCCCATAATTCGCCTTTGACTTAGGAGTAAAAACCCCAGACACCCAGACGGGTGGTGCGTCGCTCCAGTACCTGCCAAAATCGCCTTCCCTGGGTGTGTTATCTTTTTTCCTCCGATCGCCGCGGCCGAAATCGCCCTCCTAGGGGGACCCAGACGGCTCCCACCCGGCAGACAACACCTATACACCACCCCCGTGAACTCAGCACCCAGGCGCTTGTTCGGGTTCTGCGTGCGGAGACGCGCCGAGTCGGAGCATCCTCGCCTGGGCTCCAAGCTACTGCACGGCCCCTCTGACACAGAGAAAGGCTTCCACAAGGACGACATTATGATTTATTAGTAGCAGCTGTGTCAAGCAGCAACTGTTTTAAGCGAACAATGGCACAGACCCAAGCCGCGAGCCAATCGCGCGAGCTATAGACTGACTAAGCACAGTTCCATCCGCAGCCGCAGAAGCTCATGAATATTAAATAAGAAAACGATGTCTTGCAACTGGAGGCATCGGCCCATGCTCGTTTGTTCTGGTATATTTGATGCGCTTCGTATTGATTAGCCCAGGCGACCAATGGCGTCGCCGCACTTGCAAGAGAATCCAATGGAATCAATCCGGGGTAACCGTAGCCTCGCGCTGTGGTTTTTCATTGGCCAAGAAAGCGCCGCCGAAATGCCGTTTTGATTGGCCGCACGCTGGATACGCACTCAAGTCACTGGGCGACGCAGACGTACGAGATCAACTAAAGGGCATTCTCGAAGAACAATGTAGCAGCTGGGTCATACAATCGCGTGGTGATCCTGGGCGGGGCCTCGGAAGACATGGGCGAACATGATTGGCTAAGAGAAGATGGTTTGTGATTCATCAGCACGTACGATAAATCAGTCGTATAAACTATAATCACATGTAAAGATCTGACCATCTTCCCCACCGCCTGTTCACTGTGGAGTCACTGATGACCCTGGAACCCATTCCAGAAGACACTATTGTTGAAAAAGAAAAAACTTCGGGCTTGACTGAGAAATAATTAATTTCTTCCGACAGCTCAGAGCATCAGGTTAATCGTGAATTACACGATTTTTTTTTGCAACGAGCTGTGTAAAACATTTCTATTTTCTGAAACTTGCCTTTATTATTTTATGCATGTGTAAACGACTCTGTAGCTTGATAGCTGGACAATTCATTTAATTAGAACTACTAATGTAATTACAGTGTTTAGCTGTTGTCCGATAAAGAAATAATACACCATTAACTGGCCGGTAATATAATTATTAAAGCATTTAATTAAATCTCGAATTTAATTAGACGTCTGAAGTTTAAAAGTAATAAGTAATTTTATAAGTAATTGGGAACGGCATGTTCTGTACTTGCATTAGGATAAAGTCTGGGAATATTAAAATTTAAATTAAGATAAACGAAACTTAAGTTATGTAGCGAGGTGCAATTTTTCTGTTTGTGCCCTGCGTTCGTGATATATCATAATGAATGTTTGAGAATAATATAGTAGTGTTTCATGTGGGTAAATTGTTCTTTATCTGAAACCTTCCTAATCCATCCATTTAACATAATTCATCCTATATTTCCGACTCATCACCATTAGGCCTATTTAAACTATTAGCAATTTTAGACGTGTTGTTTGAAGTCACTCAATAGACATTATTTCCAAGAACAACCAACAAGAAATTAATCATAAAAATTCATTGCCTTTACTCTTTTCCGCCCTAATTTTTCGCCCCTTCTGCGGCACGTTTGTGATGGAAGCAGTCACGGTTGTGGGTGGCAGATGGCGCTGTGCAAAAGGAATAAATAAACTCATCCTGGTCCAATCCTTCATCTGAGGTGATACAACGACAGCACCGGGGACCGTACACAGTAATGAATTCTTTAAGTCTTCATTACACATGGCAATGATTAATCACAGTTATCAGAACTGGTGTATCTGCTATGAGGAAATCAATTCTGTAGGTACGTCCGTAAGATGTGCAAAGCCGAGTCGTCACAGATATCCATGCAGTGAATTTGATTCACATTTTGACGATCAACATGGAGGAATTACTGTTTCAAAGCCCCATAAAACGCTTCTTCAGCCTGACAGGGTTCATTTAGCAAGCAGCCGGAGGTATGAGCAGATGCGCCCCCTACCGGCCCGATGAATATGCTATTTGAGCATGTTAAAATAAAATGAAATTATGAAGTTATATTTGAAGATATGGCTTGTGTTAGTCATATCAGTGTAAAATAATAATTTACTATAAATGTATTTCTTTTTCACACATTTATTAAGCCATTAGCAGCGATTTAATAATTTCTGTTTATTTAATACTTGACCAGGGCAGTTATCCACAGAAGACTCACAACTGGTATCAGATAAATTCAGCAGATATTTTTAATATGGGAGATTCGTCATTCAGTGTGTTCCACCCGCGGCAGTTACTGCTCCTTGATAAATGTCTTCACACAGTCAGATTCACTTTTGTCTCTGTCGCCTTGATGCACTTTGCTAACTGCACAGACTTTCCAGCCCTGAAAAAGCAGACATTTTGCCTGGAATCGGACAAGAGGGATCAGATTAGCAATATCTCGGCTGTCCTTTTTAATTGCAGTCTGAATTAATCGAAATAAAACCCTGTATCTATCCCAAAATGTAACTGAAGCTACAGTTTGGAAACGGAATAAAAACAGTAGTAATAAAGGGGAAAACGATGAGTCATTTTGGCTGTGATTGCCACTGTTTCATCTTCCACAGGACTGAACCTTTCACGGCAGTAATTCAGGTCTATTCCCTACTTCAAAGGTACATCAGCAATTCCCCTCTTATGGCTACATAGCTTTTTCTCACACTGCAGTTCCTTATTAAGTACTCCATCCACTGTCTGGCTGCAGTATAAAAGAAGCCTGAGCTGGCCAGCAGGGGGTGCTATACAGGCCCTGGCTATGCCCACCTCACCTCCATACCTCATGCCATCGCAGTGTGTCTATTGGTAGAGCCAGGTGGCAGTGGGAACACATGGCAGCTGTCTCCTCCTGCCCCCCAGCCCCCCCTCTATCCAGTGGCCCCTCATTGCCCCATAGCGGGCGAGCTGTCGAGCGGGAGGAGCAGGCTATCCCAAAGTGGGGCCTGGGATCCTGCTGGTAGTGCACACGCTGACCTCTAGGGGGTGCTAGTGGAGTGTCATTCACTGACTAGGGGATGAAAAGACCAAAATTACAATTTACACTTATTTTCATTTAGCAGACATTTTTGTCCAAAACAACGTACAAAGTAGGTATAAATACAAGTAAGGCAAATAACACATTACAAACATACGTGCTATCAAGGAGCTGACTGGCATAAGTGTAGCTAGGCTTTCCTTCCAATGAATGGCCAGTTAGAAACGCAAGCATTATATCATTTAAGGGATGGAGATGTCAATTAATCGACTTTACAAGTGTATAATGACATTGAGTTCATTAAAAGTCAGGCCAACCCATCTCACTTGTTTGGCTATCCCTGTGTTCTGAGATAATCCTTATTTGTCAGGAAAAACATTTCTCGTAAATCGAGGCTTATCTGGGGCTTGGAAGCAGCGCTAAATGACAATATTATATTCCCTGAAGTCCCTGGTGAGTGGAGTGATGTCAGCGACTTGAGATGGAAACAATGCATACAGTTATAGGGCAAGCAAAACAGTATTTTCTCCAACAGCCTTGGAAGAGTTACCTGGCTTCTTGATGGCTCATCTGGGGGAAGCGACTTCATACAGTACCAGCAGGGCACCATTCTCTGTCCTGCAGGGGGCGCACCGGAGTCAAAGTCAAAGAATGATAAGGGTGTTTAGCGCTTTATCTTTTTTTTCTTTTAAATGATTTTTTGAACATTGCTTGGCACACCTGTGAACTGATGGGCAATGTGGGCTGAAGGGCCACCTGGTGGTGCTGAAAGGGATTGTAGGACACGACCAGGCCTGTTCTTAAAGTGCTGGGGCTCATCCTTAAGCTCCTTAGCCTGAAAGAGAAGCAGAACATCAGTACAGGAAGGAGGTGCGGACACTGGTTACATCCAATGTTGGTGAATAAAAGAAAGCGAGACGTAATTGGCTCTGAGCAAAGGGCTGCGATTGGCTGTGGTTCTGACCTGTCCTTCTTGATGTGCTCCATGGAGGTCCAGGTGCTCCTGAGGGTACGGGCATTGCTGACATGAGCTCCCACGTGGTACTACCTCCTCACTAGGCATGTGTATGTTGATGTAGGGAAGAAATACAGAAATAAAGTGTCACCAAACGTCGACAGGGATCACAAGATCAGACGGACGCTTGCCCCTTCTAGCAGAATGTCTCAGGTGGCAGAATGTCTCAGGTGAATGTTTCAGGTTAAAACCTCTGCCAGGGGTGTCTTTAAATCCTGGCAGAGAAGAGCATGCAGTTAGCCAAAGGCCTTCCTCTACCAACTCTGCTGCCCTGCTAACATAAGTATGCACCCCCTATCTATCCCCTGCCACTTGAGACAGAATCTAACCAGTTGCTGCTCTGCTCAAGTTCCATTCCCGCCATCCGCTCTTTCTCTGTGATGTGGGGGTCACCTGGAGGTTAGGGGTGAAGGAATGGATCCGCCCCCCTTAGAAATGTTAAGGTACTAACCTTACCCCTCCATCTCTGCAAACACAGGTCAGCCAGCATATCTCACCGGTGCCCGCAGTGCTGGCCCGCCGGCCCGCCGCCCTCCGCGGTGACCGAGCTCTTCTCCATCTCTGTCTGCTTCTGCCCTGCATCAACCACCCCCCCCCCTCCAACCGCAAACGGAAACCAGAGACGATCAATAATTGATGCCTTGGAATGGCTCACAAGCAGATTTGCTGTAAAGTGTAAGCATGGGGGCAGTGTCAGGTGTCATTTTGGTCTGGCACCGACCCCCACCGCCAACACTCGAACACACCTTGACGGCTGTGAGATGGAGGGACTGAAATATCATGTCTTTAGCAGTGAACTGCAACATTGAATTATGCCAATTAACCTGGGACAGATTTTATTGTAAAGTAAGATTACGCTTTAAAGGCAGCAAATTCCATGACTGTGGAACCGCTCACCGAAATCTCAGTCCATTTAGGGCCAGAGAACGCACATCTGAATAAGGCAGGTCCACAGGGGGCGGAGCGTAAACTCCACTTGCCTGTTTACTTTTGAAAAACTCACATATAACCTTTTGTTTTTTTTGTTTGCGTGTCTGTTTTGTTTTTGTTTTTGTTTTTAAACATGGATATAATTCAGGCTTTTGTTAGTAAAGGTTTAGTGGTTTGCATGAAATTATTTGCTGACTTAGCTAAATTATGTGGTGATTTTTTTGGGGGGGGGGCTTGAGGTCCCCACCCATTCATCATGACAATAGGATTACTTGGGGGGGTTGTATTGCCTGGTTCTGATTATTGGGAGGGTTACAACCCCCCACCCCATTCTCCCCATACTTTACACCCATGCCCATCACTATAGGTCTCTAAGCTCAATTACATTCCCTATAATCTTAAGTAATTCTGTCCAATTCATTATAATTTAATTAGCAGGAAATGGAAGTGGATTAACAGGTCCAGTCCCTACAGCTGTTTCTTTTCCAGCCCTGTGTCCTACCATTGGACATCCAGTGCATATGCAACCGTCCAAAACAGAACCATGAGTGTTGCTCAGAATATTACACAGTCCTCACTGTGTGATCTGCTCATTATTTGCTTGTTTGTTGGACTGCTGTGTAGAGCATTTGCCTGAATACCCCAAAAATGCTGTGGTAGTTAAATGAAAAATCAGTCTCTCTGATAACTCAGAGAGTCACTTACAATAAAAGTCCGGACCTCTCAGTTGGTAAGTAAAGGAATCTCTTTTTATTCGAGCAATCCAGCAAAGCGCTCTCGTCACACTCTGGCTCTTGGTACCAAGTCACTCTGAGCACGAAGAGTAACCAGTTAATAAACCATAACCCGCAATCCCTTTAAGGACGTTTTATGTCCTGATTGATCACAAAACACCAACAACCCAAACTAACATATGATTAGTATGATTAGTGTAACAATGACTTATACATTTGCACTACCGTGTAACATATTGTATATTGTCTACTGCAACTACTTTATAAAGCTATAACTCTTTGTGCACCAGTTGGGGCAGCTTCGAATCTCTTTCTGCAGGTGGTTTCTCCCCCTCCCTGCTCCGCTGTCTATGTCTCCAAGGTCCGAGCTCTCTTCAGGATCTGCGGAACTAACCGCAGGCAGCTATCATGAAGCGAGGTCACACAGTATTCAAAACAATCTCTTCTTGCCTAAGGCCTAAGACAGAACAGACCCAATATGCCTCCCCCCCTGGGACTACCAATGTCCAATTCTACTTCCACACCTGCAGCAGATAAGAACAGCAGAACACGTCATCAGACCCCCTCTCACTCCCATCCTTGGAATCTACAAAAACTGCTGCATCCATAAAGCCATCAAACAGGTGAAAGACTCTTATGATCCTTCTCAGATTCTTTTTGACTCCCTCCCATCACAGAGAAGGTTCTGCAGCCTGCAGGCCAGAACGTGTGTATGTATCTTTGCAGTACACTGAATCTGAATGGATAAAATCCATTATTTTTATCACATGATCTGTATAAACATTATAAAATATAACCGTATATACAGAGTTGTCGACATTGGTGTATTGTGTCTTCCCTGCCGACCCAACCATTCATCATGACATCATAGTACAGTGTTTATCATCAACGCTGTCACGTTGTCTAGGAACTTAGGCCTTTCATTTTCTGACCACATTTATGCTTTCTCCCAAACCGGTGTTTTACTTTGTATAATATCAGGAAAACCAGATGCTATCTATCAGATTATGCAGCTCAACTCCTTTTCCAGACACTTGTCATCTCTTGACTAGACTACTATAGCTCTATACTGACAGGGCTGTCAGCACGTGCTGTTTAAACCAATGCAGATGGCTCATAAATGCAGTAGCTTTTCTGATATTCAATCAGCTGAAACACTCTCACTCTTCCTTCTGAATCTCCATTGACTTGCTGTAGGCTCTTGCACCAAGTTCACGTTCCATCTCTTTTAGGAAAACCTCACCAACTCATCCTGCCACTGACCCTCTCCAATGATGTGACTAGCTTCTCTGATGTTAGCTTCTATCAATGTTTTATATAATTCCTAATCAATGATAATATGCAGTTGGTACTGGTCACACACTGGATATTCAGCCTGGCAGCACTTTACTTAAACTGGCTCCTTCAGAGCTGTATGCTTGTGATGGATTATCTGCCTGGCTTGTGTGTCTCTTTGGACAGTAATGTCTGCTAGAAAAATAAAGGAAAATGTAATGGAAATAAGAGAAGTTAAACTATTTGAGAAATATAAGAGATGAAAATCTGTACAAAATCGTATTTTTTATCTGATCAGGAAGTGATATGAAATGATACTTACATTCACTGTCGAGCTGCACGGTGCTTGAATCCTGCAGGCCGTGTTCATTCTGAGCCTGACAGTAATACTGTCCACGGACCTCAGTGATATTACAGGTGAGGGTCTTTGTGTGTGAAACAACTTCAATTTCACTCCCATTCACTTTATACCAGGTGTAATTGTTCACTGCTGGGTTGGCATCACTACTGCAGGTTAGACTCTTGTCTTTTCCAATTAAGACTGAAGTGTTTTTAGGAGAATCTGTGGGAATGTTAAAGACACATTTTTGGTCAAACCCAGGAATACGACTTATGTCGATCAGACATAACATCTGTCTGATTTTAATTCACAGAGAGATTATGATACCAGATCTCATAAAGGAATTTCATGAAATGAAATATGATCAAAATGGCCTTACACTGAACATTCAGAGTTATATTTGTGTGGGATGTCCTGTTACTGTTGTCTACTTGGAGCCTGTAAACTGCTGTACATTTGACTTCCTGCTTATGGAGGAGATGTGAGGCAGTAAAGGTCATAACAGAAGATACATGTTTAGTGGGATCGTGATTCTCCTGAAATACAGTTTCATTGTCACTCAGCCTGGGGGTCCATGACAGAGTCGGGGGGAGTGATGGACAGGGAGCTGGAGCTGAGCAGGTCAGATTCACAGAGTCCCCCTCCTTCACCATGTCCTTGTTTATGGTGATCTGGGGGCTGGGTGGAGAGTCTGGAAGACATAGAGACAAAGAGTCACTTGATTCATATTACATTATATCACACCTGTCACACATATTTGGGGGGGGTGAGGCTGTCCTGGGATTAGGGACAAGCAGCACTTAAAATCCACGTCACGCTGCAGCGCTTGAGCACGGAGCGGGGAAGCAGGACAGAGGCAATCGTTGGGGAAACATGGGTTTTAATAAGGAGGAAACACCAGGCGAAACAACAAACGGACATTCGACGTTAATGACCGGACTGGGGAAACGAATGTAACACGGACTTAAATACAAGGAACCAATGACAGCAACGGGAAACAGCTGGTGAACACGGGGAATCCACACGAGGGTAACGAGGTAGGCGTGGCACACGAAGGGGTTGGACGATGAACAGATATTGCAAATATATTTTTATTGATTAAATTTATAGTCATGTACACTCCGACAGTAATCTGAAAACAAGAATACGGATTAAAAGGGAAATCCATAAATTTTAAAATTCATTGAAACTAAATTATACCTGGTAACCATTTAAAATCACACTTTAATAAATCCTTACATAATACATTTTAAATGGACAATAGCAGCTGATAGAAAGACAGATACCTTTGACATCAATGTTCACCATCTCAGCAAAATTATACTTAAGCCTGTTATTGCAATCAATCCTAAAGAAATAATCATCAGTCTTGTCCTTCGTAATATCATTCAGGACTGTGGTGCAGTTCTTCTCAGATAAATTTCCGATCATCTCTCCTTGGATGTCATTTTTAAGTTTTTCATTAGATGAAAACACAGTATTTCCATCCTTAGTATTTCTCCTCCATATTCCGACTGGGTTGATCAGATCTTGATCATAGTCAGACTGAATCTGGAATGTGCAGGGAATCAGCACACAGGATCCATGCAGAGCTTGTATGTTCTGAGGCATCTGGGCTTTCCAGTCACTGCACAGAGCCCCTATAATCATACCAAGAAACACTACTGTCCAATTACACTATAACACACATGTCAGTATATTACATTAATGTCATAAATTCTGAAATGAAGATATAATATTAAACTGAATTAATTAAATTGTGCAGAGGAAACATGTAGTCGGTAAAGAGCCAAATACTGTAAAGTTTGTACCCCCCCCCCCAACACACGTTGGCCGGGTCTCACCTGGCGGCGGGCCGCCAATGAGAATGAAGCTCTCTGCCCCAGTC
>JAODKC010000041.1:12299398-12323417 GCA_026777985.1 Mormyrops attenuatus | reverse complement strand
GTATTATCATACTGAAATTAACACAGCCAATCACAAGAGTGTGATAACCTGTGTTAAAACTTCTGATTAACTATGGTGCACTGTGTGCAGAGGTGTGTAGTTCAGGTCCGGAGAGTAAAAGTCCAGACCAAGATTTTGTTTCAACCAAGCAGCTGAGTACTCTGTGACCCTGACTCTTTATACTCAGCCTGTTGGTTGAAACAAAATCTTGGTGTGAACCTTGCTGGGCATTGGTGGCTTGATGGTTTAGCTGCCCCCTGCTATGTCACATATGAGTTAAATGCAGAGGACACATTTCATTGTTGTGCTGTGGTGTGTCAACAATGACCACTTGATCACTAAATTCTAACCTTTACTCGCTGCACCTGAACTACCCTCCTCTGGCTGTGTGGCATGTGACGTGGGTATGTCCTTCTTGCAGGTACGTCCGCGAGGGCAGGTTCAGGATGGAGGAGCGGACACTGTCGGCATTCCAGTGGATGTGTTCTCCGCAGCGGCATCGCATCACCGGACGAGCTGCACCGCACCTCACTGCAGAGAGGTGCCGCTCACATGAGTGCATACAGATGCACACAACGTCAACACTTCAGACCTAGTTCATGTCTGACTAAGATCCTGTTTAGCATTAAAAGGGTTAGCTGGCAAACTGCAGGGACACACCTATACATGCCTTCACGGGCACACTAACGAGGCCCATCTGGCAGTATGACCTCTCTAGACTCCCAGTGGAGCCCCCTTCTGGTAGAGCAGATCACTGCCATTCTGTCAAGGTGAGAGAGTGCAGCCAGGGGAATTACGGCATACAATGCGATGAACAGGGTAAAAGATGCCTCTGAGAGGTTGTGACCCACATAAACACACAGCTGTGTCTCTCTACCCCCCCCCCACTCATTCATTTGTTTAATCATCTCATTAACTGATGTATTCGTATCTCCTGTGTTCTTGTTCCTGCGCCGTTCACAGTAAAGCAACAGGGATTCCGCAGTCGCCACGGAAACCTCTGCTTTGAAAGTGAATGAGAGTTCAGTGGGGTTCGCTGAGGGGTGTGGCCACCGAAATACTCGTGTTGTATGGCTTACTCTTCTATCAGGTCTGGCAGGTATCCAGTGACGTGCGCAGGACACCCCTCACTGGGTGTTCCTGCATATTTGTTTGCATGTCACTGTGTAACTGAAGAGCAAATTTTCAAAACTCAGTCCACGGGACGTGTTTTTGAGAAAAACACACAAAGACTGCAGCACTAACACAAGGGCTGAGTGAGTTTTGGTTCCCAGTACTGTAATGTATGGTGAGGAAGCCTGACTTTAGGTCATTGGCGGTCTCATCTCAAAAAGCAATAAAACTGGACTGAGTGAATTTTGGAAATTTGCTCTTAAGTTGTCAGTGTGAGTGTGTACATGTCTGTCCTGGTTAGGGTTAGGGTTATGCCTCAAGCTGAGAGTTAAAGGTCGCTTGCTTCCCTCATGGGTGAATGACTCATATCTGTAACCTCATTAACACTGCAGTTTCTGTTTAAATGCCCCATCTTCATTTGGTCTCTGTGCTGTGTCAGTGCTGGATCTGTGCAGTCTCTGTGCAGTGCTGGGTCTGTGCAGTCTCTGTGCAGTTCTGGGTCTGTGCAGTCTTTTTTGTGTAGATGTTGTGCGTGGTTATTCAAACCCTGAGCCCCCCCCTCCCCTCCCTCCCTCCCTCCCTCCCTCCCCCTCCGTCTCCCCGCCCCTCTTTCTCCATGGCTTCTCGCTTGCCCTTTCCATTGTGATGTTGCTTTGTCAGCTGCCGGTGCAGAAATGTCGACATCTGGGCTTCCAGAGTGCAGGGTGACTGCTAGGTACCCAAGGTGAGTCCAGGGTGGGTGGGCACAAGTGTGCGCAGTCACTCAGAAATGCTCGCGGTCACCAAGGAGAAGGTGCGTGGGGTGACATTGACATGTGCCATAGATTCTGAACTCTTTCACAGCGATGTACAGTGTACAGCAGTGTTCTGTCCAGTTAGGCCAATTCAATTTCAATTTATTTTTATATAGCATCTTTCACAACAGAGTCGCGCTAAGGCACTTGAGAAGAATGTGTGGCAAACCATTACGTCATTTATACAGAATGACGTAATGCATGAAACAGGAAAAATGGAAAGAAAGTAAGAAACCATGCCAGAAGACAGCAGTGGAGATTTCGGTTGGTTGTGGCCGAGCACCCCGGTGTGCCATAGGTTCAAATCCTAGCGGGGGAACTGCTGTTATACCTTTCAAAAAGCCATTAGGCTTCAGTAAGATATATTTTGTATGAGGATTATTCTCTTTTCTAGTTTTCTTTGTAACAAATTGCTCCAATAAGTAGGGGGGTTGGGTTGCCATGGAAACACTCTGTGTCATCTTTCATCCTGTTGGGTCACCAGTGGCATCCCGGGGGAGCCCAAAAGTCAAAGCAGCAGCGTGAGTCTGTACTGATGGGAAGTGCTTTAGTGGACAGCTGCCCAGCTGGGAGCAAGATGGAGAGGAGCAGGAGAATGGGATCCTGAGTCTGGTGTGGGGCAGGTCCAAGGCGTTGGCGAACTTAACAGCCCCATTGGGCCCAGAGGCCACCAGGGGGCGCCCCCATCTGATCAGGCTGTCAGAATAAAAACGAGGTTAATCAAAAACCCCGAAAAGGGTGGGACTGGCCCAAGTATTTCTATTTGAGGGAGAAAGGCATTATGAGATTGTAAATTTTGTTTATATAGATTAATATTATTTTAGATTATTATTATAGATCATTGCAGGTGATAATTATAGATTAATATGTACTTCTTGGTGTCTATCAGTGTGTATTACTCAGCTACCATTTTCTCAGACTGGACACCTGGAGCTACTGCTCACCATGGAAATGGGAGCGGCCAACCAGGAAGCAGGCAGTAAATCAAGCGCTGAGCTTGTCTGCATGACATGCAAACAGAATCCTTGGGCCTGATTCCAGTACTGAATCATGTACTGACTACCGGTTCAGTGACAAATAACACCTACTTCAAGGTAACTCAGTATCTAGTGAAGGTGTATAGCCTAATTAAAACACTTAAAATCAGAGGTATAAAGGTCTAGAGAGCCCAAGATTTTGTTTCAGCCAAGCAGTTGAGTTCTCTGTGTCTGTGACTCTTTATGCTCAACTGGTTGGTTGAAACAAATCTTGGTTTGGATTTTTACTTTCTGGACCTGAAATTTCCACAACGATGGACTAGCATCCCATCTGGGGTGTAACCTAACTTAGTACTCTGTTCTGCTTGGGATAGGCTCCAGGCTCCTCTGATATTCTAATCAGGATAAACAGAAGATGGATGGATGGATTAAACCAGTGGTTCCCAAACCAGTTCTCAGGGACCCCAGACAGTCCACATTTTTGCTCCCTCCCAGCTCCCAGCAAATCAAGAACGCCAAATACCTGGTACAGGTGTTAGGAGCTGGGAGGGAGCAAAAATGTGAACTGTCTGGGGTTGGGAACCACTGGATTAAACACAGCTGCAAAGACATGCCTTGGGGAAAAGGAGACAATAAAATACAGGGAGAAGAAGATCACTGCAGTTCTAGAAACATGGGGGAGCAATCTGTTTTTTGATTGGGCAGTTTGGTCACATGCTTTTTTTGTTTTGTTTGGTTGCGTGGTTTTTGTTTGGGTAATTTGGTCACATGCTTCATTCTGAGTGGGAGTGGAGGTTGGTGTAGCAGCTTATATGTACTTGTATTCTACTGCATACAGAGGAAGTAATGGGCACTGTCAGCTGGGGCAACATACAAAAAACCCCCAAAGAATCTCAGCTTACCAATTGTTTTAGAGACTGTAGGGGCATTTGGTCATGTTGGGTGGGGCAAGGAGGCAGTTATGGGTCTTTGTCTCATGGCTACAGTGCGGCATTGTATCAGGGATGGACACAGTATATCTTGTGCCCAGTAAACCTCTTCTGCTTCTGGGGAGGGGGGGTTCCCTTCTCCCAGGTCACAATGCCATTCTTCTCTCAAGCATCTCCAAGTAATATTGATGACAAGTTCATTTAATTGCTGATCACAAAACAGTTTTTAGTAGTGTTCATATCATTCTTTGGAAGTTCTCTGGATGCTCAGCCTAGCAGTGTATGTAGCCAGTTGGCTCCTTGACAGCTGCATGCTTGTTATGTACTATCTGCCTCATTTGTGTGTGACTTTGCCAAATAAATGCAAATGTAAATTTCATGCAAATGTGTGACTGGAAGCTCCAACATATAGGGTGTTTTCTCGGTCTGCCTTGGAGCTGATTCAGTACTTCCCTTCATCGCAGTGCTTTGTGTATATGTACAACATGACTTACTCTTACTTCACACGTATGTTTAAAGATGTGCCTCATTACTATTCATTTCCTCTTGTGCAAAGTTATTGCTGAGAATTCATAAGTAAAAACATCCTCTGTGAAACCTCAGTAGGAATCACTGTAGGGTTAGGAGTGTAAACTCTGCCTCTTTTCTCCGTGTGTGAAGTTTGTTTGTGCTCCTCATGTCACATCAGACTTTTTTTACATGGTCCAAAAGATGCACTTAGGGTGTATTCACATTTGGCCCAGTTGCCTTGTACCGTGCCTGAGCACAACTGTCCCCCCTCCCCCACTAGTTGGCACTCACATTGCACTTAACGTTGCGGGCCCGAACATACTTATGTCATCACTATACAACTTTTTATGTTGAAGGAAACATAGTAAGATAAGTGCTTAATGATTAATGTCCTTATATTAATGATTAATGTCCTTATATTGTGGAATATTTGGAGTTGTTTTTGGTTCAATGATATACGGCCCTCATAGATTTACTGAGTATGCAACCCAGCAATTTTCATTTAATTGTGGTGCATGTATAAGAAGATAGTCCCGTATTTTACCAAATATCTGAGATTTTTTGTTTGTCGCATGTCCTGGATACTTTTATCGGCTCAAATTTCCAGCAAACACTGCACCTCCCATAGACCTGCCATAGACCTCCCATAGACCTGCCATAGACCTCCCATAGACCTGCCATAAACCAAAGCAATCCCTTTGCCACAATGTTTGGTGATGAGTCAGTCGTATTATTGATGTCATGTCTGAATTGCATGCTCAGGCACAGTTAGCGATCACACAGTACCTGCCTACAGTACCTGAGTCCAACTGAGCAGCCGTGTCCAGGCCCACCTCTTCCAGCGGGCCCGAGGACGGTACAGAGCGTCATATGAATTGGACTTTTTGGGGTCAAACATGCTAGGACATGGTACAGATCATCTAGACTCAGTACACCCTTTGATTATTTTGTGCCTTAATTTCCCATAGTGCCCCAGTGATACACCAACATCCTGTTGAGAGTTTATAAGCCAACCTTGTGCCCAGTTCTGCCTGGTATGGGCTCCAGGGGCTCCTGTGACCCAGACCAGAATAATCATTTGAAAGATGGATGGATATTAGTTGCCTTCATGTTTCCTCATTCATATGAGCAAAAGATCCCTTATAGACCACAAATGCTCTGGTGGTGCCCCCTAAAGGTAGAAGGAATCCTAGCACCTGCTGGCTTGTGTGTGTATTATGATCTTTATTAATGTGCGGGAGGGTTCAAACACACAGGACTGGTATAGCTCAGGCTTTCAAAGATTTTGTCCATTGGTATAGCAGAGGATCGTGGTTTAGACTAATTACGGTTGCCATGGTTATGACAGCAAGAATTCCATATGTCAACAATTCCTGGTCTGTAAGCAGAACACAAATGGTACAGCAGGTGGCACAGTGGTTAGGGGATATTTGACAGGTTCCAAGAATCGTCACATGTGGGCTTTACTCCTGGGCTGTGGGTTCAGATCTGGCATCACTTTTGTGCGCATGGAGTTTGAGCAGTTGCCCGGTGTTGACGAGAGCTTCTGTCACAGTTTAAAAGATAGATTCAGACTCACCATGCATTTGTGCCCCACCCTCACCACATGAGAAGGTACTTACATGCATAGGGATCATCTGTTAGCAGCATGCTTCAGTCCCATTTGGTGTGTGCTGAGTTTGGGGAGGAGTCAGACTTAACCCCGAACCAGTTCCTTTTTCTCACTAAAGGAGAGACAGAGAATATAGAACACCTTCTTCCTCTGTAGCTTTTTTTCCTTTCTCATGGTGGGGGTGGAGTAGTAAGCTGAGAAATTCTCCCACCCCATTTCACTCTACTTCCTCTGATCTGGCTGAGTCAATCATCATAGTGTGTAACCGACAGGAAGAACAGCTGTGTCGAGCTGGATCTCTGTGGCTTCTGAAAAGGGTGAGTGAGTGAGAGAGAGAGAGAGAGAGAGAGAGAGAGATGGGGAGGGAGGGAGAGAGACAGAGGTAGAGACTGGCTGATTACACACCTCAGCTCTGCTGCTGGGGCACTAAAACAGAGACCCCAGGATCCCTGAGACGTATCACCATGCACAGGAGGAAGAGGAGTGTGTCCTTTGGGGGATTCGGATGGTAGGTCCCCACCCACCGCACCTCGGCCCCCCATGTCAGTCCAGAACCAAAAAGCTATGCATTAACCAGAGTTAGTTCAATAAGAATGTCTGTGAGTATATGTGAATGTGGAGGATTCAGAGCAGTAACACCACATGGATACACCTAGAGTATCTGCTGCGGTAACATTCTAGACTGAAGGGTTCTGCGTGGGTTTTGATGAGCCAGTTGCTAGTACGTTTGTGTCGTGTCCATCTTCACATCATTTAGCGGCACTACCCTGTGGATTATCCCAAGATTCTCCATTTTTTTTAGTTCGGTTTTGTCTTCTGCAGTTCCGCCGAATGTTTTTTTTTCTTTGTGTCCACACTCTTACATTGATGCCCATCCTGCTTCTGTCGTGGTTTCTCATCATTAGCTTAGGGTTAACGTGTCAGTTTGGAGCATGTTACACCTGAATCTTGGTTCTCTTGGCATCACTGAGAGGCTCTTGTTGGACTGATTTGTATTCCTGTGAGTGGTGATTATTTTTGACACGAATCCGATCAGGAAACACGGCACGGGTTCTGGACTTTGCTGTGATCATTATGGTCCGTGCGTTCTTATGTCATCGTTGCAGACACCGGAGTGGACACAGGACAGATATGCGAGTCTGCTGGATTATTTACTTTGAGTAGCTCCTCACCTGTCTTGCAGTGTAAAATTCAGCTCTCAGATCAGCTGTTCTGATGCTGTTTTTTGTCTACCATGGGGTTCAACAGAGCAGGGCGTTCTTCTGTCAGTGGTCTTCTGTCAGACTTTTGCACTACGACCAGCAGAGCTGCCAGACTGATGCTCTTATTTTGCTCTTTTCCAAGTTAGGCTCCTTATTGGTGCTCCCTTCAATCATTCTTGTGTTCTATAACCAATCAGAGAAAAAAGGGGAGAGTCATGGAGCACTGGGCCATGGTATAGAACCTACCAGTTCAAAACTGAGCATGGCCTCCCTATTTTCTAAGCACACACAAGTGGAAGAATCATTGGTCAGCAGGATGCCGTGAGAAACAGAGTAGCCACCCCACCCTACAGCTGCACACTGGTGGATTTTGATTTTTTTGGTGATATGATCTCTTAACACTCAAAGTCACACCCTGACCACAGCATTGAGATGGTAGATCTACCCCCCAGGGCTGAGCTGCAGCTCTTCAGGGAGTCATGCTTGTTCTGTTGTGGTGTGTGTGACAACCTGAGCATGTGCCATACTTCATGGAGGTCAGGACCCTGACAGTATTCTAGGCCAGTCTATGGTGTGCAGCATGCTCTGAATCCTACACTAGCGGTCTAACCCTAACCCTGTTACTGCCTCCTAGCACGTCTGTTCTCGATTCAGTCTTCTACGGCAGTGTTTCTCGACCCAGTCCTCAGGGGCCCCCAGACAGTCCACAAGTCCCAGCATACCTGAACCAAACAATCAACAAATCAAGAACATTGAATACCTGGTACAGGTGTGTTGGGACCTGGGAGCGACCAAAAATATGAACTGTTTGGTGGTCCCCAAGGACTAGGCTGAAGAACAATGCTGCACAACATCTTAGAGTTTCTGCAATATCTAGGGTCCCTTGGACTTTTGCAAGCTATGGATGGTAAGGACATGTCCATACCAATATTGTGGGAGTACAGTGTGTGTTTAGGGGGGTGGGGGCTTTTGGTCTCTACTAACATTGAAACTCAAGCTATGCCCTGACACTTTTGTGTGGTTTACTGAGAGTTATGGCACCTGAGAACCCTGATACTATATTGATCCCCGTGCATAAATTCTCTTTTTGTCTATCCTGTCTTGCTCTCCATGGAATACACATGCAGGTGAAGGCAAGCTTGGGAGTCACAGCAAAGGGTCATCCACCCGCTGTGCCCCAAAGCTGGGGCTTAAGGGTCTTGCTCAGGGCTCCACAGACAGGCCGTGTCTGAATTCAGGGCCTGCATCCTTCTATGGCTGTGTTGGAAGACCGAATGCATCACAGCGGCGAGACAAGACCGACTCATTTTGAAGGCTCCTTCAAATGCAGTCTAGGAATCTGTCCTTCTTTTGTTGAAATGCCAAGAGCCTTGTCTTTTGTTTGGTTACTTGTGGCTAAGGTTAGGGCATCGGATGCAATGCGCTGACCATCGAAGGATGCAGCCATCAAGGGCTACGTAGACTGCATGCTTCGAAGGATGTAGCCACTGAGTTCAGAGACAGCCAATATGTTACTCACTGCTGCTTGCTTGCGTCGAGAGCCCGATTTTTGCTAAATTTTTGCAATATTTGTGTGATTTTTGCAAGAGCCCAATTTTTTGTTTCACTGACTGTACTGACGGATGCGGAAAAGGGGAATTAAGCCTTTACTAGAGGGGCCTGATTTTAATGAAAATGAATGAAATTACATTTTCTTGAAATTTTACACTAGTCATGGCGTGTACATTTTTTCTGGGAACTAGCACTGCTGTAGAAGAATGTTTGATATCTTGGTCAATAGCACAAAAACTAAGACCCTCAGCCGCCGTGAACAGCTAACAGCCGTTAATAGTCTTCTTCCTATGGCACCTCACCAACGGCGATCTCACGTCAGGTGCTAATGCGGCTTCTTTAGTTTCGCAGCAGGGTTAGAGGATCTGTCTACTGTCATGGATCTGTGCATTTATCTTATTGTGCAGGGGAGGTTGAGGATGTAAGCAAGCAGGGTGGGGTTCTCACACAGGAAGGGCGGGAGCACCCAATTCTGCCTCGTGAGAAGCAGAGCTCGCTGCAGCCGTGAGCAGAGCCATGTCTGTACAGCCGTGCGTAGTGGACACACACGCACACACGTGCGAGATGGAGGTACCTGCAGTCACATTATATGGGAAGTGCTTTGAAAAACTTTAATTTCATGTTTCCATTTTTACAGACTGGGTGTGTCTTAGCAGCTTGTTGAAGCACACAAACATATGTGCACAAATAGCTCACATATGTACACATGATCTCTGTGTGTGCCCCATCAACACATGCCCTGATGCTCCTGTCTGTCGTTTTGCAGGATTGACAAGTCCACCGTGAACGCCCTGAGGACTCGGTGAGTGGCCTGGCCGTCCTGTCCAGATAGCAGTTCATACATACACTATATGGCCAAAAGTATGAGGAGAGCTCAGTTACTCAGAGGAATTTCCTATTTAATCTACACCGCTGCTGACACAGGTGTATAATTAAGCACATAGTTATGCCATCTCCTGCAACAAACGTTATTGGCAAAATGGGTGGTTTTTTTACAGGAGAGGTTAGTGACTGTCCACTTGGCACCATCATAGGACGCCATCTTTACAACAAGTCAGTTTGCCACATTTCTGCCCCACTCAAACACAAGTGAAGTGACTGTGAAGGTCAAAACATCTGGGAACAAGTTCAGCTGCAAAGTGGTCAGCTACACCAAGTCACTGAATGGGACCTGATCACCCAACATCAATCCCCAGCCTGAATGGCAGCAAATCCAGAAATGTTCCAGCATCTAACAGAGAGATGTGCCAGAAAAGTAGAGGCTATTAAAGCAACAGTGAACTAACTAACTTGGTTTTAATAGCCTTGGTTTCATAATGAGACGTGGGACTAGCTGGTGTGAATGTACTGCATGTACTTTTGCCCATATAACGTATAACATGTGGGTTGCCCACTTCCTGCTGCAGTTAGAAAAAAAATAGCCTTGGTTTCAGCAGGGCTCAACGGGTGAGGTTCTTTAGGGGAGGGTCCCTGACTTTCCTAACTCAATGCACTTTTAAAATCACATTACATGCAGCCTTTTCAGGAGCCCCGGGCAAAGTTTTACTTAGGAGGACCCCCCCCCACCAATAAAAATGATGATCATTTCACTTCCTCCACAATGCAGGTAATTCGTATCTCGGAGCGCTGAGCAGTGAGACTGCTCACTAGGTGATCTAGGTGATAATAGGGTGACAGTTCCCTCTGTGTGCCCTGTGGTCAAAAATCTGTAACCAATAGCAGTGACATGGAAGAGCTCTGTAGATTAAGTCTATTAACAATGTTGTCAGAGTTACAGATCTGTGTTCTATGCCTGTCTCTTTGTCCATTAGCATTCGCCTTTGCACCTGTCTCTGTGTGGCCTGTAGTTATAGATCTGTTAGCATTAGCCTTTGTGCCTGTCTGTCAGCAGCCTGTAGTTAATGATCTGTTAGCATTAGTCTTTGCGCCTGTCTCTGCGCAGCCTGTAAATATAGATCTGTTAGCATTAGCCTTTGTGCCTGTCTGTCAGTGGCCTGTAGTTATTGATCTGTTAGCATTAGTCTTTGCGCCAGTCTCTGCGCAGCCTGCAACTATAGATCTGTTAGCATTAGCAGAGAGGCAACAGCACCTCTTCCTTTCTGCCCTTTAGTTATAAATCCCTTAGCATTAGCAGAGATGTGACAATGCTCTGTTTGGGTGCCCTGAGATTATAGGATGTCATCGTCATTGTAGAGATGGCGGAGATCTGCTTGTGTGCCCTGCAGCTATAAATCTGTTAGCGTTAGCATAATGGTGACAGAGCTTTGCGTCCCCGTGGGGAATGGGGGGGGGGGGCACTCTGAAAGTCAGCAGGTGTGCTTCGGCACAGGTGCGATTTCCATTTCTTTTGTTTTCCTGATTCGCTCTCTCTTTGCTTAAACCATAGCAACAGCTGGGGGGGAGGCTAAGTAGCCGTGTGAGTGTGTGTGTCTGGCTGTCTGTGTCTTTCTGTCTGTGTCTGTGCGTCTCTGTTTGTGTTCTTTGTGCATCCTGTGTTTGTCTCTGTATACATGCATTAACCAAAGGTTTCCAATGACCCATGACCTCATCTCACAGTCCGCTGTGTGAATGCTCAGTCTGACACACACCTCAATCAGCCCCGTGTGCGTCTGCATGCACTCCTGTGTGCTATATTGTGATCGTGAGATTTTATTCATGAGGCTATTCATTGCAAGTACTTGTAAGCATAGACTCGTGACCAGTAAGGTCCAAGTCCCAGAATAGCCCCTGCTGTTTTACTGTTAAATTAGGTATTTCAGATCATACTTCAATTGTATGCATTATTAGGTTCACCCCAAATAAAGGGTCCCACTCCCCCAGGAATAATGTCAGTAAGACAGTACACTGACAGAAATAAGGTACCAATGTCTACCTTTCAGGGTACAGTTACTTGTCAAAATTTCAGTGTAAGACTTGTGTGAAATTCTGGCAACTTGTGTTGATATGTGTGTGTGTGTGTGTGTGTGTGTGTGTGTTCACTTTGTCTGAATGCCCGCAGGGTTTTTTCTAAGACTCCATTACCACCTCTTAACGATATGGAACACGACTCTGCATCCACTTTGAACCTAATGCACGGTTAGCGCCGAATAATGTGTGTGCGTGTGTGTGTGCTTGAGCCTGTGTGTGTGTGTCTGTGTGTGCGTGGAAAGGTTGAATGTGTGTTGAATACCCCTCTGATCTTAATAAGACTGGGCAGAGAGGAGCCCAGATCACACTACAGGACAGCACCATGCCACGCAAGCTCTGGTGAGTCCCGTCTCTGTCTAAGTGTCAGTGTAGGAGCTCACCTAGGAATGTGTGTGTTTGTGCTACCAAGAAATATATTTTCACATTTCTTTATTCATGTGACTTTTAAGTCTGTACATCAAACAGAGTGGATGTGCCTGTTTCCATGTCTGTATTTTTGTTTATTTATGAATGTGTGCAGCAGCTCTAACAGAAATATTTGTGGCTGTGATGTTTTAAGACACATTCAGCTTTGTCTTTGAATCTGTATCTACAGATACGGCACTATGACAGGTTTAAAACTCTTTGTAAATGTATCTGTCTAAATGAGACTCTTTCTTAATTGTGCGACCTACCTTTGTATTAGTTTTTCTGCAGTCGAGATTTTTACTGATCTCTGTAGGCAGATGTTACAGGCTGATCTTATAAGAACAGAACAGACACTTTTGTAAAGGTTCTTCACTGCCCCTATAGAGGGTGCTGTTTGACCATTCCCCTGTGTGTGGATGGCACTGGAAATGGACAAAGCACTATCATGAAACATATAAAAGTGTTGATTAATTTTGGACTGAAGCATCACCTTCCCAACTGTAAATCTTTTTTGATAAAAGCGTCTGATAAATGAGTAAAATGTAATGTCACAGGAGGCAGTGGTGGAGGAGAGCAGCCTGAAACGGAGCTGGCAAACTTTGGAAATATTTCTTAAGGTCAGTGTTTCCCCATCCGATCCTCGGGGACCCACAGTCGGTGCACGTTTTTGCTCCCTCCCAGCTGCCTGCCAGACAGTCCACATTTTTGCTCCTTCCCAAAAATGTGGACTGTCTGTGGATCTCCGAGGACACGATTGGGAAACACTGCTTAAGGCCATAATGGGGGGTAACTCACTGAAAAAGGTGGGTTATAGCTGTGTCCGGCTGCTGTTTCCACGCCAACAGCGGCTGTGCGCAGACTGACAGCTGTCGCCGCATCCACAGCCCCCCCCCCAATCTGCTCCTCAGTGCTGTCAGCTTCAGCATGAATAATTTCCAGTCCCCGTGTAATAACACCCCCCTGCCTTCATGTTCAGTGCTGTGAGGCGGCCATGTTGGAAGCGGTGCTCGATGAAATATACTGACCTGTTCTGATCTTTACTGGTAGGCGACTGTTCTGACTCTTAAAACAAAGAAGGAAGGATTCAAGGTTTTGAAGGTTTAATTTGTCGCATGTAAGGTATACAGTCAAACTATAACTTGTCCTCCTTTAAAGGAGGACAAATCTACCTTAATGAAAACAGTGAAAGCAACAAGCAACAAGACATATAATGCAACAATATAATAAATATGCAATAAATAAAGAACAGAAGTTAAACTGGAAATAATGAGAATAGAGATGTGCAACATAGGTCAAATAAAGTACAAATAAAGTGTATAGTGCATGAGTAAGGAGCGAGTGCTTAGTTATAAATGTCAATTAAGTAATTTGATGGCTTGAGGGTAGAAGCTCCTTCTGAGCCGCTCAGGTCTCGCGGAGAGATGGCAGAAGCGCTTTCCTGTCCTCCGCCGGGTAAAGAGGTAGTTGTTAGGCTGCGTGGCATCCCTGCTGATTTTGGCAGCTCTTTTCCTGGACCATCAGAGGTAAGTCTCCTGCAGGGAGGGCAGATCAGCCTCACTGATGCATACAGCTGAACGCACCACCTTCTGCAGAGCATTGCAGCCCAGGGCAGTGCAATTCTCAAACCGGGCTGAGATGCCCGTGGTGAGGATGCTCTCTAGGCTCTGAGAATGACTGGTGAGACGTTTTCTCACATGACTTCACCTGTTCACACCCCATTGTGCAAAGTGAGTGACATCTGCACGCCTCCCGTTATTTTCACAGCCTGTCTAGCCTCTCTCCAGAGCAATGGTGACAGTTTCTATTCCAGCGATTCAGCCGCAACTGCTGGCAGGTGTTTGCCACAAGAGGGCAGCAGAGGCTGACACTGTGCTTGGAGTGGAAGTAATTGTCAGGGGAGCTGAGTTTTTAAATTTCCTCTCAAGAATACTTAGAGGCATTAGAGAGCTGGAGTCTGAGGATTGAGAATGTATATTGTGCAAAAGCACAGCTGGTGGTTTGGGGGGGGTTGGCATAGATCACATTTGGGGACCAAATTTTGAGGACATTTTTCAGGTTGCCATTTGGACAACTGCAGATTTATAAAAATCTGTGAATGCAATAAAAAAAACTACAAATGCCAAAAGTCTTGTATTTTGTTTGGCTAATTATGGTTAATATGGTTAATGTTGAGCTGGGTAGGGGTTAAGGGTGTCGTGATTGGGATTAGGGTTTTCCCCATAGAAATGAATGGAAGGTGCCCCTTTAGATAGGTTCGCCAAAATGTGTGTGTGTGTATGTGTGTGAATAATGGCCTTTATAAGTATAAAGCTCAGTTCGGTCTAGGCTTCTAGTTTGGATCAACAGAGAAAAGTTACAAGAAAAGTCTCAGTGTGGACACGTCCAAACAGCGTCCTGAACTGTGCACTGGTGCTAGACAGCATCTCCACAAATGGGCTGTACACCGTTTCATTTTAATTGGTCCTCAGTACCCAGTAAGTCAAGCTAGGGGATCTACGATCATGCGGCCTATTGAGATATAGGATGCTGGCTAGTCTATGCCTATGCCAACATCACTGTTCATATTATATTTAATTAAGTCAATCTTTTGAACCAGCTGAGTAAAACATGCACTGTCACCTGCCTCTCTAAAGTACTGTTATGATTGATGCAGAATCACATCACAGCCCACTGAGAGCTTATGTTCAGTATCTCACACTGAGATGGGTAAAATGAGGACATCTTCTGTGGCCCCCAGGTATGGCTAAGCACCAGGGCCAGGTCCCAGGGTGCTATGGCAACCCCAGAACCGTTTTCTGCTTAGTTGTTATGGAAATAACATGTGTGGCCAATATGAATTATGCTTCCATTGAGCCATGGGGAGAGGAACAAAGTAGTCATTATGTATTAGCCTTGTTATCATAGCTAGTATTCATAGCTCGCCCTTCTTCCTTTCTCATTTGTGTACGTGTGTGTGTGTGTGTGCATGTGTGTGTATGTGCCTGTGTACCCATTTCTCCTCATGAACTGTTTGCTGTATTTTTTTACTCCACTAGATGGTGCTCTCTGCTCAAAAAAGGGCACAAAGCTGACCCCAAAGCAATCCAAGAGCACCATCTAGTGGGGTCAAAGTATACAGCAAATGGTTCATGAGGCGTCATTTTGTCCATAACTAACACACACTATATATATGTATCATACACGCAACTGGTTATATTCCTGAAACCTAAAACCTTATGCTATAACATGAGACCCCTTCCCAGGATTTGAACCTATATCCTTCTGGTGTCAAGCTATGGAGCAGAACTACAGACTTTGAGATCTGTCCACCTGTAAGAAATAAAGGAAATACAGATTCTCCCTTCAGGCTGGAGCTACAATGCTATGTGTTCTGATCCAAAACAAGAGCATCACGTCCTGAGAGATTATCAGATGCTCTTAATCCAGTTTTGATCTGAAGTGAGCCATTTAAACCGGCTGCTTTATTAATCGCTTGTGCCAGGAGGCAGCAGAGCTGTAATGATGGCTGGATTTAGACAGGAAACCTGTGCAGGTGTCCTGAGAAAATTAGCCACAGATTGCAAATTAAGTTAATTAAATTAAATTAGTCAGGTGTTTCTGTGATTGTCCTTCTTCAGGGTCTTAGGTGGAAACCTGCTCTGCGTCTCCTTTGAACATCCCAGAAGTGGAAAGTTCAGGTCCAGAAAGTATAAATCCAGACCAAAATTTTGTTCCAACCAACCAGCTGAGTACTTTGTAAGTGTAACTCTTTATGCTCAACTGGTTGATCACGACAAAATCCTGGTCTGGATTTTTACTTTCTGAACCTGAACTTTCAACCTCCGCAACTGCCAGGCTGTAATCAGTAATCCAGCCAAATAAAATCCTGCCCATCACACCCGAAACATTTCTGCAGTCGCCTCATAGAAGGAGGCAGGAAATCATATCTGGACATCTCCCTTAACATGATTAATCACTTCAGGTAGGCAATAGCGATGGCAGTCTTCTCTGAACAGATAACTGCACCCCCTTGGTACATTTTTCTCCTATAACCATGCTAGTAGGTCTGTGGGTCCTCTAGATTTGATAGTGACAGACTGACGGAGGAGTAACTGAGGACACAGTGACATAGGAGGGACACCTTTTCAACTGTGATAAAATAGAATGAGACAGAGGCAGCGTGTGTGTCTATGTATCTGCCTGTGTCTTTAGCATAAACATGTGACAGACATAATGTGACAGACAGCATATAAATGCTTGATTTTCCTTGGTTCCAAAGACCACAAGCTGTGTGGCTCAAAAAAAAAAATCATTTTAAAAGCTTCAGTCCATCAGCGAGACGGGAAATTACTTGGAAGGTTCCAGTGGCGTAAATTGGATCAGAGGAAATGGGTGATTCTTATCTTAATTCCTGACATTTCTTCTTACCGGGGGCACTGATATTTCCATCACTTATCTGGCACATTCATATGCACAGACACAGATCCACAGCTGTGCTTGATTACCTCCCTCGGAAGAAACTCTTGAAGTCCCATAGGTGTCCGTCTCACTGCCTGCATCAGAGGCTAGATTAGGACCCATACTCACACACACACCTGAAATTTCAACGCCATCCACCCATCCATTTTCCTTACCTGCTTGTCCTATGCAGGATAGCGGGGGTCCGGAGTCTATCCCGGAAACTACATTCACAAGGCAGGGAATAACCCTAGAAGGGACACCACCCCATCGCAGGACACACACACCATTCACACAGACAATTTGGCAACTCCAATTCACCTCGACGTGGGGGGAAACAGGAGATCCCAGTGCGCCACCATGCCACCCCCAAATGTCATCACTCCAGACACAAATGATATAATTTTCAATATTTGTTTCGTTGCTATTCCAGTTGAGTTCCCAGCTTGTTTTGTTGGTCAGGCTTTTTCCTGATCTTATGCGGGTCGCTGCTGCTGTCAGGAGAAACCAACAGATAAAGCACATTGCAAGGGAAGGTTAAAAAGTAAGATCATTGGCAGGGTAACCTAGGCGATTCTGCTGAGGGGTCAGCGAAAAAGTATGTTTAATGGCTCGAGTAGGAGTGGAGAAGGTAGAGAGAGAGGTTATTTGGAAAAACAGCCTCCAGGTTTGTTAGACCTCAGCTGGGCCTGTGCTGGCAGGGACGTTGAGAGCAGTGTGTATAGTGTCCTAACCCCCCCCCCCCCCCCATACCACATACAGCTTCAGCCAATACAGAGGGATGGAGGAAGAGGGGAAGAGGGAATGACATAGGAAGTGACATAGGATTCGGAGCTGAGATTTATAGGGCCATGAGGATGGCGTCACGCCCTGGACTGGGACCCAACAACCTTCTTCTGTCTCTACAATCCCATGAGATGAAGTGACACAGACAGCATCTTATTGCTACCTTTGAGACATGTTGGTGTGGCTTTCGTCATGCTGTCGTTCCTTTGATTTAGAAGGGGGTGCCGCTGTGAGCGGTGACTCTTGGTCTGTCAGGTCTCCTCTCATCATGTTGGACGTGGGAGAGGCGGGAGGGGCACGTGTGATACGGCCTTATGTTTAGCCAATGATATGATTTAAATTGGTGAGTGACAGTGGAGGGGGCACTCTGGGGGCCAATTAGGTCTCAGCTGGAGCCAGTGCCTCTGTGACCCCGCCCCTGTATATGCCCCTGTGTGTCTGTGGTCATTTACACTCTTGGGCATAAATATCTGTGTCTGACACAAATATAAAAGACCTCAAATGTTAAAAGACAATGGAAAAATTCTTTAAAAGCATGACATTGTATAATATTCGTAATTAATATAACAGAAGGGTGTCCATTTCTTATGCTTTCCCTCATTACTGAGCTGACGAGCTGTAGACTGCCCACTAAGGATTCTGGGAAGGAGACTGAATTAGGGGGTGAAGGAGAGAGGAGTGGCAGGTGTCAGAAGGCAGCCACATGGCGTGTGACAGACGTACGGGGGACACCATGCTAAATGGGACCACATGTCTGTGTGGTGACAGCTCCTCCGGTGGAGCTGCTTATCAAACACCTAGTGCACAAGAAGAGCTGCTTTCGTGTGGTGTGTGTGTGTGTGTTGTGTGTGAGAGAGAGAGACAGAGAGAGAGAGAGAATGTGTGGTGTTAAACAGCAGTTTGTCTGGATTTTCAACAGTACTGGGTGTACTGGGTGTGCTGGGACGGAGGAGCCTTCAGGACTGACACAGGAGTCAGCCAATCAGAGTGAAGCATATACAGAAGACAGGAGCAAAGGAGGAGAGGGACAGAAGGAGCGAGCGAGGGAGGGAGGGAGAGGGTTGGGAGATGCACACATGCACACTGACGCTGCGCTCGCCGGTGCCAGCCAGGCAGACGGGTGCGGTATCGGCGTGGCGGGGGACTCCGAGGGCCAGCGCACCGCCATGTCCTCCGGCAGCAGGGCCAGTCCGGGTAGAGCCGGGCTCCGGGCTGCGGCCGTGCTGATCGGACTCCTGCACAGGTCCCGCAAACGGCGAGAGAGGGAGGCCCAGAGCACACTGGAAGCGGGTTGGTAGGTGGATTCGGAACCATGTTTTTGAGGTGGCATATGGTGTGAAAGTGCTCATGGATAACCTTGGGTTTGGTGTGTGTGTGTGTGTGTGTGTGTGTGTGTGCTTAGATGGAGTGTAGATCAACAAAGGAATAAGAAGAGACTCCTCTTCCTCTGTCCACCTCTCTCTCTCTCTGCCTCTCTGTCTGCCTCTCTCTGTCTGCCTGTCTCTGTCCTCCTCTCTCTCTGTCCATCTCTCAGTCTGTCTGTTTGCATCAATCTGTCTCTAAGGGCACTTTTCCACCGCACCTGGTATTTTTGGTACTTTCGCTATTGACTGCTGGTCGAGCACCAGTACCAAAAGTTCCAGTGCCAAATCAGCTGTAGTACTTCTTTGGTACTTCGGTACTCTGGGTGGGACTTGAAACGCTTCCTTTGTCGATTGGTTATGCAAATAGCAAATAGGCAAATAGCCTGCCGCAAATAGCAAATAGGCAAATAGCCTGCTGCTGAAACACAATACAAACGCCGCCTTGAAAACAGTTGCAAACTCAGAAAATAATGATAAACGAAGTAAAAAAAAATGCAATTTGAAGAACATATACAACAAAAAGATCCGGATGCCGTGACAAGAAATTAAAAAGTATTTTTCTGAATATACTAGTACCTATACCTGTCGTAGCGATGTGATTGTTATAAATACAGCGATGTGATTTAGTTGTAATAAATCTCGGAGAACGTATGCAGCGGTCATGCAAAAGCAGCGGAGGTAAACTTTAAACTGATTTTTAAACATATAAAAATCTATAAAAGGAATTATAATTAAAATTAATTAAAATTGCTAGTGTTTTTCCTATGACAGAGTAACTAGTAAAATATTTGCTTTTTAAGTAAGAAAAAGCCTTATTTTAATATAGCTGACTAGCGATTTAATAATTATATGTGTATAACATGCAATGTTTGTATTAATAATGCATATCATCAAGCCCTATAATACTATACTACAGCCATTTTTAGAATTCAGTATACATACCCCACCTCATGCTGTGATGTCATTCGGCACCGGTACCAGTTTTTACGCCAGTGGAAAACCAACACCTTGAACTACCGTACTTTCTGTACTTTCTTGAAGTACCAAAAGTTCGGTACCTAATGCAGTGAAAAAATGCCTTAAGTCTCTTACTCTTCATCTCTCGGTCTCATCTCTGTCTTCCTGTCCATCTGTCTCTCTGATTGTCTCTCTATCTGTCTCTTTCTCTCTATCATGATGGACATCGAGACTGGACATTTGCATGACTAATGCCTGAGATGTTACACTATAGATTGACTACACACCACACATCTTCCAGTTAGATATATTCATCTTGCAAGCAGGACTTCTTCTGCGATTTATCTGTTTTTGGTCACCACTAAAGTTCCTGATCTGCTAGGAAGTCTGCTAGTGGTGTAATCACTTGTGATGTCAGGGTGTGTATGAGTGTGTGGACTCTTTGGTAACCAGGAGGTGATGAGTTTAATGCCCCGGGGGGACCATCTAGAGAGGTATTTAATCACTCCTTCAGGGCTTCCTGTGTCTCTGTGTACTTGTATAGATATCTTACTGAAAGTTGCATTAAATGCATTAAACAGCTTGGGTGGTCAAACCTACTGTAGAGACCTTCTAGAGGCCAGCTGGAACTTGCAGCAGTGCATTGTGGGTAGGGAGTGTGCTGGGATTGTGACGCAGCTGTAGTGGTTAGTGCTGAGCGTGCGTGCGGCTGTTTCACTCTCTACTTCCTTCTGTCTTTCTGTCTTTTTTTCTGTCTCTCTCTCAGCAGGCTCTCTGTGGGGCACTTCCCATCCTCCTTCCATCCCTTGTTCTTTGCTGTTGACTCATTAACCCCCTTTCTTTCTCTCTCCCTCCCTCTGTCACTCTCTATCAGTCTGTCACCCCGAAACCTGGGTGTGACTGGCTGCTGTCAGGGGGGGTCACTTCAGGTCATGCTTCAGAGCAACCACAGGTCTGGGGTCAGATGTCTGCTCCCTGATTGCCCCTAAAGACACGATCAGAGAAGAAGCTGATTCAGAGTCAGCGTTTAAATCGAGTCCCTGTCTGTTGTCTGCCAGGAACCCACTGTGGTACAGCCCGCCTGAGATATGTACACACACCCACACACGCACACGCATATACACACAGAAGCTACAGCGGAGTGGCACTTGCAAACATCTGATCACCTTGGACTTCACACCACAGCAGCTCTGAGATGCATAGTGTTTCATGCAGGGGTTCTCCAGGCCAGAGAGCCTGGTGTTCGCAGGGGTAGGAGGGAGGGGCAGACAGTCTGACAGCACAGATGGACCAACAGAAACCCACATGGGGGGGGGGACTGGACCCGGGGGAAAGGCTTCACTCACAACGTTTAGTCCCTGACTAACAGCCTTTATGTTCGGATCCACATGCATTTTCCGTGTCTAGGATGTGTGCGTCAGAGTGTGTGTGCACACGTTGGGCCAGTCATGGTTGCCAGATTGGATCGGCTTGCCACATTGAGTCTGTTTGCAGAGTGGCAAAGGGGGACTGAGCTTCTATTTTTAGACCCCAAGCTTCACGTCACCTCTCCAGTTCGCTCTCTGTTTAACCACCTCTCCATCTACCTCTCCTGCTCGCATCCTCCTTCTTTCTCTCCCATCCTATTGGTCAGAGTAAATATTATTGCGGCTGTGGCATGCTGGCAGGCATCACTTTAAAAGGGCACAGTTTATGAGACGTCTTAGAGCTGAAATGTCGGCTCTTCTCCCCCTGTCTCTCAGGGAGCCGGTGAGCTCTACGTGAAGCTCAGTTATTTGTCAGCTTCTGAAAAGCTCTAAGATTTAGTAATATCATTACATATCTCCCAGGGTAACTTTTACCTCCTGTTCAGCTTCTCATTCTTTCATCTGTCCATTGAACTCTCTCTCCCTCTGCCCCCTGAGTTCATTCTCTCCTTTTCTCCTCCTCTACTTGAAATTAAGGGCCCCAAGGAGATGGCGGATGGAACGTGTTTAGTGGAATGTCCCTCTGTGTGTGCGCATGAGCCTGTGATAGTTGCTGTAAATGGTTACGTCAAACGGCATCTGTCAGGTGTCGTTCGGGCCGAGGCTGCGGTGTGTCTGGTCTGAGATCCAAAAGTCCAAACCAGGGTGCGGAACTAGTGCCATTTAATGTGCGTGTGTGGCCTGAATGGGCTGGCGGCCTCCCCAGGATGTGCCCCCACCCCCTCCCAATTGTTGTCATGGCTTCATGAGATTTTAATGTTTATCTTGCTATCCTCAAGCAGAATAGCTGCAATTCAGGTGCACATAAAGGGTTATAGTAACTCATGTAGAGAATTTCTGTTATCCTGAAACATCCTTTTGTTCTCTTTCTTTGAGATTCTGCAGTTGGGCAAGCGAGTGCTTTTGAGATACCGTTTGTCACACAGACACACAGGTGTAACAGAGCATTTGATATTCAAGCCCTAGTGGCAAAAGGGGTGAATTGCAACCAGTTTTTTTTGTCCCACCTGGCTTTTGGTAAAAAGCAGAGTGATTTGCACCAGGCATCACCAGGCGCCTCACTGGATGTTAACCAACTGTGAGCACAAGTGCTCAAGTGTGCACCTGCGGTGATGGCAAACGGACCAAGCAAATAAAAAACAGCTGTAGAAAAGCCCTTTCTGCAGCTCGAGGGCAGCCGGCTTCTCCTGAGGGCTATTGTTAATGGACCATCATGTGCGGATTCGGGGGGGGGGGCTGTCGGGGTGCGGAGGGCATGAGTGGTGCTGCTTTTTTTAGTCAGGACAAACACAAGAGTGTGATGAATTCACCCGACCCCCAGAAAGGACTGCATGAATTATTAAGAAGCACAGAGACCATTATGGTACATAATGGAGGGCACTGTTATAGCCCTGTTTATAATCTATCTTTCTCTCCTTTATCCATCTATTTTCCACAGAGACAAAGTAAAATTGGCTGGCTCTCCCCCCAAGACATACCTATGCATTCTGTGGTGCCGGCTCAGAGCAGCTCCGCGATATGGGGCACCGAAGAGCCAGGCAATTTCAATTAATCTGGGGAGGAGTGACTTCATATAGTATTATGCTTATTATTAATATTATTATTATCGTAGCTTTACTCTTTACGACCCTGGATATTGTAACGGTACAACAGTAGGACTCCTTCTGAGATTCACCCATTTTTGGCCCCCACTCCAGTTCCTGATCTGCTAGGAAGTGCGCTGTGGTGTCAGGGTGTGTATGAATGCATGGAGCCCTTGGTAACCAGGAGGTGATGGGTTTAATGCCCCGGGGGGGACTTTTAAACCATTAAACCATTCAGCGAGGCATTTAATTGCTCCACCAAGGTTTCCTGTGTCTCTGTGTACTTGTATAGGTATCTAACTGAAAATTGCATTAAATAACAGCTTGGGTGGTCAAACCTACTGTAGAGACCTTCTAAGGGACAGCTGGAACTCTCAGCAGTGCATTGTGGGTAGGGAGTGTGCTGGGATTGTGACACGGCTGTAGTGGTTAGTGCTGAGTGTGTGTGTGCCTGTTTCACTCCCTACGTCTCTCTTTTAATTATTATTATTAAATGTTATTTATTATTATTAATATTATTATTGTTGTTGTTAATGGTAATAGTTGTGCTAGTAGTAGTATTAGTAACAATGTTTTTTATTGAATTGTTGTATTATGTAACAGTATTACCAATCATATTATTTATTACATGATTACACAACATTTCGCAACATCAAACAACGAATAATCTGTATTTCTTCACTGTTGTCATTTGCACATTTATTTTGGCATTTAATCGCCATTTATTTTGGTCGGGGGGGCAGGGTTATGGTTTAGGAAAGGCCTTTTCGCATTTTAAAAAGCATAATCTTGAGTTTTTGAGAAGGAAATAGATGTGGGCAAAGAGTGAGACTTCGTTCGGCCTTTCAGTGTTAGTCACTTTGGGCTTCTCCTCCTTCCCGCACAGAGGAGACCTTTAAGGTTATACAAGGAAGGTTAATAGATTAGCGCCCAGTTAGCCTGGGCCCTCCTTTGTTTGTTTGTTTTTTTTGGTTGTTGTTGTTTTTTTCACTGTGGGAATGTTTGTTTCGCGTTGCCGTCCGACTCTTTCCACACTCGATTTCAGTTTGTCACTGTGTCCCCTGTTAAACAAACAGTTTTGGGAGCGAAATAGCCCAAGGTTAACTGAGTTACCGCAGAGCTGCACTCAGCTCCCACACACCAGGCGGGCCGTTTGTGGTGCCGCGCCGCTGCTCTCAGCATGAGCTCGCTGGAGCCGTATCGCTATGGCGACGTGTCACACGGCCTCCCGCTCTCAAACAGGCATCGCTCACTCCCAGCCGGGTGAGACTTCCTGCATTCGCGACCCAGCTAATCTTCTCTGTTTGCTTTCACAGGAAGCAGGAATTGCTCAACATCTCTAATGCCCCACCGGGAGACGGGGGGGGCGGGGGGGGGCGGGGGGGGGGGGGCGCGGGGGGGGGGGGGGGGGGGGGGGGGGGGG
>JAODKC010000041.1:12265755-12288294 GCA_026777985.1 Mormyrops attenuatus | reverse complement strand
AATAGTCCCGGCTTATATAGGACATCCCCCCGTGGACAGCCCCTCCCCCCGTGTGGATATGCCGAGCCCGGGGACCCCAGTCACCCGGTGTCGTATTCCTACAGTTATGCCCCCCCCCCCAGCCATAAACACTGTCTTCTATCAGGAAACTGGTCTCCTTACAGGTCAAACTCAGCATCCATCACCACCACACATCTTGCACAAATGCAGTTTCCCTATGGTGGTGTTTTTTCTATCTTTTTTTCATCCCTTTTTTTTAATCCCACGTGGGGAAGATGCAAAGGGAAGAACGTCTCCCAGGTCCAACTTGAAGTTCCGTTTCGACAAGCTGACCCACTCGGCCGCAGTAAGTCCTTCTGTCAACCCCTTCAAAATAGCCCTTGTCTTACTTGGTTTATTTCCGTCATGGCAGCCACTCAACGCATGATGTTCTCTTTTGCCAGAAACAAGTAGGCTTGGGCAGCTGAGTATGAGAATGTCAAGGGAAATGAATGATATTCTTTAATGAAAGCCAACTTGTTTACTTACATTAGTTTAAAAGCCACCTCAATCACCATGTAATTGCAAAAATATATTCTTGTTTTTAGAGTCCCCTTAATGCAGCATTTTCTGGAGCTTCACTGCATCCTCTAACGAATCTAATTAACTGAACAAAGGAAGCCTAATTAACATTCTTATGATTATAAATCCATGGTGTTTTGGGGCTACGCTTTCTGGTGTAAAAATATGACTCATTATGCATTTGCATACTTCTTCGACTTAATTGGCCACTGAATTGGCCCAGTTCTGATCTTCAGTGAATTCTGGCACATTTTTGCATTCTTCATGCTGAGTATAGAGCACCACCTACTGGTGAAATAAGAACCATGTTAATAGTCTTACATTTACAGTCACTTAGTTGCTGCTTGTGTTCAAAGCGGCGAGTTTATGATGCTGGACGTCTTATCGGAGCCAATTATATTAAGTACCTTGCTCAAGGGTACAACAGATGGGCCTTCCAAGAACATGAAACTGCTAAATTTGGGTAACATTTGTCTCTTTGATCTCCACGCAAACTGCTACCGATTAGATCTAAATTAGGTATTTACTTTTTTACTTATAAAGAGGGTCATAGAGCTAAACATGTGGTTGTCACAGTCACATTATGCAACTACATTTGTACAAAATGAACACACAAAATTAATTCATGGTTAAACATTCAGATGATTGGACCATACTTTCCTTACTGATCAACCAAGATTATCCAGATAGGAAACCAACAAACTCGACAGGTTACTGGAGTGTTTTGATCAGAATGCACAAACAAAACAGAAGAAATTACTTTTGGTATTCCATTTCTATCATGTCCACTTAAAATAAGTCATTCACAAAACAGAGATTGAGCAGGTCTCATCTTATAAAACACCCGGGGACATATAGATCAACTGCTGTCACAGACTACACACATTAACTGTTTGCTGTAAGAGAATGTTTTGGAACAGGCAACCAGACATTTATTTCTGTTTTCCACATCCATTCAGAGTGTCATGCAATGCTGTGCTACGAGTTTGTACAGTTGTCCTTCTGTTAGGCTCAAAACTAAGATGGCAAACACTGTTCTAATCCCATCTGCTCTAGTATTATGGACACGATGCATGAGCACTACTTTTGGAGGTCTGTGTCTGTAATCAGATGGTTGTTGGTTCAAATCCTAGTGATTTCAGTGTTGGGCTCCTGAGCAAGGTTCTTAATCCCCAGTTACAAAAATGTATGTTGCGTTGGATAAAACCATTTGCTAAATAAATAAAATGTAAATATAACAAAAATGTAAGTGTAACTATAGTCCAGTGGAATATTAAAAATATCATATTAAGAAATTAGGGTGCAGTTTTCATGCTGGTGTTGGTGATGTAGGTATGGTTTGTACTTTAGCGTGGTTGCCTCACACCTCTGGGACCAAGGTCTGAGTCTCCATCAGGGTTCCAGTGTTTGGAGTTTGCATGTTCCCCCTGTGTTGTTCTGGGGGTTTCCTACAGGTTCTCCAATGGCCAATGGCCAAGATCATGCTGAGGTTAACTGAAGTTGCAAAATTGTCCCTTGGTCTGCATGTGTGTGAGAATGGGGTGTGTGTGAATGGTGTGTGTTTGTGCCCTGTGATAGGTTGGCACCCCATCCTGGGTTATTCCCTGCCTTGCACTTGTAGTTTCTGGCATTGGCTCTGGGCCCCCATGACCCCGCATTGGACAAATGGTATAAACAATAGATGGCTGAATGTTTTTTATTGTTTGAATGGAATAGATTTGTCCGTGATGAAGAACGTTTTGGTGACATCTGACAAAGTGTCATCTTATCTTTACAGGGACACTAGCTGAAGCATGGAGCTGGGGCCTGGTTAGAGTATGGTATGGTGTGTTTAAGTGCTTTCTCTTTCCTTTGCCAGGCATTTTATTTCTCCAGTGTACCTTCCTCTGTATCACTGCCCTATTCCACCTTCTAAGTGTTTTTTTTACCTGTTGCTTTAGGTAGGAGCACCATGTGGTTACTGACACCATGTGTGGAATTGGAGAAGGAATAGAGGCATCGGCCTTCTGTGTCATCCTCACTCTGAGCTTTACTTCTGTGGTCTGAATCAGACCTGCAGGGGGCGACACAGCAACGGAATCTCCATAATTGAAGAGCACAGCAGCCAGGAGAATTGTAGCAAAGAAGATAAAAAGGATAATGTAATGGATTTTTATCGTTCCTATTCTGTATCACTCTACAGAAAAAGTCCCAACTTTCGATGTGACAATAATACATCTTTCTCACACACAAATGCGAAAAAATAGCTAGCAATGCAACTGAAATATGTGAGTTCTCCAGAAACACAGCTACCACAAGGGTCGACGATACTGGGAAACCCTAATCCAACATTTGACACTCAAACCAGAGCCCAGTACCCCAGAGCTTCTGGGTGGCTATTTCTAATGCATTTTCCCATCTTGCTTAGTGGATCATCTGGTGTCTGTCATTTGAAGCCTAATTCAAATGTCCTCTTAGCTCTTCTTTGCTCTGAGAATACACCTTACAGCTACAGCAGATGTTTAAGGAGGACATTAGTGCCAGAGTTCACATGGCTTAGTGGGAGTGAATGACCAATCACAGAGCACAGCATATCTTGTGATTGGTCGGATTTAGACGCTCTGAAAAACATATGGCTGCATTAAAAGGAGGAAATCAGGCTGAGTAAGCTGGTTTGGCATAGTTGATTGAAATTTAACAAAGTACTGGGCACAAGTTTGTCACCATCTGTTATAAACTTCAGTGGTTCAGTTATATATCATCATATAATGTGATGTGGGGGCTCCACTGTGTGTGTGTGGACTTGGCATTCTCTCCCCATATCGCACGGGACACAGTTTTGCTCCCACAGTCCAAAAACATGACTCTCCAAATTGCCCATTAGCGAATGAGTCTGGGTGTGCCATGCAATGAACTGGAATCCAGTCCAGGGTGTGGAAGGATGGATATTGTGTTTGTGCACACAACCAAAAATGGCACCTTACATTTGTCACTGTGAGTGGAGATGCCATTCCAAAAGTCACCAAATCATGCTGACTAGTTGAGTTGGGTCTCAAACAAAATAACAAATAAAATAAAGCCATATAGGTGTGACCTAAGACAAAACAAAATCAACATGCAACATATTCCAACAAATGTGAATTTCTTGGTACCAAATCGAAGGCTGGGTATAAATTGTGCCCATACTGATACTGAAGTTACTGATGAGGCAAGCAGAATTTCCAGGGCATCCATCTTAAGTGTGGTGTTGAGGGTAAGAACGAAATACTTGAAATTCATTAGCTGTACGGGTCTAAGCGAATGTAAACACAGAAAAAAATATTGATAACCCCTGTCATATTTCAGTCATAAGCACAAATCTCATTTCAGATTCTTCGACAACCATACAACCCCTAAACCTTCCCTACTGAATTGGTGGGAAAATCAAAACATTCACTTATAATTTTTTTTAAGTTATCAAAACAAAAGGCTCCTAACAAAACACTCTGGTTGTATGAACGCACAACTCCCCTGTAGAAGGACGACTTTAGCGTTACGCGATCTTTCCCATGAAGAACCAAAACTCTAGCACCCCTAGTGGTAATCAAGCAACAAAAACGTTCTACTCATTTTTATTGTACAACTTACATCCGAGGTGTAATATATATATAAAATAATTTATAGATTAACATATCCCAGTGTCCAAAGTAATATATTGCCACCTGTTAAATTTACATTTTATGTTGTCGTGTATTAATTACAGAGCATATATACGAGATAAAAGAATGTTAAAATGTTGACTATTTAAAGAACTAATATGTATATTTGAATGTTATGCATTATATAGAGTTTGGCAAATAAAAGGTATTTTGTGTCAGTAATGTGACATTGTTGACAAGCTTTTCTTTTACGTTATTTTACTTGCATATCACTTTTTAAGGGAGCGTATTACTGCCACGACATAATTAAAAAAAATATTCTCACTATCACGTGATAACGTGAAACCGTATCACGTTATAACGTGAGAATATCACGTTTTAACATGAAAACATCACGTTATAATGTGAAAATATCACGTTAAAACGTGATACTATTTCACGTAATTACATGATAATGTTTCATGTTTTAACGTGATACGGTTTCACGTTATAACGTGATGTTGAGAATATTATTTTAATTATGTCGTGGTAGTAATACGCTTCCGTGAAAAATATCACAGAAAGACATCCTATTGAAATAAGTTCTTTTTTGAGAATAAAGAGCCGCCAGAATGGAACTTCCGCGCAACCGTATTCGTGTTGCTCAACGGACTACTTTGTGATAAAGTGCTGATACGTCAATTGCAATCGACAGTGGTCGTGACGTCACCCGAAGTGGTCTTCTATAAAAATGGGCGCTGGAGTCCGCTCTTTCCTTTTCAGTCTTGGACGCTTAGGGTTCGGAAGGATGGCGTGGGAGGCGATGTCTATGTTAAATGTCTTTAATATAACTCTTTCTTATGTTAAATGTCTAAATACGCATCTCCCTATATGTACTTTTGGATGATGCATTATTAAATTTAGCGATGTGACTTGTTCGCCGGCATGAACTGCATGCGCCGAAACGCACGTGGCAAATGCCTGTTCCCCTTAGTCTCTTTCCAGAGTCCGGGTAAGTATTTCTTCTGGGTTTTGTCATTTGGAAAGAAAAACCTAACTGGGTTATTCACATTCTTCAGAATGTTATATTGTTAAATACCGTTTTTAGATGAGTGGGTCGATCTTTACTTTTATATTCTAGGACGATGAGTAGAGGGGAGGTTTTCTGTGCAGCTAGAACGACATCGGCTTATCCTTCCTATTGGTAAGTCTCTTATGCTTTACACATTTCCCGTTCACCTTGTAACGTTTTAATAGCGCTGATTTGCTCATCAGCCTGTAAGCTGTACTTTGACAGGAGTATATAATCGCTTAACACTCCTGAATGTGTTACACTTGTACATGTATGCCATGTTCCGGTGATGATAACGTGGAATAGGAAGTGCCGTCTGATGCGATAACTGACGATTTTGTTATCCAAAGTTCTGAGACATGGCAGAAGACCAAATGGTAACGTCTAGATCGGCTTGCTTTTATGCGCTGTATTTAGCCTGTTCTCTTTTCAGCTTCGTATCCCATCCGTTGATTTGCTTTCTTGGGATGCTCTTTGGACCGTTAAGGTAAGCCTGCCACAGCTTCTGTGATGTGAAACCGCCAAAACGCGATTGCCTCTCACTTAATTAGTGGCTCAAGAGGCGTTGTGTTTGAAAATCATGTTTTGTTTGAGATGTGAAATGATGAAACCAACTGAAATAGCTGGAATTACCGGCAGATTGTTCAGTGGTGAATACACGGTTTTCTGACACCTCCTTTTCGGTGAAATGCTGTCTTGCTGTGTTCCCCCGCCCCCCCTCCCAACTAATTGTCTTGGCTGGTTCTCTTTCCAGGGTTGGCATTTCTCCAGACCACTTGGGAGTTTTGACCCTCCGGAAGGAAGCCTGGCCACTGCAGTTATTGTCTGTATCTTGAGTTCAATAAAGCTGATTTGTATTGGAAAAAGACTTTTTGTAGTGTTTGCAGTTACTAGATGGAATCGGATTGTGACGTTATAAGCTGCTACATCTACGGGCGACTCATTCAATAACTCATTTGATCGGAAGATTCGTGACCTACATTCTCACCACACTTGTTTGGCTGGGTTTGTTTGGGGTAAGATCTTGCAGTCGTAACGCTTGTATATTTGAGACCGTTTTTCTGGTTTTTCATCTATTGGGTTTGATCATTAAAGTTGCCGTGTTTTGGTCGCTCGTTGGTGAAGGTGTATGTAGCTTGTATATTCTGGTTCAATCCAGTATATAATGCATTGTAATTAATGGTTCTACACCTCTGGGAGAGGTTAACGTGAATCATTGGTATACACAATGGTGCAACTACGTCTGAAACGGATAAACGAGCCTGGGGGGAGGACCTATGTATGACACGTGACTGCCAGCGAGTGGAAACCGCGGAACCGAAGAGCGCGCGCGCTCCTTGCGCGAAAGCCGGTGTTTTGCCGCGAAGGGCTCAATGACACGATTCGCCCGTCACAGCTCCATTTGGTTGAACGGCATTTTAAGAGCGTACGATACTATCTGAAATCACATAAATGCATTTCAAGTCTCCCGCCTATCCCTGACCAGTAGTTTATAATTTAATATTTTATCTGGTGATCCATGAGGAGTCTGCACAGGCAGACCTCCATACCACTACGGTTTTACGGAAATACTGTCTTTAAACGTTTTTGCGAGCTCGTGCGCCGAGCATCGGGTCACACTGCCATCCGGTCCGCTTCCTGTTTCCGGGACACGAACTGCTTTGGTGAGTGGGGCCATAAACAAAGACCGATCAGCCCCCGATCCGGCGACCCTTCAGCAGAGATCAGCACAAACCCCCCGTTGGAGCGATGGACACCGGTATGTCAGCGCCGATCTCTATGTTTGATCGACGGTGATTTCAAAACGTTTGATTCCCAGATAGTCCAGCGATGCCTCTCGCGGTGAAGTCAGAACCTAATATTAACTTTAACAGAAACTGTTAACGTAAGTGGAAAATAAATCCCGTTTCCTGTATGGCGTATTATTTTGGCAAAATGATCTTTTCATTTTTTTATTTAGACGATGGTGCTGGCATTATGTTCAGCAAACGTAGTTTGACTTTCGGTACATTTGGAATGCACTCATTGATTTCGGTGTGTTTTACATTTCTTCATGCTAATGACTTGGTAATCGTATCGGACGCCTAACGAGAAGCGTCCTGCCACCCCCCACCCCGATCTCAGATCTCCCATCACCCGTAACAGGACGCTGTATAACGAGACAGGGCTGTGGCATCTCTCTGCAGGCTATGCTACATCAGTGTTAACCATACTCCCCATTGTAAATGAACTGTGACTGTTCAAATCGACATGTACGATGAGGGCATACCCCCACCGCACTACACAGGACAAGTTTGGGGGATGAATAGAGCCAAATGAGCAGTCAGTATGTGAGAACAGACAATGATGTATAAGCTATTTGGTGCGGTAACTTGTTTGGATTCCAGTGGCTTAGTTAATACTGTTTTTCACCCCTGATCTATGAAACTGCCCTGCTTCCCTGTTCCATATCTCTGGAGGTATGATTTCTACCTTTATGCTAACTGCCCTCATCTCGGACTCTGAACCCCTGGCTCCAATCCCATCCTGTACTTCTCCTGTCCCAGGACTCAGCCAGGACAAGATCGCCTCCTTCGCCAAGCGCCTAAAGGCAGAACCGCGTTACCTGCTGGCCCAGAATGTCTCCACCTGCATCGACCCTCTGGAGGTTTGCTTGCACCGGCAGACGGTCCAGGACACTGTGCACATTTTCCAGCACAGCATTCCCATGGAGGGCAAGCCCATCACCAATCAGAAGAGCTCTGGTAAGGCTGGGAATGTTCTGGAGATTGCAGGAAATAAAACACACCCAGCATCCATAGGGCAGGTGTAAAGCAATGTAATGGGTTAGGTTAGGGTTAGTACTCGTGTCAGACATGGCCAGTCGTGATTACTGGGTTAATGGATTAACATATTAACTATTAATGGTCAAAGGGGGAACCCCATTAAGATGATTACTAAAGTCAAGCACCTCACTTGACTTCCTGGATCTGGGACTCCTCATTCTGGCAAAGTGGCCTGCACTGAACGGCACTGACTCTAAACCTGGCGACGACCTTTGTTCTGAGAGAGAAAATGGCAGCTTACATAAGTTAGTGCTTAAATGGCTGGGTGGACAGATAACTAACCGAGCCAGTAGTTAGCTTAGGTTATTTATGCATGTGATGGATCTAGCAGACTGTCTCTAAAAAAAAAATATGGGAGGTGCATTTCGCAACCAGCTTGGTTAATTATCAGTTATCTGTTCAGGAGCACAGCACTGTGACGGTCCATGGGATTCTGCACGGTACCGATGTCTGGGTGCAGCACCTCTCAGATGTGTAATTTCGGTAATACGTTTGCAACGCCCATGCAAACGGATATGATTAAAAATGTGTGTGACAGGGTGTAACTTACACTATTAAGTACTCCACGCACGCATGGAAAGTCCAGTGATCATCCAGACACATAAGACAAGTGGGACTTTACTGTCACACCAGCCATACACAAGTATACAGTCATATGAGACGTCGTTCCCACGGGACCACAGTGTATCGTAAGTCACATGGGGGGGGGGGGGGTCACAGCAAAGGGTCAGCCATCTTGCAGCAACCAGAGAGCTGGGGGTTAAGGGCCTTGTTAAAGGGCACAGGGACGCGGGACTATTCTGAAGAGGCCAGGCTTGAACCGGCAACCTTCTGATCACAGGCACAGAGGCTTAACCCAGTGAGCCACACAGCACAGTGGAGACACCCCCCCCCCGCCCCCCACATTAGCTTACTTGTTCCCCTGCAGGACGATGCTGGATCTTCTCCTGCCTCAACGTGATGCGCCTGCCCTTCATGAAGAAGTTCAACATTGAGGAGTTTGAGTTCAGTCAGTCCTACCTCTTCTTCTGGGATAAGGTTAGTGTGCGCAGAGGTGCCGGGTCCCCGGGGACTACATGGCTGTATGGAGACAGGGGGTCACTATTACCGTGTCGGTGCGTCTCAGTTGGTCTAAGCTGCTTTTCCCCTTCTGTGTACCAGGTGGAGCGCTGCTATTATTTCTTGCATGCCTTTGTGGAGACGGCCCTTCGGAATGAGCCAGTGGACGGGCGGCTGGTCCAGTTCCTGCTGTCTAACCCCACAAATGATGGGGGACAGTGGGATATGCTGGTCAACCTCATCGGTAAATGTGACACCCCCACCCCCATCTTCTCTCTGACTTTCTTTCTGTATCAACCCTATTCCTCACTCCACAGTCTGCCTTTTCAGATTGACCTTCCCAAACCCAGCTCTACTTTTTCAGGGTCACTAAGCAAAGCTTTACCTGAGAGGCCTGTCTAGCTACTCTAGTAATGATCATTTCACTTCCTCCACAATGCAGCCAATTAACTAGAACTGGCCCTGAATGAACCCAACTGCACACTGTTACATTGTTTTATTTATGTATGTATATATTTGTTTGTTCATTTGTTTGTTTTCATTCTTGCAGAGAAGTATGGAGTTATTCCAAAGAAGTGCTTCCCGGAGTCTCACAGCTCTGAGGCATCGCGGAGGATGAATGACATCCTCAATCACAAGGTGGGATGACATACAGGACCAGTTCTGCTGGTGAATCCGTGCGAATCTTGTTTTTGAGGATGATTCCTGGATATAAGGGATTACATCCCGGTGTTTCCGTCATCGGGCTTTTCTTGAGAATGACCGTGTTTCTTTCAGCTCCGGGAGTACTGTCTGAGGTTGAGGGACATGGTGGCTAGCAACTACACCAAAGCAGACCTGTCTGAAGCTATGGACACCATGATCGAGGAGGTGAGTTCTAGCCTGTGCATATGTGTTTGCCTTGTTGCCCAGAGGAACTTCTGTGTAACCGTGTTAGATGGCTGTGCATGATAGATCTCTTGGGTCTTGTTGAATGTTTCTGACCACCTGGTCAAGGGATATTTGTGGGAACTGCGTTTCTTCAAACTCAAGGTGCAGACAAAGGACATTCCTCATATTGATGGATCAGATTTGGCAGTACTTAACTGGTGACATAGAACCTTGCCTTGTGTGATGGTTTTTCTGCCCCTGTTGTGGTAATCGTGGGCCCTTGCTCTGCGCTTGTGCACTCAGGTGTTCCGCATAGTCAGTGTTTGCCTGGGCAGCCCGCCTGACACCATCTGTTGGGAATTCCGAGATAAGGAGAAGAACTTCCACCGCATCGGCCCACTGACGCCCCAGGAGTTCTACAGGGATCATGTCAAACCAGTCTACAACATCCAAGACAAGGTACGTCACGCACTGGCTACCGGCCCTGTGCCAGCCACCTCTTGCCTGCATTGTGTCAGTCAAACATTCCTTTAATCATCATCCACCTTTAAAGTTACTTCTCAGGCTCATTCCCCAGTTTAATAGGGGTAAGAAGGTGTTGTAGGTTTTGAGTGTCCCCTCCTGGCTCCCCTAGGTGTGCCTGGTGAATGACCCACGGCCCACAAGTCCCTATTCGAAGATGTACACAGTGGAGTTTTTGGGTAACATGGTAGGTGGGAGGAAGACATTATATAACAACCAGTCCATCCAGTTGCTGAAGAATGCTACAGCAGCGTCCATTAAGGCTGGCGAGGTAGGGGCGGGGCTGTGTGTGTGTGTGTTGGGGGGGGGGGGTGTTTGTGTCTAATCCTCACATGTGTCTCTGTGTAGGCGGTGTGGTTCGGCTGTGACGTGGGGAAGCACTTCCACGGGAAACTGGGCATCAATGACATGAATGTGTGAGTATCAGTCAGACAATCCCATTTGTCTGTCGGTCCAGCCATGGAACCTGTGGCTTATCAGCTGTCTGCTTTCTCCACTGGTTGCCAGTCGACCCCCCCCTTCCTCACGCTCCTTCCCATACTGCTGCTTTTTGCGCCATGCAGGTTCAACCACGAGCTGGTGTTTGGAGTCTCTGTGAAGAACCTGTCCAAGGCCGAGAGACTGATCTATGGCGACTCGCTCATGACCCATGCCATGATCCTCACTGCTGTCACTGACAAGGTTTTTCGTGAGCCCTCTCTCTCAGACACACACGTGTGTCCAGACTCATAGTGTGTACTGGAATGAAGAGTCGATCTTTCTGCTTAAAGCTCTCCGGAACCAAAACTGACTACCTTCTCTTTTTCCAATTATCAGGAAGGGAAGGAGGGAGCATTTGAGAAGTGGCGTGCTGAAAACTCCTGGGGAGATGATCGTGGGAATAAAGGTGAAAGTGTTTTTTTTTTTTTTTAAAGCCCTGTGGGGCTCCATCCGTAGTCCTCATCATGTGACTAACAGCCCAAATCCCCTCCCTGCATGTTTTCATCTGGACTGAAGTTTGATTGAGGGTCTTACTGGCATGACAGCCCTCTCTTTTCATTGACAAACCCAATCCCTTAACCGACCCGGCTTCTTCCTATAATCCGCAGGTTACCTCATCATGACAGACGACTGGTTCTCAGAATACGTCTACGAAGTTGTGGTGGACAAGAAGTTTGTTACCTCCGACATACTGGAAGTGATGAAACAGGATCCCATTGTACTTCCTGCCTGGGACCCAATGGGAGCACTCGCCTAATGAAAAAATGAAAATTTAAATGGGAGGACTGCCCCACCACCACCACCACCACCTCCGTCCCACTTCTCTCTCATCCGTCCAAAGACTCCAACATCTTGGACTTCTCTAGACAAAGGACATCTTTTTTTTTTTTTTTAGAAATTCAACAATACATTTTAATTCTTTCCTCTTTCACGCCTTCTCTCTCTCCTCAGTTATGGTTTCCAGTTCAGTGAAGCACTGGGTTTTTATTTGAAAATTTTAAAAATCTTCTTAGGTTGTAAGTTTTAATCAGACCCAGTTTTCAACCCCAGGGAAGTGCTTCCCAGCTTTCTCTTTCAGTATATTTGTTAAGGTCTAACAGAAGATCACCTGATGGTCAGTTGGCTCGGACAGGTGCGCCAGCACAAAGCAGTGTAAGTGACAGATGGGCGTCGCACTGAAATCCAGAGGGCATTGGGGCCAGCAGTCAGCTATCTCCATGTGTACTGTATTTGCCTCCTGTCTACACTGCCCCCCTATGGTATCATAGGGTCTTGGTGCTCCTGTGATTTGCTGGATTACAGCACCTGTACGTCTGAGGCTTGCAGAACTGCCCAGGCCGTTCCTTCACACTCTTAGTTAAGCCTTGGTTTTAAATTATATTTCATTAGTCTTCCTCTATTAAAAAGAAAATACCAAAATATTAGGCGGATCACATCTCTTCTGGTGCGATTTGTTGTGATTGGAAGTTCTCTACAAATACTCTTAATGGGTCTTGGAATATGCCAAGTTGGCCTTGAAGGTTTGCCAAGGTTATGGGCTGCCAAATGGGCTAGTGATTAAAAATAAATACATGGGCTGGATTATAACAAGCACAGCATTGCTCCAGTGTAGAATTTCCATCCTCGATTCCAGAACTTGGTCTTCTTATATTTCTAACGGGAAACATTCTGTATGCAAATTCAGCTTAATTCATGCATACTTTGTGGTGCACGTGTATAGACCGTGTGGAAGGGTGGGGGCCACAGAGGCTGGAGTCCACCAGATACATGTAAACAAGGAGGGCTCTTCTCATGATGGGAAAGTCTAATTAAACTGTAAGACTCTTCCATACAGCACCAAGACAAGTCCCCAAGATTTTCAAATGAGATGATTGCGTATCAGATAAAACGGTTTTGTTATTTCCCTGCTTCATTTGCTGTCTTTATTGCTTGGTGTGTTTTCCTTGCTTGAATGTGCTCTGAATGTTCAGTGTCTTTAACAAAGAATCAGGATCTCAGTTGTTGCATTTAGTTACTCCCCTGAAACTGTGATGAATGATGTATTCAGAGGGATACACGTCAGGAGCGGCTGCCTGACATTGTATCTCCAAAGCCAGTACGCCCTCTTCATTCTGAAGCAGGGTCTATAGGAGGCAAATGCTATATTTTTGCTAAAAATATGAGGCTATCTGAAAAATGAACTTGAGGGACTGATGGGAATGGAGGTTAACAGCAGCGTGTGGTGTGCCTTGTGCAGTGGAATCACAGCATGTAGGGAAGGAGTCAACCAGCTCTTTGATCTGGACCATAAAGTTTACTGGAATGCAAAAAATGGCTGTACGCTTATCGTATATCTTTGTGTATGATGACATCAGAGAAACGACAGCAAGAATTCTTATCTCCATCTTGCCTGTACCTGTGTGGGTCCTGTTCTGGCGTTACCTTTAAATTCCAGAGAACAACTCCCTGTTCAGCAGGCACGCAAAAGCTGAGATGTGAGTCAGGAACAATTGATAATTTATGTTCAGAGGACATAACATTGGCTTGTGGTTTCATGTCATCCAGACATGACAGGAACCACTTAAATTACCCCCACATGATTATGGTGGCCCAAGTGGCACACTGCTCCAAGTCCATCTCATCACTCGATGCAGCCTGTAGCGTCAGTCAAAGTGATTGTAAAAGCACACACCTGTTCCAGGATGGCTTGGTCAGTGTGTGATCGATGAGGGGGAGCCCCAGTGTGGACTGGTCCTGGGCTTCTCCCTCGATATCGGTTCTGATGCAGGAAACAAAAATTTTTAAAGGAAATTGTACATCAACTGCCCCAAATTCTTTTTAGAGTGAATCTATCCTTATCCTGCTTCATGGGAACCTCAGAAATGTAAAAGGATGGAACTTTCCATCTTATAGTTGCTTCAAGACCCATAGTGACTGCAGCGCAATACTTATCACAAACGTGGGTGCTTATTGGTGCGCCCATGAGGATGGGAAAGAGAGAGGGGCCAATGGTGAGGGTGATGGTGTGTGTGCATACGGAGAGGAGTACCAGCATCATGTTACGGCTCATACATAAAGTACTCATAGAGCCAGGTGCCTTTTCTACACATTCAGGTAATGAGAGGCGGGGTTAATTGATCAAAAGCAAAAGGTTCATAAGGTGCGGTGACGTGTTTGCTATTGAGGCACATGATTGGAGTTTTTATCTATTCCTTAAGTCTAAACTGGGTCATTATTTTAAGGAGATGAAACTGTGTGTATTACATTACTGCAGACCACCAATACAACAGTATACAGATGTTAATGTCCTTGGATTACATTATGATGATTATTAAATCTTATCCATGTTCCAATCAGTTATCCTGGGCACAGTGGGTGGGGCTTTTAGTTAATTCCATTTATAACATCGAATTAAAAAAAAATCTTAACTTTCTGTATGGTTACTCTATGGAGAATAAAAGCGAAAATATGTTCATTCCTAAGGTGTGTTTTTCACTTTTCTACAAGCGTCTGCTTAGACAAAAATCTGCCATGGGGCTGTGTCCTAGAGTTATGATTTCAAACAATTCCTACGTGTCGTTTCAACCCTCGCTTACCATTTTTTTTTAGCCTGGTTCACCTCAGCAGTGATGTAAGCAGTGATTCAGGAGAGTAGCGGAGATCTATGGGACAGTGCACTGGTGCCAGCCGGGGTATGATAACCACATAATCCACTACAGGACTTGAAAACTGAAAGTTTCTTGTGCTTAGCTACATAGTTAAATTGTTCTTGTGCTCTGACCAATTTGTTTCCTTGACTGAAAGCTATGATTGCCAAATAGGAATGCTCCTTAACTCTTATTGGACAATCCTGACTTCCAGTTTAAGTTAACCCAGTTATCTGAGGTATCCCGCTTCGTGGAATACCCCCCTGGATTTCACTTAAGCACTGAGTTCTTGCTGTGTGCCGATTGTTCAATTTCCTATAATCATGCATGTGACAGTAATGTTAACGTGAAACAGCTGGATGAGTCTTTCAGTTGAGGAAACCAGTCAATGCACAAGAATTGAACCATTTAGCCGAGCACTGGAGCCTTTCATTCTTAAAGTAGTTTGGAAAACCTGAAGCAGCTCAAAGTGTCCTCTCTGGATTATCTGTTCACCATAAGTTGGGGACTATTCAGTGTGGTCTTTTAAGTCTCCTCTACACCTGCATTTCCCAACTTGGTCCTCAGGGACCCACAGATGGTCAACATTTTTGCTCCCTCCTAAACAGTCCACATTTTTGCTAAACATGGACTGTTTGTGGGTCTCTGAGGACCAGACTGCTCTACACCATGAGGCTGTCCCACTTCTCCAAAATGCCCGCTGCAAGTTTCTTTGCTGTCATCTCCTTCCTCATGGATATCACACACCAGTACAGTTTCTCATCCTCCATATTACTAACTCTACCTCAGTCCACCATGGGCAGCTTCCGGGCCCCAGATACTCCCCAGATACTGCATGTTGTAGAATGGTTCGACAAAGCAGCATTGCTTCGGTTCCGGACTGGCCATGGCATAATCGACGTGCAGTGTCTGAAATGTCTTGCCTCTCAAAAAGGAAGCATTGATCCTAAACACAGAAGGAAGAGCTGTGCCCGTGAAGGACCCAGCAAAACCAGCTCAGTCTGTATAATGTGATGCCCTCTGGTGGACAACTCAGACAATTGCAGAAATATGGGGTGTCAAGCTGGATACCCAAGTCTTGTTTCCAAAGCGATCATGAACTCAAACACACTTTTATTATTGTTAATAATCTTGTTCTATCAACAACACTGATTATCAATGTTTTCTTAAATCCTTTAAAAACACATCTTGTAAATTACATCAGGGGTTTGGTGTCCAACACTGAAGTTCAGACAAATGCTTTGAATCATGTATTATTCCCACAACATGAACATCCCTATAAACAGAGTCACTGGGGCTTGTGCACGCTGACTGCAGCAGGTTGTCCTCCATCTGTGCTCCTTCTGCATGGCTTCCTTGCGTCTTAGTCTTCCTCCTTCTCGATGTAGGCCTTGGTGGTGGAGCGGGCGATCTGCCTGGCCAGGAACCGCTCCCTGGCTGAGGTCACCGTCTGCTCGCTGCTGCGCTTGGCAAACTTGTTGGGTTTTGGGCAGGGATCGGTGTCCCCTTCTGGTTCCTCCTCACCATCCCTCCTTTCAGCCTCCTTTTTGCTCTCATTCTTCTGGGGCGGCTCCTTTTCCTCCTCTGCCTTGTCCCGATCCTTATCGCCACCCCTGCTTCTCCTCTCCCTCTCTCTTCCTTTCTCTCTCTCCTCCTCTCTTTCTCTGGCTCTCTCTCTCTCCCGTTCTCTCTCTCTCTCCCTTTCCCTGAGTCCATTTCTTTCCCTCTCTCTGTCCCTCGGACTGTTCTCTCTCCTCTCCCTCCTCTCCTCGCGGTCCCTCCTCCCTCTGCTCCTATCTTCATCCCTGTCTCTCCTCCTCTCCCTCTCATCCTTCCTCCGGTCATCCCTGTCATCCCGGTCCCTCTCCTTGTCCCTGTGACTCCTCCGTTCCTTGCGCCTCTCTTCCTCCCTGCTCTCCTTCCCTCTCCCCTTCTCCTCCTCCCTCCGCTCCTCTGTGCTTGAAGTGGAGGGAGACCGCTGTCTGTATTGCCGCTTGGAGTGGCTGCCACTGAGAGCAGGCCTGCTGAAGTCTGGCCTCTGGCCCGCCCCCTCCTTTGGGCCACCCTGACTGTCCTCGGTGTCCTGGGGCTTGGAAGGAGTCTCATCTTGGGTCCTGGCTTCTCCTGTCGTTTGCTCCCTGTTTATCCATCAGAGAAACATGTAAGAAATGGACAGAATGTGCAGGACTGACATAATTCATCCCTGTGATGAGGTCAGACAGCTTACCTGGGTGCCATTAGGTCCGGTATCCTCTCCTCACCTACAGTCCGATTCAGCAGGTGTCTGTAGAAGCCGCTCAGGTCCTTCTGTTTCGTTACATCCAGAGCCGCTGCAGCAAGCACAAAATGGACACAAATGCCTGTAATTTTCTGTTATTCGTCTTGCTACAGTCCGATAAAATTTTTGGTCCTCATTCTGGATTCCAGAATCATTTTCAGTTTCTCCCATTCAGGCTGCCTGTCACAACTTACTCTGCAGATTAAAATTCAAAAAAGTACTCCCCTTCTACTGGAAGTGGCCTCCCCGGGTCCCTCACCCTCCAACGCGGCTTCCCGCTTCTCCCTCTCCTCCTCCTCTTGCCGCTCCAGGAGCTTCTGCCTGTAGGCCGACGTCACGAAAGCCTCCTTGTCCTTAAATTGATCCCCCTCCTCCTCCCGCTCCTTCTGGATCTTCCTCTCATCCCTTCGCTCCTGTTCTTTCTTTCTCTCCTCGACAGCCCGCATCAACTGGCCAATGTACTTGGGCTGGAATAGGATGGGAAATGGGGGTGGAGGTTATTGATGGGACAGCTGTGATGTTCAGTTGTGTAAATGCCCAGTGATGTGTGGTATTGAGCCTCCACTGGTGTCTAAATGTCCACCCTCCCGCCCATCAACCCATAAGAAACAGAGCATACACTGAACGAGTTAAATGGAGGATCATTACCTTTTAGACCTCGAGAAATGTGCAGTACAGACGTTCCTCTACTTGCGAACGAGATACGTTCCGAATGACCATTTGTAAATTGAAATGTTTGTAAGTCGTTATTTAACCTCATTTTAAGGGTATACGCAAGTACAAAGAACTAGGATGCCGGGAGTACACACGCTACGCTGCTGGCGCGGCGGGAGTAGCGGCCAGAAGTCGTACTAGGCAGAATTGGTGCGCAGAAAAAAAAAAAAAAAGATGTTGCGGACAGGAAACGTGAGCCCAGTGAACACAATCTGTACTGACAGTCCTCTTCGTTCGTATGTCTGAAAGTTCGTAACTAGAGGAGCGTCTGTACTTGCAAAAGTGTTACCAGTCAAAGAAAATGTTAAAACTATTAATCTGGGTAGACTGAATTTCTTCTGTTCTCCAAAAACGTACTAATATCTGGCTGGATGGCTAGAACCACAAAGCATTCCATATATTTGTCTTATTAATTGTTTCATTAATCTAATTAGTTAAATAATTTGATGGAGTACTGATCAGACAAATATGGCGGGTGCTAGCGGTCAAGTCAACAACTACATGGGTGTATTGGATGGGGTGACATTTGGAGAAGTTCTGAAATGACTAAGCTGATACTTTGACAGACATGTCAGTTTTGCACCAACATGAAGATCATTTAAACAATTTTCTTAGCACGAGGCTTCTGCGCAGTACTGTATTTCATCAGGCATTTATATAGTCTTCCGCATCAGAAGTCTGATCCTACAGCATATACAGGTGAAATCACAGCAGCCAACTGTCCTGAAATTTCCACCCACAGTGCTGCCAATATCTGGGGCCTGGATCACGAAGTGAGATTTCTTGGTTAGCTAGATAACTTCCGGGCCATTTAAACTGGTGTACCTTAAATCTGACAAGTTATCTTGCTAACCCAAAAATCCAGTTTGTTCTTACAGGCCCTGGATGGGTGAAGGGGTTATCAGTTAGCCTGGCTCCCGTCTGCCTACCTTCCTTTCTGTCGTGCCCAGCACACGCTTGGCCGTCTCCTCCCTCTGCTTCTGAATGTCATCGTAGACACTGTCGTACTCATACACGCTGCTATCTTGCTCCAGTGCCTTCTGCATCTCCAGGCGGGTCTGGACCCAGTGGGAAAATCATGTTCCATCCGACAACTTTCCTCCAATGAAGCGTCACTCCCCACCCCAACGTTTTTTTTTTACCTGCTTCATCATTTTCTTCTTTGCCGCCTCCTTCTGCAAACTCTCTCCGACAGACATCTGGAACAACAAAGGAACACCTCACCCACCAACCTCCAAAATGAAAACCCATATTCAATCATTCATGCGTTCACGTGCTTATGTCTTCTATTGTGATTTGAATGGTACTACACCTAATTATCCACTCAGATGTTTACTATGGAAGTGCATGCTGGGGGTGGGCCGCTTACTTCCTCATCAGAATCATCCCCAAAAACTGAGGGCCGAGGCACGGCAACCTCCTTCGCGCCGCCTTTTCGGGGCAGAATTAATCCGTACCTTGAGAGGAAGGAAGATCAAAAAAGGACAGAGTTGCATTATCCGGCATTTCTAGCGAAACACAGCATGATTTCAGAAAACGGAGGTCCGACTAATTATTATACTATGTAAGAGGTGATACGTTACATGTGATTAGTATAGAATGGGGATGCCATACCTATGATGTTTTAAGCAGGCTACATGACCACATTTAACAAAACAGCGTTTGCTGGTGATTTATTATCACATGTTTATTTTAAAAACACACCACAGCATCGGCTAATCTACATGCTAGCTGCTGTGCCTTCCGCGGGCTTGACCCGTCCGTGGATGCAAATAGGGCAGGAAAACAACACTATTTAACAGGCGCTATATTAATGCTGATATTTAAATTACGCTTATATCTTCATTTAACTATACAATTACAAGGGTGAGTTACTAAACAGTAAAAAAAAACCAAAAAGCAAGCGGCTACTCACTGTTTACCAGGCACAGCCATTTTCACTGCTAAATTTTCACCGTCTTCAGATTCGACACTGAGCTTCAGTAAAATACTCTAAATTACATCACAATTACTTAAAAAAAAAAACTAAATTAATTATTTTATTGTTATATATATCAGGAGTAGGTTTAACTTTTTCCAAAACGAAGTAGGAGGCAATACCGAAAATGCGATAATACATTTACTTTACCAACAGGCAACACTGTGTGGAGCCGTGTAATTTAATACGCGGGGCCTATAGTTAGTCAGGATAGTCAGATTATTGTCAACTAAGCAGCAACGTGAATGTTGCTTACTTCTAAGGTAGCGTTAATAGACACGTTTGGCTGGGTGAAAAACTAATTCGCAGCTATCAAAATGTAAAATTATGGTGGACTATCTGCAGCCACAAAGGAAGGGCACTAGATGGCGTGATGCCATTTCTAACGTAATTTAAAGTTTCCTAGTCTGAAATTTCGCACCGTGGCCCAGGTATCATTTGAACAGCTAGATGAAGAAGCTGATCTCTTACAACAACATAACTAAGATTAAGGGCATGCTTTTTAAAAGAAATCTTAATATGTTAATCAGTCAAGTCGACCTGCGGGTTTGTTTTGTGAATGCATTAGTCACAAGGCTCGCGGGAGTCTGATTATTTATTAATGCCAAGGACAATATTATGTGTTACGGTAGCAGTGTTCAGTGAGATTATTTGCCGAGATTAAAGTTTAAACCGGTGAGTATATGACATGCATGTGGGGGAAAGTCCACGCTCCCATAGTAACCGGGCGTGTTCCAGTATAGATGACCCAGCAGAGCTAATCATAACGAATCGGTAATGGAGACAGGGATGGGAGGGTGACTGGTCGCCATCATGGCCCCTCGAAAATACGGAATTTGCTTTCAATTGATGTTTTTCTCTGACACTAAATCGACTTGCGGCTGTACAGATGACCTCCATCCCCGTTACTAATGTCAACTCTTTCCTGTAATTCATATATAGTGGATATGCCGACCAATCTGTTTATGAGTTCACGCTGAATAAAACACGCTCAAACGAAATTCAGTTGTTCTCATTAACGCCTTTCTTTCCAACATACTCAGCGACTCATTTGGCTGGCACGTGCCTATGCACGCCTCGGGGAGGGGCATGTCTGTTGCCCTAACATCCTTCTGGGTTTGGAACTCACTCTAGGGTGAGGTGAAGGCATGTGCAACTGCCAATTGATGGGCTATAGGAATTGGTCAAAATCTTGGGCGTAGACATGCCCAGGCAAACCCCTATGTTTGCATAAATGGTGAGCAGGAAGGGGATGTACAGATACAGTATCAAACTGCCAGAAGTACAGATAGAGGGAGAAAATTTGTCATGTTACCACAGCAAAAGAACTACATTTTTGTGTATGCAGAACTGAAAGAATGTTTTACACATGTATTATTATTATTATATACCATTAGGTCATGTCACATTTCTGGCAAACATATGGGTGATTATGTAGAACAGTGTTTCTCGACCCAGTCCTCAGGGACCCCAGACAATTCAGATTATAACTCACTCCCAGCTCCCAGACATCATGCAGAATGGTCAAGTCTGTGGGCCCTTGAGCAAGGTCCTTAACCCTCAGCTTCATGGACATGGCTGCCCTGTGCTGCCAAGTGTGCACTGACCTACATACACTATATGGGCAAAAGTTTTGGGACACCTGGTCATTACACCCACAGGAACTTCTATGTCATCCATTCTAAATCCATGGATATCAGTATGCCTGCCATTCTTCTGGAATGGCTTTCTACAAGATTTTGGAATGTGTAGGGATTTTTGCCCATTCATCCAGAAGAGCATTTGTGGGGTCAGGTACTGATGTTGGCGTGAAGGTCAGGCTCGCAATCTCCATTCTAGTTCATCCTAAAAGGTGTTTGATGGGTATGAGGTCAGGACTCTGTGTGGACCAGTCAAGTTCTTCCACACCCACTCACCCAACCATGTCTTTATGAAGTTTGCTTTGTGCACTGGGGCACAGACTGGAACAAAAGAGGGCCTTCCCCAAACTGTTCCCATGAAGTAGGAAGCATAGAATTGTCCAAAATATCTTGGTGTGCTTAAGCATTATGATCCCCCTTCAAAGGAACTAAGGGGCCTAGTCCAACCCCTGAAAAACAACCCCATACCATTATCCCTCCTCCACCAAACTTTACATTCAGGCAGGTAACGGTCCCCTGACATCCTTCAAACCCAGACTCATCCATCAAATTGCCAGACTGAGAAGTGTGTTTCATCACTCCACAGAACATGTTTCTACTGCTCCAGAGTCCAGTGGTGGCATGTTTTACATCACTCCATCTGACGCTTAACATTGCACTTGGTGGTGTGAGGCTGTATGCAGCTGCTAGGTTATGGATGTCCATTCCATGAAGCTGGTGTTATGCTGGTTGTTATGCTGGCGTTAATGCCAGAGGAAATGTGAGACTTTGCAGTTAATGAGTCAACAGAGCGCTGGTGCAAAGTCATTTCTGTAATGGTTGGACCTGGATGTTGAGTGGTCAGCGTTTGCGAATGGCCTCTTGGGAAACAGAACGATGACTTTCTCTCTAAACATACTGAGGGCCAGGAGGAAGCCCCCTTCGCAGCACGATGACATGACCTGCACCATTGTGCGCCAGGATGGAAGGTCAGAGGTCTGTGGTCTATGGCAACTGCAAATACCAAAATTCTAGTTTGTGGCTCGGTGGGTTATGCCTCACATGCCTGTGATCGGAAGGTCACTGATTTGAGTCTCATCCTTGGAAGAATATTCACATTCTGCTGGACCCTTGAGCAAGGCCCTTAACTCGCTGAAATGTTCCAGGGCTGACCCTGTACTCACACCCCAAGCTTCACTCTCAACCATGAGCGTAAATTATGGGGGGGGGGGGGGGTTGTAACCCTCCCGATATGGGTGGACACCTAAACTAAAGTTACACCCTTGCATCCAAGCACAAGCCAGGTAATGCATCCATCCATTTTCTGAAATCACTTGTC
>JAODKC010000041.1:12224705-12245242 GCA_026777985.1 Mormyrops attenuatus | reverse complement strand
ATAAATTTCATTAAGTTGCACTCATTTTCCACTCCCGGGTTGTCATCAACCCCCCCTCCGGCCGCGGCGCACGGCCTGGCGCCGCACGCCCCCCCCCCCCCCCCACCGCATGCCCCGATCTACCCCTCAAAAATAGATGGAGCCGCCTTGACTCAGGCTATTCAGCACCCCTCCTCTCTCTCTCTCTCTCTCCAACTTCTCTACCCCCCATCCCCCCCCATTTCCCCATCTACCCCCTCCCGTCCCTGTCAGCGCTGGGAAACGTCACGCAGTTTTGTACATTAGGACGTGCGAGCCAGCACTAAATATACCGAACTGGAACAGTGGGTATCCGCAGGAGAAAAACGCACCAAAATCAGGAGTATTCACGCCCCAGGGAGGTGGGTAAAGAGCAATCGAGGGAAGGACAAGCAGAGAACCCACGAAATAAGGTGAGTCCACGCATCCTGGGCATACTTTGAAAGTACTTACGTCACTGCGGCGGAGTTGGTCCCCGGGACAAGGGCACACCGGCGACACCGCTGGTCTGCGTCCTCCCATGCGGGACGTGCGCCGGGGAAAGCCAGCCGTGACTCGGCGCCTACAGCTAAACTGCGGTGTCACATGTTGTGCGATGTCCCAAGCGGACCACGTTGTGCGTGGGACAGGATTGGGGTGTCGTGGGTACCGCTGTGGGGGACAGAAGATCGCAGCCCTGTAGCGGTGCGATCAAACCGTGGCACGTGTCCAGATGTGCAGGATGGCCGGCTTCTCAATCGGCCTTAACCTGGAAGATGGGAAAGTAATCATACCACACCGCTCAACATGAAAAGCGACAGAGACTTGGACAGAAAGGTAGTCGTGGGGGGGCAGGGGCAGGGAGAGAGGGGGAGAAGGGGGCACAGATTGGCATTTCTATATTTGGAAAGTGACCGTGTCATTTTTTCCCCTGTCTGGTAAGAGGAGTCTTCACTCAGGCGTATGGCAAGTTTTAGCACACACAAAGAATGTACAAGTCAAGTACAACCTCAATCGCAAAAAGTGTGGCTGCATGTGTGTGTGTTTGTGTGTTTGCTGAACTGCCTGTATTACAAATATATCGGGCAGTTTATCGAAGGAAACGTTGTCACCTCGATACGGGAGATGCTTTTAATAACCGGAGAAGTTGTTTTTATGCGCAGTCTGTAGCCCATCCGCAGGCTGGTGCGATATTTGTTTTGTAGCGCCACTGCGCAGACCCTGTGATTCAAAATGAACAGTATGCACCGGGGTCTCAATCCGCCTCGCTATCGATAATATCATTTACAGATCGGTTAAATATCCAAAATAAAATAAGGAGGAGAAAGTGAGTAACAACGAAGACAACTGCGATTTAAATTTATTCTTGGCCATTTTAAAGCCAGGATCTAACTTGAATAGGCTGAACCAACTGTTTTTTTCTCGGTTATCATTGTTGAGCATTGGTGAAACGGTTATTTATATTACCATTTTTAGATTTCATTTGTACTGTTATACTGAACATCATTTACAAGATATCCTCTCTGTATCACTTGAGACGAACTTTTACTGATCGGAGGCTGTCTAAGATATCGCTGTATTAATAATATATTTCACTGTTGGATAATGTACAGTAAAGAAGCGAAGATCAATTACTCCAGTAGTGCGTCTGAATAACGCAACCCTTTGATCAGTAGTTCCATGTCCATTGATATATAGTCATACAATGCAATGTTGGCTGTACATGACGTGGTGGAATTCAAATAAGCAGAGTTACAGAGATAAATATTTACAACATCGAGGAAAATGGAGAGAAATTATACGTTTAAGGTTCTCATATGTCTGAATTTCTCCAGGAGGTATACAGGACGAGGGTGATAGGGACAATGTAAAGATACTGTCTAAGTAAGACCCATTTAAATCTGAGTCACATAAAACACACATCGTACAGCGTATTGTATATTAATGATGCAGTGAACAACTGTAGATCAATAATAATAAGGTGCAGTGTGTGGTATATGTGTGAGATGCTGTGGAGTGTGTGGTGAATGAATGATGCACTTTATAGTTAGTGGTATATTAATTGAGGTACTTTACAGTGTGTGGTATATTAATGAGATTGTTTTTAGTATCTGGTACACATATGATGCACCTTACAGTGTGTGGCACATTAATGATGCACCCTCCAGTGTGTTATACATTAATAACACTGTAGTGGAATTCCCGAATGATTTTGTAGCAAGTAGTGTGTAACAAGATGAGTAATGAATTTCACATTGCGATAGAGACCCCATTGGATTTCAAGTCCAACGCTTTAACCACTCAGCCATCACAGCTAGTTTAAAGGTACTAATGACATATCCTCCAGTGTGTCGTATATTAATAACACACTGTTCAGTGTGTGGTACATTAATGATGCACCCTACAGTATGTCATACATTAACAACGTACTGTTGACTATCTTGTACATTAATGATACAGTACACCCTCCAGTGTGCCATACATTAATGACACACCCTACAATATGTCATGCATTAATAACACACTGTTCAGTATGTCGTACATTAATGATGCACCCAACTGTATGTGGTACCCTAATAAGAGTATGTCAGGTTGGAGGGCTGTTGGACTGGATCAGGATGCTGTTTGCTGTTGTTTCCCTCCCTCCTTCCCCTGGGGAGTGTCTGTTTGCGGGTGTTAGATGCCGTTCTGGTATTTATGTCACTACATGCAGTGGACCTGCTAATACCATCCTAAAGGGTGATCAAGTCAGCTGAACAGCATAGTCTGGGTAACAGCGGCTACTCCGTCACAGAACAGCCCACATGTCACAGAACAGCCCACATGTGGTCCAAGCTGCACTTTTAAGAATAGTTTGCAAGTTAATAAGAAGCTACAAAGTCTAATGTACCTACAGCACTGTGTAAAAGTCTCAGGCAGTCCAAGAAAATGATGTTTAAATCATCGTTATTTTGGGTGTAAAACTATGATACCATGTCTGTTAAGGTGTGTCAGCTTAGACACTTAAAAACATTTGCAGCTACCATCCAATACACATGTTTATTTTTGACTGGACCACTAGCCCACCTTGTTTGGCTAATCTTTACCTCACTGAGTTATTTAACTAATTAGGTTAATTAGTTTAGTGAGCTTGTGGGGAAATTTAACAAAGACATAGAATGGCTAAGGTGCCCCTGAGGAGAGGTTTGGGACCTGAAGTGATGTTCATCTAGCCATCCAATAAGATATCAGTAACTTTTTGGAGAACAAAAGATATTGTTGTCAATTTTTTGTGTTACTATGCAATAATTTGAATACATTTTAATGTTAAGTTGTGTTTTTTTCTCTGAGCAAATGTATACTGTATGGACAACAGTATTGGGACACACCTCTTAATCATTGAATTCAGGAGTTTCATTCAGATCCATTGCCACAGGGGTATAAAATCAAGCACCTAGCCATGCAGTCAGGTTTACAAACATTTGTGAAAGTTTGGGTCGTTCTGAAGAGCTCAGTCAATTCAAGCATAGTCCTGTCATAGGATGCCACCTTTGCAATAAGTCAGTTCGTGAAATTTCTTCCGTACTAGATATTTCACAGTCAGCTGTCAGTGGTATTATTGCAAAGTGTAAGCGTATAGGAACAACAGACACTCAGCCAAGAAGTAGGAGCTCATGTAAAGTAACAGAGCGGGGTCACCGAGTGCTGAGAGGCATAGTGCGTAAAAGTCGGCAACGCTCTCTTGACTCAGTAACTGCAGAGTTCCAAAATTCCTCTGGCATTAACTGCAGCACAAAACTGTGCCGGGAGCTTCATGGACTGGGCTTCCATGGCCGAGCAGTTGCATGCAAGTAAAACATCATCAAGTGCAATGCCAAGCGTCAGATGGTGTAAACCACGCCACCACTGGACTCTGGAGCAGTGGAAACATGCTCTGTGGAGTGGCGAATTATGCTTCTCTGTCAGGCAGTCTGATGGATGAGTCTGGGTTTGGCGGATGCCAGTAAAACGTTCCCTGACTGACTGCATTATACCAACTGTAAAATTTGGTGAAGGAGGGATAATGGTATGGGGTTGTTTTTCAGGGGTTGTGCTAGACCCCCTTAGTTCCAGTGAAGGGAGATCTTAATGCTTCAGCATACCAAGACATTTTGGACAATTCTGTTTCCAACTTTGTGGGCCCTGTTCTGTTCCAGCATGATTGTGCCCCAGTGCTCAAAGCAAGGCCCATAAAGACATGGGTGAGATTGGTATGGAAGAACTTGGTATGGATGAACAGAGCCCTGACCTCATCCCTATCTAACACCTTTGGGATGAACTAGAACTGAGACTGTGAACCAGGCCTTTACATCCAACATCAGTGCCTGACCTCACAGTCTTTTCTGGATTAATGGACAAAAATTCCCACAAACACACTCCATAATCTTGTGGAAAGCCTTTCCAGAAGACTGGCAGCTGTTATAGCTGCAAGGGGGGAACCAACTCCATATTGATGCCTATGGATTTAGAATGGGAAGTCATAAAAGTTCCTGTAAGTGTCATGGCGAGGTGTCCCAATACTTTCGTCCATATAGTATATATTTATTACCCAGATAAGTAACCTCTTTGAGTGCCTAAGACTTTTTGCACAGTACTGTACATCATGGATACAAAACATGCAGTGCAGTGCTTGTCGCGGACCAGTTCTGTGATTCTGCAGATTAATATATGCATAAAATGACTGTTATTACTATTCTTATTATGTGAAAATTATTTCTCATGTATTTACATGGAAGAGAAAATATTTTTTTCCCAAATCACCATCAGTTTTTATTGGCCACAGTTAGTAAGGTCACAGTTACAAGGAATCTGACTAGGCAATTTCTCAAGATCCACAAAAGGAGACAAACTTTAAATAAAAGGTACCATGTAACATTAAAAAATGGGATTCTTGAATGATGGTGCAACGAATATTGTGTAACAAGATGACCTGCACACAGTACTGAGTGTATAATGGAATAAGCTATGAATTGCAATGTCATAGTGCAACTGATGCAAAAAATCCTTAGCCTAACACTAACTAACACACACACACACACACACACACACACACACACACACACACGCGCTGGGAGCAGGGTTCAAACCTACACAGAGAGACCTCATTGGATTTCAAGTCCAACACCTTAACCACTCACCATCACAGCTAGTTGAAACTAACAAGCCCACTAAACACAATTATGCTTACTTTTTTCCCTCACATGTTTGTTTTTTTCTGTTTGATGTCTGATCTGGTTTGATACTTGTTTGCTATTTAATAGAGGTGAGAATGCCACACGTGTGACTTCAAACCCAGATGGGTGTTGACACTGCCCCAAAGCAGCACCTGACTGACTTGCTGTGGATTAAAACTGAGCATCTGGAAGTTGGACTGTAGCTACCAGGTGTATTTGGTATCTCACTGACTTTCACGTATCGATGGTTTCTCTCTTCCTGGGCATGTTGCCCTTCACTCTTTTTCTCTTTTCCCTTCTCTTGTTCTCTCAGTCTCCCTCTCCTCTCAGATTTCCTTGTTATTTCTCTTTTCTCCTCCTAGTCTTCTTTTTTGGCTCTCTCTCTGTGTCTATCTGTCTCTCTCATTCCCCTTCTTTCTCAGTTTCTCTCTGTCCCTCTCGCCCCTCTCTCTCTCCCTCTCTCTCATTCTCTCCCCTCAGTTCCTCCTGTTTGTTTATCCTCTCCATTCTTCCATATAACCAGCCTCTCTCACCCGTCACTATAGCGATGAGTCGCAGCATCGTGCGCCAGAGCAAGTTCCGCCACGTCTTCGGGCAGGCGGCGAAAGCGGAGCAGAGCTACGATGACATCCGCGTCTCCAAGGTTACTTGGGACAGCTCCTTCTGCGCCGTCAACCCCAAGTTCCTGGCCGTCATCGTGGAGTCCAGCGGTGGGGGTGCCATCCTGGTGCTGCCCCTATCCAAGGTCAGGGGGTGCAGCTGCTCCTTCTCTTTTTACAGTGTGCCATTTTAAACTCCGACTTCCATGTTTAGCAGATTTGTTTCATCATTTGTATGTCGGTGATCAAAAAGAGCACTGTCCAAGCATATCCAGCAGGGAGCACACTGGATAAGTGGTAGGCCTAAGGTAGCAGTCTCAGGTAAAATGCTGCTCTCTACGGTGCTTCAATTGATACATTGTAAACTTTTCTTGAATAAACAATAAGAAAACACAAGGCAAGAACAGATAAACATTTACACTACCCTGGGATGGACTGACCTCCAAAGCATGGTGTTCTGCGATAGCTTCCTGGTAGTGATGGGCAAAATAAAGCTTCATGAACCATTTGCTGTATTTTCTGAACCCACTAGATGGTGCTCTCTGTTAATAAAAGGACTCAAAGCATGCCCCAAAGCAAGCCAAGAGCACCATCTAGTGGGGTCAAAACATACAGCAAATGGTTCATGAAGCTTCATTTGCCCATCACTACTTCCTGGGACTGGTTGTGATCCTGTGCTATGTAGATTAGCCTTTAGCCCATCATCGTGTTTACATTCATTATTATCTCAGAGGATGTTATCGTGGCTTATTTGTCCCACATAGTACAAAGATATGAACCAACATCATTCCAATTACAGTTCTGGCTTTTTTAACCACTGAATGCCAGGCCCAAGGCTGTGGTCATTTTGTTCTGCCTTTTGTCCCCTGAACTGCTTCTGTGCCCCCATCAGCCGTCCCCGTGCTCAGACTGTCAGCTAAAAATACAAGGTAGCCAATATGCACCCTACTCTCCCCCATCTCAGGGCCTTTTCAGCAGCTCATCACTGAGCTATAAATAAACGCCTGGGCAATGATGGGGTGGGGGCAACAAGTGTTCACACTGACAAAACAGCAGTACGTGGCATTGTGAGGAAGTGACATCACTGGTCAGGAAGAGATTACCGCCAAAGAGGCTGATGGGAGTCTTCAACAAAATATTAATATATTTTCCCACAATCCCTTTGTAATTGTATAACAGGAAGTATGGTTGAAGTCAAATGTGTCTTCAGGAGGGAATCATGGGAAATGTAGTCAAAATCAAAGCCCGCCTCTGGGCCAGACATGGCCCATAGTGCATTTGTCTGTTTTTATGTGTGTTTCTGTGTCTGTGCATGCATCTTTGATTGTCTTGCTCTTTTTGTTCCAGACGGGGCGTCTGGATAAAAACTACCCCCTAGTGGCAGGTCACTCAGGTCCCGTTCTGGACATCGACTGGTGTCCCCACAACGACAACATCCTAGCCAGCTGCTCCGAGGACTGCACCGCCATGGTAATCGACCTGTCAGCCAGTCAACACCTTGGATCCTAAAATACTGAAGTAGTAAAACTGTCTTTCATAAGATAAACACATGTGGAGAATTCGTCGCAGCGATGCAAAGGCCTCCGATGCAGAACGTGGATGCCGTGATTTAGCCACCACGCCTCACTCCTGATTCGTTCTGCTCGTCACACAGGGGGTGGCATGTGGACATGGCATATAAGCACTTGGTGACAGCAGGCTGTCCCGGGTGATGACAAGTTTACCACAGGAGGGTGCAACTACAATGCAGTGATACTGTATGCATGGGCAGGAGTGCCGATGATGTTCGCACCGTCATTTACCTGCAGTTTAATGGTCTCCTAGAGGAGGGCTTATATACCCCACCACTCATGGGAGGACACCATTTTGTCACAGGCTGCCCGTCACGTCGCCTCATGGGTTCTGTTGCAACCACAGTCCACCAGGGGGCGGGCTGACACACAGGTATGAGGAGCATTGGGAGGGAGAGTATGGCCGTTGCTCGCGGCTAGGTGTTAGGGAGGGCCTCGTCCTATGTGGGTGTTCAGCTCCAAGATGGCTGCAAGAAATTCCTCAGCAGTGGCCGGGACAGGGACACCAGCAACAGAAAAAGAAAGAAAAAAACAAACTAAAAGACACGTGAGGGATAGATGATTGGATGATTTGGCCGCCAGTCATGCAAGGGGGCTCTTTTAATTGGTCATGCTGCTAGTGGGTCACGCACAGACGGGTACCCAGTTACACAATGTTACCATTAAGGTCCAAGCAGGAGTCTCCAGTTTAAGTTCATCACCCCAGTACTTTAGGGTTAAAAAGCCACATCCGTACACGTGTATGTTGCATTGGGTGGGGGGGGGGGATTTGGCCGTGTCCCCACATGGCCCCCGCAGCTGTCCCGTCCTCACCAGTATCCCGGCATGCCCACCATGCCGCCCTTCAGGTCCTGAGAAGCGGATTACCCTTCTCCGCTGGAGGATCCTGTCCGTCAGCTGAGGATTAAAGGGCCAGCTCATCAGCCTGTAATAGCACAGTGCTTATAGCGCCCCCCGCAGCCCCTCTGGGCCCCACACAGAGGTGACACAGCTTTCTGTCGCTGATGCTCTCCTCTCTGACACCCTCCTGTCTAACATATATTTTATTGCACATAACATTGATTAAGGGTCTAAGCTGCCAGTAGCTCTGGATCCCTATCGTGTGTTTTTTTTTGTACTTTTCCGTCACTGAAATCATTCCAGATGTAGCTCTCATTTCACTCTGCGAACATAGAGATTTTTTGTTAATCACTAACATTTTCATGTCTCATCTCATTCTCTGGGCATTATGACATCATACACCCACATTTCTTCCACTTCTTTCTTGCGCGTTTCTGTGTGACTACATGCTGGATCGGCGCCCTTATTGCCTGGATTCAGGTTTGAGGACCCCCCCCCCCCGATCTGTCCTGCCGTGCAGGTATGGCAGATCCCGGACCACACCCCTGTGCGCCACCTGACTGAGCCCGTCGTCATCCTGGAGGGGCACTCCAAGCGTGTGGGCATCATCAGCTGGCACCCCACAACCCGAAACATCCTCCTCACCGCAGGTGTGCCCCCTCATGTCCCCACCAAGGTTACTGCCGTAAGAAATACGACCATCACTTTTCACATCTTAACTTTCATTTCCTCTACTTGAAATCCTTTTCATTCAGCATGATATTATATCATGTTAGGGTACAACACCAAAACTCTCCTGGTCTCTGAAATCTCGGTCATGTAGTAAATCTGGGTAACAAATAATAAAAACCAAATAAAATACTAAACTATGCTGAAATTGTCTTTACCAGTTAAGCACTTGTGACTTGACCTCTGACCAGCAGGTTCAAATTCCAGTAAGGCAACTGCTGTTGTACCCATGGGGAAGAAGCCAGAAATCTGGCACTAACGTATCTGGACGTGCACCTCGTAAGCAAAGTGAGGGAATAGGCAGTGGTGATGATGAGGATGTTGAATAAGCCTCCCTGCCTCTATGTCCCCCAGGCAGTGATAACCTGATCATCATCTGGAACGTTGGAACAGGGGAGCCCCTGATCTCCATGGACGACCACCCCGACCTCATCTATAGCGTCTGCTGGAACCGTAATGGAAGCCTCTTCTGCACCACCTGCAAGGACCGACGGCTGCGTGTGTGTGACCCACGCAAGGGTGATGTGGTGGCGGTGAGCATCTCTCCCAACATGGCTGACCTAAAGGATTTAATCCCGACTGATAGCAACAGCATCACAAGGAGACCAAGTTGTGCATCTTGTTGTGTGACTGAGGCCACCTGATTCTGTGATTAGTGTGTGATTAAGTCTGCCTTTGTAATCAGTGCTTGACTGAGTCTGTCACAGTGATCAGTGTGTGATTGAGTCTGTCACAGTGATCAGTGCTTGACTGAGGCTGTCTGTCACAGTGATCAAGGAGTGTGATTGGTGCTGCCTGTGATCAATATGCAAGTAAGACTCTGTCTGTGATCTGTAGTGTGTGATTGACTCTCTAAAATCCATGCTTGACAGAGACTGTCTCTGCAACTGATGCTTGAGTAAGGCTGTCTCCAACTAGTTTGCGGCTAACAGTGTCTATCTCTGTGATCTGCCCGGCAGGAGCGGCTGGCCCCCCACGAGGGCATCCGACCGATGAGAGCCATCTTCACCAGAGAGGGAAACATCTTCACCACAGGCTTCACTCGAATGAGCCAGAGGGAACTGGGCCTTTGGGACCCGGTAAAGCTCCTTCTCACACCCCGATTCTCACGCATATTAACCCTCATGGTGTATCGTCTTAGTGAAACTTGCACCGTTCTCTCCCTCCCAGACGAGTTTTGAGGAGCCCATCGCCCTGCTGGAGATGGACACCAGCAACGGGGTCCTGCTGCCATTCTACGACGCAGACACCAACATTGTGTACCTGTGTGGAAAGGTGACACTGCATGGAGGCAAAAAAACCCATAAACTACATCTGTATTCCATTTATTCTTTCCTGTTTCTCAATCTATATTAAATCACTGCCCCCTAGTGGCCAGTCCAGGTTCTCAAGGTCGTGCAGGTGTCCAGTGATCCTCTGCTCTTAAAGGTCGCAGATCAGTTGCTCCACCAGCTTCTCTGGTGCAGTGAAAGCTGACACTGAACCATGCAGCTCTCTGCGACCTCAGGGGAACCGAGGAAGGGCAGCAAAAGCCGGGATCTCCTTCCTTAGCCTCTCTCTGTCTCATACCCCTTCCTCCATGCCACCTCCCCTACCACAGGGCGATAGCAGCATCCGGTACTTTGAGATCACGGACGAGCACCCGTATGTCCACTACCTCAGCACCTATAGCAGCAAGGAGCCCCAGCGGGGAATGGGCTTCATGCCCAAGAGAGGCGTCGACGTCAGCAAGTGTGAAATTGCCAGGTCAGCAGTCGCGCTGTGTCTGTCACTGCCCCATATATACCCCCTGTGTAAGGTGACAGTCACAGTGACAATCGGAGCCTTGGTGTTTTGTGTCACTCACTGATGTAGAGCAGTCATTGGGACTGTGGAATTCTGTTATCTTTAGTTACTGGATCAGTGTAGTTCATCGGTCGACACAAAGAGGGCCGCAGAGAGCTCTGTTCACCCTGCTGGTCAGCATGTCACCTTGGCCTTTTGACCAATGAAGATCATGCTTTCTCCCCAACAGATTGTTCAAGCTTCATGAGCGAAAGTGCGAGCCCATCATGATGACTGTGCCCAGGAAGGTCAGTGCTAAGAGCCACTGAGTTTCTGTCCCAATACGCCTGTTTTCTTGCCATCTTGAACCATAGGCCGAAACCTTTTTCTCACCCCAACCCCCCTCCTCCCTTTTACTTCGTACCCACAGTCGGACCTGTTCCAGGATGATCTGTACCCGGATACAGCGGGTGCAGAGCCTGCGCTGGAGCCTGAGGAGTGGCTGGCGGGCCGGAATGAGGACCCAGTGCTGGTATCCCTGCGGGAGGGTTACGTGCCCCCAAAGAGCCGGGAGCTCAAGGTAGCCAGGAAGAACATCCTGGACTCACGGCCTGTGCCGCGCCGGACCATGTCTTCCTGCGACGGCAGCAGCTTGCCAGTGAGTGCTTGAGTGACATCAGCTCATGATCTCTGACCCTATCATGCAGGGTCAACCATGTGTGGACAGTACCAGGAATTCACATTTTCATTCAGTGTCAGTTACAAAAGCTGAATGTCCCCGTAGCTGATGTAAGGTTCCATGTTCTTGTCACACAGTCGGGTTCCGTTTTTTTCTAGTTTGTTTTTCAGTCTCTATTCTTGTATTTCTGGTGTTTAGAGACCTTGTTTAGGTCTTGGTGTTATTGTATTCCCTGGACAGGGAATACATATGGTTTTGGGGTTTTAGGACCTGGTCTCGTAAATGTAACAGCTAAAAAATTCTTTGACAGATCTTTTTCAAACATTGTGGACACATTGTATGGTTCAAGATGTGGTTATGTGCATATTTTGAGACAAACTGCACCAAAATTTAAGCAGCTCTGCATAGTGATATCACAGAGATATCAATCTCAGACGCTTAATCTCATTAGTGCTGTAACACAAAAAGTATTTGACGGATCTTTTCAAACTTCCCAGGAACATTGTACGAGTAATGATCAAAAGAATCATGCCATGCAAAGCTGGGCTTTTAATAAAGATTTTTGGAGAGTGTAGGGGAGATAAAGATTATAGAGGTAGTGGACTAGAAGTAGAGGGGGAGCAGGTGATGTCCAGGGAATACATTGTCGTCCTTCTGACAGAATCTAGTTGATCAAGTTTTGTTATATGATATGAAGTTCCATTCTGTAATTGAACAGCAAGCTCTCTTCTGCTGAATATGTATTGTGTTGTCCTCTTCCTCAGTCCTCCTTTGGTGACCCTGTCCTGTTCTCTTGCCTCCTTGCCACTCATCTCTTTTCATGCTCATGAACTTTATTGTTATGTGTGTATGGTCTAAGTCGGTGGGTACTAGGTCCTTGCATACTTCTTCACCTGCTTCTTTCTTCTTTTATCTCTTCTCTTCACCCCACCCCTCATTCCCAATATTCTCCTTTCCCTCCATTTCTCTGTCCTCCTAAACCCTTGCTCCAGCCCCAATTTGTGGAGAAGCTGCTGGAGGAAATACAAAGTCTGAAGGCTACCGTCCTCTCTCAGGAAAAGCGAATTTGTGACCTGGAGAACAAGCTTTCAAAATATACCAATGGCACAGCTTGAACTCTGCCCCCCCCCAGCTGCATAGCCAATCAGAGTTTCTTGGGACTCAGACCCAACCCATCCTGACCCAGACTCCCCAGTTAAGCACAGGCACTACCAGACTCACAAACACCCAGAGTTAATATACACTCTTCTCACTAGGGTTGTTACCCCGTGATGTGTACCACTCTACATGAACTGTGTCCCGCTTTTTAATTTCCCCCTGCAATGGTGTCTGACAGGTGTATTGTGGATAAATGCTTCACCAAAGGTCACAGTGGCTGTCTCCATAGCCAACTAATCCCCCTCCTCTCATCATTTTTGTACTTATGACTTTTGACCCATGACCTTGACCTTCTAGGCCCTCATTGCCTCATCCCAGCAAAAGTCTCTGGATGTTCTATGGCCTTTCAAATTCAAAATGATATTGTAAATAATATACGGAATGAAAAAGGGGAAAATGATTCAGGTTGCAAAAAAACTTTGTTTTGTGTGTTCTGTATAAAATTAGAAGTAACAGTAATAAAATTAAGATTTTTTTTTAAAGGTTATACTTGTTTTGTTCTGAGATGCACAACAGCACATTATGACATCATGCACTTATATAGCAACTTACAAATACACCAACTTCATTTTGATGGTCATTGATGCTTGGCATTTTAGTCTTAATGTGAAATTTGCAAATGTTTTAGTGTAAAATCATTTCATGATGGGCAAGAAGCTGAAGTGTAGTTTTCTGGTATGATATTTGGTTAATGGATCAGTGGTTTGTTTAAATTTGTTGAACTGGTCTGCAGTGGGGATGTTGCAAAATGAAGTTCAAAAGCCCCTGACTGGGTCTATTTATTTGGCAGATGCTTTTGTCCAAACCAAATTTCAAGCGAGGCAGGTCATGCATTACAAGCATACAGCTGTCAAGAAGTCCGCTAGGCATAAATGCATTTAGACTCAATGAATGACCAGTAATAGGTGCAAGTTAGCATCTGAGCTAAAGCTATACAGTATGTTGCAAAAACACTGCAACAATCGAACATGGGAGCTATAAGCAAGAACATAACCAAGGGATAGCAGAAGACCAGGTCAGTGGTTGGAGGAGCTAGTTGAGATGTTCTTAGCAAAATTGGTCTTGAGGGATTTCGATGATTGGATGTGGATGGGTAGCTCACTCTACCCTTGTGGAACCATAACTGAAAACCATCTAGAGTTAGATTTATTTCCTTGTGGTGGAGGGATCTTCAGGTGGCACTGGCTTGTTGACTGAGGAGGGTGAGAAGGGATGTAGGTCAGGATGAAGCCTACATCAAAGGATGTGAGTGCTGTTCACTTCACAGCTCTGAAGGTCAGCAGAGCACCAATGTAACATGAGAAGATTTTGGCTGATTGAATACCAGACATGATGCTGCATTTTGAATCATCTGCAGTGGTTCACAAGCTGGTAGTCTTGTCAGTAGGTACTTGTCTGGACTAGGAGCTGAGCTGCATATTCTGACAAATAAGGCCTGATCTTCCTGAGGTTATATACCAGACCAGGAGCTGGCTGCAATGTGGTCAGCAAAAAATAGCTGGTCATCTATTATTACTCCTAGGTTCCTGGCTGACCTTGATGGAGACAATGTCAATGATCCAGACTGTATAGTGATATCATGGAGAATGGTAGTGGTGGCAGGGAAGACAAGTTCTCCTGAAAGTTTCAGCTGGAGGTGATGATCCTTCATCTTTGCCGTGATGTTAGTGAAGCAAGCGGAGGTCCAAGTAGAGACTGTCATGTCCTCAGGAGGGAAGGTAAAGTAGAGTTGGATGTCATCAACATGGAAGAGGTAGGAAGAACTAGAGAGGTAGTGTACAAGGAGCACTGATCAGACTGAACCGGGGAGTTATTACACGACTTGGATGCCTCTGCGCACCAAGACTTTTGGAATGATCTACCTGAAAGGTAAGAGTCAAATTATTTTAGAGCCATTCTGATTGTTAAAGGTGGCAGAAAAGTCTAGCAGTTTGTGGACTTTTATATCCCAGCAGTGCTTCTGAAGAAGCCTGAAAGGAGAGAATTGTCATTCTCTAGTTCTCAGACCCTAAGAGGCCCAGAACTCCTCTCCACGTCCCAAACAGACACCAGTAATGCACAATTCATTACACAGACCCGCCAACATCACAACACAATATATACGTTACTATGTAGTGAATGTACATTATAATTACATGTAATTTGCCCCATAATTACCCTAATTTGCTTAGTCTTAACGAAGGCACAAGATTGGATTCATCCTTTGGGAATTGTGCAAAAGCTGCAGGACTGTGACGTGTCTGTTTCATGTGGTCTCGTACATAAAAAACCCACATACACCATGTGTAAAAAGGCACTGGTGTGTCCAAGCCAGAGGGACGTTGAGCAGCAGTCTTCTCAATAAAACATATATGTCTTATATCAGCTGACAAAGGTATTGGGACCATCACGCCTACAGGAACAGGACATCCCATTCCAAATCCATAGGCATCAATATGTAGTTGGTCCCCCCTATGCAGCTATAACATTTGTCACTCTTATGGAAAGGCTTTCCACAAGATTTTGGAGTGTGTCTGTGGGACATTTTTGCCCATTCGTCCAGAAGAGCATTTGTCAGGTCAGGCACTGATGTTGGATGTGAAGGCCTGGCTCACAGTCTCCGTTCTAGGTCATCCTAAGGGTGTTTGATGGGGTTGAGGTCAGGGCTCTGTGCGGGCTAGTCAAGTTCTTCCACACCAAACCATGTCTCTGTGGGCCTTGCTTTGCGCACTGGGGCACAGTTGTGCTGGAAAAGAGCCTTCCCCAAACTGTTCCCCTAAAGTTGGAAGCAGAGAATTGTCCAAAATGTCTTGGCATGCTGAAGCATGAAGAGTTCCCTTCACTGTAACTAGGGGCCTAGCCCAACCCCTGAAAAACAACCCCATACCATTATCCCTCCTCCACCAAACTTTACAGTTGGTACAATGCAGTCAGACAGGTAACGTTCTCCTAGTGTCCGACAAACAAGATTTGTCCATCAAACTGTCAGACAGAGAAGTGTGATTTGTCACTCCACAGCTCCAGAGTCCAGTGGCAGCATGCTTTACACCATCTTGACGCTTGGCATTGTGCTTGGTGATGTGAGACTTTCATGCAGCTGCTTAACCATGGAAGCCCATTCTGTGAAGCCCCCGGCGCAGAGAGGAAGTTTGGAACTCTGCTGTTGTTGAGTCAACAGTGCGTAGGGAACTTATACACACTATGCGACTCAGCACTAGATAACCCTGCACTGTTACTTTATGTGGTCTTACAAGTTTCTCTTGTTCCTAAATGCTTCCACTTTGCAATAATACCACTTACAGTTGACATAAAACATCTAAAAGGGAAGAAATATCACAAACTGACTTTTTGCAAAGCTGGTATCATATGACAGGACCACCCTCGAATTCACTGAGCTCTTCAGGACGACCCATTCATTCACAAATATTTGTAAACCTGACTGCATGGCTAGGCACTTGATTTTGACCTGTGGCAATGGGTCTTGCTGAAACACTTGAACTCAATGATTAAGAGGTGTGCCCCTATACTTTTGTCCAGAGCAGAGGATCACTGGACACGTGCACACCCTTCAGAACCTGGACTGGACACCAGGGGACTGAAAACAGTAACGTCATATACAAAGAGAGACAGGAACGGAAAATGGAATATTAATGTAACGGCACCATTCCACAAACAAGGAGTTATCTCTCTGTATCACCCTCTGGTGGATGGAAATTTAGCATGTTGTTAGAGTGAACTGCCAGATCTGCTGCAAAAACAAAGTTAGCAAGGACTGACTGTCAGCCTGTGTACCCCTTCTTTTCGGCTTAAGGATCTTAAACCAGAGAACTTCCTGAACAACAGAGGATGGGAAACAGGAGGATCTGTGGTTTTCTAATGGTAAATTTCCATGGTTTCAGCTCTAAAAAAAACAATGAATGTCAGTGTCCTGCAGTATCAGTTTAACTTTCTGTAATACTCACTATGTCCTGGAGTGAGTTACTTACTGCTACTGTGGGTACTTTAACAAAGATAGACTTCATTCTAAGACTATAATAAGGCCAATCACCACTTCTACTCTCATTTCTCCTGAACTACAGAAAGTCACCAAAGTCATGTATTGGTTATGTCCCTTTTGTCCAGAATAGATTGACTGTCTCACACACAAACAGGGCTACGTTTCCCAAGAGCACAGTCGCTAACAACGTTAGTAACTTACATAGTTGTACCAGGGTTGCCAACTCTGGCAAGCCAGCTGGAGTGAGATGTGCTTTAGAGCTTTTATAATGGAATAATATAGATTTGCTGTAAGGTTTCTTGCGAGAGTCTGAATGCTTGATTGTCACGCCAGATGCATGCAAGTTGGCAGCCTTGGGTGGACCCATGCAACTATGCAAGTGGCTAAAGGGAGCATTTGGGAAATGTAGCCAGGTTAGATGTATCCAACAGGCAGGTGCACAAAGCTGGTTGTTTGTGGTTGGTTGTATGTGTGAATACCTTCCTAAATAGTCAGTTTGCAATTAAAGAACAGGAACATACTAATCTGAGCTTCCCTGTATACACTAGGGGTGGGAGCAGAATGATACAGAACGGCCAGATTGATTACTGAGGAGTCAATGATTAATGGGGGGAGGGGATCAGCTCAGATGGACAGACAGAGCAAGAAAAAGCAGCTAAAAAGCAGGCAGGCAACTCAGGACAGAGGAGACTCTCTGAAGACTGAGACCGGACACTGACCGTGCTGGGACGGCCTAGTGGTAGGATGCGGATCCACAGTCTTTCCTTACCGGCTTCCCCACGATGGGTCTGCATCATGTGGGATGGAATGCTATGCCTCCTGCCCTCAATAATTCTGCTCCTCGTCGCCTGTTTTCTCCGTTTGCCCCAGGTGTGGGGCCTCGTAGGGGGGCTGTGTCGGGCGGCACTCCGTGTGCTTTGGCTGTGTGTTTGCCGGTGTCTGGATCTGCCGCCGTCCCCCTCGGCTAGCGCGGTGCGTTCCAGCCCTCAGCTCCTGTACAAGCCTTCGGCTCTGGCTTACTTCCTGCTCCAGCGCTGTGCCTCCCTAGCCCGGTCCTGCCCAGCTGGCTGGCCCTGGGATGACCCGCACCTCCAAACCCTCGCCGGCGTAGTGGGAGCCAGTGTCGGGGAGATCCGCTTCGCCAGGGATCACCTGCAGATGGGGGATGGGGGCGTGGTGGCACTGGACTGGGCAGTATGGCTGGAAGGAGCCCCCCACCCACGTCTGAAGATGAAGCTGACAGCCGGGCAGCGAGCCCTGGGGTGCTACTCCTCCTGCCCACCTGTGCTCGTTGTCGTGCCAAATGCATGGGGCCTTGTGACCCCCCACCTACTGGGGCTGTGTGCCCGGGCACTCCGCCAGGGCTTCTACCCCGTGGTGTTCTGCTCTAGGGGTGTTGCGGGCTGCCCACTGGTCACCCCAAGGCTGCAGGAATTTGGGGACCCTTCCGACTTGATCGAGGCCATCTCCTACATCCGCAGCCGCCACCCCAGCTCAACGCTCCTGGCCGTCAGCGAGGGCTCTGGTTCTGGCGTGCTCCTCTCCTACCTTGGGGAGTGTGGCTCCTCCTCCTACCTGACAGCAGCAGTCTGCCTGTCCCCTGTCCTCCAGGGGAGGCTGTGGTTCGAGACGGCCTTTCCTTCACTCTACCACTGGGGGGTGCTGCTGTACCGCAAACTCCAGCTGAGCAGGTAATCGCTAGTGATGGGCAAATGAAGCTTCATGAACCATTTGCTGTATTTTCTGACCCCAGTAGATGATGCTCTCTGTTCATAAAAGGGTGCAAAGCATGCCCCAAAGCAAACCAAGAGCACCATCTAGTGGGGACAAAAAATATAGCAAATGGTTCATGAAGCTTCATTTGCCTGTCACTAGTAATCGCCGCCATACCTGTGACTGGTCATCTGACCCTGACGCTGCCTTGCCTGTCTGTTTTTGCCATCTCCTGCTTTCTCTCGGACAGGTACGAGAGCGCACTCAGTGCAGTGATGGATGTGGACCAGGTGTTGGGCTCCTCCTCTCTGCGGCACATGGAAGAGCTCATGTTCTGTTCTGGAAAGGCTGGTGGCAGCAAAGGCGGGGAGGACTGGGAAGCGTACTGGGATCGGAACGAGCCCCTGCGTGATGCAGACGAGGTGGCAGTGCCTGTACTTTGCCTGCGCAGCCATGACGACCCGCTGCTGCCCCCTGTTGCAGCCCTGCCCACTGCCCTTTTCCACAGCAGTCCGTACTTCATGCTGGCTCTGACTGCTACCGGTGGCCACTGTGGATTCCAGCTGCCCAGAACTGAAGGTGGTGGTGACACCTGGTGGAGCCATGAGATGGTACTGGACTATTTTGCCAAAGTGGCGGAATTCCTGGGGGCAGAGAAGACAGGTGAGATGCCGATGGGAACCGGCCCAGGTCTTCGCCACAGGACCAACACCATGGTGAGCCGTAGACGACGAGCCTCCCAGCTGAGGAGGGACGCCCCCCCCAACTGGCTCGATGCACAGCTACCTACAGCCAGAAGGATGGAGGACCAGATCAGCTCTGCAGAGAAGCGGGACCTGTTCACTTGGCACAGATCCTACACCCGCTGAAGGCCAGCAGCGAGAGAGCAGATGGAAGAAGACAGACCAGTGAAAGTTTGGGCCCACAGAACCAGCCCGGTGTGTGAAGGAAAACCCCAAAGATCACTGAAGGGGGGAGGGTGCAGCAGAGCGAGTGGGGGGGGGGGGCAGTCACCAGGCGGTTTTCTCCATACCACCAACCATACTACTCTGCTTGAGTTTCCTAGATTATACATAACAGACTATGAAGGATTTAGGGTAGCAGCAACAGTTAAGCCGTGAGTATTCTCAGAACATCTCTTCCTACTAATACCTTCTTTGGCTACTGCAGGTTTTACAAGCTGCTTTCAAACTGAAAGGCTTCTCTGCTTGGCTAAATAGTTCAGTTCTTCTTGTGCTTTGACTTGTTTTTCTTGACTGAAGGACTCGTCCAGCTGTTTCAAATGACACATGCATGATTATAGGAGACTGACACACACAGCAAGAACTCATTGTTAAAGTAAAATCCAGGTCCATTTAATTCTAATAAGAATTTGCAAATCCTATCCTAGCTCAAAGTGCCCTCCCTGACATGGATTAGGTGTCACCTAAATTACTTACCACACAGCGGCTGATCTATCCCTACCTATAACCCCGCTTTTCGATTTCCACTGCCTGCTTTTGGGCGCGATTTTGGTTCCTCACTGTAAAAGAAATTGCAGATATTTTTATTGGCAAATTCACTATAAAGCAAAACAGGCCCAAGCTGACAGGCTGACACCCTGAAACTCAAGAGAAGCGCCCATAAGGCACCCTTAACTCTTTGCAGCAGTACTGACACGACTATGGAAAAACTAATTCCAAACTATCCGCCTGAATCCGCTCTCCTGGCTTGTATACATAGCTCGAGTGTACAGAGACATCATTCATTAACAAGAAGGTGAAGTAAACTGTGTAGGAAACCATGGACTTTTGTCTATTTGCATCATCCAAAGTTGATGTATGAAGCCAAAAAAGCAAAACAAGCGACGAACAAGTAACAAGTAATAAATCTCAGCCTAACTCCGGTAGAGTCACTGGCTTCCCGTGCGGACAGAACAGACTGGACTCCCGACGTACTAAAATTACTTTTATTACAGCTGATTTTGTCCAGTATCCCTCCGCCATCACAAGAAGTAATTACAAACAAAATATTACATTTGCACCTAAAGTCATCTGTTCATTCTGCCAAGGCTCTTTTATACATTTTATTTCACTTTCTTTTCTTTCTCTCATTTTAGGAATAATCTCTCTTTTTTTTTTTTTTTTTTTTAAATCTTTCAAACATTCAGTAACAAGTTTCACAATCTATACATTTTTAACACAGGTTATATATGGACTGCAATGGCAATGATCAACCGGGGTGGGGTGGGGGGGTGGGGGGGGGCAAAAAATGAAAAATGACAAAAAAACGGGACAAAGGCGCCGCCCAAACACCCAGGTTCCAGGGCCCAGGGGGTTG
>JAODKC010000041.1:12196444-12208558 GCA_026777985.1 Mormyrops attenuatus | reverse complement strand
GCGCGCCCCCCCCCCCCCCCCCCAGATCAGTAATTCAGTGTTTTGTGGTGTCACTGCAATTCAGGGTATCTAATGGTGCTTTCCCACTGGCATACAGGAACCAAGCTGTACTGCAAAGAGAGACTAGTTGAAGCGCAGTTCCAGCATGTTTCGGTCTTCCATGGCAGAAGGATCGCCTCAGTAAAAGCGTTGCTGGGCTTGGAGGGTGATAGTGATGCAAAACCGAAGACGCGCTTATTTACTGTTCACACATCCATCCATCCATTGTCCACGAGGCGGGGAACAACCCAGGATGGGGGGCCAGCCCATCGCAGGGCACACGCACACACCGTTCACTCACACATGCACACCTACGGGCAGTTTAGCAACTCCAATCAGCCTCAGCATGTCCTTGGACTGTGGGGGGAAACCGGAGTACCCGGAGGAAACCCCACGACGACATGGGGAGAACATGCAAACTCCCCACACATGGAACCCAGGCGGAGACCTGTTCACACAATGTACATCATTATTGACATGTGCTAATTTCTGCTAGCATGTCTGTGAGCACTGCCGTCTTATGTTAGCATCAAATGCTAGCACAACTAGCATTCGCGTGCATGAATCTAAATTACGAATCCATTCCGTTCAGCTGTTCTACCATACAATTTAAGTAGGCACCTGGAAATTTTCAAGTTCCGAGTTATTGGGAAAGCGTCAATACATTGCGATGCGTGACACTGCTAATAATGAATAATACATAGGATATCCCTTTTTTTCCTTCAGATAATCCATGCATATCGACACAGAACACCAGGACCTTCATGCATTTTGACCAGTCAGATGATGGTGATGCAACCTGCTCAGTTTGGTCACGTTCTTGGGCCTGCTGTCAGCACAGGTACGGCTCGGGTACGACTCGGATAATTTACAATGGAAAACATTTCGCGGTATAACTCGGGCTTGGTTCTTGGTGGTAGTGGAAAAGCACCATAAGTATTCGTCACAGTGATGAAAAATTAATATATGCATAGAAGCAGGCCCTTCCCCACTGAGAGACACTAGTCAGGCCAGGTAGCACAGGTACCATATCGGGGCTTCAAGAGTGCCATAACACTGAAAGGCGGCCGGAGTGGATGTGAGAGAAAACCAAGAGATGAGCAGTAGTCACTCTTCCAATAAATAACTCATTGTGCCCTGAATGCAGGCCACACCCCCCTGCCCTCAGAGCAACGGGTGCAAAGGGAAGGGGGACTCAGCGGTGACTGGTGGTGGCAGGAGTGAAGCAGACTAGTCAAAGTTTGCTTGAAATTACTTGTTATGCATGACTCTTCCAGTCCCAGAATATTGTGGTAAATGTACTAATAGACTAACAGTGAAACACACACTCAGGGCAAAGCACAGAACTAGGCCTTAAGACTTGCTCTCTTGGAGCAATAACAGAACCCAGAAACGGATGACACGAGACACCCTGGCGGACATGGAGTTAAGTGGTACGTTAAGGTGAAGGTGGCTCTCTGAGGGACAAGACCACAGCACAAACAACTGGAAGCAAAGAGGGGGCTATATACACACTACTTTGATTAAGGATAGGAGCCTCACTCAAAGGTACAACAGCAGATATCCTGGGATTTGAAGCTTAAGAGTTTGGTCAAAACCATAGTTCTTCCTGGTTTCACAAACACCAGCTGCAGACATCATATGCAAGATGTGTCTCAGTGCCATCAAGACTCTGGAAGCTGGAACTAGGGCTTCTGAAAAACCTGCATCTTTCTGAAGTCTAGATGGAGGACCTCCTCCTCAAAAAGGCAAACGAACAAACAGTGGGCGATGCCAAGCACAATGTGACAGTAACCTGAGCTTTTCACAGATAGGCTTTCCTGCTTTTTGGGCAGGGACACAGAAAGACTGGAATTTAAGCATTGGGAAGCACAAAAAAAGTGCACTTATACAAGGCAGACTTCTCATGCAGTGAAAGTTGAATTCGATTATTGACTTTAGGGCACTGCAGATGTTATGGTGAACAGTTTAAACTGTGTACTTCAGCAAAATGCTATTGTAACATGACTAACTGGGAAAGCAGCTGAGAGTACCAATGAAAACACTGAATATTAAAAAAAAAAAAAAAATCACCCAAAACGAGCACGCAGTCAATACATATTTTTAAAAAATCACCACGTCATTAAATACTGCTCGTATCCTTGTTGTTTTCTACAGGGCAAATCCTGTCTCGTGGAACACAAAAATGCATCATAAGTAACAGGTAAGAAAAGTATGAGAAGAATGTCTGAGAAACACTGTGGATTCAATGGCAATCCAGTTCATAGAAGGCAAATGCAATGTTGCAACAGAAGCCCACTAGACTTCCAGTTTACAGTACATGCAGTGAACCATTTGTACTGCAAACAACACAATTAATACACATAAAAAGGCTGATCTCAGCATCATGAGTGGGAAAACAAACTAAGCACAGGTCATAGGAGTCATCCAGTAGTAACTTGCGATGTCTGGGGTGAGGTTCTGCATGCACTGAACACAGAACTCACCTGACTGGCTTAGCACAATCAGGCAACTAGCTCTTCTGGTACGGCCGATACTTTCCAGACAAGGCGGAAAAGACTTCACCACATTACGAGGTCCTACGCCAAAGCAGACTGCAGGAGCACAAACGAATTCTATGTAAGGAAACAAACAATTTCCCCTCTGCCAATCATTATAAGTATCTGGTCCATCCTGAGGTTGAATTTGCCTTCTGGGGATTTGATAAAAAAAACCCAGAGTTCCTGCTTAAACCGAGTTTTACAATCAAAAAGGTCTGGAAACTTTAGAAGCGGCAGTTCTGCAAAGAACTGAATCACACAGCATCGTACATGCACACCACTTTGTTCATATATCCTGGTTAGGGTCATGGCGGTCACAAGCCCCCAACCCCGGAAGTGTGAGGCAACAGTGCTAACCACTAAGCCACTGGACTGACTGCATTGCCCTTGCAAAGCCCCAACCTGCCCATAAAAGCGTGGAGCCCCCTGCTGGCCTGTCCTGTGGCTCCTCCTCTGAGGCATGATGCTTGCTAACAGTAGCTGCACTGCCCCCTATCTTCACCTCGCTCTGCAGGAATTAGCCTAATTAAAGAGCTCACAGGGTGTGCAGACCTACCTCATGACGACCACCTGGACACACAGCCTGTCTGTTTTTTTACACAATCTTTCATAGAAAACACAAAAACAACAAATACGGCACCACGACAAAAAACAACTATGCCCATCATCATACTCAAACTCCTACAACAACAAGACAGCGCAAAGGCGGTGGGAGTGTTTGTCAACAGAAACAGAGCAGCAACAGCAGCAAAGATTTCACACCGGCGGTGTCCTTGGGGGAGCTCCTATGGAGAAGCGACTCCATTCCTCCACATGCCTGCATTTGCTGATTTAAACTAAAGGCCGTGGTTCAAAATAAAAAAATATACATAAAAATTAACTTTACTTTCACTGACAAAGTATCATTAGCAGTCATGCACAAGCAATACAAAACAGCTCTCTTTAGAAATAAAAGCTTCATTTAGCCCCTGGCCTTCATCTGGCTGGGTGTTGCGACCATGTGGGGAGGGGGGCAGGCCCTTGGGCCCTGTAGCCTTGCTCAGATGATCAGCTGCACACAGAGCCAACGCCTGGGTCACAAGACAACCCCCCCCCCCCCAGTCCCTTGATTATGGAGATTGTTCAACCGAAATGGTAGCGGAGTACATCTGTAAAAGGCCTGCCGAACAGTCAGCGGCCCCTGGGCTGGAAAACAATACGAGGCAAGGATGGATTCCATATTTTCTTCAAAGCTAATTTCAATGGCATTTAAACCCAACATGCCTCACTCATAATATAGACTGGAATATTGATTGAAAGATAAAAAGTACAGGTTTTTACATGTCTTTATCTAACATGTAATTCAGTTACAATGACAACAGCAATATTCCTTGCCAAGGAATCTGCTTATCGCGATAAGGGACTGCACGTTTTAGCACGTTCATGGCCACGTTAGCTTAACAGGTGATGCGGGAAACACTACATAAAACCATAGAGACACCAGAGAGATTATTCACACCAGAAATGAGCTAAAAATCCTGGGGAAGGAAGGAAGGAAGGAAAGACAGACAGACATTAAACATAACCCTTACAGAACTTCACATCTGAATTTAAATGGGCTACAATCACAGCACTTTAACTTACAAGGAAAGGCTAGGGGGCATTGTAAAAAGCACCCCCTTTCCATCGAAAGGAAGTTCTTACCTAACCGACGAATGACTGGTATGTTCAGCAATCAGGCCAGGGATGGCTACGCATCACGCCAAAGCATTACAACGGACACACAAGGAGAATGGTACAGATATATCACCACCTGCTAAATGCCACATTTGAACTGACTGTGTACAAACCACAAGTGCGCCGTGGGTAATGAGACCGGGTCTAGCGGGTCAAGCTCTTGGGCAGCGGAGTGGAGACTTTTCAGGCAAAATATCTGAACTGCTTTGAATAGGTTTTAAGCCTGAAATCTAACTGTCTAAGTCACTCTGGAATCAAGCAGGCACATAAATAATGCATGAAAATAATGCGAAATGTGCAGATAAAACCAAAAATCTCCTGGGAGACCACAGAGAACAGCACGGCACTCTGCCTTCCTGTTATCGATCTGCTCATATAACAAATCAAGTATGATCCTTCAATATCTGCCCTTTCTGCTAAGAAAACGGCATATTGACTTCATTTCCCCCCAATTGATTCTCATCAAATACTGTTTCCAAATGAAGATCTAGTAACTTCTTTAACTGCATAAACCAAAGGCAGCGCCACCAGACTTAGAAAGAATGCCTTGAGACACAGGGTGAGGGAATCTCACATGGCGCCCTGGACTGCAGCGTTCTCAAAACAGCTGAAGACTGAGCTCCCATTAACAGAGGACTGTAGTGTTTGTGTACATTCTGGGAAAGGGTGGGGGGCCATGATATGGGGAATTGAGGGGAAGTTGGAGGGGGGAGAGTGAGGGGTGTTGGCTGAAATTCAGCTACTGTGAAGATATTATGGCGATACGACACTCCTGAATAACGGCAGCGCCTAACCATAAGCACAACGGGAAAAAGAATCAGCCTGTGTAGTGCAGACGGGCGCTCCAGCGGGGTGGGCGGGATTCCTTCCGGGGACACGCTGTTGCCACGTTACTCTGACCTCTTTAAGGAGTCCGCTATACTAAGGGCATGCCCCCCTAAACACATAGCAGCATTTTTCTATCCTGTTTTTAACCCTAACTCTCTGCAATAATTAACCTGCAGGCTAAACATTACACTTTACTAGGGAAACAGCGGAAGTACACTACCCCTGCTTCTCGAAGTGTTCCAGATTTTTCCCACTCTGTTACACTAGCTTAAAACAAGGGTGGGGAAGCTTATCCTCAAAGGACCAGTGTGCATGCAGATTTTTGGGATAACCTTTAGGTCAGCTGTTCAAACCCAGGTGTGAGGACTGTTCAGCCAATCAGTCCTCTAATTAGTAATCTAATTAGGGAGTTGCGGCGAAAACCTGCACACACAGTGGCCCTTTCTGGATAAGACTGCCCACCCCTGGCTTTAACAAACCGAAAACACGTGTTAACTGCAACCTGTACCACACAGCATTCGCTTCACGATTATCAGGCTGAAATGACACGCTCGATGGCGCTGGAGAAAAGACAACAAGCATTTTGCCTCTGTAAGCATCTTGTAGGATTACATCCCCACAGGGCACGCCACATGCGAGACCTCTTCAAAAGGCACTGCAATGAAGAAATCCCAGCAGCCCTATATCTGGCAGGTTCACAGCACCTGACCCGAGTACAACACAAAATCTCAGAAGGAACCATGTCCACAATCTCAGCAGTGCCACTGAGACTACTATAACCTCAGTTCATATTGTCTGAATGGAATGCCTTCATTAAACATACAAGTGACTGTAGCACAAGGCTCATGGCGAGAATGCTACATCATTCCAGTCTAAAATATATACTAAGCCATCACTCACGCTTCGACAACAGGCAACATTCAAAGTTTTGAATACCCGCTGCATGGCAGTAAGAATGGGTCTCTGTGTGTTCTTGCCAAAAACAGGTGCAACTCCCCACCTTTTAATTCAGGTTTTGCATTTAGATTCAGCAATCTCCAAACGAGAGGAACACAACCCACTGCAGACATTTAACATATTCTTGTCTGCATGCGCACACGAGCATGTCCCTGGCTGACAAAGCAACTCACTGTTTCCCCAGCTTTTATGCAGACTTTTTCCCAAAATTAAGTTATATTCATATAACTCACACCCCATAGCTAACAAGGAATCACAATTGGGTTGGCAATAAAACTGATTCACTTTACTATAATGCTCTTGGACGAAGCATCATGAAATTTTTGGATACCACTTGATAATTAAGTCTATTTATAAAATACAAATTAAGCAGTCTATAACGCTTCCAATACAATACACAAAACTCTGTATAAAGATGGCTCCTTGTTCAACAGTCATTTTTATTTCCTGTTGCATAAACACTCATACTTTGTCCATATCAACAGTAACTGATATCCATCTCATTATTTTTGTACATTTTTTCCAGCAGACTGGTCTATGGAACTGGCATGCAGTGAAAGATAAAATCTTCTACCAGTATCTACTCAATATCAATTACTTCACATAATGTCTTTGACTGAATATTGATAAAGCTTAAATATCTGCCAAAATTGACACAAGATTGATGGTGATGTCCTGATTTTTAACAAATGGGGATATATCTCTATATCCTTTGTTCAAGTCTTATAACGCAATTATAATAATAATAATGAGGGACATAGAGTGACGAGGTTACACCAACTCCTAGAATGGGAGAAAAACACCAGAGATTCCCAATGAAGACAACAAGAGTAAGACAACTGTCAACATCGCATTTAGGTTCAAGGTTAAGGTTCAAATCTGTGGAGGGAAAGTGCAATCCTCAAACCCGACAAGTTCTGTGAATATCCTATTTGTCTATGATGTGGTCTGGGCTGCAGCCAGCCAAAACAACGTATTAAACTGTTTCTCCTTAACCAGAGTTATGTCCCACTGACAAATTTCACTCATTAACATGATTTGTTCCAGAAGTGCTGATGTACTATGGTCAAGTAGCGACAGTGCCATATCATAGCAGAAGCCTAAAGAGAGACCTTCAGCAGATGACCACTGGACTAATCGCAGTTCAAGTCCACCCAATCCCTTCCCCTAATTACTTCTTTAGCAACAGCCTTTATGCAAAGCTGTGTATGTAGCCTATGAAGAAACACCCCTATTCCCAGGCCAAAAAAAAGGAAAATACTACTGGAACCACATATAAATCCACTCATAATGCATACTCCTAAAGGTAAGAGTCACACACTCAAATGTCAGGTGACTCGAGGGGTCTTGAGTGCAAAGTGCCAAAGAAAGGTGTAAACGAGCATGCAGAATCCAGCAGGTTTCACCGGTACTTTCCCAAGCTGAAAGACCGACAGCTGAAATGTAACCCGAAACAGTGAGATCACCCGGCCAACTTCCCAGGGCAGAACTTAGTGTTGCTGCAACAGGCAAATGTCCATGGCTCTCAGGCCATTTAAAAATACAGAACAAGTACAAGTACAAGTGTCTAACCAAAACCAGGAACACAAATCCTCATTTAATATGAATTTAATCACAGATTCACCCCAATTTTGTGCATTTGTTTTGTTCAAGATTTCTTATTAATCAGTACATTTGGTCTTTAATACAAAGGTAGGTTGACAGTTACATAAAATAGAAATGTATAAATGTGCAAGGTATAAAGAAATTTCCCAACTCTACACATATCAAATGTTTCTTGAACTGACCATGAAAACTTGACCTACAGATTTTTAAAGTCAGTTCTTATAACAGATCATACTGTAGCAAAAAAAATAAAAAATCATGAAACATGAATCATAAAAATTTCCCACAATTAGTCTGTTCATAGCCTTCAATAATCCTTCCTCAAAACTTTCAGGCTTGTTCTAAAAATTACAGCAAGAAAACATTAAGTGATTTGCTCCTAGTTGCTGTGTTTTTAATCCCATGAGATGTTTGTTTATTTATGACCAGCTTTATAAGCTCTCATTCGGGTCTTCCAGAAGATCCTGGTCCCCCAGAAATGGCAGGTTCCCTAAAGGTACCTTTGGCCTCAGGCCTGTAATATAACTTCCTCTTCTGTGACCTCAAGTCTCAACCACACCCCACAACTTAACCCTTTCCTTACCTATGGAAGGGGGGGAGGGAATCAGTTCCATAGCATAGACTGCCTGCTCACAGAACAATCAGGAGTTGGTAGGGGTTAGAGACAAAGGCTATTAGGAACTCCTATTTTATGGCTGTAAAGCACTGAAAATTGAAATAGAAGCAAATCTGACAAATATGTCCGCAACAACACACACTGGTTACCTGGTACACCCAGAGCATGTATGCAGCCCGTTTCAAAAAGTGGCTAAGCGAGCAGCCAGAGGAACAATATGGTATTCAGAACCCTAATCCATCCATCCATGCATCGATCCATCTTCTGCACCTGCTTGTCCTACACAGGGGCCCAGAGCCTATTCCAGAAGCTGTGGGCACAAGGATGGGAATTACCCAGGATAAGATGCTGACCCATTGCAGTGCACATATCTAATTTGCACACACATTCATACCTACAGACAATTTGTAGGTGTAAGTGAAAAGCGGTCTCGCGAAAGCACTGCAAATCAGCTGCTGTAAGCATGTCGGCGTCTGACGAAATTACCGTAGTAGATGTCCTAGACACTTGTAAATCTTTTGTGTCCAGAATTGTGGGTACCCGGCGGAAAATATAAACAACGAAAGGGTGACAGACGAAACACAAACCATCTGTAAGCATTGTAGGAAAATAATGCCGTACACAGCGGCTAACACTACTACTACGCAAAGCCATATGCAGCACCTCTTTACTTAAATCCACTGCACCAGTGAAGAAAACATTAAAAGGCCAGACAACACTTACAAATCTGTTTGCACCCCAGCTTTCACAGTCGAGTGCTAGAGTCACTTCAATAACGAAGGATATCAACGTTTTCATTGCAGCCGACATGAGACCGTTTTCTGTAGTAGAAAATCCGGGGTTTCGATGACTCAACACATTAGAACCGAAGCATTTTTTGTCTTTCAAATTAATGAAATAAAAGGCTGCTTCCAAGTAATATATTTCCTCTTTGAAGTTTTCCTTAAAATATTGTTAAAATATCGTCTCGTCTCGTTCTCGTGCACCCAATATCGTGTCTTGTTTCGTCGGCTGAGTATATCGTTACACCCCTAACAATTTGGCAAATCTAATTCCTTAGCATATTTTTGGACCATGAGGGCAAACTGGAGAACCGGGAGGAAGCTCCACAATGACAAGGGGACAACATAAAAAAACCACACAAGAAGCCATGACGGCGACTTGAACCCCAGTCCCAGAGGTGTGAATGCTATCCACTGTGCCACCCCTCCCAAATCCTATTACAACAAAATAATAATGATAAGACCAAATCCGGGTGTGCTCCTGGTGACCATAACCAGAGAAACACATGTCCTAAACAGAGATGGGGTGACTGCCAGATCACTCTGCAGCCCCTATATCATTTTCACAGCTCATTCATCCCACTCCCCTTCTAGTAAGCATGACCACTGGTCCAAACAGTGGAGATATTTTTAAATAGAGATTTCCCTACCACTCATTTACCCAAGACTATGGGGTCTATGCCCAATCATGACCCAGCTGGTGGCTGAAGGGGCCAATGCGGTAAAATTAATTCTGGTCAATTCAGTTCTCTCATAGTTTTTACTGACCATTTTATGTGGATAAATTCTTCCAGAGTCACATGTTACACATAAGCAGCTACACCGTGGGAGTATGATGAATATTCATTTCATTATCTCTTTCTTTAATAATTTAGACAGAAAAACACTATATTCACCCCATACCATGCTTCTTAACACAATACAAAACTTCTACGTTTTTCTTTGGTCTTTCATCACAATATGTTTTTCTCCCCTAAACAGCTGCCCCCTGTCAACCTTGCCACCCACCACATCCACACCCAAATCCAGCCTCTGGGGAAGTGTGGAGGGGAATAAGAACTCCACAGTCACCAAAGGAAAAAGTACAAATTGTGAACACGTTTGTGTTAAGTGAATATATGCTCTAAAACAAAATAGGGACTTCTAAGCACCTCCACATCCAAGATCGAGCACAATTTACCTAAAACTGCAGGGAAAAGCCTGAAGACAAGCTAATAATAGCAGCAAATGGCTTACAGGGAGACACTAGCGAAGGGGACGGGGGTGGTTCCAGAAAAAGCACCATTCAGCTTTGATTTCCCACCACCATTTCTTTACACATATGGACACACTCCACATAACAACGGTCTGAAGGGCAAAGTGACCACACTTTACAACTAGCCTTGTACATGTTCTTTTCCACTGCACTTTTTACGAAATACACCGCATAGGCCCAGTTTAGACATTTGCACAAATGAATATCAATCTGGGTCTTCGGCTCATGTTTTTCCCCCCCCATTATGAACAAAAGGCCTAAATTTACACAACGTAGAAAATTTGGTGGTGTGAAGGTAATGTTTTTTTTTTATGAACACATCAGTACCACGAAAAGTCCTTATCAGTGACAACTCTGGTGCTCAACATGGCCAGGTTACTACAATTCATATAAAAGAGTGCTATGTCATCTACACAGACTAAGCCCCTCACTCCTGTGAACGGCACAGAATAAACAAATTTTCCCACAAAGAGATATTCAAGACTGGGGGGTATTCCACAAAGTAGTTATCTGGATAACTTAAGCAAAATGAAAAACTATCCAATAGGAAGACTGGTAAGTCACATTCCTATTGGACAATCCTTACATTTGGCTTAAGTTATCTGGCTAATGAAGAAATCCTGTTTTATGCAATATCCCCCAGGACTCAAGTGCAGCATTACTAAGAAAACAGCAGGATGCGCTTAAGGACCACACAGGGCAGCAAGCTGATGGACCAGAGCCTTACAGCATACAACCATATTCTACAATGCTGTGAATTTTCGTCCTTAAAATTATATTGACATTTAAAATATGACAAGTACCTGCTGCTAAACTACTAACATACAGTGCTCAACATACAGGCACTGCAAGAGTGGAGCTAAATGCTTGGTGGTGTCAGCATAAGAACTCATAGGAGTCAATATCAGAATGCTGAGGACCACACCACTGCCAGTGATTACGCTCAACTTTATTCCAGCACTGCCAGGGATTATGCTCTACTTTATTCCAGCACTACCAGGGATTATGCTCTACTTTATTCCAGCACCGCCAGGTATTACACCACACCTTAATCCAGCACTGCCAGGGATTACACCACACCTTAATCCAGCACTGCCAGGGATTACATTCTACCTTATTCCACCACTGCCTGGGAGAACGCTTTACCATACTCCTGCAGTGCGAGAGATTATGCTCTACTTTATTCCAACACTGCCAGGGATTATGCTCTACCATATTCCAGCACTGCCAGGGGTTATATTCGACTTTATTCCTGTGCTTCCAAGGATTACAACCTGCCGTATTTCAGCACTGGCAGAGATTACACCGCAGCTTAATCCAGCACTGCCCGGGTTTATGCTGTATTCCAGCACTGGTAGCGATTTTGCCACACCTTATTCCAGCACTGCCAGCAATTTCACCGCGCCTTATTCCAAAACGGTCACTGCGTATGGCTATTTCAAACTGTCAATAAATTCCCTTAAATAGTTAAGACAGTCGGAGCGGCTCAAAGTAACATCAAGGAGATAACGCGATGGTACACTCCGAGTGAGAAAGACGCTCAGATGAATATCCCGGGAGGGGGGAGGGTTAAATTCTGATCAAGGAAAGGCATCGCACTTTAGGTTAGCTAAACTGCAAAGCGGCAAAACAGATGGACACGGATACATGTAAACAACGACTTGTCATGATCATATACGCTCTTGTCGTTATGTCCACTCCGCCTTGGGGGGGGGGGGGGGGGGGGGGGGGGGGGGGGGGGGGGGGGGGGGGGGGGGGGGGGGGGGGGGGGGGGGG
>JAODKC010000041.1:12185799-12196344 GCA_026777985.1 Mormyrops attenuatus | reverse complement strand
CAAGGAAAGGCATCGCACTTTAGGTTAGCTAAACTGCAAAGCGGCAAAACAGATGCACACGGATACATGAAAACAACGACTTGTCATTATCATATACGCTCTTGTCGTTATGACCACTCCACGTTGGAGTGCACCCCCCCCCCCCTCCGGCACTGTAATACTGTAACACCGTGCGGCAATGCACCAAAACCGACGCATCTTAACATTAACCCGAGACGAGGCAATCCAACGAACTAAAACATGCGACAGTTCTGCGACTCGGCTCTCCGGGACCGATGCTCACTCAGAGTTACACCCATCTTTATTCGCCATAGCCACTGAACCACCCCTACTATGGAACAAGCTAGCCAACTAAGCTACATAACGTTTACTAGCGAGCCGACACTCGGACGCCTCAGCCAACGCGCTGGTTTTCGGGTTAGGGCTGTCTCACGAGCTTGGTTAGCTGTACCCGGAGCACACGGACCCGCTGCGGGCCATGTCCACCTCGCCGACGCGACGAACGGCCGACCCAGCCCGCCGAGGTGCGCTTCAGAAGCGAGTACTTACCCGTCCGACAGGCCGGATTTAAAGAGAAGCTGGGGGGGTAAATCGCCGCGTCCGTTTAAACGTCTCCGTTTGAAAGCGTCCTCCCGTGCCCCACTGCCCAGATACCGATTCGGTTAGGGGCTGCTGATTGTGTGTTGTCACACGGTGTAGGGAGTCCTCTCCAGGGCCAAAAGGGGCCCAGTAGCTCGCTTTCCAGGCACAGACAGGTCCCAAAGATGGCGGCCGTGTGCACTCCCTCCTCCCTCCTGTCGCAAACACGGGGGGGAAAAATATGAAGGAACTGCCCGAAAACTGCCTCAAACTAACCGGCGGCCACGCCCTCGCCTTCGCTTCCAGCCCAGGGGCTTGCAGCTCTCTGATGCTGGGAGGTGTCCCCGTCTCCTCCGTCTGCGTTGTTTTCGCTGGCTGCTCCCGGCCCTCCGACTTTCGTTCGCGTTCGTCTCTCTGCGCGCTCCACCTCGGGCCGCGAGCTCCGCCGCCTCGCGCCCACCGAATCCTACTGGACGAAGCGTGAGGCACACGAGCGGCGCAGCCAAGTCCCGCGGGCGGGGACATCGCGAGAGAGAGCCGGGAGTTCGGGGTTACGAGATCGTGCCGGCGCTGCGCTCCTTACCTGACAGATCACGTCCCGATCACCTTCAGCCTCACATACGTTCGCTTGCTTGTTTGTTAGAAAAGCGACGGAGCAACGTGTTCGCTTTCCATTTGCAATCATTCATTATTATGCTACAGTTTTTCACGGAACTGCACGAATTTCCTTTCTGCGGCAGCATCTATACGTGTTCGCCGTGTTCCTACAAAAACATCCTTCTCGAATTCCATTACAGGTTCAAACACATACACTTCTGGCATGGGTTATTTTGCAGCTTGAGATTTTGTTCAATGCATTAAATTATTTAGCCGACAACATTGCTAAGAATCCTGCAGTGTTTTCAAATATTCATATAAAAAATTTATCAGTCATTCAGTAAACGGAATAGTTGAAAAAAGAGTATTTGCATTATGAGCTGCCATATTATACTAGATAGTAAGCCCAGTGTAGCCATAGTAGCCCATATATAATAATACTATAGACAGTAAAAATAATAAGAAATTTTCTAAATGTGGGAACTGAGTTCGGCAGAATGAGAAAATAGTTGAATAAATTATCCAAGGAAGCAAGCAGTGTGTGTATGTGCTTCCATGCAACAGTCTTGGCACGTGAATTCAGGTCACAGAGGACAACAAAAGGGAGTATTTACAGACCCGTGGAAGGGCCAGATTGTATCCCAGAGCCACATCTTAGAAAGCAGGAACCTCCGAATTCACATCTTTGATTGACACAAATGGATTACATTCTTGTGGGATATATTCCCAGTGCTTCTCTTTTCTCTTCAGGTTACTAGCACCTCTCAGTATCTGCTGGTACTGAATAACAAGGGGAGTACTGGCTCCTGGTACTGAATAACAGGGGGGGTACTGGTTCCTGGTGCTGAATAACAGGGGGAGCAGCAGGGGAGTTCCCCACTTCACACACTGTATATTCCAGCACCAATTTAATTTGCACTGTTTATGTTTTACTAAATGTACATTTTCCAGTTATAAAATCAGACCACCTGGATCACATCTATAACTATGAAACTTCATGTTCAAGCTGAACTTTAAATCTATTTTAGTGAATCAAATAGCTAATAGAATCCAGGGTAGATTAAGATATCTGGGGGCTATAGACTGATATCATCATGGACACTTACAGAGATTTCCCTCTGTCATACAGGAACTGAGCTGAGCCACAGTACGGTTCCAGCTCCCTTTGGTTTTCCACTGCAGAAGGGTCGGCTCGATAAAGGCATTGCCGGATTTGGAGAGTGACGGTGACATAAAACATCATAATTTACTACGTGCAATTATTATTATTATTACTGTGTGCTAATTTCCGTTAGCACATCTGTGACAATCACCATGTTATGCAAGTATCAAAGGTTAGTGGAATTAACATTAGCTTGCGTAAATTTGCTTTATGAATCCAATCTGTTCAGCTGTTCTATAGTACTTTTTAAGTAGGAGGTGGGAAATTTTCAGGTTCTGAGTTTTCAGGAATGTATCACAATGTGTGATGTCACTAGCAGTGAATGATATATATATATAATATCCCCCTTTTTCCTTCAGAAAATCTTTGCACAGAACACCGGTACCCTGTGCAGTTCGACCAATCAGATGGTGGCCTACGTACGAATCAATCTGCCCCTGCATGAAGTGCTCCACCAGCAAACAGGGGACTGTGGGCATGAAAGCGTATCATTTTGGTCCCTCAACCCAGACTAATCCAATTACGTTCGAAAAATTTTAGCTTTAACTTTAACTTTCCCCCCCTTTGCGGCGCCCTTACCACCAAAGGAGTATAGCAGAAATCAGTTTAATGAGGGAGGGGGGAGCTAGAATTAAGCATATGACATTATAGTTGAGTTTTATAAATGCTGCTCTCTCTATCTTTTGGTGTCTTTCAATTGACACAGCAGGACACAGCAGTCTCAGCCTAGGTGGCACCCTAAGCGAGCATCATGAACAGCTTCTTCCCATCCAAGACAAAGCGTAAATGGCTGGTCATCGCGTCGCTGTTCTGTGCCGGCAGTCCGGTGTCTTTGGGTTACCACTGGGGAAGTTGTCCCAGGCCCAGACGTGAGGGGTTGCATGTCATGGGGGCCTGATTGAATTAATTTTCTCGCAGGCTCCGGAATTATGCATGACAGGTCTGTGTAAAGCCACTGCAGAGAGTGGGAACTTCTAGGGTGGCTCTCCATCAGCTATACAGTGGTGTTGCGGTTCTTTGCTGGCACAACTGAGTGTGCACATTGTGAAATTAGCTGGCTAAGTCGGCACCCCCTCAGACTTTGGCGCCCTAGGCGGACGCCTATAGAATTTACTGGCCTTGTGACACGGCCCTCCTTTCTGAATCAACTTGTTTCAGTCAGAAACAGGCTGACTCAGATCTGTGACCCATAGTCCAAGAATCTGTTGACTGTGGCCTACCCCATTGTACTGAGATGGTTACCTCCCTGGAACTTCCACATCGTATCACCCCAAAATATGTTGGGCTGCATGTTTCCATCAAGTGTACAGTTTGCAGTTTATCCACCGAAGTCTTTCTTCCAACATTAACCTGACTTTTCGCCAACCAAAGAACTGGTTAGTGAGCTAATTATGTTACCATTTTGGCTTGTGGTATGAATGTGTTAAATAATACAGCATGGCTCTTCTTTCATAATGCAGTTATGTGCCGAAACGGTTAATACGTGGGTAGTATTTTGGTAGAGATGACGCAGACCTGCTATGGTGGTATGCTTTATGTAATATGCCGACATCAGTTAATCTGGAAAACATCAATTTACTGTATACATTATATACTTTTAAATGATCTGTCAACACTGGATATTAAAGTAATCTCTGGTATTCTTTGTATTTGAAGCTTTTAGTCACAAGTCAAGCGCTGCAACATTGTATGACTTCCACTGTCATTTTTATTACTACGGTAGCCTACAACAGCATTTGCTTCCTATAGGCTCATATGCAAAATGATCTACTGTGCAAAGTCGTTTACTGTTTTACAGCTGTTGACACATAATCCAGAACACAGGAGGTCCCTACAATGGCAAGAGGTCACTGGATCAGGTGACAGCTGGGATCTCGGCAAAGGCGTAAGAATTCCAAACGCTCAAGGCAGATCAGAGCGACTACACGGAGCCCCTTCCCTCTTCAGTTGACCAATGGTAACGCGGGACGGGCTTCCCGCACTTCTGATTGGGCATCTTCCGGCCCTCCTACACCCCCTATTGAGAATAAAGTGAAGCCTGTCTCTGTATCCAGGCGGGTGACGGGGTTACTGCGGCTGCGCCGTAGAGTGGAGACGCAGTGTTTTCATTGTTGTTACAGTTCTGCTGCATTCCCTCTTGCATTTCCATCAAACAAGCAGATCTGCACCACGCGACGACTTAAAACAATCTATTTTACCGTCTTTGCATGGAGACGCGCGGGGATTTGTCCCTGGTGGCGGTACGTGTGGACGTTTCATAACGTGGACCAAACAGAAAGTACATATTCCGAAATCTTTGGATATCCTAACGAAAGTCAGTTAAACTCTAACGATTCGTAAAATTATTATGTGCAAACATCTGGTAATACACAAGCACATTTTATGTACATAAGATACGATAAGAAAACACCACAATATATGTTAAATATTTTTAGAAAAAAAAAATTATGATATAAGCGGTCAAATGTATTACTAAACTAATTGTTTTTCATATTTCAAAGAGATCATTAAACGCTTCACGGAAAAGCTCTTCGTCTAAAATCATTGTGTAAATGACGTTTTTTTTAATGGGGCGACGGGCGCAGGCAAAAGGAACGCACTATCAGTCCTGCCTGGATCTTCCTCAGCTCTGTCACCACCTGCTGTTTCCTAATCCAGCCCCTGTTCGAGCCGCGTGGCGCCCGCACCCACTAGGAGCTCAGGATCCGACTTCTGTTGCCGCAGCGCTGTACTGAGGTTCACCAGCAGGTGGAGCAATCGCCTCAAAGTGAAGACTGCATAACATTCCTGGGTCACCTTTTTGCCCTTTCGGATACTTGTCACGTGGATTCCCGTCTGTGCAAAGGATTTTGGTGTATTGAAAAGTACAAAAATGTACTCAAATAAAATTTGGGAATAACAACAGATGATTCACGCATGTTTTGCATGACAACTGTTACAGACGGCAGAAAAGCTTATGTAAAGCACATAGTAAGTTTTTAAATGCTACCATTCACTTGACCCGAGTGACACGTATTTCAGCTATAGGATTGGGTGTATTAGAAAAGTCTTTTTACATGGAGTCTATTTACAATATATTTTGAATCTGACATCCTGTGACAACACAGGGAAAATGACAGTCCCCATATAAACATTTGCGAATAGACCTTCATTTCAGGATTTCTACACTAGCAGCTGTTTTTCGGACCATGGTGCAGAATTCTAATTGAATTTGAGTATCTTACTGCCACATTTATGTTGTATGCAGTTATACAGCACTGTGGAAACGTGTTAGGCAGCAAAAGAATTTAAATGATTTTAGTATTGGTGTAAAACTAGTATTTTATGCCTGTGAAAGTGCTTAGCCATTCCAAAACATCTACTAGAATTACCCCATTATTTCCACCCACGTATTTTTTGAGTTGACCACTAGCGCACCTCATATAGCTGATCCATGTCTCATTTGATTTTTTAAAATAATTAATAAAAGTGGTTAATTAATTAACTGAGCTGGTGGTGATACATAGAATGGCTGAGGTGCCCTCGATGAGACGTTCGGGGACCGAAGATTTCGGTAACTTTTTGGAGAATGGAAGACATTTTTACTAGTTTTTGTGTTATTTCGAATTTGTATATGTTCGAATATTATACTGTGTTTTTCGTTACGGCATGGTGGTGCAGTGGTTAGGGCTGTTGCCTCATACCTCTGGTACCAGGGTTCAAGTTTTCCCAGGGCTCCCTGTGGGGTTTCCTCCTGTTTTTCCCCACAGTCCAAAAACATGCTGAGGTTAATTGGAGTTGCCATGTTGACTGTAGGTGGGTTGTTCCTTGCCTTGTGCCTATAGGCTTCAGACCCCTGTGAATCTGCATAGGGCTAGCAGTTTCAGGAAATGGATGGACGTTCTGCCTAAATGTGCACACACCACCCAGCTAAATAGCTTCAAACATTTCATAAATAAAGCTGCACTTTTTTGGCCAGCATGAGGCAGAATGATTGTGAGCTATGAGAAAGTTTCTGTAAAAAATATTCATTTTGAAGTTCCAAAGACGGCACAAACTTGACTTCTGGGCCATACTTTAATTGACAGATTTCTGCACCTTCACTCCAAGGGATATCTTGATAACAGGCCTTTGTCCTGACCTACATGATAGCATGTGTGGTACATAGTGCGCCTGACTGGCCTGTGAAATCCCAATGTTGTGGGACAAATGTGGGACAAAACCCCAACAATGTGTCTCGTGCTAAAAATGTGCCACCACACGTATTGAGTCATCCAAAGAGGTTGGGGGAAACACCATCACTCACCATAGCGATGTCTCCTCATTCCCTCATATTTTTTCACTTTTAGAAGTCACACCCTGGAGGTGATAGCCCTGAGTCGTTTATTTCAGAAAATTCCCCTATGTGAGATACATTGCCCACAGCTCCCCAGTATCGCTTAACTGTTATTGTATTTGAGTCTTCCAGTAGACTCCTTGGCTCAACTCCCTTGGTCCAATTCTTTGCTGATTGCTATGATTATACTTGGTGCCCCCTAGTGACAATCAGTGAAAATTCAATTGGGGTTGTCGTTTACTTTTCTTGTCAACTGATTTTCAGAAAGATTGTGCATGGCTTTTCTTCTCCAGCAGTTAAGAAAATCCACCGAACGAGTCTTAACTGGTTTCACAATAAGAGATTTTTTTAACAGGATAATAGTATTACATAATGTTTGTATTCATAGATATCTCATGTCCTAATTGAAAGGTGGTCCCGTGAGTAACTGATCTGCAACCTGCATCTCATTCACGGCTTTTAGGATCACAGGGCTACCCATGATGCATTTCGTATATTTATCACCTTTGATCAAGAGTCTGAGTAGGGCCATTTTGATACAAGGGATGGTCAACAAAGTGAAGGTTATTTTGGGGGTATGGGCACCAACAATTAGGTGTGTTTCCTGTCAGTAGGGGGCACCAGGAGAACAATCACACCCCTGCATACGTGCTTCCCGGCTTGTTTGGCCCTGCGTTTGTTTTGCCTGTGTTGGCGGCCCCGCATCCGCACATGGCGTTGCGCCCGGCAACAATGCTGGGGCTCCTGGGACAAGACCCCCGCCTTCCTGTGCTGATGGCAGCAAGAGCTCTGCCTTCAGGCCCGGGTGGGGGGGGGGGGGTTCAGAAGCTTATTCCATTTATTGTCATTAATAGTGGTCAGCTGCCTGTGGGACCCCAGAGAGGAAGAACATGCTCGGTGTTTTACGCAGAAGACACCGCGGGGTAGCAGAATGGATCCACCATCGTTCCACTGAAGTCATTATTATTAAGGGGGCTGTTTGTGTTGTCCCCCCCCCCACGATTGTCTTCAAAGGCTAGGAATCCTCCAGGAGCAGGGAAACGGATTCTCTGTCAAAAACAAAAAAACAGCACAGTCTGAAAATTCAAAGAATGCCCTGGGAAGAAAGGGAACGGTCAGGGGCAGACGAAACTTAAGGAAGCTTTTCCATAGTGAATCGGGGGCTTGCATTGTAGGCCACAGGCAGACGTGTTCTCTAAGAATCAGTGTAAACTCTTTGTTGTGAGTATATTTTCACTGTCCTCAGCCAGGGGTTAAGAAGAGGGAAACAGGCAACAATACTTGGATGAACCATGGGGCACCAGCTTGGATGTGCCAACCATGATCTGGTGTCACAGTGCACATCCTGCCCTATAATAGGTGCAGTAAGAAGTGCACATCTATGTGTATCTTGTACAGAGTTGGCATCCATGACTGTAGATTCTCTTCAGTCTGTTTCACTTCCTTCCCCCCCTAATAACCTGCCCCCCCGAGGTCAGCATGACCCATCGGGTCTGGGCAGTGTGACAGGCAAGCAGCACAGAAGGGGCTTGCAGTTTCTCTGTCCAACACTAGATGGCAGTTGTGGACAGGGATGTCATATCGGTTGGCACAGGAGACGAGGCCTGCCTGGAAGCTTCACAAGGACAGGAGTGATGGCGAAGAAACTCAGCCCTTTGGCTACACTGCTGAGAGCTGTGCGGATGGCACAACGTGAGCGCCTTTAACGAGTGCTATTAAAGCCACAGAGAGAACGTACTGGGAATACGGCCACAGCCCATGCCAGAATCGTTGTAATTACTTTGGCAAAAGTCCAGACCTGGAGCACCTTAGAGAGTGTAGTGAGCAGGTGTGGTTCACGTGAGGATTAGAGTCTCCGTGCAAATTCAGCTCTCACATTCCAATGCCTGAGTGTCAGGCCTGTTGTTATTGCTCATGAAATACTAATGCAAAACTTCTCAGAAGTTATTTGCCAGACTGACAGTTTTTACACACACACACACACACACACACACACACACACACACACACACACACACACACACACACACACACACACATTTGTATTCATACCTTTGTGAGGACTCTCCATTCATTTCTATGGGCAAAACCCTAATCCCAACAATGACAACTCTAACCCTACCCAGCCATAACCTTAACCATAAGCAGCCAAACAAAATACGAGACTTTTGGCCTTTGTAGTTTTTTGATTGCAGTCACAGATTTTTATCATTTGCCCCCTACAATGTAATATATATATGACCCCCCCACACACACTGAAAGACAAAGCTGACTATTTCACCTGCCCTGCCCAACCCAGAGCCCTTAGCCCCCACACCTTCATTTAGATGGCTGTAAAATCTCAAAAACCCCAGAACTGCTTACCCAATCCCCCTGTGCCCCCCCCCTCCCTCCCAGCATGCTTGTCTGCTCACATCACAATGTCATCACACCCGTGCTGCGCCTTCCCCTCTCCTTGTTTCCTGTCCTCATGATGTCATGCAATGTGTGCCTTTCGGCAAGAGCCATACTGGAGAAGGGGTTTAACTCACTCGGAAGAGGAGGATCATGGGAATAGCGACTGGGCCGGTGGGAAGAGGAAGAATGAGGCGGGCGTCATAGTGCTGGTTAGGAGCACGCATGTGGACGTGAGGGTGAGTGCTCATGCTGTGCTTCCGAATGTATTTTTGTCAGAGTGCGGGAGTGTGTATTCTTGCGCGAGTGAGTCTGTGCGGGTGCTGTGTATCTGTGTTCATGCCTGTGAGGGTGTGTGTGTACTGTGGTGCGCTGACCTCTTTCTCACCCTGGTGCCACCCAGCCAGAGTGGGTCTCAGGCACGTCCGACCCTGCCAGATCCCCACCGCACCACATCTGCTCTTCATAAACACTGGCTGACTTGGCCCAGCCTCTCCCCCGCATGGCTTTCTCTTATTCTCCCTGTGGGAAGCCCCTGTTTTCTTCCCACTCGATCCTCTGCTCTGCTTCTCACAGTTTTATTGCTTTTTCCTCTCTATCACTCTACTCTGTTTCCATCTACGACTGTCATTCTCCCTCCCTCTATCTCTCTCCCCCTCTGTCTCTCTCTTCCATTTTCCTTCCTGCTCACCATCTCAATCTCTATCCCTCTGTTCCTCTCAGCCACAGAGTTGCTCCAAACCACAGAGCTTCGGCAAGTTACAATTTAGCACCGATGACAAAGCCTGGGACCCAAACAATGGCTGACCTGATCACAAAGACCAAAATCCAACACAAAGGAAGTTTCATCAGACTAGGCACTAAATAAACATCAGGTACCAAAACCACAGACAGACAAAACATGAAAAACTTCAAAGAAGCCAACCCAAAACTAAACATGGAAAACCAACGCAAACATCAACAAGTCCATCTAAAACCAACATAAAGTAAACAGGGATACCCAACATAAACATCAAGTACATCTATAACCAACATAAAGTAAACAGGAATACCCAATGTAAACATCAAGTACACCTAAAACCAACATAAAGTAAATAGGAATACCCAACATAAACACCAAGTACATCTATAACCAACATAAAGTAAACAGGGATAGCCAATATAAACACCAAATACATCTATAACCAACATAAAGTAAACAGGGATAGCCAATATAAACACCAAGTACATCTATAACCAACATAAAGTAAACAGGGATAGCCAATATAAACACCAAGTACATCTAGAACCAACATAAAGTAAACAGGGATACCCAACATAAACATCAAGTACATCTATAACCAACATAAAGTAAACAGGAATACCCAATGTAAACATCAAGTACACCTAAAACCAACATAAAGTAAATAGGAATACCCAACATAAACACCAAGTACATCTATAACCAACATAAAGTAAACAGGGATAGCCAATATAAACACCAAATACATCTATAACC
>JAODKC010000041.1:12173885-12185699 GCA_026777985.1 Mormyrops attenuatus | reverse complement strand
CAAGTACATCTATAACCAACATAAAGTAAACAGGGATAGCCAATATAAACACCAAATACATCTATAACCAACATAAACATCAAGTACATCTATAACCAACATAAAGTAAACAGGGATACCCAATATAAACACCAAATACATCTATAACCAACATAAAGTAAACAGGGATACCCAATATAAACATCAAGTACATCTAGAACCAGCACACAAAGGAAACATTGAGATCCAGCATAAAGCATACACCAACCAGTACATCTAGAACAAAATCCTGCTCTTAACCCAGATGATGTTGCTTTGGCATTTACTGGGTTAAACAGTGTGTTGGGGGGGAAGGGGAATCACACATTATAAAGCTGGCAGAGGGTGTATGTGTGGGTGGGGAGGAGGGGGGGCGGGTCTCTGCTTTGTGGATTTGTTTTAGCTGACAGGAAAGCAGATGCAGACAACATCTGGGTCTCACCACCAGAGATAGACCGCATAGAGGTGTAAGGTGGCCCAAACTCAGTGAGTGTATGCATGAGTATGTCTATGTGTCCATCTATGTCTTTGTACACATAGATAATGCTGTGCTATGTGGGCTCAGTGAAGATAGTGGAGCAATAGAAGTTGCCTGTATGTGCTGTATGTACTGAGTATCATGCCTCTTACACACACAATCAAACATGTAATTACCCCTTAATTATGAGGAGATGATCTAATAACCATTGCTAAATGAGCACATCTGGAGTACAGCCGCTGTCTGGTTATAAAAAACAGGAACACCGATAGTGCTTGTTTATTGTGTCAGCGCCTCCTGTAGGTATGTCAGTAGAGCACGGGGTGGTTGATGCTGGCAGCATGGTGTCACTTCATCCAGGTCTTCTGAACCGTAGTATGTGAAGCAGCCAATGAGTCTTTGCCATTCCTGCCACGTGACTGCCGGTACTGGAGAGAGCAACAGTTGTCAAAATTCAGGGGGAACAGTTGTGATACTGGTTTTACTGGCCACCCTAAGGGGTAAATTTTGTGCTCATGCAAACTGAAGCTGGGTTGGAAAAGACACAGCACAGATGTGTGCAAGAGAGTGGGGCCTCTCAAGACACATTTACTGAAGGAGTGGGGGGGGGGCAACTCCTGCCAAGATTATGGTCTTGGGACCCTGCACATGATGTTCTGGAATCTGGGGTTTTTATGAAAAAGAAAAGAAAGAAAGAAAGAAAGAAAGAAAGAAAGAAAGAAAAAAGAAATTTCCAGAACTCTGTGATACTGGGGATAGGGATCTGGACTGATCTGTAATAATGAACAAAGACACTGGTCCATGACCCATAGGAGAGATTCCCTTTCGATGTTTCTTAATAATGTGAAAACAATGTATATGTGTATATGTATATGAGTATAATGTGTATAACAATGGGGGGAATGCAAATCTGTTATTTCCCTTTCCCGGGTACTTCTCACATCTGAAACTGCTGGGTCAATTCCGCAGCCGCGGCTGTCCCACCTCCGCCCGGAGGTTTCCGGGCAACATGCCAGGCCATAATGAAGCACAATACCCGACCGCAATGCTATTGTTTCACCTGGACAGCGAGCAGCAGCGACTCCTGAGTCAATTCGCGTCACAACTACAAGTAAAAAACAAACAAACGCATGTCAGACACAAATCAAATCACTTTGGAGAGAACGGCGTACACATCCCCTATCGTACTGCTGCAACCCGGGCTATAGCTTTAATATTGTTTAATATTGTGCTAAAATTAAAAAAGGTTTTGCTTGAATATAAAAACGGCCCTAAATACGAAAGACAAACACAAAACAAAATCCAGATATTGCATACCTGTGTGTGCTTTTACTTAAAATACCAGTGGGTTGTACGTCTGCGATGCACTTGTCTGCACAGGCAGTACAAACGCGGTCTCGGATCACAGCACCGCGGGGAGTAAAGTCGCACCGTATAGAACCGCTTCCATCCACCTGCTGGGGAAAACCTGCCCGCTTCGATACTCGGTAAAAGTGTATCGCTGGGAGTAAATCACACACTTTAGCAATAAGGTTTCGGAACGGTACCTCCTGTTGTATTTCTGCATTCAGAGATGAATCGCATGTGAGAAGAGTATGCTATAAACGACCTCTTCGAACTGAAATTCAAACATGTTTTCTCGAAAATGTGTTTAAATACCTTCTGGGGTGTGACCATAACGAAGACACTGACTGGTATATAGAAAAAGACGCTATTTACGGATTTTATTGTATTCTACTACACTGCCTTTCTTTGGCTCGGAGAGAGTCCCTTTTCACATAGGCTTGCCCCGTTTTCCACTGCAGCTTTTGTATGTGCCTTATCCAGCAGCCCAGTTTCAGTTTTTAGCAAAACGGCCACAAATTTCCCCACATTTATTCGTACACGGCATGAACACCTGTACATACAACGAATTGCTGCGCACTGGCCGGTTTCACCGCTGGGAGGCGCTGTGCCCATATTCACCCGGGCAGGCCGTGGACGCAGCGCACGGCAGAGTCGTTAAAGGGCTGATGTGAAACTGAGCTCGATAAATGAAATCGTGAGGGGGAGAGCCAACGGGGGGCTGCGAGAAGGGGAAAGAAAACAAGGACTCTGAACTGTAGCCTGCCTATACGAACAGTGCAGTTTTGATGTGAGGAAGCAGACTACCTACGTAGTCTAGACTTCCAGACGTGAATCCAGGATGGGTTTGGGATTTCGGGGGAGAGCAATTTCAATGTTTGTCTCCTTGCCTTAAATGAACATTGCCTGTCGTTTTCCTCATATATTTGTTTATCAGTCTGTTGATCTGTATGAGCTATAGAGCTGTCCGAACCTGACAGCTGGATTTAGTATAGACGTCGAGGGAATCCGACTCTTATAACCATCCTCCTTTTCGAGGCCAGAAGCAAATTCTCATACATCACAATTTAACATCTGGGAAGTATTTTTCCCCCCTTACCATTTCCGTTTGAACCTTTTGGCGTCTGTGCTATCATTTCTCTCGTGGATTTGAGAAAAGCTGCGCGCATGAAGCCAGACCTGAGCCGTGGGCAGCCCTGGCCCCGCCGAGCAATGCCGTCACGGCCAAGCGGGTGTTTGGGGCTTTTAGTGAAAAATAAGTAAACAAACAAACTAATTAAATAAGACCTCGCCAACTGCGATACGAATGTGGCCGGGATGACGAAGTGCCTAAGTGCATGCTGTAGATCTGTTCCAGTGGTGTGACCCGGCATACCGCGTTAATTGCTATAGGTCAGTTTTATCCCTTTGAATAAAGCCAGATGTTTCGCCAAACGATTCATTGCCGCTGCCCGAGCTATAAAGAAAACAGAGCCCACGGTTATGCTCCATCGGTTGAAAAATTAGACAGTAAATCGCAGCAATATTTGAGGACGGATGTCCATTAAGACGTGCTCGTAAAACGCCCTATTGTAAACAAGCTTTGATTGATTGATTGATTCATCGATCGATTGATTGATGGATTCACGGATGACGCTGGAAAACATCCGTGATACAGCAGCGAAAATCCGCTGAATCACTCAAGGACAAAGCTGTCATAACAGGTGCCATGTAAACATTGGACTTCGCAAGTAGGAACAAAGGAAAAAATCTTCCACACCACATGAAACAAAAATATTTCAGCATGTATCCTTAACATACGTGTTTATTTTACACCATCGGTCTTGACTAGTTTTCAGTAAAAGATACCCTATATACCCCGAATATCCACGGTCAACCCCGTCGGCTCCGAAAATGGTGGAAATTATAAGCAAAATCTTCAGTCAAACATCGAACTCAACCATTTCTATGAAAAAAAACGCCTTTTCGCTAAAATGAAAACCACACGTTTAATACTGGCAGGATACAGTGCGCCACACAGTAAGCCCGCCTGTCACTTTAAGAGAGAGCCGCGACGTGCTGCGCAGTTCAGTTTGGGGTCACTCAAAGTCCCTGCCCCCTGTTTTACCTTTAACTTTTTATTATAGTATGACATCAGGCGGGGCGCTGCAACACTTAAGTTCCAGAGACGGACTCTAACATCATCTGCGAGCGTGTTATTGGTCCGACGCGTAAATAACCGGGGAAATTCGTGGAGGAAAAGTCTAAGGATATATGTGTTTTGCTAAGAACGAAGTTGTACAGGAGGAGGTGAGAAGGGTAGCGGCAGAGAGTAAGAGATACAGAGGGAGAGAGGCGGGGGGAGAGAGAGCGAGTAAAAAAGAAACTCATCGCAATTAATAAAGTGTTGGAAGTGGTGTCTGGAAAACTGGCCTGTTTTTTTTTTTGGAGGCTGGCAGTTCAAAGTTGAAACGTCAGAAATGACTCCAGTAGACCGCTGAGATGATCATCAAGGGAGGTATAGATCGCATGGCTGAAGAGTCCGGGCGCCCAGGTAAAGCGTTTGCGTTCATTCAGTCCTTTCACACACTATACCAGGGTAATCCTGTTAAGTGGCTTGGGAGGCGTTACATAGACGTCTGTTTGTATTTCCCGTCTGTTCTTTTTCTCGAGTCGTATAATTTCATCTTCTCGGGGTTTTTCTCCGCCGGTTTGTAATGAGGACATTTAGTTTATTCTCAGTTCAGCACAAGGCGGTTGTATGCTGACGACAAAAAAAAGAGCGTCAGTTAGAGATCAGCAGGACATTGAGTTGAGGCTCAGATAGAGTGAGTGGCACATGTCTCCTCGGGCTGTTATTTTAAACAAACCAATAAAAGCAACGCAATGAAAGACAGGTAGTGTCAGTTGTATTCTCAGCAGATGTGTTCACTGGAGTGCAGAGACAGGCGGCACGTTAAATCATCGTATCGATGCAGATAAGCAGAGCATCGCTGTGTAGATTTAGTTATTTCAGGGAAACCGTTTATGCAGTCAGGGCAAACTAAGCCACTCATGACTGACATCATTTTATTTATGTTTCAGCATCAGAAGCGATTTTTATACAGTGGGACGTGTTTACATTAACGTCTGAATAACCCTGATTAGGATCATTATTTATTTATTTTTTAATCTCTGTGGAGTATTTTAACACGGTGATTAACGAAGTGCGTGCAGTTTTATATAGGTTTTGTGCATTCTCAAAAATCCTCAGCAGAAAATCGTATGCCAAACGTGACTCTGAGGCGGCGTGGTCTTAGTTATCTGCACGGTTTGTCATTCTGTCGCATGCGTCGCCCTCTGCGTGTCTCTCTCTGTGGATTGCAGGTTGTGATGCGTGGAAGCGCAGTGTTGCTTGACAGTAACGGTCCGCGTATTCACGAGCACTTTATAATTGCCTAATCAAAATAGCATATACGTCTTAATCTTAATTATAATGAAGTAAATAACAGTGCCAGTCTTTACTAAAGTCGTATTACACAGCAGGTCTTTTTACATATCGATAAAGTTTGCAGTTTTCAGGTTAAGTTAATCCGTGATTGTTTCATTTGGTTTTATGCTATATTGTTTTTCCGCACAGACGGAACGCCCTGTTTAATAATCATGAATTATTCGTTTTCAAACAAATCGACGTGGCAAAATCGCCATCACTGCAACTGACTACTTTTCTGCGAATAAAAAGTAAAAAATTACATATTTAAGGTGAAATAAAATGTTGAAGTATCGAAGCCCAGTAATGTCATCTAATGCGTAAGTGCAAGTGGTAAAATTACGCAATTAAAATGTCACATTTTATTTTTATTAATATATTGATTATACAAAATAACGATATTAATCATGACAAGCTCACCAACAGATGCATCTTCATATATATTAACAGTAGATACACGATACATATCATAACGACCAACCTGTAACGTACTGCATGAAGGATGACGTCCACAGATAGGTCTGGTTCTAAAGTTTGCGGAGAAATGTTAAGTTGTGTGTAGATGTATCATAAATGTACATCAACGGTATTTTTAAAATGTTATAAAATATTTTTATTCCGCATGAATTTATCGGCTACAATTTCAGCTTCGCACACACAGAGAATAGGCCTTCAGATCCCAGTGCATATTTATTGAACAAAATGTCCGGTATGTTTTCATATCCAATTCACAAAAACAGACTGTAATGTGGGAAGCAATAGCCGAGCCTGAAGTTATTTTAAATACGCCAATAACAGGCATAAAATCTCAGAAACGACTCTCAATTTTTTAATGCCATCGTAGTCAAACTTTGGCGTGAATAAAATGGCCAATCCTTTAACTTAATCATTTAACCGGGTGAATTTTATACCGATTTTGTTTTTTTATCGCCTTATTTAGCAGGTGTAATAGCCAGTAAATGATTAATCAAATGTTATTTCACAAATGACAATATTTGTAAATCGGACGATGTCCAAAATAGACGTTTCGTTTACAGTACTCTGTGTGAGAGTATGACTGGCCAGTAAACAGGAAGGACCACTTTCCAGGAAAACCAGAGAGCTATACGTACAGTCTAACGTACCATTTTACAAATATTGTTTCGCTAATACCAACCCTTAGACAAAGAAGTTAGGCCCAATAAAAAGTGGGCGCAGTATTAATTTGGAAAGTAATATTCCTCCTGAGGTTAAGCGTAGAAGAAAAGCAATAAAGGTGCAAACTGCATGGAGAGTTACGATGCTGGCATGTTAGTATAAGACCCGTTAGGTGTCATGCACTGCGTATCTAAACCGGGAATAATCCTACAAATATATAAGGATATTTGAGATACGCCCATTTAAGATCAGAAAATAAGAACGAGCTTCCCAGTGGCATTGGGAGTTTCTGACATAGGGCTGGGAAATACAGTTTTTTTGGGATATTCTAGGAGCCCGGTAAATCAAAATAGAAATCATTTAAATGTTCAATAGGCCTAGCTATAGGTACCATTAAACAAGGGAAATATATAGGTTATTTTTAAACCATGCCAGACTGTAAGGTCACAGTCTTCAGGTGTTCTATTGCAAAAGTTTAGAAATTTTGCGTATAACAATGAAGTCAGTTTTGAGATATAAGTGCGTTCTGTTACCTCAGTTCTGCGTCAAATGGTTGAAAACAAACAGGTAGTAAATGGGAAAATCCGACAATATGGACAAAAAGGTTTAAAACATTTGAAATTTGTTTATATTGTCATTTCTATAATTGCTGTATCCTAGTTAAACTGATAACTATAATTATATATGTCAGCTATAAATAATCTTGTCTTAATTTTACGGTTTGAAAAACGTAGGCTAAATGAAATATTTTTAAACATGCATTTGAAAATCGTTTAATGCATGCCTTAAAGTATGGTCTGGCGTTTTATGTTCACTGATGAAAAACGTTGAAATACGGCTGTTACGCCGGCGTTTGGCTGTGCTGATAGTACCACGGAAAGGGGGGCCCGCTAATCTCGGATACAACCTTTGTGGCATTATGCAGACCCAGGTAGTGAGACAGGATAGCGGGGATTGGCGCAGCACCGCCCCTGTTACAGTCTCAGGGAAAGTGAGAGAGGAGGAAAAGGACGGGACGAGCATTAAAATAGATCGGGGTTACGGGGATTCTCGTCTGCTGGGCGCAGCGATTCCGGTCTAAAGGCTCGCAGGGTCGAGGATGATCTCAATCTGCGCCGTGTTTGTTGTGTGAAATGTAAAAACACGCAGCCATATGGCTATAGCCACATACACCCACAACCGTCTTGTGGAGCCTATATTTAAACGCCTATCAGCCTAAATTAAAGTACACATTTACTCGGTAAAAATCTGAACTGCGGTATTGCTGTTAAAAAACCGTAAGTAGCTGTAAAAATTAATTTCTGCACAAGGTGATCAAATTCAAAAGCGATGGTAAATATGAAGAAGTAGCTTAGGTTACGGTAGCGAATGCATTTTTTTGGGATAAGGGTTCAAGTGACAAAGGGTGTGGGGTGCAGGTGCTGCCGATGCGCGCTTCTGTGTGAACATGCATCTTCTGACGGGTTCGGGGCGGGACGGCTCTTTTTCAAGAAACCTCCACTGTAATTACAGGGGTGCGCATGGCTTCTTTTCCAGCAGCAGATTAATCGTGGTCTCTTTTATGACCCTCTGCAGCAATGAAGATATTTTTTGTAGGTTACGAAAGAAGAAGCCTGGTGTGGTTTTCCCCGCACATGGCAAACATGTTTCCACGCCCTCCGTGGGCATGGGCGTAATACGGGCACCGCACCGCCGAATTATTTCTCCAGTGTCTTAGGGATGCAGCTCCGGGCGGTTACCCGGTGCTGGCTACCCCGCGGTGGCCGCATAGATTCAGAACCCTAGAGGCAGGCCTAAGGGAAGACGCATAGCCACGTGTATTAAAAAAGTAACAATATTCTGTGCTTTTTTGTATACAAGTGCACGTTTCAGGATTCTTAAAATAATATTAACCCGATTAATAGTTAAATAAATATTACACTTCACCTGTTGTGCAAGGAAGTTATAGACACCTGTATCTCATCTAAAATAGGCACCGATTATTGTGGGACTGGTGTGTAACTGGTCTCATTGGTGCTAATTGAATTTATGTGGTTTGATCTCCGGAAATCACGTGTTTCTGAAACTCTAGATTATATTAGTTTGCATTGTGGACTTAATATTGATATTGATATTAATATTGATATTGATTTTAATTTAAAAATGAATTTCCCCATAACAACCATATGTGCTGATGCCCAAACTGCATTCATGTTCCAGAAAAAGAGGGGACATTTTTGAGTGGTGACTGTCTTTGACCCCGCTGACCCCTCCTTCATGGTGCTGGCATGTCACATTCCCCATGTCTCTCGTGAATATTTTGCTTTTTTATTTTTTAATTCAGGTTTTGTGCTTTGAATGTTTCTGCCGACCTTTGAGGTAGAGCGTGGCGGTCTGAGATTAACCCCTCAAGGCAGCGGCAGCTTAGATTTAGATGTTGTTGTTTGCTCACCCGCTACAGGTGGAGGTCTGAAGACGATGCTGGATGCCATGGAAGCCCCCAGTCATGCCCGTCACCTTCTCCTGCAACTCAACACGCAGCGCACCAAGGGCTTCCTGTGTGACGTCATCATCGTGGTGCAGAACGCCCTCTTCCGTGCCCACAAGAACATCCTGGCTGCCAGCAGCCTTTACCTGAAGTCCCTGGTCGTCCACGACAACCTCATCAACTTGGACCACGAGATGGTGAGCCCGGGGGTCTTCCGGGTCATCCTGGACTACATCTACACCGGCCACCTGGGCGAAGATGAGGCCAGGTCCGGGTCTGGCACCGAGCCCAGCCTGACGGCGGTGCTGGCTGCTGCAAGCTACCTGCAGCTCCTGGACCTGGTGGCACTGTGCAGGAAGAGGCTGAAGCACAACGGGAAGAGCCACCTGCTTCCCACAAGTGATGCTGCCCCCTATGGGAGGCTTAGTGGAACAGGCCGATGCAGGGAGTCCACCCCAGTCATCCAGTCCTGCTTCCCCAGTGGTGTGACTAATAGCCGGGCCTCCCGTGGGCACCCGCCAGAGGAGTTGGCTGTCCATCCTCTGGTCCCGCAGCAGGGGGAGCTTTACGCACCAGCCCCCTCCTCCCCGAGCCAGCAGGTCTACCCTGGCACACCTCCGGGCCTTCAACCCCAGGCTAGCATGCACACCCCCAGGCCCGAGAGGGTCCCGTCCCCCTATTTTGGACTGGACTTATCCAAGAAGAGCCCCGAATCGCAGTCCCAGCAGACGCCCTCCCATCCTGGCCTGTCCCTCACCCACCTGGGGGCCGAGGCTAACGGAGGCCTCAGTCACGCAGACAGAGACTCTGCTGACATGGAGACTGAGGAAAGGGTGGGCTCCTTCTCCCCCAAATCATCCCACCCTCACCTGGGCCAGGAGTTGCTGGCCCACCTGCCTCACCTTTACCGGCCACACCCCCTCGGACAGGACGTGTACTCCATCCTGCCCGGGGCTGGACCTGACGCACCTGAGGATGGGGAGGGCCTGAGGGGCCTATACCGCTGGGTGAAGCGTGAACCCGCCTCGTATTCCATGGAGGACGAGGAGGATGAGGAAGAGGACGAGGAGGAGGAAGAGGATGATGAGGACGAGGATGAGGAAGAGCGAGGTCAGGAAGGGGCACGCCGGCGGCGGCGGCGGAAACGGGGCGGGGAGAAGCTGGGTGTCAGCGGAGAGGACGAGAGGAGCGGCTCGGCCAGTGAGGAGACGGGCAGTAGCGAGGGCCGGCCGTCGCCCCCGGTCACGCTGGAGCGCTTCCGGCTGGCCTGTGAGCCTCAGAGCTTTGGTGACAACCTCTATGTGTGCATCCCCTGCGACAAGGGCTTCCCCAGCTCTGAGCAGCTCAATGCCCATGTGGAGGCGCATGCCGAGGACATCAACGGCGCCGAGCCGCCATTTGGGCAGCCGCTGGTAGAGCCGGGCCATGATGAAGGTGAGGTGAACGGGCCCGGGGAGGTCGGCCCGGTGTACCCAGGTGGCAAGCGAGTTCCGGCCGGGCCGGGGGAGATAGTGCGGCCGTACCGCTGCGCTTCCTGCAGCAAGTCATACAAGGACCCAGCGACACTGCGGCAGCATGAGAAGACGCACTGGCTGACGCGGCCATACCCCTGCAGCATCTGTGGCAAGAAGTTCACGCAGCGCGGCACCATGACGCGCCACATGCGCAGCCACCTGGGCCTCAAGCCGTTTGCCTGCGACGCCTGCGGCATGCGCTTCACACGGCAGTACCGCCTGACGGAGCACATGCGCATCCACTCAGGTGAGAAGCCCTACGAGTGCCAGGTGTGCGGTGGCCGCTTCGCCCAGCAGCGCAACCTGATCAGCCATATGAAGATGCATGGCATGGCGGCTGCGCCCCCCCGCGCCGATCTGTCGGAGGGCGTGCACCCACTGAGCCGCTACGCTGCCGAGCGCCTGGGCCTCACCTCTGACCGCGCCGCCGAGCTGCTGTCCCAGGCCTCCCAACGCCTACTGGCCGACCCCAAGGCCTCTGAGGGCCTTTACCCGCTCTCCAAGCTGGCTGCCCAACACCTGGGGCTCCTCCACGACAAGATGGAGGCCCTCAGGCTGCCGGCACTAGGGCCTCCAGCTCCACCCCCTGCCCCTGAGCGAGCCATTGGCCGGTACTCCCCCAGCTAAGGGGTGGGGTCTTATGACTTGAGTGTAGGACCTGCCTCTGTGGGGGACAGGACAGCGAGACTCCTTGCATTGTTTCCATTTACTTAAAGACCAGACAAATGAAAGACCAGACAAAAAACAACCTGAGTGCCTTAGCATCAAACAGTTTTCAGTCATTCCTCGAACGTTTGAACAACGCGCTTTCCAGGGAGGGTGGCGATCAATGCACACCCAGCTATTGAGCCAAAAATAAACGAGCCAAATACATAAACAGAAGAGTGACCAAACATTTGAGATCCAAGCTCCAAATGGAATCAAGACGACGGTAATGGCTGTGGCCTGAAGTTGTTTAACATGTGACTTCATAGTGACATCATAATTATGTCATGGTGATGTCACAGTAAAGTCGGAGACGAGGAGCTGTACGGCTCTTTTAGACGACACGTGGCCAGGCACTTTGTGATGTTATGTTGACTTGTTTGAGGTAGCGGTAATCCTGAGCTTTCAGGTGCCCCCTGCTTTAATACCCAGGAATTATGTCTGTGGTACTCTGGTTAGGGTGGGTGGGGTAGGGGTGGAGGCATTTCCTAGCGGGGGCGTACGTGTAGCATCGCTCGTGAATTGGTGGCGGCACCCAGCCCCTCCCACCTCGGTTCCCTCCTGCATTGTCCCGTCTGGCCCTTCTTATAAAGCACTTTGTTTACAGGAACCAGTCGGCCGGATGGGTTCTGCAGCGCGCTCCGTGGGGGGGGGGGGGGGGGGGGGGGGGGGGGGGGGGGGGGGGGGGGGGGGGGGGGGGGGG
>JAODKC010000041.1:12133518-12150503 GCA_026777985.1 Mormyrops attenuatus | reverse complement strand
GGTATGGGGAGTTGAGGGAGAGGACAGAAGAGGAAGACAGTGGTGGGGGGTGGGGTTCCCATGCCCTGAGCTGAAGGGGGCAGAAGAGGGTGTCCGGAAGGCCAGCTGGGCTTACTCACGCTGGGTGTAGGGGAACCTCCCCCGACCCACCAGCCCAGCTGGAGTCCCGCCACATTCCCATTTGGGGGGGTCCGAAAGTGCTGCTGGTTCCCATCCATCCATCCATCCATCCATCCATCCATCCATCCATCCATCTATCTATCTGTCTGTCTACCTGTCTGTCTGTCTGTCTGTCTGTCTGTCTGTCTACCAAAAACAATACAGTGAGAAAGCAGTTAGGGAGATTTGGTAATAAGCCTGAGCGTACAGCTCAGAAACTCTCAGGGTGGTGACAGGAATGGGCTCTGACACTCTGCAGCCGCCACAACCCCCAGAAATAAAAAGGCTAAGAGGGTCCCGTTCGTTGGGGGGAGGGGGGGGGGTCTTCCTTGGAATTGAAATGGAATTTTTTTTCATTTTGTGGCCCCTCCACTGGTGTCTCACAACCCCCATTTAATGTGTCTTTTCCACCCCCCATTTAAGTACAGTCAATTGTAAAGTACAGTACAGAGTATGATAAAGTGTCCTGTCCAGTACAGTACAGAGTATGATAAAGTGTCCTGTCCAGTATAGTACAGAGTATGATAAAGTGTCCTGTCCAGTATAGTATGGAGCTAGGTAACCTCTACCGTGCAATACAGTATATAGTACAATAGAACAGCACAGACTGCTATAAAGTATACAATTCAATATAGTACACAGTAGGACAATGTGTACAGTCCCATACTGTGCAGTACAGTGAAGCATACAGCTTAATTCATTACAGAGTACAGTGAAGCATACAGCTTAATTCATTACAGAGTACAGTGAAGCATACAGTCCAGTGCAATAAAGAGCATGGTGCAGGTGCAGGCCAAATAGCGTGTGACTCGCACTTCCAGTGCTCCCCTGGCTACTGTCTCAGCATTTCTAGGAAAATGAATTCAAAGTAGATCATAGACACCCGATCATATCTGGTGAGCTGATTCAGTCAGTTTCTGCAACCTTTCTGTAGCACCCCCACAGGGCACACAGCCAGGCGGATGCCCCCCCGCCCCCATGGGTCGCCCCCGCTATGCCCCTTATTGCTGCACAGACCTGAGAGGTATGCAGGAAGGAGAATCACTGGAAATTGTGCTGTAATTCACAGATGGGATACTCACAAGCTGAATATAATGCAGAACCATGACCAGAGTGTAGTGTTCTGACACTCACACACATTTGGATTTGTGGGAGGCTGGGTGGGGGGGGATGATGTCATTGCAAGCAGTTCCTTGTGTGTGAAGTTTCACTTCCCCCTGGGGCAATACATATACGCCTACCAGGTCAAAGGTGGTGTGATGCACTGATTCCCAGGCCAATGAGATCGGAAACACACCTGTGAGCCCACTAAGGCTGGAAGACGGGCTGGGGGTCTGGGAGGGGCCAAGGTGCGTGAAGAAAGTCTCACACATAGGAAACTTTTCAGCGTGCAAGACCTGGAATCCAGGGTCATTCATATTACTGAAGAAGGACCAGGGAAGACCTGCCAGAGACTGTTGTTTGCCTGTTCGTGGAGTCAAACAGTGTGGCCTGGATTCACCTGAGTTGCAGTCCTGGGTTCAAAGTACAGCGGCAGCATGAAACAATGACAGCTGAACATTCTCTGGGGCCTCTGCTGCCCTCTCCTGGGGAGTTTGACAAAATGCACCAATGTGGAGCGCCTGTTCTGAATCTGTACCATACAAGCATTATTGTGAGGCTGCTGTTCGTCGGTGCGATGGTATGAAATGTCCACTCCGCCACGAAGAAGCATTTATTACACCCACCTGTAATACAGTGCAGCATGCAGGCAGAAGAATCAATTTTTGGTCACCTCACACCTCTAGAGTCCTGGGTTTGAGTCTCCCCTCCAGCTCCACAGGTGTGGAATTTGCATTGTATTCTCCTCGTGTCATTGTGAGGTTTCCTCCAGGTTCTCCAGTTTCCCCCCACAGTCCATAAACATGCTGAAGTGAACTGGAGTTAGCAAGTTGTCCATAGGTGTGAATGATGTATGTGTGTGTGTGTGTGTGTGCGTGCGCGTGCTTGCCTGCCTGCCTTGCCATGGGTTGGTGCCCCTTCCTGGGTTATTCCCTGCCTTGTGTCATAGAATCTGGTCTCCCATAGCCCTGCACAGAATAAGTGGTCATGGCTAATGAATCAGTGAATGAATGTTCCTTCATGTAAGTCGTTAGTGTGTCCGTTAAATTTCAGAGGCAGGTCTGATTCCTGTGATGCGGATGCACTGACTGCTGTATTTCTATGCCAGCTTTTCCGGCTTAGGTGACACTCAGACCCTCAAATTGGGCATTTTGTGCACCGTGGATTGCCCTTTAGTCTGAGTAGTCATGTGACTAATCTCTCACTGGCATGGTGGTGGGGGGGTGATGTTCGTGGATGAGTGGTGCATGTCCCCGCCTCAGCATGACTCAGCACTGATTCAGCGTGACTCCTGAGCCGGGGGCGCGGGGCTGTACCAGCTTGGTGGAGGCCCGCATGCAAGATGCGGGAATGGGATTAGCGGCACAGCACCAGAACACCTTTAGGACACATTTTCTACTAATTACCACAGTCACAGCTAATGGGGGGGGGGGCAGGACCATTACTCATGCCTCTTCCTTGTCTGCTGAGATGGTCGTTTGTCAACTATGAGGCTGTTAGATAAAGCGAACAGCCACCCCAGGTCAAACTGATGCAGTAATACATGCCAGGTCATATGATTTCAATGAGGAGGCAGAGGATGTCAGCGGACTGCAAAATGAATGGACCAAGACATGTTCTTTGTTGGTGGGAGGGGGCAAGGCGGGTGAGGGAGCTTCTCTCCCAGTGACTCTGTGATGAAAAGGGCAGGTCAGGACATAGTACTGCTCTCAGGGACGCCGACACACATTCATGCGGATGCTGACAAACAAGCAATCGAAGTGCAAATTTCCAAAACTCACTCAGTCCAATTTTTGACTTCCTCACCGTATGTTACAGCACTGGGAAGCAAAACTCACTCAGTCCTCCATGTAATCCAACAAAGAACCTTAGTTACATTTCTGAAACTCATTAAGTTACCAGTAATTTTCTCGAAAACTTGCTCATCAGTTGTAAAGGCGAAAGGGGTGGTGTTTGGGGTCCTGATACAGGGGGTGAGAATCCAAGGATACCTTTCAGCTGAGAACAGTGCACACTTTAACACACAGAGTGCACAATAACCTGCAGAATCTCACTGCTATCAAAGCGTCTAATTCCCCTGGAATTCTTGAAGGCCAGAGAGAATTGTCCGTTTCATACTTGCCCCAGTAGTTGTCTAGACTTAAGCCCCAGTCCTGACTGCTACAATAACTCAGGAGTAGGGCGGGTGAGGGTGGGGGCAGGGCTGGGCATTGTGTCAGCCCTTACTGGGAATGACTCAGCATCCTGCCACATACAACCCAGAACGGGCTGGGGTGTCATTTCATCTGGACATGCACCAGGTCATTCGGCGAACGTGTCATTAGGCACTGCCGCAGCGCTGACGTCGGCCCAAAGGGAAGACCGTACCCCGTAGTCGTGGCAGGCTTCCATTTGTCCAGACAGCCAAGCGGACTGGCAGGGCATCGGCGGATCGACCACTCGTCACCATCCCGCATCATCAAACCTGGCTGGGAAGGAGCTTCCTCTCTGCGCCAATCCCTGGCAGCTAGACCGCAACCCAACGCCCTCCTCCCAGACCTCGAGCAGACGGGCGCCTGGCCAGCGGTTCCCAACTGCGTCGTGGTAGCCGTGAGCTGGAGGAGGTACTGGCAGATCTGCTCTGTGACACTGGTGCTGTGACACTTGTGTTGTGACACTAATGTTTTGACACTCATGCTGACCCCACACCACTTTGCCTCTGCAGCAACCCTCCAGAGGTGTGCAGAGAAAATTCTGCTAGTGTTTCTGGTTTTTTTTTTCTATAACCTGCAAAACACCGTGATTATTTTTCCCCTGGATACACATCACAAAATGAATACAGAGCCTTCCTGACTATCAAAGACATGAGAGATATGGAGCATGTGCTGATTTGAGCGCATTGCTACACCCACCACACGACAAACCACCCCAGGGATGAGAACCTGAGTCCAGCAGGTGATACCTCAGCACCACACTAGTTCAATCAGAATAGTCATTTTCTGGTTGCTGGAGTGCCAATCCTGCTTCCAACCCCAAAGTTTTCCCTGGAAGATGGAGGACTTGCTTGCAAGGCTAGATGTAGATTAACATCACGCCCAGGAGGAAACAATTGCAGGTTAAGGGTCCAATGGAGAAGCATCACTCCTGACATTCACGCGATTCAAACCAGTAGCCTTCCGATTGCAGGTGCTATTCCCTTGCCTCAGAGCCACCACTCCACCAAAAGCCATGAGACATTTCTTCAAAATGCCTGTTCTTTACTTCTTCTTTTTTTATTTCTATTCTTCTACTTCTTTTTTTTTAAATTAGTCATTGAAGAAGGACAAGAAGAAGGAGAAAGTGTGTGTTGTTCACATCTGAGGACGAGCATAACCATGACAACCATGAGAGATGATGACAACTTTGTCGGCTGATAAGCCTCTTCCGACCATCTTCTCGACTGTGTGCAATGAGTCATCATCTCCAGAGCTTCCTGTGCGAGCTGAGAACTTTATCTGACTTTCAGAACTTCACTTCTGGTCTTACAGGTTCTCAATCGCTTTGCCACAGTTCTCCAATGATACTAAATGTTGTCAAAGCGACGTGTGTAACCCTCTACACCAAAGTCTGCCGTTTCTTGTTCTTTCGTACAAATTGTATAATATTTTTAGGCATCTATTTATTGTACGGACAAAATAGTCTAGCCAACACTCATAATCCATCAAGCATTTATTCCGCTAGTTGCAGTGATATGGGATTGTTGTAATATCTGCTAAATGGAAACACTGCTTGCCAGGTGAATCATGAATTTCACTCGTAAAGGGGAGGCCTCTCTAGAAGACAAGTACTGCCCAATCACTTTCAAGTGCTCTTTTACATACTGCAATATGACACCTATATTGGTGTCCATGACATAAATACTATTGTACACAACAGTTTTCAGTTAGTTACAGAAAAATGACCTATAGTACATTAATCAATCAGTGTCAATGATTGGCTGGGGAATTATTAAGTCGGAAAACTGAGATAAGGAACAATATCATATTGATAATATGTCTAAGCATGTCAACTGTCTTGGTTTTAAACAATGATAAAAGAACTTTTCATGATTTTGAGTGTGTTATTGTATTTTGCAGGTATTGTGTTGTGCTAAACCATATATACTGTTTTGGGAAAAACACAGTGTTGAGAATGTTAAAAATGTTTCATGGAATGTGCCAAGGCAATAAAAAAAATTGAAGCTTGCGTACCAAATCCCTAAATGAAGTTTGCAAAAAATACCAGCACAGTTTCTGCAGTTCACTCAGTTTACATTTATAAACAGGGATTGACATAACTGGTACTCAAGTACGCGTTCACTTTTAAAAGCGATACGTACGGCAATCGATTAATGTAACAGCGGAAATACGTATGTATTTTATGTGCATTTCCGCCGATATGGCAAGAAATTACCGTGCATTTTAACCTCTATACCGCAAATAAAGTACGAATTAGCATATTAAGGTTAAAATGCATGATAATTTCTTGTCATATCGGCGCAAATGAACATAAAATGCATACGCATTCACGCTGTTACAACAATCGATTATCGCACGTATCGCTTTTAAAGGTGATCGCACCAGTTATGTCCATCCCTGTTTATAAACCACGCTTTTTGCAAAATCCTACACACTGCTGTTCAGGTGTGAAGAGGCCAGGTATTTACCATAAACTGGTCATGCAGCAATTCTATAGGTCCAAAATGATGCATTTACATAGGATACAAGAATATCTTATTTTTCCAACCATAAACAACATGTTTCAGTAACACTAGCCAACTGACAATGAGTATCATCGGCCTAGTGGTACTACAGTACTACAATATAGCAAAGTATTGTTTCCAGGTTGATTGCAGAGTAATGGTTAATGCTTTATGTCATTGGTGGCCAACTGGTTGATCTTAAATGGCAAAATATACCAAGGGGGCCCCTCAACCTCAGTCAGCTGCAAACTCCTGGCCTGCTTTTTGTTGCTAGTTTGCCCTTGGAACTGAGTGTGGTTAATTGGCAAATGCAACATTTTTAATGGCACCGCTTTAACACAACAGATGTTTAAATTTGCACTTACGGTAATGCAGAAAACTGTGTGTAGTGTTTTGCAAAAATATTATAGGGTACTGAATCAATTGCTGGGTTGGGCAAATGATTAAATTGCAGAAACACCCTTGAGCCTGAAAAGTGACAGAAGACCATTACTTCTTCCAAGAGACTCTTTGTGGCGTGATGACTTTGAGAGGCACATGACCTCAGTCAGTCGTGCTTGAGGTGGTTATCTCCTCTAGCTCTAACATGGTGCTCAGATGAAGCTCACGGCGTCAGATCCAAGAAGTGGAGAGAATCCAGTGTTTAGTGTTGGGGAGTAGAACCAAATGGTAAGATGCAGGAGAATGGGCAGAGTCCCAGGTGAAAGTTTGTGAACAGGGACCTGGTGAGATCAAGCATAACAGGGGAAAGGCAAGAGACATTCTGAGCATCAGGCAACGAGCCAAAACCAGGAAGGCAAAACAGACACAAGATACAGCAGCTTATGCATTGAGGAACAGAAATGTTTTAGCCAGAAATGTTTTGCAAGTCATGGGGGATGTCTGTGATGACTGTGAGCATACCACCCTGGCTCCCCCTGCTGGGCTGAAGAAGTCGTGACGATCACCTGTCACCCCACCCAGGCAGATGGAACAGGGAGGCTGAAAATCTTTTTAAAAAGGTCGTGACCTGAGTCACACATGGGTTCAATTAGCAGAAATGTCACCTCTGACATCCTCTTGCTGTGGAATAGGGCGGGGGGGTGAATCAATACATACTGTAGTAAAACATTTTGATACTGTAATACTGACAATCTAGTCATGTCACACAAAGCTGTGAGGCTCAACAGGTTAAAACTTTGTGCCTGTAATCAGAGGGGTTGCTAGTTTGATTCCCTGAGGCTGGCAGCCTAATGTGGCTGATGAGTCCTTGATCATAGCCCTTACTCCCCCAGCTGACCTTGTACTGTGACCCCCCCCCCCAATCTTGCTCTCACCTGTGGGTGTCTCACAGAGAGCATGATGTAGTGGGTGAAGAGAGATCCTTCCCCATGAGGATGAATAAGACATCGCTGTTCTGCTACATTACTCATCGTGAACAAAACCGTTTTTTTATGGTGCGGATTCTTAGAATGGCAAACACGTTAAACTTTCAAATGTATGTGTAATAGAGGACAAGAACAAAAAGTCACACTGATAATGCAGTTTATATCTCAGTGTCTGAATCACAGGAGTACTGGAGCTGACCCAAGGCAGGCAACATGAAAAAAGACAGACCTTCTCTAACCCAAGCTCTATCCGGTGTGTGTATGTGTGTGTTGGTTTGAGGAAGCTGTGTGCGAGCTGAACATGAAGCAGTAGAGAGACATTGCCTTGTGGGGTCCTGCGTTCTATTTCCATGATGCTTCAGCTGATTTTTTTAGTGTCTTTGTATAGGGTCACGAGTCTTTACATGAGGTCACACGTAGAGTCACGTTATCTTCACAGAGGGTCACTGCAGCTTCACACAGACCATTTTTTTACCAAAGTTAAACTTCACCAGTGCGAAGCACCACTTCCTGGGGTCACGACCCTGCTGTTCAGCTCTGCTTAGGGCACGACACAGGGATGTGGCAGATGACAAACTGAGGAACGCTCGTGTCGCGCTGGACCACACACCCACGTTCGATTCCTTTTAATCAAAAACACCTGGATATTTTAGAGAAGCCTTTCAGGTCAGAATCTCACTTGCGCTGCGGCAGGTCGGGCAGCCTTTGGGTCACGAGTCCGCGCACTAATCACCACTCTACGCACCCTTGGGTTGACACGTAAACGCCATTGGGGCACTTTGGATGAAAGGAATGAAATTAAAAAGCAAACAAACCGAAGCGCCAGATGGGAGATGATTAAAAACAATACTTATGGTCAGAGCCGCTTGGCCTGAGAGCCCTTCAGCACATGAAGCTGCAGTCAGCGGCAGTTTAATTTACACCTTCAGCCCAAATCTTTACGCAACGGATCCGGAACCACATCCATGGCTGCCTCAGCACTAGTCATTTCCATCTCGTAGGAAATAACCTTTGTGGGCAACACTTCCCCTGAGCGGGCATAAACACTTAGTAGTAACTCAGTTACTACTGAAGTTCAAATCATGAACAAATATAGTTTGTTCATCATTATTTATGAGGAACAAACATGAGATCAGTATTTTACTTGTGTTATTCATTACTTGTTCCTTCAGGAATTTCATAGTAGTTCATAAAGAATTAACAGATATAGGAACAAATACAGTAACTGCTTGAGATGAAAGATGCATCATGATTCATTAATAGTGAAAAAACATGAGATCAGTATGTAACTCAGACTTAGTTCATGGTTAATTAACATATAAATAACAGCATAATACCACATTATTTGCACCCTCAAAGTCTTACCAGTTTGGGTAATTAACTTAAGTCGTTTAAAATCAGGTTTAAGGTTCTCTTCAAGCTTAGTGCCGCCCCCAGAACTGAATCCTCATTTCTGTTAACTTAAATAATTGAATAAAGGGGAAAGTCTAAAGTTTAGTCCTGAGTAAGATCATAAGAGAAACTCTTCTGCAGAGCTCTGCTGTTTCTCTGCTAGCCTGCAGCGCCCTCTAAAGGATAAACCCCAAAATACAAGAGTCTCTGCATAATGCAGCGCTTGGAAAAACATCTATGAGAGGAATGAGCCTTGTTTGAAGGTCTATGTGTGCTTGGTGCCCCTGGGCAGAACACACAGGTCAGCTGGAAAGGAAAGGGGCAAACGGAACCTGACAGGGGAAATGAGAGCCGTGGATGAAGGTTCCGATTTGGAAAAAGAAATTTAAACCTGCTCCTTAACCTAAACGAGACAGGCGTCCATTGGCCATTATCAGTGAAGTTTTTACGTTGTTTTCCAGAACTCATTTTTAGTCATGTACCTGATTTTGGTCCAAAGCAACTTACAGTACAGGGAAGGGTTACAATTCATATGTGCTGCCTGAGATTTGAACCCACAACCCGACATTGTGAGCATAACAATCTACTTATTAAGCTACAGGAACAGAAGAGGCAGGTTGAAGATGGATGGATGGATGGTGCAAAGGTACTTGGTTTGGACCTAGAAAACTGAGCCAGAATGAACAGAAGGCGCTTTCAGAAGATGTTAGCTTTTAATAAGGTCAGAACGCACATTCATGAGGTACGATTGTGAGCACCAGGACTTCTACGATGCTTTGTGGGCTGTCATGAGAAAGAGCTTCTGCAATGATTCAGCTGGGACCCTTGACTAAATCACCCCCACGTCAGCAGATATGCATTGTGGGTAAGGACGTGATGTTTTGGGCGCACACTGAGGCACGCGGCTTCCCCTGCGCTGAGACTCTGCATTCCCTGCTGGAACAGTGCTCATGAATATTCAACAGCGGGCTGGAACACCTTTCATCTTCTGAAAGATTATGCTCTCTCCTCTGCAGTGTGTGTGTGTGTGTGTGTGGGGGGGTGTTCTGCTGTTTCACATTGCTTGCTGTGGCATCTCACCTCTGTTTAATAATAATAATCACCACTTTATTAACCCCCATCAGGAAATTGTCTTTACATCTCCCTCGACTTGCTCTTTGCAGAGTAAGTTGTCCACGAAGGGAGCTGGGGCTTGAGGGCCTTTGCTCGAGGACCCAGAGATGCGCCAAAGCTAGGTTTGAACCAGCGACCTTCTGATTACAAGCACACTGGCTTAGCCCACTGAGCCCCAGGCTGCTTGACCCCACCAAAACCACTAAGGCACGACATGTTCCCAAGGTTCTCAGCCTTGGGTTTCACCACGCCCATCACCTAAATCTGACCCCACTGCATCCCTTCATCGTCCACTTTTCCAGATGACATCCTTGTTCATAACCAAGTCCTCCAGCCCCCCTTCACTCTAATCTCTCCATCACCACTGGCTCCTCCCACTCACTTGACTAATCAGCTTGTCCGTTGTGCTCATTAACTTCTTTATAACCATGTGACAGGAAGCCCCCAAGCCACATCTCCAGGTTTATCTGCTGCTATTAGCTGCTCCCCTGAAGTGAGACCAGGGCAGGATTCCTGCCATCCACACACTGCCCATTGCCCCAAGGTGTCATCTGAGGAGCAGGAGTGTCGGGTTGTCCGCTGGAAACTGGGCTGCTTCCCCTCCCACCAGAGGCGATTTTACCAAGCGTGCAGGGGTGCAATTTTACCCCCTACTGGTCAGACGAAAATGCTATTCGAACATATTCAGTTCAATTAAATTAAAATGATATTGTAAAGTTATATTAGAATATATGCCCTGTGTTGGTCATATAAATGTGTATTGATACTTTATTGTAAATGCATTTGCTATTTTTCTTTTTGCCAATTCATCACACTATGCTGAGAGCTCACTGTGCGTACACAATAAATAAAGCTTTATCTTATCTTATCTTATCTTATGATTGCGAGATATATGCTTTCAAAATGAATCATGGTTTTTAAACGGCAGACTTTGGAAACCTGATTTTTTTTCCAGCTGTAATGTTAGCAAAATCCATCTGCCACTTAGAGCGATCAGTTAAAGGTCGTTCGAAATTCATTTAGGCTGTTCGTGAGCGTTTATTGTCTCAGCGTGTGTAACGCGTTTCAAAGGCATGACCATATAAACCTGTCGATCATCGAAAAAAGAGACTCGTGTATGCAGGCGTGCTGCGAGGGAGGCGGGGTGAGCTTCGGGTGATCCCGGAAAGGGTACATGCGTGAGAAGGGAGCGTGCTGGGTTCTGCGCGGATTTATCGATCCTGTTTATAACTTAAAAAGAAGATGAATCAGCGGTCCTAAGTGAACTTTCATACTTCTAAGGTTCCCGTTTCGGCAGATGCACACCCCGTCCATCTTCCTTTACCGGTCACTGCGGTAGTAAACTGACGTAATTCAAGGCTCAGCAGTGAGGTAGGGCTATGTAATTTGCATATTTTGATAATTACATTTTACCAAGACAAAGTGCTAGGTGGTAAAAAAACAAAGAGTGTGGTAAACCAGGAGACGTTGAGATCATATGGCATTTTGACTACTGTTTGGCGTTTTCTCTCTAAAAAAAAAGATGCAGTTAATAAATATCTATATCTAAGGTCAGGCAAATTGTAGATAGCGGGGATTAGACACCGAAATATTCTTTATTATTTTTTTATACATATAATTTATATGGATGTAATAAGAGGTGTAGGTATCAGGGAGACGTGACCCCCCAATATCTAATTTGGCTTCATTAATCCTCCCAGTAAACACAATTTTGTATTTAAATTATTAAATTGTGTTCCCCAGTATCAAACTTTCTCCTACGTCACTGCATGTAATAGTGCTTTTACACTTATGTAGTACTGATCCTAGGCGATGTGGCGCCCTAGGCGAGCATCACGACCGGCGCCCTCCGTCTGAGGCAAAATATAATTGGGTGGCACGTCGGCGCCCCCTCATAAGGTTGGCGCACTAGGCGGCCCTGCACAGATGTAAATGCCTAATGCAGGCAGTATGAACGGTTCACAGTCATGTTTGCAACTGGGATTAGGATTAGAGTCTGTGATTTCAAATATATTAAGAACACTTGTCTGTCATTGTGTTTATTTGGACACGTTAAAGGGAAGTGTAGTTTCAGCGTGCTGAGATGGACTCAAACTATTCCTAAACATCAACCAGGACTGGAACCCCTCGGACGCCCCCCCCACCTTTCCTCGTCACGATTCCCCGATCCGGGGAAACGTGGCGAAACTTTCAATCGGAGGCGGCTGCCGCGTCCTTGCAAGCCCTCGTTAAGTAGAATCGCCAAGTCTCGCATATTAATCACGAGGAGCAATACAGCGCCTGAGACCAAGGGTGCGCGGAAATTCAGCATCGCTGATGATTACCCCTTTTTGTATCTCTTCCCGTCCATCTCCAGGATAGCTGAAGGGGATAATACTGTGCGTGGAAAGCGGGGTGGGGTGAGTCATGACTCATCGCTCTGAGTCATGTGTTGTGATTTGAGGGGGCTGGGGAGGTGGGTGTGCGTGATGGGGGCGGGATACCGGGGAATCTGCAGGGAGAGTCGAGGGAACCGATTTGAAAAATAAGAAAATCGCGTCCAACACCCTTTGAATTCCGTATCCCTGGCACATCGTATACATATGTTTTTACATGTTCTGACCATACAGATAGCCGTCGTGAACGCACACACCGTAGTGTACAGCGCATAAGGCCACTGAATATGCAGTGCCTGCAAATGACCAACAGATGTCGTCATGCGTGCAGAAATTCTGACTAAAATTCTGCCACTTTTTTTTCGACTTCGAACTCACGATATTAGTTTCTAGGACTTAAAACACTCTTAAAACAGTCTTTCAGGAGAACTTCTGGTTAATAGCCTGAACCGACCCGTGTCGTGCGGGGAATGTGTTTCCATCACATTCTATTCCGCTGCCGATTTGAATGAAACAGACGTTTAATGGCATAAAAGGCCTGTCATTCATCTGGTCACTGTCAGCCAACGAGCATTAATATAACAATTAGATTAACAATAAGCCATTATCTGCTTTCATTGTTTAACTAGTTATTGTGGAGTGACTGTGGGACTGACAAAGGCTCTGACTTGCATTGCAGATCGATTACAGACTGACGTACTAAGCTATGCCTGCACATTTATCAGTTTAGGTCTTCACTGATCCATTGATCTAGTCTTGCTGATCTAGTCTTAGTTTATCTGCACAACAGCTCGATACTCTTAGGTTTCTGGTCGCCTGGCGTGTGACTGACATTACTGACACCAGTGGGAGGTCTTACGAATTTAATCAGCAAGTCTTCTTGTGTTCAGAATGCAGTGTTCTTGCTGTGTTCAGTAGCGGGTGGTCCTTGTGCTACATCAGAGGGTCATGTATGTTGGGCTGGTGAGTCTCTGTTGTATGTAACCGGAAGGTCTTACCCGTGTTGTATTGGCAGGTCACACGTGTTCCGCAGACAATTCATCGTCATTGTTACTTTGCCACCTGTGTCTCCCCACCTGTGTCTCCCCACCTGTGTCTCCCCACCTGTGTCTCCCCATTCATTCTTGTTCTCTCCCACTTCACACTTCTGAGGTGCATGAATGTCATTAGAGCACAGTTACTGTTATTAGAATATGTGTGTTAATAACACAGGTCAATCTGGCAGGACACTGAAACTGTGAAGAATTATGGTTATTTGTCACAATTATAATGCCTTTGATTTATTTTAAGCTTCCATATTTTAACAATAGGGACTGACCTTGGTCTCTCATTCTCACAGAATCCAGCCCCCATTCTGGACCAACCTCTGCCTCCAATCCTGCATGACCCCTGTCACAATCCAGCTGGACCCCTGCCTCTGATTCCGTCTGACCCCTGTCCACATCAAGGCAGATCCCCGCCTCGGATTCTGTCTGACCCCCATCTCCATCTGGACAGACCCCTGATGCCAATCCTGCTTGACCCCTGTCTCCATCCACACAGACCTCTGCATCCAGTCCTTCCTGACCTCTGTTTCCATCTGGACACACCCCTGCCTCCAAACAGGCCTGACCCCTGTCTCCATCCAGACAGACCCCTGTCTCCGATTCCGCCTGACCCACGTCTCCATCAGGACAGACCCCTGCCTCTGATTCCACCTGACCCCTGTCTCCATCAGGACAGACTCCTGCCTCCAATCCAGCCTGACCCTTGACTCCACCAGGATAGACCCCTGCCTCTGATTCTGCCTGACCCCTGTACCCATCCGGACAGAGCTCTGCCTCTGTTTCCACCTGACCCCTGTCTCCACCAGGATAGACCCCTGCCTCTGATTCCACCTGACTGTCTCTACCAGGATTGACCCCTGCCTCTGATTCTGCTTGACCCCTGTCTGCACCAGGATTGACCCCTGCCTCTGATTCCTCCTGACTGTCTCTACCAGGATTGACCCCTGCCTCTGATTCTGCCTGACCACTGCTTCTATATCTGGAGGTCTGTGAAGCTTGTAATCCTGGGTCTCAGTGAAACACACTGCTTTTTTGGTCACTGGGTTAATTGGTTCATTAAAGCCAGACCAGCTGCAGTATTGGTTCCTCTTACACTACACAGCTGATTCATCCCACCCCTCCCATCTGGACTTCATGTTCACCAGGTGAGTAAGATCAAGGCAATGAGGAACGGAAGGCATGGAAAGAATCAAGTACTGTCAAAGGGAGGGAGCAGAGATTAACCAGAAGCTGGGTGAGAGAGAAAGGACTTGTGAGAAGCATTTTGGAGACCTGGGAGAATAAGCAGTGTAAACAGCTTTGTTCCCCTGGCAACGTGTCGTCATGTCGTCTTGCTCTCTTACTTTGTGTTTGACTTGCACCGTTGTGGCTTGGGGTCGTATCGGTCCCGTCAACCACTCAGGACATCTAGGCGATGGAGGCAGCACAGTAATTACTTCTTTTAACGAAGCTTCTCAGCAAGGCCCAAATGGAAAGTCAATAAGGAGTCTCCCGACACGGGGGAGTGACGTCGAAGCCCTCACCTGGCTCCAAATCTGAGTCGGCAGTGTGGTCTGCTTCGCTATTACTGCTGAAGCCAGTGAGTGTCTCTTAACTTTAGAATCTTTCTGTTGCTGTAGAAATGTGAGTGTGTATGCTGGAGGGGTAGGCTAACATAGCATGGTTCTACAGCTTAGAGGGGGAAGCCAAGATGTGGGAGGTGGGGGCAGACTTTTCTGCAGGTGAATTCTGAGCACTGAGGGGTTTCTCCAAGAGCCACCCGCACTCTTATTCTGGCTCTACCCCCCTCCCTCTTTGTGCCAGCCTTTCATGCCTTCCCACTCTATCTACCCCCCTTCAATCTCTTTCTCTCTGCCTCCATATTTCATTTGAATTAAAAATTAAAAAGGCTTCATCGGCACAACTCAAATATTACGTATTTTGGGTGTTAGCTGTGGGGACTTTTTACATTTTATATATATATTTTTATATTCTGGTCAATGTCATTTTCACCCACACATAAGTCACAGGTTTGATTTTTTGGGGGGTGGGGTGGAGGTCCTCAATTTCAACAAGTCTTGGGGTTGGTGGAATAAGGGAAGAGAGTAAAAAATAGGAGGATGAAAGACACAAGAAAAAAATAAAAAGGGGTGGAAGAAAAAGAGAAATGGTGAGGAGGGAGAGGACGAGAGAGACAGGGGGTTCTGTAGCCCCTGTGATGCGCTCATAGCGGCTGCCGTCATAAGGGGAGAATCCAACTGTGGCTTTCATGTTTAATTCAGGCACTCCTCTGCAGTGTGGGCAGGCTGGTGTGTTACAGAGCCAACCGGAGGCTGAACGCCAGTCCGTCAGACCCCTGGCACCGGGGGCCATGGACGCACCTCACTGCGTCGCCATGGATGCCCCATGAAGATCTGCACGTTTATGCGGTCATGCAGGTCCGACGGCGATACATGTTTATCGGCTGAAACGGCTATGCGTTTGACACGAGCTCTGGAATGATCTGGTGTCCTGGACGGGGTGCCGGGTATTTTTTGCCCGAAACTTTGTGGGTAAGGGTTCCGGTCACCGTAGCCCTGCCTGGACCAGCGGTTATTAAAAAAAAGATGGCTACATGGATGCCGGCTGAGAGGGTGTTGTGCAGAGTGCAGCATCAGATACTGTTGGAGACCCAAACTAACCCCTTTTGGTCACCAGTTTCAGTTCTTTGTATTAGCAGGAGATGTTTCTAATATGTTTAGTCACTGAGTCACTCATTGTGCGTAAGTTGAGTGTTTTTTTTCTACTTCACCTGTCAGCCGGCTGCTGCAGTTTACAGTTACAGCTGGAAAGGGAATGTGAGATGGGGTGCGGTTGTGTTTGCGTTTGTGTTTGTGTGTGTGTGTGTGGGGGGTGTATAAATGGAGATTTCAGGCTCATGCTCACTGCACGCGCAGACAGTCACGGGGTTAGGTGCCGAGCGAGTCGTGACATGTTCACCAATAGCTGAATTTGTCACAGTAGTTCGGCAGGACCTTTCAGTGTGTGTGTGTAAGTGTGGGCCTCTGGGAGGTACCTTACACCTCTTGGGTTGGGGGTTCAAATCCCAGCTGTGTGTGTGTGTGTGTGTTTGTGTCTGGGTGATATTTGCATGTTCTCTCCATGGGGGATGGATGGATGTGTAGGACAGACAGACAGATATGGGGGCCTGCCTACCTTAGATGGGGAACATTCCAGTAGGACTCTATCTCACCATTGCATCTCCACCCCTAGGGCCAGGCTGGTCCATGTAAAACTCTAAGGGTGAGTTAGTGGTTGAATTTGACTCTAAACACCCAGATTCCATCCATCCTATTTCTATACCTGCTTGTCCTATTCAGGGTTGCGGGGGGTCCAGAGCCTGTCCTGTCCTGGAAGCTATGGGCACAAGGCAGGGAATAACCCAGGATGGGGCACCAATCCATCACAGCGCACACTCACACACCATTACCAAGAATCCCTCATATTAAAATAACATGGTGATGTGCCTGTACTCAACAACGTAGGGAAGTGTGCAGAAAATATCAGCGAGGACACGATACGAGACTTTCACAGGTTTCTGTCTCTCTCCCCTGAGCTGATGATCTTGCCCTCGTTCACTGCGTCCCTCATTATATGCAAGTCAGATCCCTGGGAGACCTCGTCCCTCCCACCCCCCCCCCCCCCCCCCGCCCCCCCCCCCCCACCCCCCCCACACAGGGCCCCCCCCGCCCACCCCCCCACCCCCCTAAAAGCA
>JAODKC010000041.1:12091146-12105172 GCA_026777985.1 Mormyrops attenuatus | reverse complement strand
ATTGGTTGCTTAGATAATTGCATTCATGAGAAATTGAACAGGTGTTCCTAATAATCCTTTAGGTGAGTGTATATGGTTTTATATTTTAAAATAGAATAGAATAGAACAGAATAGAATGACTATTGTTATTGCACATTTCTTGCACAACAAATTTTGCAAAAGAGCAGTCCCCAGGACGTGCATATATCCTGTCAACATCAGAAAATAAAATAAAGACACATTTAAAAGAAAAGAACATCCTGTGTAAATATAAATCGATGTGCATTGTTTTGTCAATTAGCACAGTAATCATAATTATTCTGTATTATACAGTTTTTTTCTTTATATTGTACAGTTATTTAGTATTGCACAGTTATTGAACTAAGTGAGTCTTGTTAGGTTTAGTCTGACTGGAGTTCAGTTTAGTGATGGCTCTGGGGAAAAAAAACTCTTTTTGAGCCTGTTAATGCAGGTCTTTAGGGCCTTGTAGCGCCTCCCTGGCAGTAGCAGGGAGAAGAGGTGATGGCAGGGGTGAGTTGTGTCTCTCAAGATGTTGCTGACTCTGAGGAGACGGTGTGTCCTGAAGATGTCCTCCAGTGAGGGCAGAGGAAGTCCTATGATCTTTTGGGTTGTGTTGATGACTCTCTGTATTGCTCGTCTGTCTGCCGCTGTGCAGTTGGAATATCAAGCTGTATGTCATACGTATACAGTATGTCAAGACACTCTCAACAGAGCAGCGGTAGAAGGACACAAGCAGCTCCCCACCCAGGTTAGTCTTCCTAAGTGTCCTTAAGAAGTGTAGCTGATGCTGGGTCTTCTTGACCAAAACTGTCGAGTTGGTTGTCCATGTGAGGTTGTCACTGATGTGGCTTCCCAGGAACTTGTAGCTGGAATCCCTTTCCACATCCTCCGCTCTGATGTTAAGAGGAGAATGGTTCTCTCGTTGTCTCCTAAAATGATTTCCTTGGTTTATTTTGGTATTCAGTGATAGGTTGTTTGCTGTGCTCCACTCTACCAGTTTGCAGACTTCATCACTGTATGTCTCGTCCCCACCTGAGATCAGCCCCACCACTGTTGTGCCGTCAGGGAATTTGAATATTGTATTTGTGGAATGTGTGGTGACACAGTCGTATGTGTAGAGGTAGTATAGGAGGGGACTCAGCACACAGCCTTAAGCCGCGCTGGTGCTGGGGGTCAGACTTGGAGAAAGGTGGTGGCTGAATCTAATTGTCTTGAACCTTTGTTAGAAAGCACACTCACACACCATTCACTCACACATGCACACCTACGGGCAATTTGGTAACTCCAGTTAACTTCAGCATGTTTTTGGACTGTGGAGGGAAACTGGAGTACCTGGGGGAAACAGCGCTAACCACTGTGCCACCATGTCGCCCTATATATAGAGGCACACAGTCAAGCGAAAGCTAAATCAATTAATTCCATATGATGGTCCCAAGAATCTGAATACACAAGTACATCATCCAGATAAAACAATTAGGCACTTCACCAAGGACAGCATTTATGAGATGCTGGAAGGTGGCTGGTGCATTGCGTAACCCAAACAGCATAACGGTGTACTGAAGAACTTGCCAATAACCTTTCAAGTGGTCGAGCTTTGTAACAAATTTGGCTGAACCAACCTGATACACGCATCCTCCATGTGCTCTAAATATTTTTCCATTTTGTCCATGCGTCTGGACCCCCTTGTGCTGATAGGGCCCCACGCAGATGTGTAGTTCGCCTATGCCTGGATCCAGCCCAGGGTGCTAGTGGTGACTGTGCTATCTCTCCTACTGGGATTTACCTGCTCTTAGCTTTGACACAAAAACTGCAGGTACTTCGACCTTGGTGTCTGCAGGAAGTGAGTCATAAGGAGGGTGGGTGTGCTTTTGTACATCATCTTAAATTGCTCCTTAAGACTGTCAAGCAGTATAAAAAAGCTTCATATAAAATTTTGTTTTCCTTTTTGTGAAAGATTTTCCAAACAAAGAAAATAACGCATCACTATTAAATGCATTTTTTTTCCTCCTGTAAAATTAACAATTCACATTTACATTTTTACCCCTTTCCTTCTTTCCCAAAGAAATGGTGACCTTTGTTAAAATCGAGGCACATTTTGGCATAACATTGGCATTTTGTCCAGACAGTTTTGTTGTTTTGCTTGCATTCAGTCTGAAAAAGGCCTTTGTGTCCCGGAGCTGAAATTCATGAACCACATAAATTTGATGACTGAGTGTCAGTCGCCAACATGACCCGGTGGCCAATCGGTTGCTGGGAGGGACATGGTCTTATGTTGTGCTCTGCTAAATGACCACTAGGTGTAAGTGTTGCACTAAAAACACAAAGCACTGGGTTTCTGCAAGAGGTGTTACATAAGGCAAAAGGGCCCATTTTTCACATATATATTCTTCTGGTGGGAAAAAAGATTGCTTTTTCACAAATGAGGTTGAAGAGGTATAGGTAAGATTACAGGCAACGTAATTAATCTAGACTTGTTTATGAAGATGACAGTAATAGCATATAAGAAACATTCAGGGTGCATAACATTTCTTTAAAGAAATGACACACATTCCATAATAGTCTTATAGCCTTTGAGCTGGTGCTGCGGCTACCGGCTTCTTTGATGCTGAAATAGAGGGCATGACACTGTGGGCTGGACTGCAGAATTATGGCCCTGTGTTTGCCGAAGTCACTTAGGGTTACTTCCCTTGTAGCTATTTGCATCGCTTTTGAGTTTCTCAGGAAATATCTGCTAAATAAAATATCAGAATAAGCACAAAAACGATAAATTCAAATTGTATTTTTTCTGCAGCTGAAATAAGGCAGAAAGTCAGTGTTTTAATAATGACATGGATTTTATTATTTGCTGTTTTCACATTGGTGTGGCCATGCTCTCTAAGCAATGTGATGCATGCCGATTCCAGTTACACCAGTTTATGCATCTTAATTCTGGCTGGAAAGCCTGCCTGACCAGCAGACAGCCCATTGATGTCCTGTTCAGGAACATCCCCCGTTAACGCCCCCCAAGAAAGACACAATCCCTGTACTGCAGATGCTTCTCTGGGTTCCTGACTGCCAGTGAACCTGAAACACCCATCACTCTGATTATGAACACTGGCTTGTTTTTCACAAGCAGTGAACGATTCAGCCCATACTTTGTGAAGCAGGATGATGCCAGACTGATGTCTTTTTTTGTCATTTCTGATTGACATGACAGTGCTTGAGCCATGATTGCATTTGATGTATTACAAGCAATGCGTTCATAAGCACTGAATATTAGAGATTAATTAGAGATCTTTTAACAACGTTTCAAAGGAGAAAGCCTGTCGTGATACTTAATCAGAATTTCACAAAGTGGGCCTTTCACTCTCCTTACAGGCCAGAGTTCAAAGCGCAATCTTCAGACACTGTCATCCAATATTTATCCATCTGGGTTCAGAATGGCCAGATGTTTTATTATTGATCACATGGCAAGGGTGGGGAGAACCTTTCAGCTGCTCTCACATGGATGTCCTGGCGATACAGCTGTCAGAGGTTCACGGCTCGAAATGCTGGGGGAATCTATTTTGTTTGGCATCACAGACTGTTGCACATGGAGAAAGAAGGGTGGTCTCATTTTCCATCTGTCTGTCTGCTTTTGTTTTCTGCTGTTCTCAGGTGCCTTATCTACTTGCCAGTTTCTCTGATGGAGCTTAGCAGCAGATGGCTTTATGTGTCACCAGGGGCAGTCAGTAACAAAGTACATTTACATGTGCTTGAGTACTGTACATACTTGAGTACTGTATTTATTTGAGTATCATTTTTTTGGAAACCTTTGCTCTACTACATTTGAAAGACAAATATTGTACTTTAGACTCTACTACATTTCTATGAAGGTTCACATTACTCTGAAGCACAGCTTTGAAGTCTGCGAACGAATTTTCTTTTCTAAAATATGATAGGCTGTACAGTGTATGTCACAGGAGAAAAACCAGTCACAGTAAACTACTCCGATGCTGTCAGTCAAGTTGCTGTTGGGCGGTTATAAAACTAGAGGTGCCACTGGGTTTGTGGTTTTATCTATTTATTCTTTGAGGAAGTTGCATCTACAGCAATTCCACTGTTTGCCTGATGCATGCATGTGCGCGAACACACACACGCACACACACACACACACACACACAGACCTGTACTCATATCTTTGTGGGGACCATCCATTAATTTCTATGGGAAAAGCCAAAATCCAAAAATGACAACCTTAAGCCCTACACAACCTAAAGCCCTTAACCTTAACCATAAGTAACCAAACTAAATACAAGTCTTTTGTAATTTTTAGTTTTTTTATTGCAGTCACTGATTTTTATTAAACTGTGGTTTTGGGGACCGGAGAATTGGTGCCCACAACATCAAATCAAATCCTTTTTAATCATGTTTGGTCCCCACAATGTAAGGTATACCAGGACCACACACACACACATGCACACACACCTGCACGCACACACATGCACACACACACACCTGCACGCACACACATGCACACACACGCATACACACACACACCTGCATGCACACACACACACACCTGCATGCACACACACACACACGCATACACGCACACCTGCATGCACACACACACACACGCATACACACACACCTGGACGCACACACATGCACACACACACACACACACACACACACTCTGCCAGAGCTGAGTCAGTACACTTCCACGCTGTTTTGTGGGGGTGGAGGGTCTTAAATAAAAAAAAAATGTAAACGACTATGGCTGTCCTTTTGTCAATTCAGATGTGTTTCTATTGTCATTGTATCATATTCCACAAGCCTTTTATTCAACAGGCTCTACAAGCAAGTCAGTGCATTCAGCAAGTTGTTTCAGAGTCATTAAGTTCTGTAAATGCTTTGCGGCAGCAATACAACAATGCGCTGACATTAAAAAGAAAATATACTTTTCAATACTTTTTATTGTATTATTATTTACAATATTTTTAAGATTGCGTACTCCAGTACTTTAACTCAATTAAAAATTTGACTGAACAACTTTCACTTGTGTTGGTATAATATTTGACCAGGAGTGTCTTTACTTCACTTTCCACAGGACACTCCAGTAAGTAATGGATTTGTGTACTTTGTCCATCTCTTTGTGTTACCTTCTTGCATTTTCTCACCATTTATGCCCCCGCTATCTGCCTTCTCTAAGTTTGGTGCATCCTCATCAGGTGACGAAACAGGGTGAAGAAACCATTCAGCATTAGCTAACTTTCCTGTTACAGACTTTCTATCTTTGATTTCCTTTTTTTTTCGCGCTGTCAATGAGATGTGATTGCTTTCTGCTCTTGTATAATGTTAATGCTGGCTAGCGAGTGGAGTTGGATGACCGCTAGTTGGAATGAGCTGCTTCAGCATTTCCTTAATATAGAACATGTTTATGTAATACACAATTTGTACAATGTACAAATCCAGAAAAAGGATTGGTTTCAACCAATCAGTTGTGACTGTGACTCTTTATACTGAACTGGTTGGTTGAAACAAAACCTTGTTCTGGATTTGTACTTTCTGGACCTGAACTTTCTATCTCTGCCTCTCATCAACTGAGCCCCACGAACGAGAGACTTTAGCCCCGACGACATCAGACACACTGAAGCTCCAGACAGGAAGCAGAAACATATATGACTGCCGGAGGGAGGATGGATATATGGAGGATTATTACTGAGTGCGAGTGGAAATAGCAGTTTGCTGCTATCACTGAGGATTTTCGGCTGCTTTGGCTGCAAGCTATTATTAATGCGGTCTGGATCTCTCCGCTTTCTGAATCTCTGTATGTAGATTTATGGTGTCATGCAGGAGTTTGTGGATGTGGATTATAATTAAAGAGCAGGATATAAGGTCAGACATGCCAGGAACACCCAGCTGTAGTATGATCTGAATAATTCCTTTTAATAGGTTGCTATTCCAGTGTGGGAAGGATTCCAATTATCACTTGTGACCCAAAGCAATTATCACCTGTTCTCTGAAAATGGAAGGCAATTTTTAAAACTAATCAAGTACTAAGCAGGAAGTTGTCTGGGAGCATAACCTCCGCTGTATCGGGCAGGAGATTACGCTCAGCGCTCAGAAGCGTGTCTTTAATCCACTGGCGCATTTGGTCAGATGCTGACATCTTGAGTCTCCGGCTCCTGTTGCTAACCCCCTCCATCCTCACTCCTGCCATGATCACTGTCAAACCGCAGCCACACACTGTCGCGGAGACGGAACCCCCCAGCAGCTCAGGTGACTATGGCTGACGTAGCCCGTTCTGCTCACGTAGGCCTGTGAAATTACTGGAGATTAAAGACGTCTTTGCTTTTCTGTGCCGTATGGCATCAGGATTTGCCTTAGGAGCAGGTTCTGTGGATCTGTCCTTTTGCAGTTCGAAGGCATGATACTGGACAATCAGTGGACAAAGCAACATTTTGAACGCCAAGCTTTATTCTGTCATATATCCATTGTCAGCACTTGCTTTCATTTATCTTGTATGTTTATCCATCTTCTGCCACAGCAATTTCCTTTATATTTATTTCATAAATACATACCTCCGCAGTACCTAGCCATATATGTACTTTGATGTTTTTGAGTGCCTTTATCTTGTTCTGTGCTGTCTTATGCTGTTGGATGTTATATGTTACCAATTGTGTACTGATCAGTGACAAGCCACAGTAAAGGCAGATGCATTCTGTTAACCCTGTGCTGTTGTTTTAGTGTTTATCCAAGGATAATTATAACTTAAAGAATATACCTTGAAAATTGTGTGTATATTTGCATATTTGTGTGTGTTGTCAAAACATGCAGCATATTTCTTTTAAGAAATTGTTGGACATTCATGTTTCTATAAATGAGTATTAATGTATATATACTTCAGCAGTAAAAACTGTGTGTATTTGTGAGCACTTGCACGGTTAGCGACAGCCTCCTGTTGCTTTGCACAGCCCTGTCTCTAAAATCGCAATAAAGGTAAATGTTCCCTTAGACAAAGTATCTGTTTCCTGCGAAATACTAGCCAAGAATTTCAAATTTAATTTACCTACACGGCCCTCAAAGCTGAAAATGAAACTCGGTGTGGCAGTCCTTATGCTGCAAAGGAGCTTTTTATTGGTTCTGTTCTGTTGTCAGCGCGGGGGGCGGGGGGGGGGGGGGGGATTGATTAACACCAGGCCTGCGTACAGATGCAGAGTAACCCCCAAGGGAAATAACTTCACTGCTTATGGAGAACGCGGAATCTGAGCTGTGTGCTCCTGTACCGTTGACAGCTTGGGGAAGGACAGAAAGCACATATGCTGAATTTATGTTGGAAGTCAATCTGATTATGTCTTTCCATATCTTTGTTTATCTATGTATGTGAGCCGGGATTCTGCAGAACCTTCTGGAACAGCTTGCGACCAGCCCCGGCTCCTGGGATACGGGAAACACAGTGCCCCGTGATCAGACTTTGCCAATGTGCCCTGATGACGAGTAGGGGGCAGTAGTATGCCGTCATGCGTTCAGATACACCAGAGAGGTGGTCCGCGGTCTGAGCAGCCCCCACCAGCACCTGAAAGGGGAACAGCCTGTCGGGTGGTGCATGGGTATCAGCCCTACGCAGGGCTAAGGGCGGAGCAGCATCCCGTCCACATCCCGACATCTGCTGCACTGCTCAATCGTGCCTGCAGGTTTATTTTGCACCAGGAGCAGACAGGAAACAGGGCAAATAGCCTTTTGAACTGACAAATGTAACGTTACTGTTTTTGGGGAGAAGGCAGACACTCAAGCAGCAGGACATTGAGAGCAGATGCCAAAGGTGGTCCAGCTTCAGGGTGACGGGAAAAACAAACGCTCAGTGCTGGAATAGTTAGGGATGCTAGGGATATAGAACGTCCAATCAGTGATGGTGACCTGGATGACCCTCTTGATGGTGAGTACTGATGGCCTAATGGTTAGGGAAGCACACTTGTGATTGAAAGGTTGCTGGTTTGAATCTCCAACCAGCAAGGTACCACCCCCACGCACTGCCCCCTGGCCAGTGAATTGGCCGCTCCCCTGCTATGTCGCATATGGGTTAAATACAGAGGACACATTTAGTTGTGCGTTGTAGTATGCCAGCAATGATAATTGATCCCTGTTGCTCCTTTTTCTCACCTCAGCCATTGGCTTCCCCATAGTAACAATGAGACAGGGCTTCAACATATGAAAGAATTCTCTGGAAACTATGCTGTTGTGTTCAGCTGTATTTAAAGGTTTCAGTACAACTGCTTGCTTAGCAACCTTTCCCGAAAGCAGAGTCCTATTGGGCACTTTCAGAGTCCTTTTATGAGAGGAATCAGTGTGGACAGTGCAGTGTTCTGTGTTTCCTCGTCACACAAGGGCCACTCCGTGGGAGGATGTGTCCTGCTCCTCTCGCTATCACGTTCGTCCTCCCTTCCCCTCCCACGAGGAGTGGTGGCAGGGGCGAGACAGGAAGTCTGTCAGGCAAAACAAACATGGCTATCAGCGTCGTTTGATGGCAGCCATCCATTCCTGCTCCGCGTGAAGGTGATATTGTTAGCGGGGAAGCAGGAGATAATAAGACATGAATAATATATGGCAATTTGTCTCGTGTCAGGTGTGCGAGATTGATTTGCGGCGCGCTCGTCCGCTCTCGGTCAGCTGCTCCGCCTGGCACTCATTATCTTCCCGCCCGTGTCCCAGAGCCGCTGTGGAATTCAGCGGGAATTCACTCCATGATGCCGCGGACGTATTGATATGGCGGCCCTGTCGGCACAGTCCCGCCCCCCCACCGTGCTCAGCGTGGGCCACGGGGCTCTTTTGTTTGTAGCTTAGCGGATCGTTAGATAAACTCCGGGAGTCACGCTGGGGGGAGGGGTGCATGTCTGAAATCCCCACTAAACACTAACTCTGCATGCTGGGGGGGGGGTCCCGTGTCTCACCTGAGATGCTGTCACCTGCTAATTTAGCCTTTGTTGTGACGTGTGGCGCTGCGCTTACATCCAGCAGCCAGTGCAGATGCCTGCTTTAGCGTTAGCAGTGAACGGCGCTGCAGATTCCCACCCTCTGAAGGCCGGTTCCTGCTGGTTAGTTTGAAAGTAGCTCCAGGGTTTTTTTTTTTTTTTTTTAATAAAGGTTTTCACTTACCACAGATCAATAATCATCTTATTGATTAAGTACCGGTTTGACCCCTAAAGCTCAGAAGGATCATAAATTCCTCAGATATCACAGAGCGCTTTTTTTTATGGCTGCTGGAGAGGATGAGTGCAGGCTGATTCATCGCTTAGACCTTTCCAAGTTGCAGAGGCTGACGCTGATTACCTCTCCCTCGCTGGCACTTCAAATTAGAGGCTTAGCCGCTGATATCTGCATATCAGACCCATTTAAGCGATGCGCCAAACTGCTTGGGGAAGCTCTCTCTTCACGTGTAAGTGTTCGGTCCTGCCATTTCAGAACCATGACTCCTGAAAGGAGAACGAGAAGCTTATACCTGTAGCTGGTTTTCAGCAGGACTTATAAGGTGGAGGTGTGTGGAGAACAGGAAGGCTACAGGTGTTTATCAGACCTGTACATGACGCTATAGACAGTGTGAGTCAAAAGACATAAGGGCAAAGAGGGAACATCTGTGGAGGTTTTTAAAGATGCTCATCTCAGACTTCAACCTACTTCAATATGCAATCTCCCCCCCCACCACATATTATAAAACAATAAACAGATGGCAGGAATCATTTCAAACCAGATGTCTTTTCAAAACACAGCTGGTATTAAGCTTTTACTGGCGTGTCTCATGTATTTCTCATGACTGCTACCCATATTTCAAAAAAGACACCTTTCAGGATAGAGCCACCTGCTGTTTGAGCAGGGTGGGGCGATTTGTCCAGCTGGGGGTAGCAAATTGCCCTGATGGTCCATTCATATGGAGGTGTGGGGGCAGCAGTCCCAGGGTGGAGAGTCAGCGAACCCCGCTGATTAGCGTCATCTATCCATCAATCCCGGAAAGTGTGGGGTTTATGCTGTCCCTGAGCCGTCTCATAGTAAAGTGACACTGACCACTCTACTTGTAATGTGTGTGATTCATATCTGTCACCATTCCAACCAAATGCATTTTTATGGGCAAAGTTCCATCCATCCATCCATCCATCCATCCATCCATGCTAAATTAACAGGGTTGAGGCTTTAATTCTTGATGCCGGGAAGGAAGGCGGAGGAGCAGAGGGCAGCAGATGCGCAGATTGGGCGCGTGGCAGATGTATGCGCGCGCAGGTGACATGCCGAAGGTAATTATGCAGATAACAGCCGGTGCAGAGGATGAAATGAACACAGCTGCATATTCGTTAAAAAGCTGCCTTCCATGATCTGCGGTCTGCGGTTTCGTTTGTATTTCGCCGTTGTTCTCTCTGCGTGTCCAGGACCCTCCAACTTCCATCACACAACAGCGAAGGAAGACACTCATTACTGGGTTTAGTGCACAGGAAGCGATCCTAGGTTTAGGGGCAAAGATACTGTACACTGCCAGTCCAACAGCATGTACAATACCAGTCAAAAAATTTTGCAGACCATAGGTTTTACCGCTTTTCCATTTATTTCATAAACTGCAGACTTTTTTATTCTTGTTAAGCATTGGAAAGTTGAGTGAACAACTATAAATGAAAATATTGAAAATATAACAAGGTTCTTTTATTAACATGGAAGAGTATGTAACAGTGCATGTCTGACATCCTATTAACTGGTTGTGTGGTGATAGAATAGTCAAATTCTAGGTTGTCCTTTAACTTGAAATGAACTAGTTATGTAACTGTTTCATCCCACGAAAAAGAACAGTATTTACTGTCCTTTGTAAAAAGAATACCTCAAATTTTCACTGCTGTTATAACTGAGGAAGTTACTTTGATGAATTAAAGATATGACATTTTCTTGCTAATGAAGGTACTCAGATGGTGAATATACTGTAAATTTATTTTTTAGCAAATAATATTGAGCGTATTTTGAGTGAATGTTAAGTGAGTAACATGCAAATGTAGAAAATCGCGGCGTGTGCAAACTATTGCATACTTAAAACAATGCTGCCTTATTCTATGTCCCGCCACATAATAAGAGACACAGAATGCTTTCATGCAGAAGGCGCACATGCAGACTACAAAGAAATGCATGCTTTTGGCAGTCTATACCCACGGATTGCAGGTCGTCTTTAAAATCTTGACCCGGCCTGTCATATAAATGCGGAAAACTTCACACAAGTTGAGCAAGTCTTCCTTCAAAGGCTCTCATCATTGAAAAGCGTTTTGCTTTTATATCAGGAACATTGCACAGCACTAGTGACGCGATAGGCTGCATATTTTGTGTAGCAGATCGCGGACAGTGGGTGGGATCAGAACAAGTGAAGAAGGTTGCCGGGGGGGGGGCCCTGCACATCGATTCCATTGAGTTCGCTTGAAGTACATGGCCATGTTAAGACACTGTACTTGCATTGTATTTAATACCCACATATATTCTGGTCAATCTGTCTCACTTGCATGTCATGCTCTCATGTGAGTCTTTGGTCCAGACGTTTGAACCTGTGTCTACTTATATGTTTGATTGACCAGGCATTCCGGTACAGTGGTGCGTCCATCCTCCTGTTTGCTCTCTGCTACGCCGTATCCTAGGGCAGTGTTTCTCAACCCAATCCTTGGGGACCCTGAGACAGTCCACGTTTCTACTCCCTCCCAGTTAGCTCCCAGTCCAACGTGGTCTGTCTGGGGATTCCAGAGGACCAGGTTGAGAAACACTGTCCTGGGGCATGCTGGCAGTTATGGTCAGGGAGAGCAACTGTTCCTCAGCCGTGACCTGGAACAAGGTCACAGGGCAGGTGCGTGAATTGGAAATCGGAGTCAGTCATGTGTTTCGCCCAGAGGGTTGTTGGGTGGCCTGACGTTACCTTGGGTCCCTGTTGGCTGCTTTCTTGATTATCAGAAATATTCTAATGATCCTGTTCTCTCAGTGTCTCACTTGGTCATGGACTCCCCAGCCAGAGAACGTGATTCATCTGATCGAGTGGAATTTCATTGATCATTTGCACCACAACTCAATCTTCATCATACAAGTGCAAGATTGATTTGTAAAATTTGTGGAGATCAGTCAACTGGGGGGCATATTTATGGTCTGGTGGACAGCTGGACAGGGCCCCAGGCCCTCAGTAGTGGGATCCCCCTTGGGTAGGCACAGAAAACACACGTGTGATCACCGGCGACAGCAGCAACCAGCATTCACATATGGAATTCTTTGCCAAAAGATCTGCCAGGTGATTGGCTCTAATATGTCACATGGGCCTTGTTATAGCCTGGCTGCCCTCTATTCCTACTTTATGAGTCGTAACTAATTAAAACATGTCATTAAGCTAAACGGACATGAAGTGGAACGATCCCAGATTTCTGCAAAAGGTACAGAGTCGGAGCTGCAAATAGCTGAGAACCGCTTGGCACTGGAGAGTACATCCAGAAGAAGTGCTTCCACAGGAAAGCATGTATTGAGAGAATGAGCACTGGCATGTCCACAAAAGCTTTGTTTTCATAACAGCTTTGGTTAGCCACACCAAAAAGAATAGTACTGTAGAAAGATTTAATCAAATGCTACCCTGCTGAAAAAAACTGCTAAAAACCAGCTTATGCTGGCAACTGGTTTTAGCTTGGTTAGGATAGTCTTAGAGGGTCATGTTCCAGTTCATGTTGCTCTTTGATGGTTTAGCTCTTTGGTGTGACCAGCTAAACCAGCTAGAATGACCATCATACTGTAAACTGGTCAGGCTGTTTTATTCAGCAGGGTAAACAGATTTGGGGGGCGCTACTGAGCTGGACTAGGAACAGCGGGATGAGCAGACATCCCCACTTAATCTGAATCACAACATTGCTGAGCATGTGTCACGTGAGGCTATCTCCTCCCTACACAAACACCTTAAACATCTACAATGGGATCCATGGGCAGCTTATAAGCAGCCTCCTCAACCCTGAGGATTTAGAGCAGGGGAGGGGGAGCGTGTCTGAACTTCTGAAGAACAAATTTCACGCTAAAATATTGGGAACAGAAGATGCAAAAAAAAGAGTCATGGCTCGAAAAGGGGATTGCGATTGAAAAATACACTAACCTAGTTATAACTCTGTAGTCAGTGAGCAGTGAACCAGACAAATTTTTGCAAGTCCATATTGACTACAAGCTGCACCAGTGTAAGTTAAGACAATACACCAGTCTTGGGGATGTTTTCTTACAAATCAAGTTACTAGCCTGATCAGGGGCACCGTAAGGGGGGGGGGGGGGGGGGTTAGGATGATTCCAAGGGGCCCTGACTGCCAGGGGTCCTAAGAAATTAGAACATAATATGATTAGTTTGGATTGGGGGCCCTATATGATATGCTTTAATGGGGCCCCAAAATCATTTATGGCACCCCTGATGGGTACGCCCTCCCCACACATCTCAGCAAAATGTACCATGGGGGACTGTTATTTTGGGGGGGTCACGAGCTGAAAAGTTTGGGAACCCGTTTTGTAGAGAATTGTGTACTTTTTCTATGTCAATATGACAATGACCTGTGCACAAAGTGAGGTCCCCAAAGAAACACTTACCTAACCTAGTCTGGTGTGAAGAACTACATTGGCCATATGTTCAGGTATCATTCAAAGTACATCATTTACATCACATTCATGGGTTATTATTTGCGTCTATTGTGTACACGGATTTCAGTTGACCTCTATGACACAGCAGAGCTCATGGTAGCTTTGGATAAAAGCTTGCAAAAAATAAATATGAATTACATGATGTGACTGAAGAATAATATTTGACGGCACTGAATATTTGTTAGATTGTAAGCAAGTTGACTGTGCTTATTGACCCAATGGCAAATGAAGGTGCCTGTGAGTGAGGAGTTCTATAGAGCTGGTGGTGACAGTGCCAGTAAGTGAGGAGTTTTATAGAGCTGGTGGTGACAGTGCCTGTGAGTGAGGAGTTTTATAGAGCTGGTGGTGACAGTGCCAGTGAGTGAGGAGTTCTATAGAGCTGGTGGTGACAGTGCCTGTGAGTGAGGAG
>JAODKC010000041.1:12075907-12089188 GCA_026777985.1 Mormyrops attenuatus | reverse complement strand
AGCACCAGTGTTGTGCTCTGTTGGCAGGCTGTATACAGAAGGTAGGTCTGCTACAGCACCAACGCTGTGCTCTTTGGCAGGCCTTATGCAGAAAATAGGTCTGCTATAGCATCAGTGTTGTGGTCCTTGGCACTCGGGCTGCTTTGACTGGAGGTGCAGCCAAATTGTTGTTTTATGATTACAATACACCAGATGATGCTGGCAAAGCAAGCATTTTACTTACTTTTCCATTCCAGGTTTAAAACGTTGTAACCACACAGGATAAAGAGGTTGGACCTGATAACAGAATTCAACCTACAAATACAAAATGCCCAGGGCAATATTCAGATGTGACCCTTGGGGGAGCCCAGCCACTATCTATGTGATGGAATATGGGACGCCAACCACTGGGCTGAAGGGGGACGGGTGTCTCACTATAAATATACATGAAAATATGGGCAACTTGCAAAATTTGTAATGGTGGCTGAAGCCCCCTTAAATAGGATCTAGAATCACCAATGATGTCATGCTTTATTTGTGATATTGTTATCATTACTGGCTAGTCAATTGGCTTATTTGGCTCACTGTTATAGGACAGGCCTGGACCTCACCCCCACCCCCAGAAGAGGTGCTGCTCATCACTAGTTTCACTGAGTTAACAGTATAATTTGTTTGTTCCAACGATCCATCAGATCTCGGCATTCTTTTGCGCCACCACAATGCAGGGCCAAAATCACTCAGAAATGTTAAATACGCGGAAGCACACGCGGTGTGCAAACAGCAGAGCCTCGCAGCACACCTCGGTTTATTTCCCTTTTAACATGTTATTAGTTTCATCACCATTTTAATACAGTCACGCTACAGCCCTGCTCAAGGCAATCTCGACAATTTATTTACGTGAGAGGCACACCAGGAAAAGCCAAGTTCAGCTTGAATCCACTGTGTTTAATAGTAAAAAAATACTTTAGGCTCACAGTCACCGCACCGTACATCGCTGTGTGCCAGTCTAACACGAAAAACAGAAAACCCACCACCTTTACTGACATTTCACAGGAAAAACGACAGACGCTCCTCTACTTACGAACGACTTATGTTCCGAACGGCCGTTCGTAACTTGAAATATTTGTAAGTCGTTATTTAACATCATTTTAAGGGTACACTGCGGAAAAAATGATGTTGCGGACAGGAAACGGGAGGCCAATGAACACAATTTGGACTTACAGTCCTCTTCGTTCGTATGTCTGAAAGTTCGTAAATTGGTAATTCGTAAGTAGAGGAATGTCTGTATTAGAGAACTGTGGCAAAATGAAGACCCCCCATATTCTCATACGAGACTATCCAGTATCCAAAAGGCTTATGCAAAACACACACGTAAAAATAACAGAATGTAATAATGGAAAGATAAGATGAAACAGTAAGTTCGTTTTTGAATTGGCTAGGTCGCAATTACAAACGCATCTACAAAGATGTGTCATATTTCGTTGAATGCCAATTAGCAGTACTTTTCATCCATACAACAGGCTTGGCATTCACCATTTTTCAAAACAATGCGAGGCAACTAACATTGTTTTAATGAGTCAGTGCCCAAATTGCGGGAGTATCGATCACAAAAACTGCTAAATTATTTTTTGCGTGAAGGGGAACAGTCTCAAAAATCGTGACTCCATACACCGGACATGGGTAGACTGCGTCGGAAAAGAGGAACTAGGATCGCGAGCCTAAACTCACCCACAGGGATTCACTCAGCAAGATAGTTGCTAAACAGCTCAGACTACAGCATGAAAAATGACAGAAACGACCCAGCACTCCAGTGACTCCGAGAGTCAAGTCTCAAGTTTCTGAGTCAAGTCTCATCGTTACAATTTGACATTACTATTTATCAAAAATTGAACTGCCTATTTGTTTTTCTTTCTGTTAGTAACTGATGCGACTAAATGGGAATCACCACTTGAACAGTTAAAAAAAAACTGCATGACTCATAGTTCCTCAGGCTTATATACATTTTCAAAATAATCTTTATTTCAAATGGCTTAGAAGCAACAGAATTTTGTGAGAACCTAAGCATTTTTCTAACATAGATTTTAAAACTAATATTTTGTCTATGATGATGATGACATCCCTTGCAGGAAATGTAGAAAATTGCTGTACTGAAAGCATGCGAGACGGGTCGTGCTCTGGAGCCAGACCAAACCAGGACAGACTCCGCCCTCAACTATGTTAGAGTGATGTGATTGGCTAATGAATGAGAATAACCAAGACTCTGTTTGTCAGGCTGCTAACGTAAGTGCATGTTTACGGTAAATTGCGATTTTCATTTTTACACATCGTTCTAAAGCAAAAAACTCAGTTAATGGATAAAATCGATTTGTCTCTCAGCTCGCGTGTGTGCGCAATTAAATAAATGACTATGCAAGTAACACTGCAAACTCCATGTTAAAAAGTTAAATTAATGTGTGCAGTCGTGCCGCTCCTTTAGTCACAGGAGAGCGGTCAACGATATTACTGTTCAGTCGAATTATTTGCTGGCGTTATGTTTTTACTTTATTAAAAGCCGTCAAATTTGAATGCATGACGGCTCTCTGAATAAGACATAACACGACACGCCGTACGGGGGCACAGCGCCGAGGTCCTGTCACTTTCTAAGTTGTAAGAAAATACAGGTGGATTTAGAAGGGTATGTCAGAAACGAAAAGGTGTTTTTGGGACATATATGTTGAATTACCAGAATTATGGCAATCTATGCCGATCTGTGTTACTGTATAACAACACGATGTATATATAATTTACCATACAGGTTAAGCAACGACTATGTCTAATGTAAAATCACCCTCAGAATATCCTGTGCTTTGTCAGATCGGGTCCACAGTTTGTACTAGTGGCAAAACAGAAAACGCCTGTTGTTTGTTGATACCGCCTGATGTCTCGCTTCTTCGGCTCCAGTTCTGTGCACAGGTGCACATCATGATGTATTTGACACCTTTATGGTTTGGGGAGAGTTGTACACTCAATGCTTTGCCAGTATAGAAATTTCAAATGAGCCTTAAAGACTCTTATTGGTCATGAGTTGGTATTAATGAGTTAGAGTGGAGTCGAGCTGGAAGTCGAGCTGGAAATCGATTTAAGTCCTGTAAGTTGCAAAGTGGGGCCTCCATGGATTGAATTTGTTTGTCCAGCACATCCCTTAGATGCTTGATCGGATTGAGACCTGGGGAATTTGGAGGCCTAGTCAACACCTTGAAGTCTTTTTCATGATCCTCAGACCATCTCTGAACAATTTCTGCAGTGTGGCCGGGCGCATTATCCTGCTGAAAGAGGCCACTGCCATTGGGGAATACTGTTGCCAAGAGGGGTGTACTTGGTCTGCACACAATGTTGATGTAGGTGGTACGTGTCAACGTAACATCCACATGAATCCCAGGACCCAAGGTTTCCCAGCAGAACATAGCCCAGGGCATCACACTGTCTTCGCTAGCTTACCTCCTTCCCATAGTGCCTCCTGGTGCCATCTCTTCTCCTAGGTAAACAATGCACATACACCCAGCCGTCCACATGATGTAATGGAAAACGTGACTCATTAGCCAGGCCACCTTCTTCCATTGCTCTATGGTCCAGTTCTGATGCTCACATGCCCATTGTAGGTGCTTTCAGTGGAGGACAGGGGACACCATGGGCACCCTGACTGGTCTGCGGCTACACAGCCCTATATGTAGCAAGCAGTGATGCACTGTGTGTTCTGACACCTTTCTACAGTAACTCTCCTATGGGATCGGACCCATATACATCAATGAGCCATGAGTACCCATGACATTGTGACTGGTTCACCGGTTGGCCTTCCTTAGACCACTTACCGGAAACACCCCACAAGACCAGTCATTTTGGAGATGCTCCAACCCGTCTAGCCATCACAATTTGGTCAATCAGTGTTATTCACTTCACCTGCTAGTGGCTTTATTGGCATGGTTGATCAGTGTATTTATTTACTGTTTGGAAACAACTTATATACAAGGCTAATACACAAAAAGGCATAACTTGATTTACAGAGCAGAAAACAAGGATTCCTGCACAATAAAAAAAAAGCGATATGGTCTGATGAGTCATCATTCACCACTTTTCCTACATCCAGATGGGTTTACACTGTGAAACATGGTGTGGAGTTTTTAATCGTATTTGCAGTCATCTAATGGCAGTCATTAGATCTGATGGTCTCTCGGCATGAGTGTATAATGGCCAATGAGTAGAAGGCCATTTTAGAGGATTGTGTGCGTCTCACAGTGCAATCACTGTTCGCTTACGATGTTCCCATCTGCTAAAATGGTAATGCCCACATAGAGGCTGCTAAATAAATAAACAGTGGTTTTATGAACATCAGAACATTCCCTGACATCCCCAGTCATCAGATCTAAACATCAGTGAGCCTTTATGGGAAGTTCTGGAGTACAGAGTGGGAAGGACTTTTCCATCTGCTTCATCCCGCAGTAAACCAGTGGCTTTTCTAGAAGAAAGATTAAATATGGCACTACATACAGTTCAGGACTGTGGTGTCAACATTCCATGAAGAACTGAAGCTGTTCTAAATGGTCGCCCCACTCCTTAATAGGTTAACATAATAATGCATATAGGTTAACATAATACATAATTGTATCCACACCCGTATAATCTCATAAGAAAAGGCAAGTAATGAGAAAGTATCGTAGATATGGTCCTTCCTTACATATCTGTTACCTTCTTGAAGACCCTGAAATCAATAATATGCCAACCGGTCCTGCTACAGGGTTATAAATGACAGAATGATCCACAGATAGGTCCATATGAGTCTGGACAGTGACACAATTTTCACGATTTTGTACACCACCACAACGGATTTGAACTGACAGGATCAAAATGTGACTGTACACTTTCAGGTTTAACACATGGGGCGTAGCAAAAATATCGTACGAGCCAATTAGACAATACAGACATTTTTATGCGTGGTCACCAAAGTGCTGCAAAACGGGCTTCAATCCTAATGATATGACACCTTATCAGAGTGCCGGACTGCAAACAAGAATAAACCACGTAACAAAGGAAGAGGTTGCAATTCGCTTAATACGATTTTATTGCTTGACGTCTCCACACAAATACGTTTCAGCACAATGCATTCTTAAGTGTGCTACTCACAATGTACACGTCCAGTTAAGAAAGGCACATCCCTGCTGGGCGACCAATGATAACACAAGTGTCATACAAGGCATCACCAGACCAAACCCCAAATAAGTGGTTTTACACAGTCATAAAATATGAAGCATAACACAAGTAATCGATCATATGTATACCATGTGACATCACAGAAATCAGATATCTGGACCCCACGCACATTACCAAATGCTGGGCTTCCTCCCTGGCGATGCCTCGCCACGCCTTTACTGCAGTTGTCAGGTGACGTGGCCATTGAAAAACATTCTGTAACACTTTACTTGAAGGTCTCATCTATAGTGTAATATACCTGCATTACAAACCATCAATAATGCATTATTATGGTCGGTATAAGAATTTAAAAAGCATTACAACATCTTCTACAGGCAGTCATAAAACAATCAAATATCAAAAACTTGTATTCAAAATATCGTGCCAGTTTATATAAACACGTTTCAGCCTCTCTACGACGCTGCTGTTTTCTGAACATTCCCCAGTAGGGGGAGCAAGGGAGCAGAACGTTTTCAGGAGACTAGCTATTGGGGAAGTAACCGTACTAATTTCAGCTGCAGATTGCAAAGTAGGGAGGTCAAACCCAATTACGCTTTAAATCCCTTCTTATATCCATTTCTCCGTATTCTTCGCCCGCGCGTTTAATATTTTAAATGGTCAAGATGGTCAAGAGGATGTGCATACAACAACTGTAAAAAAAATAATATGAACAACGCGCTTTGAACATTGTCATTTTAGGGCAAATCTAGACAGTTTATGTGCGTCTTCCTCCATATGTTATAAAGACCACATAACGTGTAAAGATAAGTGAAACCCATAGAGGAATGCGTTTATATGTTTTTACGTCAACTTGTTTGAAGAAAAAAATATGTATTTAGTAAAACTCTTAAAATATACAACGGACGGTAGAAGAATTTACGTCTCCCCGCATTTTTTTAAGTTTCACAGGGGGGAGGGTAGGACGCAGCGGACAGGAGCGGTCTGGTGGGTCTCTAGGGGGTCTGGAGGAGACGTCTCTGGGGGAAAATGAAGACAGCTTGTCAGCTGCGCAGTCATGGTGCTGTGATATGGAGCGCAGGTACCACTCAGGCTGCAAAGCTGCTCCGAACAGGAGAAGCAGAGCGAATTTAGCATCCAGCTCCTCCAGCGCCGCATCATGTCAGCGTGACCGGCTAAGACGGGCCGTCCGAGGCGGTGCGGTACTATAGGAGGAAGGTTTACTCACCGTCAAAGTGAACATGACTTATTGATTTTCATGCTTTTGAGGGGGGCTTCGTGCATCATACAAGACGCCGGTCTGGGTGTAAAATACCTCTAGAGCGAAATAAACATCTCGCACAACAGTATACATCTGCTTAACTTCCACATCCCTGGGCGATTGCTTTCAAGGGCTGCGATGCTGCGTCTTGTTGGTGCGTTCCTAGGTATAAACCCTTGGAATTATTTAATCTTATGTGATGTGCATAATGTATTATTTACTGGCCTTATCCACAGAGATTTGATCTTCAGGCTATGTACTCCATTGGAGATATACAGTTTGTTCAAAGAAATATATGTGAATCTTTCTCAAAAGCTGAACCAGTGATTTTGGCGCATTTCTTATCATTACAACTGTAAAGGAGCACAATGAAATGGATTTATATCTTACTCTTATACAAACGATATACTGGTCATCCATTGTTCACAAAAAATGGACAAGTAGGCGTTAAGTCAGTGCATTCTTATATAAAGACTTTTGTTCTTCGGTGTACCCTCAAGGGTCACGTATTCTTACCATTATTAACTAATTAGTTAACTGTTAACTAATATAGTGCCTGAATGGAATACATCTGTCATGATTGATTACTGGTGAATGAACATGGGATATGGGATGTTCATAACTAACACTTAGTTACTGGTTAATTAATGCATTAAGTAAGCGTGTACTGCCACATTATTAATGTCCCTCAAGTAAAGTGTGACCAACTTCAGGATATTAGACTAGAAGTAATTCGCCGTAGTCAATTATCCAGGGCTGTGCGTCGGCTGTTATCTGCGAGGCTTACTGTACAATCCACATAATAAGCGAGCCAGTGGCAAAGTGTGAGTGTTTATGTGAACATAGAATCAGTAAATAATGGCTTCCTTTTAAATGTTCCCAGTAAGTGCTAGAAGAGAGCGCAGAGGGCATGAAAATCCCATTCAGGTGGCCTTTCTGAATGGGAAGAGAGATGAATTTCCGATTACATATGCCGGCGAGATAAGGGCAGCTTCACATCATTAAAGGTGTTATTCAAACGTCCTTTTCCAATGAAGGTGACGCACATTTCCAGTCAGTTCCTGTATTCTGATTGTGCTAGTAATTGAATTAATCTCGATATTTGAAAATACGCAGAAACGAAACGTTTCCAGAACTGTTAAACATCCTAGTATGACTCATAGAGGCTTTAGTAAGAAGGGAGTGGGGGTCAGACACTGACAGACAGTGAATACGAGAGAGAGAGTAAATGACGCTGTGCAGGTTATTTGTAAATTCAATGCTCCGTTGCTACCATTCAGTTTACTTGTCGTTGTATGCGCTAGTTTATGGAAAAGATATACTGCCTTTCTTTTCTATATACCTCAGTGTCCATAAACCATATTTACGGGCAGCCCACGTGGATTGGATTTTTTAACCTGCTTACTGTGAAACTTTAGTTCCTTAACGGCTGAGACAGTGCGTAAGATGTTCCTTATTCGATTTTTGGAACATATTTTATGTTTTTTATACATTGCTATCAACATTGATTATAAATAGCTAAACGGAATCTATTTAAGAGCGACCCGCCCTCTTAATTCTGTGTTTTGCTCACACCGAAGTCAGTGACAGCGCGAGATGATAGCCTATATAAGGAGGGGGGCATCAACGTCTTCCTTCTTCTAAGTGGAAAAAGTAAAAAAAATAAATAAATTGCACATTAATTATCATAACGATTCACGCAATTCTGCGACCTACTACTAAAATTGTAATTGCGTAACATACGGCTATTTAGGAACCACGTCACTAAGAGTCAATGGAATGAATGGGGGAGTGGGGTGGGGGGGGCACCCAGGAACCCTTCCAATTTCACTGGCTCAGCCACTGACCTGAATGAACGCTGCTCATCTTTATTCATCCACCCCCCCCCCCCCATTCTTTTCCTGCCCACCCGTTGGAAAAAAAAACAATTTTATTGGCTATAAATAAATATAACATGAGACTTACTCAAAATAACAGCTGCCCATCCCTCCCCAACTTCCTGTCTAACCCCCCCCCCCAAGTTCAATTTTGGCGTCAGGGAGAAAACGGGGGGGTGGGGTTATGGAGAAGGAGGAACAGCGAATTGATCTTGGCCGCACGCAGACCTGCGCGCAAACCGGAATAATTTCTGCGTTGGTATTCGAGTAAACGGGGTTGCCATGGAAACCCGAACACCCACAGTGTACTACAAGTAAAATGAAATAAAAATGTTCCGATAATCATTTTCATTGTGCGTGTGTGTATGGGGAGGGGGTAAGTATATCGGAAACCCCAGAATATTCTGCCGCCACCATGGACATGCCCACCATCTCACGTTTAAGAAGGTTTTGCATGTGAACGGTATAGACGGCTCTTTTACAATATACTATACATTATTGGCATGGTACAACTTAAATAGCTCACTATGTGTAATAAATGTCTCTGTGAAGGACAGACATGCTACCCAGGGCGTCCTTCGCGTTATGCCCTGCACCTCCTGACATACTGTAGCTTCCAAGCCGTCACTGAATAAACACTTATGGGAGATGTATGGATGGATATATTTAGCATTGGGACAGTGAATTGATTATTCCAACTTGTTTTATGTCAGCTAACCCCTAAAATTAAATGGGTAATAACAGGTGCATAGCCAGAAATTAATTTCAGGTGGCATTGATCCTGCTCTTTAGATTCGCCTGATTGGGGGTGGAATCCTGGTAGATTTTATCGGGGGGTGGAGGGGGGGGAGGTGTCAAACCAGTAATTTTACAACGTGACTGTACATGCCAGTTTCACTTTATGCCCACATTGGCACCCTAATTGGCAGTCAGATGAGTTTTGACCTCTGCCGTTGCAGTACCGTGGACCAACAGTAGGTGGAGATATGACCCTATTCTGAGACACCAATCTGGCCACGTACAGATCAGTGCTGCGATTCTTCTTACGGGTCGCAGATCCGTGTTCTGATCACTCTCATTGGTCACATGCAAATTAGTGCCGTGATATTTCTTATTGGTCAGTTATAGATTAACATTTTGATCTTATCTTATTAGTCATGCAGTTTAAGGTAGATGCAATAATAAAATGCTACAACAGGCAGCTCCGCCCTTGAGATTTGTAGGACTTGAGTTGGAGTTGAATGAATTCATTGTGAATTACGTTGCCTACTTTTGGAGTGAATGGGGCAACTCTGCCAAGAAGGGCAGCGTGGGAGTGTAGAGCAAGGGTGAGCTGCTTGTCCACTCTGATCATATTAAGACTTTAATAACAGGTTCTGTGTTCAATTCACGCAGCTTTAGTCCTGAGTATTAGACCAGTGGCGTCTGCATCAGAGATGCATCAGCGGCATCTGAATCTTCTAGATCCATAGCTTATGCAATTTTTACAACATCAGTGCCTAATTACTTTATCAAAATAGTTCATTGAATGACGCTCTTCATTACTCATGTGTTAATCATGTGCTAAAAGACATTGTCTGAAATCCCAGCATCCAGTTTTGACATTGAGGGTAATGGTTATAACACCCTTAGGCTAGAGGAACAGTTGGGCAGTTTGGACCCCAGCATAAACCGGGCGAGGGTCACACACCCACGAGATTGAGTTGCATTAACGAGGTATGACATCAGCCATAACACAGCTTTCCACAAAGGCACCAGGTGAGCCCCATGGGTGGAGCTGTGTATCCAAGGCAACCTGGTGAGGCGATGACAACCCCCTATTAGGAACCTGTTTTATCCCTGAAAGTTTCTGGGCAGGCAAAAAGACAATCAATCTTAATGGCCACACAGCGATGGAAACAAAAATACGTTTAAAAGGCAGGGAAGCTTTTGAGACAACAGCTTGATTCGTTCCCGCCCACCATAGTCAGAGAGAGGAAAATAACAATGATTATTTAAAAAAAAAAAAACTTTTCATGAAGGATGTTTTTTTCAGGAAGAAGAAAGGTAAGCTTAGGATAGATTTTTTGTCTTTTGAATTCTTGGTAAATTGTATTGATTCATGAATGTTCTGTTTGTTCACCAATAGTTTTGTGACAAAAGCAGGTGTCTGGACGGGAATGGGAGGAGAGAGCTGAGATTGGGGGGGACGGACGGACAAAATGACGTTTATTCCAGGCACGGTCCCTCGATAAGTGGATTTCATAATTGCCTGCCTTTGTTTTAAGAGCCCTTTCGCGTTCCGGAACGTCCATGTAACCTAGGAGACAAAATCCAGCCAATTAATAGCCTCTGCATAGAAGAGGGGAGACATCAGGAGACCAAAACAGGCAGGATCACATGGCCAGATGCACAGAGGCTCCCCAAAGGCTGTCAACTAATGCTTTCATTTCTGCACTGGCTTCATAGATCCGTAATTTCTGAACTTGGTTGCCATGTCTTCATCCTGCATTCGATTGAAATACATATGGTAATTGGGCCTATGTTGTACTGTGTGACAGATGTCTATTATGCCTCTTGGCATTGAAGCGTAATTAAGATAACTAAGTGAAATGTTCCGATTGCAAATTCTTAGTAATATTTATGTGATTTGTGTGACATAACTGCAGCACAGGTATTTTAAGTACGTCTTTTGCATGGATGTTTTTATGTATTTATTTCCCCAGCTCAGCCTTATCATGTCTGTTTGATAGAGCTGTTTGTGTGGATATGAGAGTGTTTGAATACTCAGGTGTCGTGGGCGTCGCTTGAGCGGTAATTAAGATCCCTTTCAAAGTTATGAACCATGTTAAGTAAAAGGAGAATGTTAAAAATGGAAACTGAATTTAAGAAGGGAAAGTAAAGCTTATCCACATTCATGTGTCTTTTCTATTTTTCCCTCTCTTTCCACTCCTCTGCACAACTTTCCGTATGACTTTGTGCTGATACCTTATATTCAGCTCAGACTGTTCTCTATGCACTGCAGCAATGTGCCTCCTGGATCTACGGAATGTTCTAGCAGACCCCCTCCAGCTCGGTGCAGCTTCTCCTTCTTGTTTTACTCCCCAGGATGCCATCGCTTATCAGCCGTTATTCGTTATCTGTTTGGCGTGGTCGAGACTAGCAGGGACCTGTGTGCAGCAGGATCTGGCTGGCTAACAGCCACTTAGCTGACGGTCACTGGGGGTACAGTGTCGTCTCTCAGGTGATGGTGGAGAACATTTTATTATACTATGGAATGTTTTATTGGAAACCTTCACTCATGTCTGATGTCATTGCCTGCTGTTTAATGTCTTACTGGCCGATTTCACTCATGTCTGATGTCATTGCCTGCTGTTTAATGTCTTACCGGACGCCTTCACTCACATCTGATGTCATTGCTTGTTGTTTAATATCTGATTGGACACCTTAGCTCCTATCTGATGTTATTGCTTGTTGTTTAATATCTGATTGGACACCTTAACTCACATCTGATGTTATTGCTTGCTGTTTAATATGTTACTGGAGGTCGCTTACATCTGATGTCATTGCTTCCTGTTCATTGGCTTATTTGGACACATTCACTCACATCTGACGTCATTGCTTCCTGTTCATTGGCTTATTGGACACATTCACTCACATCTGATGTCATTGTATTTAAAATTTCCTTCCTTTGTGTATGTAAATAAGTGTTCTACTAACTTGACTCTGAGAGAGTTCCGCACAAGAATTCCAGTGTGCCTGGAATGTTGGTTTTATGCACAAATGGCAAATTAAAATCTTGTATCTCGTATTTGGACACATTCACTCACATCTGATGTCATTGCTTGCTGTTTAATATGTTACCGAAGGCCTTCATTCATATCTGATGTCATTTCTAGCTAGTTAATGTCTTACTGGAGACCTTCACTCACGTCTGATTTCATCGCTTCCATGTTGCATAGCTGAACCCTGTGCAGTTGTGGACAATGTAACGCTTTCATTCACGGTACCTTTTTCAAGTATCTGACTGCCATGGATATGCAACCCCAGGTCAAGGAGAATTGTCACCATGGCCGCACGGAGAAACATCTCCTTATGTTCTCCAAGATATTGCTGCTGGTGCTGTGACGGTAAACAGGCCAGCAGGGGGCGCCCCAAGGAGCAGGCACGAGTTGACGACCCAGCACTCTTCCCCATTCTTCTGACATCTGCTCCGCTGCTGTTCTCCCACGCCTTCGTTTCTGTTCTGCTGAATCTGGCTCTTCTCTCCTGCCTTGTTTGTCCGCCAAGCCTTTTCCATTCTGTGCATATTTACTCTGCCCATAAAACCCTTGAACTAAATTGCTTTCGGGCTTTTGTGGTGTTTTGGGAGAAGCTGGCTCCTGACAGCTGATACTATCTCCGGTGACTGAATCGTTCTCATTTTCCCGTTTTTAATTTTAACTGACAAACAGCTAATTCCACACCCCCACCCCCTAATACACTCAAAACATACACAGTGTAAGACATTCATGCACTCCATCAGGTGATCAGAAAAAGTCAGCAAGGCCACTGATACATCGCAATGGAAATAAAGACACACACACACACACACACACACACAGACACACGCACAGACACACACACACATAGACAGACAGACACACACAGACACACACAGACAGACACACACACACACAGACACACACGCTCCACTTCAACACACATTGCAAATTACAGACTCACATACTCCTTGTGAAATACGCACCTATACAAACACACTGTCAGATGCAAGCAAGCACACACACACACACACACACACACATACACAGAGACGCTGCAGTGCTGCACAGGTAACAGCGAAGCAAAGCCAATCAGCGGCAGTTTATAAAAACCACCCTGGGGACATTGCCATTGTTACCATCAGACAGGGCTATTTATGCATCTGCAGTCTCTGTATAATAGGGGAAGAGGAGCAGAAACGGGGGAAGGAGAGGGAGAGGGGGGGAAGGAAAAGGAGAGGGA
>JAODKC010000041.1:12048032-12075807 GCA_026777985.1 Mormyrops attenuatus | reverse complement strand
AGAGGGAGAGGGGGGAGGAAAAGGAGAGGGGGAAGGAAAGGGAGAAGGGGGAAGGAGAGGGAGAGGGGGGAAGGAAAAGGAGAGGGGGGAAGGAGAGGGAGGGGGGAAGGAAAAGGAGAGGGGGGAAGGAAAGGGAGAGGGGGGAAGGAGAGATACGCTTCATCCTCCATCTCTGTGAGCCTCTTCCTCGCAGATCCTCCTCCAGTGCTTCTCACAGCAGAGACTCACACTGACACACACACTGACACACGCACGTGCACACACACACACACACACACACACACAGAGGTTTGTATGTAATTATATCTTTGTGAGGACTCTCCATACACTTCTATGAGGGAAAATTCAAATCCCAACATTACGACCTTAAGCCCCACCCAGCCCTAACCTTAACCATAAGAAACCGAATTAAAGACTTTCGGCATTTTTACTTTTTTGATTGAATTCACAGATCTTTGTGGGGACCATTTTTCATTGTGGTCCCCACAATGTCAAAATAACAGGTTTTTATCACATTGTGGGGGACATTTGATAACATAAACATAATCCACACACACACACACACACACAGACACACACACACACACACACACACATGCACAGCCGCTCCGTCCCACTGTTCTGCCAAATGAGTGCTGTGAGTAATGATGGTATAAGTGTCGCTTCTCCCACAGGCCAATCCTCTCACCCGGCTGCTACCTGTGATGTGCCAGCCCCCCCCAACCTCTCCCAGCCAGGCATGGGGGCCTGTATCTCCTGGCTGGGTCTCTCTGTGTGGAAGGTGGGGCGGGAGCGGGTCCGAATGGCATTACTGTCAGTAGCCCCCACCTCTAGGTGATCAGCCCCAGAAGGCCTTTCCCAACGAACCCTCGCTGTCAGCACGGGGCATCAGCACGGCCTCACGTGTCACACGTGGGCCGTGCGAGCCGCCAGGCGCGTGCATCAGCGATGCGATTTGCTCGCTCCCTGCCGCGTCGATATCCAGCTACGGCATTTCGCCGAGACCTCCCACTGACAAGATGCCAGGGCGTATTGATTTAGCATTTCGCTCTTCTCGCCTTCGACCGGCAGGTGAGGGTGAAAAGTCAGGGTGCGGCTCGGCCTCATCAACGCATCATCAGCGTTCAGGAAGGACTGTGCGGGGTTAGCTAACAAGCAGCTCCCCCCCCCCCCCTTTACTGTAACACACGGGCTACTGGACCATAGCTGCCCATGACCTTACACTTGTTAAGGAGGAAGCTCATTAATCATCCCCTGTTCACTTCCTGTTTGGCTTCCACTCTTTACGTTCACATGCATACTTTTAGCTCACCTCTGGCCAAACCTCAGTCATCACTGCAAGCCACTGGTCCCTGAAGTTCTCTTCAACTGGGAGGAAGATCAGGGATGCTGGGAGTTTGAAAGTAGTACGATTACACGGTGTGCGTGCAAACACGTGTGCGTGTGGAGAGAAAGAAAGACAGGCGCTATGTGGGTGTGTGTGATAGAGAGATACTAAGCGAGTACTGGGTAAAGTCAGGCACTGTGTGTATGTTTACAGTGTCTGTTTCATAACTTAACCACTGGTTATTTGCTAAAGCAGATACAGATCTCAGTTAATCGAACGATTTATATGAACAAATCATGAGTAGAACACAGCGCAGCTACATTTTCTCTCTGTCTGTCTTCCACACAATTGAGTTAAATGCGAATCAATCTAATTATCTTCAGATCAAGTCAATTCCTTGCATTTGAACTCAATTAGCCTAGTTGGTATAATTTTTCCAAATTAGCTCTGCTAAAGTGTATCAGGACATTTCAGAAAGAGAGCGAGAGATGGATGGGAAGGATTCGGGGGGGGGGGGGGCTGTCTCAGCTTCCTAAGGTGCAGGACCTCTGTGCTAGACCAAAACCAATGGGATTCAGAAATTCTGAGAGTGATGTGAACGTTTCCCAGGAGACTCTTAAGAGATTCTGTCTGCGGTTCCGGAATGTGCGATGACTGCTCTGCGGTCGGGACAGGGTGTTAGCCAGCCCTCCTCCCCCTGTCTGGACATCGCAAGCAGGGAAGTGGGTGGAGCTGGAGGTGGAGGTGTTGCTGGTCTCCCAGGCGGACATCACGAAGAGCATGTGGGTGGACGTGGGGCGGAGGCGAGTTGCCGCCAACGGCTCTGGGTCCCAGCCGAACACGAGCCTCCCTGTATGGGGACGGTCTAAACATCCCACTTCAACTTTCTGGAGGTAGCATTAAAAAAACAGTAAAGGGTGAGTCTGCTGTCTTTGATCGCACTCCTTTGAAGGACCTACAGGGCATCTGTGCTTCAGAAGGAGAAGGAGGAGGAGGACACAGAACTTTCCACGCTGGCATTTCCTTGATGCACTGAGCGTGGGGGCAGGGCGGGCTTCTGGACCTCCAGGGAGACCTTCTGTGCAGCGATCTTGCATTTGTTCGACAGAGGCCGTCATTGTCCCTTTATTCATGGCGACTGATGGTCTGGGTGAGGAGGTAACAAAGTTATGGGAAACTGATAACGCTGCGAAATAAACTACAGAAAGGCAGGAAGCAAGGGCCACTGCGAAATCATTACAGAAAAAGAGAATGTGTGTGTGTGTGTGGTCCAGGTATACCTTACCTTGTGTGGACCAAATGTCCCCACAACATGATGAATACCCGTTATTTTTTTTACCTTATACCCATACGGGAAAATTATTTTATAAAAATCCTTATGGTTATGGTTAGGGCTGCAAGACATAGGATACATACATACATACACGCATACAGTACATACATACATACATGCATACATATATACATACATTCACAATATTCACACTTAGACATACACATACCTATACACAGTCACTACATGTACGTGGTCAAGCAACAAATCGATGGGCTAGGTGACCCTTGGCTCACCCCAAAGCAGATTCTGAAACGGCGACATACACATGCATGCATGCACACACACTCACACACACACACACACACACACACACAGAGGATAATAGAGCAAGCAGTAAATTATTTTAGGTGTAATATGGGCCCAGTCCTGTCATGGTGATTTATGAAGAGTAGAAATATTCTCATCTCCTGGTGTGAGACACAAAGCATAGAACAAGGATTCTCACACTTACCGGCTGCTCCCAAAGGACAACCTGAGTGAGGCAGACAGATAGACAGGCAGAGAGAATGAGACAGAGAGTGGGAGACAAAGACAGGCAGAGACATGCAGAGAGGGAGAGACAGGGATAGAAGGAAAGGGGGAGAAGAGAGAGAGATTGGGAAAGACAGAAAGAAAAAGACAAAGAATGTGAATCTGTTCACTTCATTCTTATAATTTCACTTTCCAGTTTCTTGCTATATCATTATAAATAAAATAAGTAAAAACTAAATAAAAACTTTTGTACATTAATTATAATGTGCTGGCAGTATTAGTTTCATATCATGGCAAAATAATTGGTTGATTTAAGGATAGAGGGGAGAGGGAAATGGGAGAAGGAGATGATGGAAGGTCTGCATTCACAAAAACATTCTGGAGGTCCAGTGAAAGACATCTCACAATGCAAGCTGCAGAGCGGGACATGCAAACAAAAGCAGAAAGCGGAATGCGATCGGGTGCTAAACAGGCAGCAGGGGGGAGGCAGGCCGGATCACGTTGGAAAATACTGAACAAAAATAATACAGAACAGGATAACCAGAATGGACACAGGCTGAGTGGGGACAGGCTGAGGGAGGATGAGGGGGCTGAGAGATGGAGGACAGACTGAGAGATGGAGGACAGGCTGAGGGGGCAGGCTGAGAGAGGATGAGGGGGGCTGAGAGATGGAGGACAGACTTAGAGATGGAGGACAGGCTGAGGGAGGACAAGCAGAGAGATGGAGGACAGGCTGAGAGATGGAGGACAGACTGAGAGATGGAGGACACGCTGAGAGATGGAGGAGAGACTGAGAGATGGAGGACAGGCTGAGGGAGGACACGCTGATAGACGGAGGACAGGCTGAGAGATGGAGGACAGACTGAGAGATGAAGGACAGACTGAGAGATGGAGGACAGGCTGAAGGAGGACAGACTGAGAGATGGAGGACAGACTAAGGGAGGACAGGCTGAGAGATGGAGGACAGACTGAGAGATGGAGGACAGGTTGAGAGATGGAGGACAGGCTGAGGCCAACAGCTCACTCTATGCCGTAACTGGAATTCTGGCAGTAAATATGCATTTTGACTTCATTATTACTGTTATTATTCGCATGCAGTGCTGTTGTTGCACTGCTGCTATTGTTAGACACCCATTTGTACCCATTTGTGTGCCTTTTGTATAATGAGGTCACAGAAGCACTTTAACTTCTTATGCATTGAAACCAATTCAAACAGCTGGTTAGAACAAACTATCCAGTTATGTCCAACATTATTACAAGTACTGTTATAAACAAGTAATTTAAGGGCTGGTAAATACAAATTACCCATCTATATAGCTCTGGGGTACTGAAATGGACCAATGTCCCCCCCAACAGACTATAGCATTGTGTGGCTGAAAGAATTTGGACAAAATAGCTGAGTAGCCCTGATATAGCTCATTAATGTAACTTGTTAACATTCATTTATTCCGCAGGTTATTTACTGAAGACACCCTGGCTAGTGAAAACTGCTACAGCAATGCCTTCTGTGGATCAGTATTAATTGTCATCACTCCTGAGGATGCGTGTAATCATCCTCACCAGCACTTTTGGAGAAAATAAACAGGACATTTAAGGATGAATTTTCATTGGACAAAACTGTAGTAATTTGGAATAATCATTGTAATGGTGTCATCATCATGGATGGCTGTTGCCTCATAACTCCAGGGTTGAGGGTTCGACTCTGTATGTGCGAGTCTGTTTGTTGTCCAGTGTTACGCAGGTCCTCTATGTCTATAGCCTGGCTTCCTGCCACAGTCCAGACACATGCAGGTAGGTGAATTGGCATCTCTAAATTGTTCAGTGCTGTTTCAGAGTGACATCCCATCCAGAGTATGTCCAAGCTTTTTTTCTCAACGCTCCCCCTGCAACCCTGTCCTGGGAGATGGATGGATGGATTATTTATCATCATTAGCTGTTATCGATTCTCCATTCGAAAAGCTGTTTCACATTGTGGCCATTCTGGTGGTCCTGTAAGCTTAATGAGAAAATTTAGAGCACAGTGGGAATCTCAGTCCAGTCCAGTCCCATTGGTAATGACCCAGTGTTCAGGCCTGCGGACCAGTCTGACCCAGTGCGGTACACTTTAGCCCAGCTGCTCCCTGCTTGGCCAGGCACTATGCGACTCATCTTAATGCTGCACTCCTGGACCTGGGAGGGAATGAGAGCCCCTCCCACACCGCCAAAAGGCTCAAAGACATGGACCAGAAGCTGTTTCAAGCAAGAACGCAAACGGCATCGCCTTGGTCAAGCCCTCAGATTCCCTCGTAACCATCTGAGCTTCTCACAGACCTGAGTGCTTCAAGCGAGGTCAAAATCTGCCATGAAAGGGAAGGAATCTTGGGGCAAGATGCTTGAGAATTAATGTTCTCTCACACGCACACTCTGTTCCCCAGGCAAATCAGTGTTCAGCTGAATGATAATTCTTCCTGTCATGTTGCCAAGATGTTATGTTATCACATTGTCTTACCTTCTCCCTTTCAGCACCCAGTTTTCATCCCTCTGTCATTCACTCTTTCCCAGTCAACACTCAGCTACCCCTATAACCCCATGTACTATCACTCCATTCACCCTAGTCACACAGAAACTTCATACTTCCAGTTTCACCCTTCCCTCCCTGCAGCCTTATACTGCTTCTCTGTCTGTTGCATTCAAAATCCAAGCAGTAATATCACATCCCCCATCACCTGACCTCAACCTGCATGCATCCCTCACCATCTGACCACAACCTGCTTGCATCCCTTATCACATGACCACAACCTGCCTGCATCCCTCATCATCTGACCACAACCTGCTTGCATCCCTTATCACATGACCACAAGCTGCCTGCATCCCTCATCATCTGACCACAACCTGCTTGCATCCCTTATCACATGACCACAAGCTGCCTGCATCCCTCATCATCTGACCACAACCTGCTTGCATCCCTCATCACATGACCACAACCTGCTTGCATACCTCATCACATGACCACAACCTGCATGTGTACCTCATCACATGACCACAACCTGCATGTGTACCTCATCACATGACCACAGCCCTACATACGTCCATCATCACAGGGACCATGAGCATGCATGCATCCCTCATCATATAACGCAGACCAGCACTCATCCCTCATCACATCCATTACTTGACCATAGATGCATTTGAAATCAAATTCTTATTTGCTATATAGTAGGTGAAATGCAGTATGTTTAGTGAGCAGTATGTCTGAATCCTCAGTACAGATCAGACAGCAGGCGAATGGTCCCCAGACGACATATCACATTCTGCGAAATTCCAAAGTGTGATAGATGCTATGCTATCCCACAAAACCACTGGAGCTATAGCCAAAGACAAAGAACGTTTCTTGGTCAGAAATTTCAATTAAGATGGTGGAGAAATTGCTGGCTCTTTATAAATGTCAGTAGAAAATAAAACCCAGTTACATGAGTTGACTAGAAGCGGTATTTTTAGTCATTGATTGTTTTTAAGTATTTCAAACTTTTGTAGTGGTCCAGCTATGTCACTGGAAAACATCTTACTCAGGCAATGTCTGAATGCACATGTGCTGTTCCCATGCATACCTATAGTACATACGACATTAACAGTTGAGCAGTAGCTATCTAATGAAATTCAGTACCTACTGTACAAGTACTGTAGTAGAGTTCAGACTCACCTTTGATTCTACACTCATCCTGCATTACATGACCCTGACATCACTCATCCCTCGTCACATGACCATGATGCTGCACTCATCCCTCATTACATAACCCAGACCAGCACTCATCCCGCATCACATGACCGTGACATTGCACTCGTCTCTCATCACGTGACTGTGTAGCCACATACACCCCTCATCCCATGCAAAAATGCAATTAAACCTTTTGTCATTTCCATATAAACATGACAAACCAGCTGGAAAATGACATGCAAATATGCTTTGAACATTTTCCAGGGCGTCGTTAACGGAACCACCACGATGGAATCGCTGTGCTAGAACTGACACAGCCATCGCCTTCCCCTCCCTGTCAAACAGGCACTGCGTGTGATTTCCATGAACACGAGCTCGTCTTTGGTACCACAACACCATAAATGTCAACATGTGGCTTCAAGATGAATATCCATTGAATTGCCTAGGTTGTGTTTGTTTTGAGAGAAACATGCAAAGACAGCTGAGCTATAAAACACACAGCAGGCTGAGAGGTGCCAGGGCTGACAAAGCTGGGCAAAAAAATAAGTCCCCAGGGTCACCTTGTGCTCCGGTAATTCGACTTTGAGTGACTTAGAGCAGTGTTTCCCAACCCATTCCTTGGAAACCCACAGATGGTCCACATTTTTGCTCCCTTCCAGCTCTCTACCAAGCAAAACTGTGGACTGTCTAGCAAGGAGCTTGGAAGGAGCTAAAACGTGGACCATCTGCAGGTCCCCAAGGACCGGATTGGGAATCACTGACATTGAGCAACAGAAACAGCACTGATCTCTAAGAGCAGTAAACATTAGTGCACTGGCAGGTAGCAATTTAAAAGGCAACGAGGCAGTTGGAGATGGAAGAAATGACCAAGCAGAGAAAATAAAAACACAACTTTTCCTTTCCTGGTTAAGGCAGGTTCACCAATAGGCTTCAGAAACAGGTGCATAGCTGAGACACGGGTAAGAACAGCTGAATATTTCATACTTCACAACCCCATGGTGAGACCACATGCAGGGACGGGGCCTCCATTTGACAAAGATCCTCAGGATTTCCCAGCAGATGGCTCATCATGCATCTAATTTACTGGATTACATTTTTGATGGAGTTTGTTTTTCAGAATGGATTTGGTGTATTTTAAAATGTTCACTGTTTGCAATGTAAGGCCCTACTGCTGTAGAGGACTCTGAATTCTCTGTGGCATAAATTATGGCATATGTCTGCTCTTAATGCCCCACGATGCACAGCGAATAGTAGAGTAGAGACAACTTCCCACAATGCACTATCATCAATCCGGCAGAGTAGGCCTGTGTCAGAGAGGCAGTGGTCAACATGTGACACTGTGCAAATGAGTCTAGGGTCCTTTCGACAGCATATTTGAGTCTTTAATGAGTGTGTCTGGGAATGCATGTGTGCATATGCAAGTTATCGTGCGGTTGGGTGGGATTCCGAAGACATGCAGTTATGATAAGTTGTGTATCGAAACGGCCCATTACATATGAGTGTGTATGCGCCCTACGATGGACCAGGCAGCCATTTGGCAAAAAAATAACTCATCAGCTCTGTATTGTGAGGATTCACCCCAGAGATTAAAGTATTATCTTTGAACATGTATATAATTATTAGAATCTCATGCACGCAGACACACTCGACGCTGACAGCAAATTCTGCTCTGTTTCTCAGCACAGATTAAATTGACAGCAGAGTTGTGACCTTTAAGCTGTTACAGTAGTTAGGAATCAGATATCTGGCTTGTGGGACGAATATAAAATTGCAGCAGGACTCTACAGGAAACCTGTGATGGAGCTGGGTTTTCGGGGTTTTCTGAGAAGTGTTACTGCAACAATCTACAATTGTGGAAATAGTGTAATGCAGATGAACTCCAAGGGTGACGCCTGATGAGACAGAAGGAGGAAGACGAGGAGGAAGGACGTCCCCTGAATGACCTCGTGCCTCTGTCTGAGCTTCTCAGTGTTTGTTTCCTTAGCTGGAAGTTTGGGAGGACAGGGGTCTGCGCAGCCCCGTTATCGGGTAGGACTTTCAGGGATATCCCCGAGCCAAATCCTACTTTTGTGCGATGAGAAATCCTGCGATCGTGAGAGAAACTTGCAGAGGGAAGTGTCACTTTGAATGTGACACTTATTGTTCTGAGACAGTGCAGAAAGCCCACCTCTACGATGACGCAGAACAGCACAACAATGCAGAGAGTGGCGTGGGCCTGACCACAAACGCGCGGGTGTTTAAATGCGTAGGGTGTCTGCGCTGGAAGATGGTTAGTAGGGGCGTATGTGTGTCCCGATGCTTATATGCATGGGTACACGGCTGAAAACTGAGCTTGCCCACTCCAGTGAGTCATTTAGATGGAGGGTGAGTACAAAAAACCAAACACTAACTTGGTGGCTAGTAAAAAAAAAAATCACGTCGGACTGCATTTTATACTGAACTAGTCCGGTTGGCTAGAAGCAAAAATTGTACCCCTGTGTGTGTATTTGAATATTGTGTGCAAGACCGAATGTGTGAGTGTGAAACAGAGCTGGAGGAATTTAATTACTTTTTTTACAGACTTTAATTACTCTTATCAGGCTGAGCCCCACTTGGAGATGTGAGATGCAAGTGCTGAAGACAATGAGAGCGAGGACACACACAAACACACACGCACGCACGCATGCACACACACATCCTGGACAGAGGATGGATCTGACATAGGATCTGCTGTTCTGTTCTTGATGTTGATGCTTCTAATTTTGGTTTTAAAAAAGGCAGTATATTTGGGTATAAAACTGCAATATAGCTATTTGTAAACAGACTCCAGAGCAAGAAAACATGCATTTTTACATTTGAGTATCCGGGAGAATGGTGACCTGCAGTTGATCAAGAGACAGGGGAGATGGCAGGAAAGTGGGACAGATGGGGATTACGGTCTATGGTGGGTAAATGGTCTATGGGAGATGGAAAGTTCAGGTCCAGAAAGTACAAATCCAGTCCAGATTTTGTTTCAACCAACCAGTTGAATATAAAGTGTCATAGTCACAAAGTACTCGGCTGGTTGGATGAAACAAAATCTTAGACTGGATTTGTACTTTCTGGACCTGAACTTTCCACGTCTGATGACAGGAGCTCCCAACCTTTCAATGACTGCAGAACGGCAGACATTCATTTCGCAGACTGCAGGATTACACACAGTTAATGGCAACATCATTAACATCACAGCTGCTTTGCTAACTGCAAGCCAGTTAATGGAAACAACATTAACATCACTGCTGCTTTGCTAACTGCAAGCCACGTTCTCTGTAATGTTGATCATATTTGCAGCTGAATGATGTCTTTTTTCTGCATAACTGATGTCTTTATCGTCATCGGCCCTTTTTTTTGTGGGTCAGCCATGAAGAAATCCAAAGTCGTTTGCCTTTTCATTTTGTTCGCATTTACAACCTGCCGGCTCCTCAAATGCTTTCAGAATTCATGAACATTAGGGGTCGTGAATTAAGGCCTGGCTTGAAAACATACAGTTTATTATTGGCAATTAATCAGCCTATACGTGTCAAATTAACCCCCCGGGGTGGAGTGGTAACAGTAAAGCTTGTTGTCTCACCCTTTACAAGCCTACATGTTTGTTTCTTTATTTATTGATAACACATTTTCTTATTTTCTTATTATTTCTCTCTTTATTCTGTTCATTGTTTTGGGTATTTTTTGTCTCGACTCTATGTTTAAATTGTATAGCCATGCTACCATTAAAACAAACTCCTTGTACTGTTTGTCCATGGCGAATAAAAGGAGCCGGTAAAGCTTTACATTAACTGCGTAATGCCTTAATTATGCATTCGTATAACATTAACTGCACCTTCATAATGCATTCATAAAACATTCATAAGCAGCATGTAAGTATACCTTAACATCATAACATGCCTTAACAGCTTTAATATACATTCATGACAACCATTATATGATAAAAACAAACATTATACTCGTATAATCATATAATGCTTGTTATTAATGTATATTAAAGGTGTTAAGGTATGTTCGGATGTTACGACACACTTATAGGCTGCTTATGAATGTTTTATGAATGCATTATGAAGGTGCAGTTAATGTAAAGCATTACCAAGGATACCAATGTGAGACTTCAGACGTATGTCATCCCCTCCCCCAAAACTCCAAGTGTTCCGCGGCCCAGTAGAATGCTGAACTGTGGCCCCTGATCCTCAGTATCAGCACTGATGAAGCGCATGTACAGAAAGAAGGTCTGAATCCGAAACACCGTCACCCAGAAGCACATTCTGCCTTCCTGGACTGCCGCCTGTTTCTTTAAAAGCTCCCCTTTGATTTATTAATTAAGCCATTAAGCTGGGGGCACAGCTATGCCGCCCCATCCAGTGTCACGGTAAACTTTACCGTGTAATTTGTTACCGCATAATTGAGTAACTCTGTGAGAGATGGCTGATTCGCCTCTCCGGCAGATCTGCGATTAACGCGCTCGTCTCACGATGCCTACCTCGTTAATTCAGAGAGCCGCCAAAACGCCCGGCGGTTTCGCACCTGAACTCGCCGTGAAGCACGAGCAAGCGTCCGCCAGACAGAGGAGGCTGATGTGGCTCCACTCATCAGTCAGACAGTCCATCACAAACATCTCGAGGCCTTTTACCGATCCAGCTCATGTGAAGAGCAAATTTCCAAACATTTTCGCCATTTTTAAGATGAGGCCCACAGTGACCTAAAGTCAGGTTTCCTCATCATATGTTACAGTTTTGGGAATCAAAACTCATTCCTCACTTTCATTACATGTCCAAAATTCACAGAAATTTTCTCAAAGACATATCCCGTGGACTGAGGGAGAACAGGCTAAACTCTACACTCATCAGGCAGGGCTGCTGACGGACATAACACTCCCCCAAGGCTCAGACCCCCCCATTACTGAAATCACTGCATTTTTTTCTTGAATGCATGAAACGTACTCTCCAATGTGGAATTTGAACTTCCCTTGTTAACCCACTAATCTTGCCACTGCCAAACTGATCTAAATAAAACTCATCAAAATAAAAATAAGACCAACAGTATTATTTCTAAACTAATTTACACGGAATGCTGCGTGCCTGCATTCCTTTGACAATGAGGGTTAGAAAAAAATCCATTCTTTTCCTGTTATTGTCTATCTAAATTAATTCAATGCCAAATACCAGTCAAATACCATACAGTACCAGTCAAAAGTGAAACCTGCGTAGAGAGACAGTAGGGCCAGCCAGTCCCTGGAGTAATTAGGGTTAAGGACCCCACTCAGGGGCTCAATGGTGGCATCACTCTTCCGACCCAGGGGTTTGAACCAGCAACCTTCTGATTTCCCACCCACAGAGCTGCACCCCCCCCACCAAATTACATTTTTTTTTTTGCTTAATACATTTTTTTAGTCAGGGCATAATTCCATATATGTTATATTAATAGTTTAATTAAATGTCTTTATAGTTATTGTAAAATGTAGAGAATAGTGTAAATAAGCCTTCCTATGGGTAGGTGTGTCCAAACTTTTAACTGGTACCGTGACTTGTTAAAACTAGAACGAGAAATTTTACTGGGGCACAACAGATCAATCCTGGTGCATGTACCCCAGTGAAAGGGATCTAGGGAAGCCTATGTAATACAGCATGTTACCATTCACATACAGAGAGTATGACACAGCTGAGACTGGTAGGATCTGAGACTGAGATAAACAAATTAGACTAGGATGCAGGCAGGTGGCAGAGATGAGTAGAATTAGCTTTCGCTTCCCTTGCGGGGGTGATGCTGTTAGACCTGTGAGTCAGGTACTTCACCTAAGTTACTCCGGTAAAGCGCGCTCAACCGTGATTTGGGGAAGAGTGCCACTGAAACCTATAAGACATCTGCAAGGGAATTAAAATGTAGCATAAAATGAAAGGTGACGCAAGGACTAGGAGAGTGGAGGATCAGCGGGGTGGAACGGGGTGGGGGCGGGGCTCTGTGTGGGGGCTGGGCTGAATACTGATAGGTAGGGGAGGAGCTTGGAAATGAGCAGATCTGTGCTGGGGGGCAGAAGCTAGATGGAGCGGGAGAAGAAGGTCATTCGAAGTCAGTAATTACTGTGATTAACCACGATGAGTCCCCATTACAGCGAGTGGGGGGTGGGGGAATGTGTTGTTGTTGTTGTGTTAATCCCCTGGTGAGACTTTCTGGTACCTCTGCCACCAGCACAGCAAGCGGCTTTGCAGTCTGACAGGCCCAGCGGGATGCAGCCGGGGGATGGGGGGCTGTTTGGAAAGGAGCTGGATGGGGGGAGGCAGGAGGAGTGTGGAGATCAACAAGAGATGGATCATCTACAATTTCATCATTTAGCTTCTGACGGAGTTAGGATTTCAATCCCGCTACCTGTCACAAGGGTAAAACAGCCTTGGGAACTGAACCAACGGCTCTCAGGAAAACTCACGTTTCCAAGGCCTAGACTGTGTGACTGCATGAGTCACGTCTTACCACACGAGACCACAGCCTGACACGCGTCACACGCCAGGCCTCAGACAGCAGAGCTACTGCCAGCTTCCTGCAATTAGGAAGAAGCCCTTACTTAGAGAGGCGGTCGCCTTTCCACCCATGGTGTCATCATTAGCAATGGGGGTGCAGCCCCCAGGATAAGCGGCTGCTCATGCCATCAGGCTGCTCAAAGCGGCAGAGCCGGCTCCAGTGGGCAGAGGAAACAGAGACGTTTCTATTGGCCAGATATGGCCCAGGTCGAAAGGTCAAAGGTCAGGGGGCAAAGTTCCAAGAGAGCTGTAGTCAAGAAAAGGAATGACACCTGAATTGCACAATGATAATTACCTAGCATTCTCTGTTAGTATTACCCCCAGTAGAGGTCGGCCTTGTTGTGCTAATTTTATTAAACATTCTGAAGGAAATCTAACATTATAACAAAGTCCAGGCTTTGTGCCACCAGTGACATGAATTAAACAATAATTATGCATGCAGCCCTCAGAATTATATTTACTTGGAGACCTTATTGTAGATATTGTTTATCAGACAATGGCCCATTCACTGAACACCACCAACTGCAGCTACCCTTCCTGCTGCCATAAAACAAATAGAAACACTCAAATAAAGTTTTTGAATGAGACACATTCAAATTAAACACATTTAAATATTGGTCCGGGGACCAAGTGGAACCAAGTAAGCGAGGCGGGTGTGTCCCAGAGGTCCTCAACAGATTGCGACTAATCTAAGCAGAGAAAATGGGTTTCAGCGGCCAGCCGGAACAGCTAATCCCCGGGTGTGATCTGCAGCTCGAGTAAATCAAAATCTGCGGCTCGCCATCACGATCCGCATCAGTTTTCAGAAGAGGTTAGCTGTTATGACTCCGGTGGGTGCTAGGGGGCGACATACCGGGGCGTGACTGTTTGTCCAGCCTGACTCCCGCCACAGAGCAGAGCGAACACGACGTCAAGAGGCCCTGTACCGCCTTTGAAGCAGAGGGCCGCTGTGTTGGAATGGTCCGGGGCTGTTTCAGGGAGCAGATTATTAGGAATGTTTTCTTGCAGTCTGTTAATGGGGGTGTGTCATGTTGTTGAAGCTAAATTCAGTCCGAAAGCCACTTCTCTGAAGGTCCGTCACTGACAGGGACATTTTCTCAGTCTTGGAGGTCTACAAGGCTATTGGTACTTCATGTCACTACAGCGGGAAAATCTGCCATTAACGTTCACCACTAATGCTTAAGATTGAGAAGATTGTGTGGTTCTTGCTGCTGGTGTTGGTGTTCTTTGATGGAGGTTGTGTCTTGGCGGCACAGTTTTCAAAAGTAAATAAAACCAAACCAAAACTTTACTTTGGATAAAGTTGGAAATAAACCAATCAAATATCAGTCAAGTAATACCTAGCGGGAAAAGAAACAGGAAGGCAAGGGGCCTGAACGATTCACAAGAGAATAAAGGTCAAAGAGCTTCTAGCCTGGTCTAGCAAAGACAGGCCAAGGTCCTCGTTAGCAGGCTGAAAGGTTAGCGAAAGGTCTCACATCCTTCCAGAGGTCAAGTCAAGCAGCTGCCTGTCAATCGTCCCTCTCGATGGTGCCTGGATGCGAGGCCGAGGAAGCCGTGTGGGCGGAGCTTTCAGAAGTGGGCGGGGCTCACGAGGCTGACAGATATGCCCTGTGCATGTTAAGCTGTCTGTCAACAGATACGGGCACCTGCCGAAACGTGTGACACACACACGGCCTCCGCCTGCCAAGACACAGACATACACACCCATTCGCGGAACACATTTACCTTGAGCGCGCTCAGAAGCGCCAACACCTTCCCCGGCTACTGCAATACCGCTAGTCATATCATCTGCGTCTCCCGAGACCTCTTCACCGACTATCGATTCATTTTGTGAAGTCACTTGTCTCCTGCGTGGCTCCTGAAAGGTGAACGGGCTGTTTCCACGGGAGCGGGATTCGATAAGCACGGCGCTCTGGCGGCAGGGATGACGGGGAGGAAAGAGAAGAAAAGAGAAGGAAGCGTTGCCGTTGCCGCTGAGTGAATGGGCCCTAGGGTAGTACTCTGGGTTAATGCAGTTACCAGGGAAATTAGGTGCTGAGTGTGAAGAACACAGAGCAGGTAATTACCGTGGGATTCACACCTGTCCATGTAACCACATAAATCCTCACCAGGGAGTAGGAGAACCTGACGAGATTGAAGAAAGAGGACTGATTCTCACATGCTGAGAGATGCTCACTCACCTCACACCCGTCACATGCTTTTGGATTGTTTACAATCATAATGACTTTGGGGGGGGTGATCCCTTCAATATTGTGTGCTTTGTTTATTTTCTCCTCTAGCACCACAACTATAGCAGTGCACTAACAATGCAAAGGTCATGGGTTCAATCCCGGGGAGTGCACGTAAAATTGTAATCCTTCCTTCAGGTATAAGTTGCTTTAGATAAAAGCATCAGGTAAACTTAAATTCTTTGGCATTTTCATGTTTTCAAAGAATATAATGTTACTTGCTTGTTTACTTGAACTGTAGTAGTGTGGTAATTATGTGCAATGTTGATACTAGATGTTGTGGGTGTTGGGGAACTGTGTAGGAAAGGGTAGTATAAAAAATAAGCCATGATGTCATCTAACCCACAGTATAGGCAATAATGTCATCTGACCCAGAACCTCAGCCATAATGACTATGATGTCATTGTGGCTACAGCTTCAGCCACGGTCGCAGGTGGGCCCCATCTAGAGAAAGGTTTCCCTCTCTTGAGCATCAAGCTATTGTGAGCATCTGTTAAACAGACATCTGACAAAACATCCATCAGCAAATATCACATCATTCATTTGTTGCTTTGTTTATTTAACAGATGCTTTTATCCAAAAGCGAGACATATTTTATTAGAAAGCTGGGTCAGCTTGGCGTTGGCTTGCTCAAGAGCCTGATAGTGAATTCACTCTGGGCTTTGAACCAATGACCTTCTGATTACTGGTACTGGGTCCTAACCCACTGAGCCATACACCACCCCCCCATTAAGCTAAAGAAAGTTCAACTTCAGGCAAAAGCAAACGATCTTCAGTCGTTCTTCAGTCAACTGCTGTGCTGCTGTTCTTTCACTTATTAACAAATGTCCCTCATTTGATCACATATAAATATTTCAGTACATTTCTTTGCTGCCTTGCAGCTGAGTGACAGCTGGGGTGATATTTAGCGCAGTGAGGCAGTGCCTTCTGAAGGGTGTAAAAGTGGTTCTCTGAACGGCCCTGGAAGCGGCACACTCTTAGTCACACCCAGCTCTTTTAGCGGCTCTCCATCTGCTGTCCCACTGCGCTCCAAGATTCCCTGCAGTTTGTCAGCTAACCAAGTTGCTGTGAGCACGCTCAGTCTCCTGGGGCAGTGCACAGTGGGCTTGTGCACCCCCCTTTCATTTCCCCCGAGGAACATAGGCCAAAGTTTCCTGGTTCCTACCAACCAGCTAAGTTGCTTTGTTTCTCATCTCCTGTTTTTCCTCCATCTCCACTAATTTATTTTTCCTTTGTACCTTGACCCCAGCTGTTTTTACAATTTGATGTGCAAAGCATGCGGAGAGGGGTCAGGAAAGGCAGAGTTGGGCAGGGCGAGTCACAGTGATTCAGTTAGAGAAACACATGGATCAAAGCAATAAATGAAAAATGGATAAAAGTATGGTGGGGAAAGCACAGAGGAGATAAGGAGGCCCCAAGTAAATAATCCGAAAGCCACGTCTGAAAATAGAGAACACACAAAAGGAGAAAAATAAATTATAAAATATTTAATACCTCCCACCACAGAATGGCCAATTCCCCACCAAGAGAAAATCAGCATAATCTTTTAATAACTTTAAATAACCAAAATCCAATAAAGGTGACTGATAAGCAAAATGAAACATCGTCAGGCCAAATCATCCTCCGTGATCAGAGGATACCTTCTTGCTTTTCATATAATGTATTCATTAGGGAGAGTAAGGAGGTCGCCGATACGTCACCGGCATTTAAATAGAGATGACTTTTACAATGCTTCAGTTTTGAGGTGATGATTTCTGTCTGGGGAATATTCTCATCACACAGGGTCCTTTGGCTTAGATTGGTTCTTTATGACTGTGCTCCTCAAACGTCTTTGCTGAAACCCTCAGCCACTCCATATGTTTCTCATGATTTCAGTGCAGGTTTGTGTACACAGGTGCGTTTACAGGTGCGAGCAGAGGTTTCTGTAAACAGGTGTGTTTGTGTTGTCAGTGCAGGTATCTGTACACAGGTGCATTTACAGCTGCGAGCAGAGGTTTCTGTAAACAGGTGTGTTTGTGTTGTCAGTGCAGGTATCTGTACACAGGTGCATTTACAGCTGCGAGTACAGTTTTTACGTACTCAGGTGTGTTTACAGCTGTGAGTGCAGGTTTCTGTAAACAGGTGCGTTTATGGTGGCTTGGTTAGATTTCTGTACACAGTTGTGTTTACAAGTGTGTTGAGGTCTGCTTACCGCTGCGTCTGTGGTGCACACTTGTATGTAGCACTAAGTGAGTAGGTCCACTTATTTCTGAGCATAGTTATTGTTCATTTTACTTACATTTGTATATGTTATCGAAGTTTTCCTGGCAGTGCCCTATATTATTTTTAATTGATAATTTAATTTAAGTGAAAGAAAGTATTAGGCTAATAAAATGGTTAACCTGTAAATCCTAACAATTATGATTCATCCCTGGTGAGTGAGGGTGGCAGGCAAATGTAACTCCATGATCTGAATATTCATTGTTAACTTGAAGACTCGGGTGACATTAGACAAAATTTTGATCAGTGGTGGTATTTTTTTTCTGCTGCATTTGGATGTGCACATCAAACTTAGCTGTTCTACATGCTGGAGCAAGGATCGCTGATGTTCCCCACATCAAACACACCTCTCCCAGACGTCGCTGTCAAAAAAGAAGGTGGGGGTAGGAATGCGTGTGGGTGGAGTGGAGTGTGTCACTGAGCAGCGAACGTGTTCAGCGGAGGGCACACAGTCTACCGGCCCAGACCAGACGTCTAAGCTCACGCCTGTGTGCTGCATGCACTCTTTCACTGGTAACTGGTTTAACAAGTCGGCGAAGTTGGGGGGGGGGTGCAGTAAACTGTACTGGTGGAAGATGAGACCTAAGCTTTAAAACAGAAGGAGCTGAGCATCTTCTGGGGCGGCATTGGAACCAGCCGGTGTGTTCTCACTTCCAAAGGGAGGGCGGGCGATGGGGATGTGACTCACGCGGACTCCCCCACAGGGAAAATGTCATCGAGGAGAGAAAAGTAGGGTGACAGGCATAGGGGGCGGGGGAGGGGGGGGAGAAAAAGAGGCATTTTATACCCTGTCGAAAACTATTTTTTGTCAGAATGGTTTCTTTTATAGGTTTGACGGCTGCATTTTCCCAAATGACCAGGGGCCTGTTACGGTTTTGTAGGTTTAAGGTTCTGTGGCATCAGTGTGAAAAGAATCTGAGCCCCTCCCAGCGAATCTCACCCCCCGTCCTGAGACTGAACCTGCAAAACTTACGCCCTGCAAACAGACAAGAAGTCAATAGGTGAATCCACCCATGCTACGCGGTGATCATGAAGGTGAATGCTTACAGGCGATTGCAAAGCTACCACTTGTGGGTGGAACACTTATTAGGGTCCCATGGCTTGGTACTTGTCTGTAAAGTGTCTGTGTTGATCAGAGGGCCGTCTGCGATGCTGCATATCCTATTTGGCTGGAAGAGCTGAGCCAGAGAGCTGTCTATAGTGCTGAACGTCCCCTGTACTTTCATGTGGTTTCTCAGGGATCTGGCTGTGGTTCTAAATGGCCATTTAAATGAAAAAATCCTGATTAGTTGGCTGTCAGTGGTGCTGAATGCCTGATTTAATCAGATAATCCTGATTAATTGGTTGTCTGTGGTTCTGAATGTCCAATTTAATCAGATAATCCCGATTGGTCATCTGTCCGTGGTTCTGAATGTCCAATTTAATCAGATAATCCCGATTAGTCGGCTGTCCGTGGTGCTGAATGTCCGATTTAATCACATAATCCTGATTAGTCGGCTGTCCGTGGTGCTGAATGTCCGATTTAATCACATAATCCTGATTAGTAGGCTGCCTGTGGTGCTGAACGCCTGGTTCAATCAGATAATCTTGATCAGTTGGTTGTCTGTGGTTCTGAATGTCAAATTTAGTCAGATAATCTTGATTTGTCAGCTGTCCATGGTGCTGAATGTCCGATTTAATCAGATAATCTCGATTAGTCGGCTGTCTGTGGTCCTGAATGCCCAGTTCAGATAGTCTGAGCCTCCAGCTAGTTATGCTCTCCTCAACCCTAAGTAACTCACTTAATAGAAAAGTGGTTGCTAAGCGGACCTTAAAATGTGTTCATGCCCACAGCATGACATGGGTCAGTGGTTTCTTTCAAAGGCCAGTCACCTTGCTAAAGGGTACCATCCATTTGTATGGTCTATCAAAAGAATGTTTTTATAGCAAGACATCAGTGCGAGTCATACATAGTTATTGAGGGGGTGGGCCCACTCAATCTGACTGCTCCATTGCCTTTCCTTGCCATCTTGCCATCTGCTTAGACTAGATGGGGCACGTATGCATTCTGTTTTTCACCAATAAAAAAAAGAATTACACATGAGTGTAATGGGGAGATAATGCACGGTATAATATATCGCCATCTGTATGTAAGTTGCATCCAAAAATAATCCATCTATTTATCTGGGAAACAAGAGTGGAACATTATCCCATGACAAAAGCATTTCAAAATATGTTTACTCACAAAGTCTTGCATAAAAAGCAGCAAATGCGGGCCGTGTAAGACATGTATAAGGACAATTTTATCTACTGAGACATCATTACCCACCGAGACATCATTACTGATTGAGACCACACTACCTACTAGGCCGTCACTATGCACACTGACACCTCACTACACACTGAGATATCATTACCTACTGACTGACAAAACTATCAAATGACATGGTGCTCCTGACTTAAAGTGGTCAAAAATCCTCTATGAAAACCAAGTCCACAAATTACACATTTTTTTTGACACGAAAGACATATTTTGTCATACCTTAAAATATATATATGAAAAATTAATAGTATTCAAAATGCAAATACAAAAAAATGAATTTCACGTTGGAATGTAGCAAAGTCTCATTACATGACTGAAAGTAAATACTGAATTTTGCATTAGATGAAAGAGTGCTTCTGGCTTAATGATTTCTCTTTAATTATTTCTGCTGCAATACATTAAGAACCAATTATTATTAACCTGTGATCTCTGGCCATTCACACCAACCTATTTTCACCTTTCAGCTTTGCTATATTAGAAGACTGAGATATGTGTTTATATTGAAGTAGCATATTAGCAGCTAGCTTCCAAACTGAGTTCCTCAGAGCCAAAGACCCTGGCTTTAAGGACTACAACACCATCCGCCCGCTATGCACCACAGGCCCGCACACACACATGCCCGCTGGTCACTGATAATTACTCATGCTCGAGTCATTTGACATTTGAGCTTGTGCAAGCTAGAATGTTCACTTCGACATCATGCATATAGCAAAGGAGGGGACCAGAATTATCACTCTGATGATTAAGAAAGAATCTCAGCTGTCCAGCGAAAGGTTTCAAGTAAAGTGAGAGGAAATCCATTGAGCCTCAAACAATGGCTACAATGGAAGCAACTGGACAGCCTTTGGCAGATTGACATTAGGACTGAGGACCCAGGGAACGACGTGGAAACTGACGAGATCGAAACGCCAGCAACTCAAACTCCCACCTGTGCTGCCAGTTCAGTAATGTCCAACTCTTCTGAGAAACTGTTTATTTGCCCTTTTCGGTGGTTTTCAAAAAACGGGCAGAATTGTAATCAGCTCTCAGCTTTGATTTTCTTTCCGAGTACACTGTTGTAGCACACAAAAGGCCGTCGATACTAACGAGAGGTTCTCTGCGTCACTGCTAAATAGACATGGCTCGTCAGCACATATGCCCACGTGCACAAACCGCGGCATGCCAGGTCAGCATCTGGCCTACGAAGAAACTCAACATAACATATAAACGTGGCAGCATATCACCTACAAAATCTCTCCAGGTCCCCTTTTCCATGGCAGCCAGCCTAATGTGGGATAGTGGCCGGGAAGAAGCCCCTATTCCTTCGGGAAACGTGGCGGGTTGAGGCTTATCTGTGTACACCCTTCTCCACCAATCTGCCTATCACCCACTCTTCCTAATAACAGTCTCATGCTTCTTTTTTTCTGTCACCTGTTTGCGAAGCTCTCCTTTTTCTTACGTTATTTTGAATCAAAGAATCTGATTTCCACATTTGCCAAGGCTGCCTATCTGTCTGTTTTACTATCTTTATCATCCCGTTCCTGCAAACCAGCAGTGGTCAACCATTTATTTATAGGACACCTTCCATGTTCCCATCAACTTCGCCAGGTATATTGCTCGTGCGACTTAATATTCCAAAACATGAAGTTAACCACAAGAGAAAACGAGATCTAGAATGAGATCTGGGTGCACTAGATATGGGACCAAGTTGCTGGTGACTACGCAGCGCACGACAATTCCTCCACGGCGGGCGTGGGAGCCTCATTTTTCTCATGACAGCTTTGAAAAGGCACTTTAAAAGCTTGACTGCAGAACACGATGCGCTTCACTTTGACTGCCCACTGCCAGGAGAGCCATGGGTGGCTTTTCGCTCCTGTACTAGAGTAATCATTGCACTTCTGCAAGTTAATAAAAAAAAATTAAAGCATTCTAATTTAATTACACATACATCAAAGCTTTAATGTTCATTTAATACTCATAATTTCTTTTATTGCATTATTGCATATGTGAATTTTTCATACCACAGTGAGGGAGTAGTATGAACACTGACTTTTAATAGCGACTAGTATTCCTTCCTGGCTGTAAACAACGTGGGAGCTTGGGTCGCGGCATTGCTCAATCCCAGAATTCATAGCTAAAATCAACACGTTCAGTTCACTTTTGAAAAGGGGAAAGGAGAGGAACCATGGCTTCTTTGTTGATTTTGTTTTTCAAAAAAAAGCCAAATGGCCCAGAGGATAAAAAATATCCTAATTTGCAGTAGGCCCTATTTGTTTTATTTTATTGAAGGCTAATACCTTAAAATGAGGATCTTTCCAGTTAAGTGCACTTTCGATGGTTGTCAGGCTGCTTTTTTTAGAATCATTTGTCAGATTTTGTGAAATGCTTTTATGTTGAAACTGCTGTATTTGAGTCATGTGACACTGATACAAGTATCATTTTTTTTTTTATTTTATTTTGAGACTGTTTGGAATACATTTCTATATTGAATATACAGATTATAACATATTTTTTGACAGTATAAAGCAGTATAATTGCTTAAGCAATTTGCTACATTAATTGTGGTTAAAAGAAATTGATTGACGGCCCTAACTGATGCAGGCCTATGGATGCATGTATGCCGCTTGTCCTATGCAGTGATTTGAGTCACAAGTGCAGTAAAATATACAGTATCTGTCAAAAGTTTGAACACGCCAAGCTGCCTACAAAGGAGAGTCATAGTATCGCATCACATGACCTGGTCACCTGATCTAAACACAATAGAAATGATTTTGGAGGAGTTTGACCAGAGAGTGGAGGAAAAGCGGCCAATGAGAGCTCAGCATATGTGAGACCTCCTTCAGGACAGCTGGGAAAGCATCCCAGGAGACCACCTCATGGAGCGGGTGTAGAGGAGACAGTAGGATCAACCAGTACCTGAGGTAATTGGGGTTAAAGGATCAAGGGCCCAATGGTGGGATCACTCTGCCGACCCAGGGATTTGAACCAACGACATTCTGGGTCCCAATCCATAGAACTGCCCCCCACCTCCCAACAAATACATTTTTTGTTTAATACATTTTTTGGCCAGTGCATAATTCCATATATGTTATTTTATTATAAAATGTAGATAATATTACAAATAAACCTTTCCATTGGTAGGTGTGTCCAAGCATTTAACTGGCATTATACAAGAACTTCGACCTATATTTCAAATAGTTGAGGAACAGCTCTGTTCAACAACACATGATTTGAAATAAAGTTTCTGCACAAGAGTGTCTGTCAGACTGGTACCATATAACAGCAGCCATATAAATGCAACAGAAATAGTTTTGGTCCACACACGCTCTGAATAGCGATGTGTAGTGATGAACAGTGCTTGCAATCTGACCGTATATTTGTTCTGGATTTTGTTTAGAAACGGCTACACGAACCATTTCTCACATTTTAACACACCGCATGGAATGAAGAGGGGGCTGTTTGCATAGGGAAAGAACCACAAGCACAAGTCAAAACAGCACAGAAGTTCACATATGGAATATCAGTCAGTCATTTGCTGAGCATTCTTGGAGAACCACGGTGGTACAGGCGCTATATAAAAATAAAATGAATTGAATTGAAATTGCCAGCTGCACTCAAGCAGCGCGCAATCTTCTGCAGGCTTTTCCTGCGGCCTTTTTCCTCTTCATAAGAAGAAAAACTCCGCTGTTTTCGAAGGCCCGTAAAGCCCAGCAGAGGCGAGAGACGGTCGGAGACGCGGCGCGTTGGTATACGGCGGATTGCGGAGATTTTTTATCGGCTACCGTTTGTACTGAAATGAAAAGAAAATAAACAGGATTGCCCTAAATACAGAGTATGCCCTTAGTGCTGTCGGAGGCCGTGTTCTGTTTGCGGCGGACGGGCTGTGTGTTCACTCTCTCTTTTTTGGGGGGGAGGAAGGTACCTATATGTCTGTCATCATCTGAATGCCAACAAAAGGAATCACCGTTTCAGTTACTGTTTATCTCTGAATTCCCACTAGAAGTCGCGATTTCAATGCATAAATTGGATAGGTGTTATCCCACAGATAATTTATGCGCGGACTGCTTCGTATTTCTAATGCAATAAGATTCACCTTGAATAAAGTATGCAGCGGTTCTGAACGGGCCATCTGAACGCTACGGAAAACATACGGTGCGCATCGTCAGTGGCCCTTTCATGGACTCGGCACATCGCTGCCATCCCGAGTCCTCAGTGAAAAGCGAAAGCGGCGCAGCGACTCGCGGAGAGAGAGAAGGAGGGAGGGAGAGAAGGAGGGAGGGAGAGAAGGAGGCAGAGAAAAACAACGCTGTCTCCCCCGTCTTGTCCGCTGACAGGCGTCAAACAGCACACATGGTGAAGTGATTGAACTGTTGTCCGGGATCCTGAGAAGAAGGAGTCGTGGTTCTCCTTCCTCGGGTCTTGCTGTGGAGATGTGACGACTAGGACTACAGGAAAAATCAATCAAAAAAAAAAAAAAAAACCTTTTGCAACATGGAAACAAGCGAAAGCATCCAATTCTTTGTCATTCCTAGCCGTAGTTTGCTTTAGCCGGTCTTCGTCCATTTCAATTTGATTGCTTTTGAAAATCAGTTTAATAGCTTGCATGTCATAAATTTGTCCTTTACCTTGTCTCGATGGGAGCGTCATGATCGACTAACAAGACATTTCTCCCTTAAACTGGCCCAGCCCCGTGACTAGGGGGGACTCGCACGTCGCAAAACAAACACGCCTGACTTCTTTCCTATGCTGTTATTTAGAGTGATGCCAAAACATGTGGGTCAGTCTGGACTGAACCGAACTGTCTTCTGCAGCTCTCTCAATGTCAGCGGATATATGACAAAGTGTCTTTTATTTCCTTAAGTGGATATAAAATTGAATTTAGCAGAAAAGATGACATTCTGCTCCTCGGGAGATGTCTTCGGAATTTTCGGATACTATTTTCTGCACGGAAATTTATGGGATTGCGGTAATCAGATACAGTAGGCGGCATCTCAGAAAGCATCCAGATTCTCAGAGGGGATCAAGACTATAAATAAGCTCAAACAAATAAAGCACAAGTCACTGACCAGCTAGCCCGAAAATAATGCAACGCAAGCCTTAGCCGGAATATCTGACTTCGTGACTCTAAGAACACGCCAGACGGTTTGAAATCTCCAAAATGTTTAAACGAGGTAAGTGCAAAACTTTATGCTGATGATATAGCCTACCAAAATATAATGCATTTATCTGGGTCCTTCCTGTTTAAGATGTCTTGGAGTCTTAATACGTTGCTTACATCGCGGCATCGCAGCGGATCGTCCGGCTGTGCGGATGCCTCGGTTTTTGAGACTGAAAGTAGGCTGGTCACGGGCTTTTTTGGGTGGAGATGGGGAGAAGCCGGCACGCTCGGACCGGCGCTTTGGGAATTGCGCTGAGCTTTAACTCCAGCCAAAGCTGCCTGCGCGCTCCACGTGAAGCTAATGTTTATCAGTCCCATCGACCATTATTCCGGCGCATGGAGCGCCGGTGCCGCAGTGCAGCCGAGGAGCCGCTTTTTTGGCTGATATGCCCCACGCTAAATGATCCGGCTGCCTGATTTATCATCGCGGCGATCGAGCTATTCTCGGGCGCTAAGCGAGGGGAGTGGGATCGCGCTCCATGGGGGGTATTTCTGCACTTGAGGGAATAGAGGGAATATGCTGCTCTGGAGAAACCGTGAGTTTTCTTTGCAGCCTATTCTGTAGCGCACGGCGAGGAAGCGAACTATGCGTGCGACGTACGTGACAAGCGCACGACGAAACTTGAGAGAAAAACAACAACAATTCGTGCGGGCTGGAAATGCGCTGGTGAAATGGTGTTACACCTCGTGCTGAAGAAAGTGTTCATTAAATGATTAGCATCCGGCAGTACTGAATCTTAGCTTTGATTAGGCTGCGAACATATCCAATCTGCCCTCCCCATACACACACCTTTCAATCTACACACAATAAATTATAATTAAGATAATACCTTTACCGGTATCATGTGAAAACGATGGGCTGACCTTCGGGGGGCCTATATAAACGCTGCCTTTTAAATGTGTTACTAAGGTTTCACATCGCGAAGCACTATGGCACCATATAAATATTTTAGTACGTTTTCAGTCTGAAAGCCATGCGCTGTATTAGACTTCTCTGCAGTTTTTCTAACATGGTTGACGCTCCTCCAGACAGCGTTTTGAGCTTTAGGTCACTCGTAGATAAGCGTGATCGGGATTTTTACTCGGTTGTGACAGTTCTGCCACTGTGATTGTCATGCCGTCCCTGCCAGCAGGGGCAAAACAAGTTAGCTGACAAAATGATTTCAAAAACGGTTTCTGTCACTTTACTCTAATGACAGGGGAAAGGCGGCTTTCCGCTCCATAGCTGTTTCTTAAACTTCCCCGTGCATTTTTTTAAAAAAAAAGTATAACCTGCGTCCTTCAGCAAGACGGTCACGATTCCATACTCGTAGGGGCCCGGAGCAGCATCCACGTCCTCTTATAATACACGCCATTTAACAGACGGATGAGACAGTTTTCGGTCTGTCTGCGAAAACACATTTCAATGTCTTGAGGCGATTCTGCTGCTCCAGGTTGCTTAACGCGATGCGCGCTACCTTGGGTTCACGCCTGCCAGTGTGATACTTCAAAGTTGCGTCGCTCATTACACCTATGAATAAGTGATTTAAGTTTTCGTCTTAGAGAGAGATTTCAAAGCTTTATACATAAGTGCTGTACCCCTTACAACCCACCCCCAAAGCTTGTCCACTTATTAACCACACAACCACAAAAGCAAAAATACAAGATGGGTTGTGGAGGATTAGGGTTGCAAGCGTTTACGGGAGCAGTAGTGAAGTGCAGGCTATTGCTTTTAGCGGCCTTCTGACGCTATGATGCAATGAGTGCTTTTTGCTAGCAATCGTTGAAATCAACATATTGAGGACAGGCCACTCGTGCGTGTATGTGAACTGTGTAGGTTTCAGTGTGTGTGTGTGATGTTGGCTGTTCACACCTTTTCTGCCGTGAATATCTTTAAATACGATCATTGTGTATATACTCTGTGAGCTGGTCATGCGGTCGCAGTCACACATGAGGCGTGTTTAGAATGCAAAGCTGAACGAGCTTCATGGTGGGGCAACAGGTCCCATCCTGGCAGTGGCGTCACCAGGATGGCATCCTTTGGTGGGCGTGTTTGGGGATGCTGGGTGGGCACCGGTGTTGGAGGGGTCCCTTGGTGGGTAGTTGTTAAAAGGTGGGTGGCGACAGTGGAAGCTACTGACCGGGGGAGTGCGTGAAGATCTGTTGGGTGGGCAGATGACCTATTTAGGTAGGTACTGCCCACTCTGTAACTGCCAGTATCCAACGCCCCTGCACCCTGGCATTTGAGCCTTCAAAACTTGGGGAGCAGCACTGTAATAAATATGCCAAACCTGATTGAATGTTTGTGTGGGGCTTCTTGGCCAAATTTCTTTATGACCACTGGAGGATTTTGGGGGGGGGGGATTATGAACAAAGCACAGAGGCTACAACAGGATCTTGACTTGATTAGCGACTGGGCTGATACCTGGCAGATGAAGTTTAACATAGATAAATGTAAGGTAATCCATGCAGGGAGCAGAAATATAAAGTACAGATATTTTATGGGTTCCACTGA
>JAODKC010000041.1:12035872-12047932 GCA_026777985.1 Mormyrops attenuatus | reverse complement strand
AGTCTTCCTGTTCAAGTAGTGCAAGCTAAAACCCTGGGTTCCTTTAAATCAGAGCTAGATAAGATTTTAACAACTCTCAGCTATTAGTTAAATTCTCCCCAAATGAGGTTGATGGGCCGAATGGCCGTTTGTAAATTTCTTATGTTCTTATGTTCTTAAACGGCCAAGCAGTTCTTATATGCCATGCAAGCATGTGAGGTATTGGACATCCTCAAGCACATTGGCAGAGGGTATTTCAGCGGCTCAGTCTGCAGTTGTGAGCTAAAGTGTCTTCATGCTCTATAAACAGGTAAAAACAGAATGTGTGAAGCATTCTGGGTAACAGCAGCAGCTACATGCTAGAGCAGAAGCTTCTGTTCCTCCTCGGTCTCCAATCACCGTCTCCAACACGCGTCACGCGGCTCGTAAGGTGGAAGAGATTGACGGGGGCTTCGCCACCGGTCCCCAGCTAAACAGTGAGATGGGATTTTGGCATGAGTTGGTCTTGTCAGGTTCCTTTTAAACAATCTGTGTATTTTTGGGTGCCTACTAGGGTACGGCATCATTAAGAAGAGCCTAGACAGCCTGTCACTGCTGCTGGCGAGCATCATTCAGCCCTGCTGAGCTACACTTTAAACTCTTTTTAGTGTTTCCCCCACCCCTATCTATTTCCTCACACAGGATGTAGATAATGTGCCGTTTAGCGTCCCTTGACAAACCGGGGTCTGTGGCTGACCTTGCCATTCTCTCTAATGCTGCAATTCAGTCTATCCTGAACGAACCACATTTAGACCGTTGCCTTGATGTCAGTTGAGACGTAGCCTCAGTTACCACACCCTGGTCTCCCGTGTCAGATGGACCCAAACCAACCCGACTCAAGGTGATGTACAAAAGATCCGGTCATGGCCTCTCTTGTTGACCACCCCAGCCGGAGACAGGATGTACACGCCAGGAGATTCCGGGGCTTCTCTGCCAAGGGTATCCCCTCGATCCCTGAGCCGGTTTCAGTTTCACTTTTTCTTGAGGTAAAAGTGCATAGTTGGAGTAGGAAGAGGTTCAGATGAAGAAGTGCGCTCATCCAGCTATTCCAGCCATGCTCTGTGGACTGTAGCGTGTGCTGTGGACTGTAGCGTGTGCCAGTCCCCTGGTGAAGATCTCTCTGCTCTGCTGGGCTTTACGGTGTAAATACAGCACATCGCGGCTCCCCAACATGGCGCCAAACTGGGGTCGGCTCCAGCTTTGCTTGACATGGACCCGGGACTGGGGCAGAGGAGAGGCCGGGTACACCAAGACCTTAGATAAGATATGATCTGCGTTTCAAAAACACACAGGAAGATGATTGACTGGCACCAGACTTGCGTCATCATTCCTCTTTCCTCAGCCTAACAGAGTATGATTTACACAAAAAAAACACCCTAACAAAACCAGGAGGCGCATGGTGATGCGGAAGCATGCCCCTTCTTCTCATTGGTGGGCTGCTGCTGCTATGGGTGTGTCCCCAGCCTTCACCTAATACAAGATTCACCAGACAATATGCCTCTTACTGCCAGGTTAGAAAATGCACTTCATTCCCTCTTACATGTGCTCAGTGAAGCCTTTGATCTCAAAAGCCTATACAGAGCTCACAACTTCCACCATTTATGGATCCACACTGACATGAGTCAGAAGGACCTTTTTGAAAGGTTCAAAAGCAAACTTCTCCTAGAACCCGGTTAGCACTTGAGGTAATAGTGTAGGTATTTAACCAAAGCACTGTCAGTTCTCTATTGACTGCCAGACACACCAATCTCAAATCAAGATAAATATGTCCATTGGTGACAAAATAATTTGTATATCTTATACATTTTTAAAAACCTCAAGTGTCTCATTATGGGTCAAAATCTCCAAGGCTGGACAGCACAATTACAGGACCAGGACATCTATTAGGCAGTGCTGCTTATCGGGAACATGGCTTTTTATCGTATCTTCAGCTTTTGCTGCTCAGATGGTCTAAAAGCTAAAATGATTCATCATATTGCAATTATGTAACCGTGCAATTACACCAGAAGAATCCATTCAGGATACTGCAGGTTTGAGCTGGTCCAGCCTTCAGACCATACCTGAGGTGATGCTGAGGTGGATCCGTGAGTCCAGAGTGGAGGAAATGTGTCAGGGAGCGAGACACGAAGCCCTCTGGTTTAGGGATTAATGAGTCTTGCGCTGTACTCGGTGGGAAATTGGGTTGATGACGTAAAGCTGGGAATCCGGACCACATTTACGCTCACCTGGAAGTTCTCAATGGGTGGTCGAGACACCAGCTACCCAAACCTGTGGTCTGTAGACGGAGGCTGTGCCTTGAGTGGTCTACAGCCTCCTTTACCAAAGGAATTATACCCAGAGCGTTACAACATGAAGAAATATATATGATGTGGAGGTAGGAGCAAAGAAACCGACCCGACTGGAGATGCAGTCCGGGTCACATCAGCGTGACAGACAGACCTTCCAGGAGATGTCAGCTGTGGTCAAACCCTGAAATGAATAAAACAGAATTCATTCTGGGAAGGATGACGGCATTTGACGTGTAAACACTGGCCCTCCCTGCTCTCCGTAGCCTGTTTTGCTTCAGCTTCCACCACACTAACAGACCTCCAGCACACACGCCAGGGCCCACTGATTACATCCTGCTATCGATCGCCTCTCATTCGCTATTAGATACCCGTATTGTGTCCATGTTCCCCGACAGGTACCTGGCTCGAGGTAAAAGCTTTGCTTAACGCGTCGATGTAAAATCTGGCGGAACTGAAAGGACTTGTATGGGAAAATTGCTTTTCTGAAACGTTTAACGATAAGCCCGTAATTAGCTGAGGTCACAGTGCGCCGGTCATGGGGAAGGGGGAGCTGAGCTGGGTACATAGCGGAGGATGCCTGACGTCTCTTAGTGTGTGTGTGTGTGTGTGTGTGTGCGTGTGTGTGTGTGTGTGTGTGTGTGGTCTGCATCATTTCCTCCTGCATTTACGCTGGGATATTTTGACCTTCCCTCGACCCAAAATACCATGCAATCTACTCATTCCGAATTACTTCAGGAAATATCCAGCCGTATAAAAGTTTAAATGTAATTCTTGATCTGACAAATCATACTCCGCATTTGTCTGCGCTCGTGTTGACCCCGCCCACCCAAAAACTACATTTCCCACAAACCACCACACCCCATATCGTTCCAGTGACGTCCATTTCCTCCCAGCATACTTCTGATCCTGACTATTTGTACAACGGTGGTCTGTTTCTGAGCCCAGAGGCCTTCCATGCTGCGGTTTATGGGCTGGCCTTTTTTATTAATGACTGATTTACACCTGAAAGGCCAGGTGAGGCAGCTTACTCTTCAAATAACGGGCGCAATAGGGCCATGGCGCTAAACCCAGAAATGAATTGTCACCGACACAGCCTGTGGACTCTGGCCTGAAACGCCCCCTTTCTGAAATGGAGGCTGCACGGACAGGACACCTGAAAACGCAACATCAAACATATTAAACCTCATTTTTAAGCACAATAAATGGCCAGCTTAGATATATTGGCATGCAAAAGGGCTATGTGGGAGCCGTGGGGTAGCATGCTGTGCCTATGCTCATAAGGTTGCTGGTTCACATCCCATGGTTCATAGAGTGATATCCTCGTTGGCCCCCTGAGTGAAGTCTTTAACCCCCAAGCGTTCTAGGGACAGGCAGGCCCTGCTTTATGAATTGCACGTCATTTTACATAAAAACAAATGAGTTGTGTTCTAGGTCAGGGGTAGGCAATCTGGTTCGGCAAAAGGTTGCTGGTTTGAATCCCTGACCAGCAAGGTACCACCGCCACGCGCTGCTCCCCGGCTGCTGAATTGGCTGCCCTCTGATCACAATGTCACATATGGCTTAAATGGAGAGGAAAGATTGTGATGTGTCAACAATGGCAAGTAATCACTTCACAATAAGCAAAGGGCCAGTGTGTATGCAGGTTTTTGGGATAAGCTTTGGAAGTCAGGACTCTTCAGCCAATCAGTCCTCTAATTAGTAATCTAATTAAGGAGTTGCAACGAAAACCCGCACACCCTAGATAAGATTGCCTACCCCTGTTCTAGGTGGAAAGGCAATCCCCGAACCATAGGTGAATGGTCAGTGTCAGTGTAGAGGGGCCAAAGCACCGTGTTCCCATCGTCTGCAAGCCTTGAGCGTTAGCTGCTCACACAGCTGGATGAATTACTATATTGTGGGGGTAGCATTTTCCCCCCATGGGATTTGGAGCTGCCCATCTATGCCCATCATTTATCGACTAGCCAGCCAGATGCCTGCTGACAGTGTCACACACCCGGCCAGACTGCATTCAGGCAGAGCTCTGGGGGTTTCTCCGAGTGCTGCTGAGTGTCCCTGCTGCTCCGACATCCACCCGCATACTGGACGTGGGCTGTGCCAGCAAGGTGTCATGCATACACACACAGATGGGAATGTGCAGGCGGGGATGCGTGCGGTACACACTCACAGACACACACACAGTGACAGTTAAACACACGCAAAACGATACACACGCACAGTTAAGTGCATTAATGTCAGAATGTGACACCCAGGTGCAACAGAGCAGTGTGTGTGATTGTGGGGCTTATATATGTATTCTATTGTGGGGACCAAATCTCCTCACTACAAGACAAAACCCTGTTATTTTGTACCTTGTGGGTACATTTTGTCAGGTCCCCAATATAAACCTTAGTTTTATACAAATCTACGACTGCAATCAAAAAAAACTAAAAATGCCAAAAGTCTTGTATTCAGTTTGGTTACGTATGGTTAGGGTTAGGGCTGGGTAGGGAGTAAGGATGTCATTGTTGGGATTAGGGTTTTGCACATAGAAATGAATGAAGGGTCCCCGCAATGACATCAGTGTGTGTGTGAGTGTACGGTTGTGTGTGCCTGTGTGTGTGACATGCTCTCTGTCGGCTGCCCTTCCCTGAGAATCCTGGCAGGGGGTGCGGTAATTGGGCAGGGCTATGCGGCGGCACGTAGCCGCAGCCCCCGCTCTCGCCCTCCATCTCCTCCTGCCGGCACTTCAGCCCCCCCCTCCAGCTCCCACCCCCCCCCCAGCCCCCAGCCAAGTGTCCGGCTGCCTGTAATGAGATATGATCTTATAGTGTCAGGATTGAATTCCTCTAAGAGGCGTCTCGCGGGGTTTTGTGGGCCCCACCCCCTGGGCTGCTAGTGACAGCAGAGCGCGGGGGGGGCTACGAAGACCACTCCCGGCACTACTCACAGCATCCGCACTTAATGATCCCGGAGACACTGAAATTGAAGGGCACAAATTTTCGTGCTCCGATTCATGGACGATGAGTGCTTCCGTGTATCCTTACAGTTATACATTTACATGCTAATTAATATCATTGCCTATTATTATGAGGTGGTTGTTAGCGCTATCACCTCTGGGAGCAGGTTTTGAGTCTCTGTCCATTGCTCCATGTGTGTGGATATATGTTCTCCCCGTGTCATCATGGGGGTTCCCCCTGGATACTTCGGTGTCCAAAAACATGCCAAGGTTAAATGAAGTTACCGAATTGCCCATAGGTGTGCCTGTGTGAGTGACTGGTGTGTGTGTGTGCCCCGTGATGGGTTGCACCTGTAGCTTCCCAGATAAGCTCCGGACCCCAGTGACCCAGTATAGGACAAGCAGGTATGAGAGTTGGATGGATGGATAAGTGGGTCGGCTGACTGGTGGACTGATATTTTGGTATAAAGATGGTGCAGGTGCAAAGACGCCCTTTGAAATATAGTCAACGAAAAGCAAAGAAGCATAAGTGCCCAGCAAAGTGCTGAAGGCAGCCCCCCCATTTGCATGCGTGTCGGCGAGCTCCTGTCCATGGGGCTGCTGAAAATACGAGCCAAGGTCAGACCGTGGTGACAGACAGAATACCCACAATTCAGGGCCGGGCGGCGGCCTCCCTCTTCCCTCCGCCGCAAATGGCCGCTTTCGCAACAATTTACCGGACAATTTACAATGAATTGGCTTGAGAAAGTGGCTCATTGTGCCGATTACGGCGCATGGGGGCAGAACAATAGGAGCGCGGCCCCTGTGGCTGCTGTGATGCACTGCGCCCTGTCGTGGCACGTTCACCGATCCGGGGCCCTTTTTTCTTCAGCTGAGCTTCCCGAGGGAGTAATTAGGGGCCGGATCGGCACCACCCGTCTTCAGCCCCCTGTCTCGGGTGGGATTGGGGTCCTCGCCAGGAATACTAAAGAGCTCCGCTCCACTCAGAAGCGGGGTCCTGAGGCCAGCCTGTTCCAGGGGCTGAGGGCTGCCCGTTTCCAGTGCCTGTGCTGAACACCACCGAAAGGTTGCAGGTTCAAATCCCAGATGGTGTATTAAAAATGGATCCTCTTTAAAGATAAATCATCCCAATATAAAGAGATGGGATGGGGGGGGCATGATGACTCACATCTGACAGCAGAGATTTAGGGCTTCAAATCTCACCTCTGTTCGGCGTGTGGAGTTTGAATGTCATACCCGTATTGTGCAGGTTTTTGGCAGTAATCTGGCTTCCAGCCCAAAGGCATGCAGTTAGTCTACATGGCTGTTTTAAATAGCCCACAATGTGTGTGCATGTCCTGCAATGAGCTGGGATCCTATTTAGGGTGTAACCCTGCACTGTGACCCTCCCCTCTACTAGCAGTTGGGAGATTGATGGAGAAGCAAAGAGAGACTGACATTTCTGCTGATAACCTCACACAGGGTCCTTTTAGGTATGGGGGGGGGGTCGACATGAAAATCCTTTAACTTGTTTTAGGTATTTGGGACTATGAGCAGAATAATCATGCCGTGTTTAGAGCTGTGGAGCTGCCTCCCCCCATCCCCCCAACCCCCCCACACACACCCCCATCCATACACTCAAAACTCAAGGGATTGCCTCCTAAGCATTCGGGTGACAAGGTGCTCCCCGTCAGATGGGCACGACAGGGGTCAGATATCTAGGGGGTGATTTATGGGGCATCACACCTGTACCACTGCGATCCCAGGGACACTGCGAGCTCAGGGACACTGCGAGCTCAGGGACACTGCGAAAGCAACAAATAAATCAGTATCTTGAAGAACAAGATGTCACAGACTCTCTGTGGGTGATTTTCCAGAGGGAATCAGGACAGTTGAGATTAAAAAAAAACTATACGGAGAAAATATGACATGGTTGTCCAAAATCCAGTTTATGTATGAATATAAAGATTTATCTATATTTACACCGAAATTTATTTGACACGTATGTTTTTTACAAAACACTTTACAAGTGAGGCAGATAATACGTAATACTGAAAAAATGTAGATGTATTCTGCTACATATTTGTTTGTTTTCTGTGGGGAAGAAGCCTTTCACCAGTCCTTCCCTGGTATATCTGTTCTCTTCCACTGCTACCACAGTCCGCCTATGTTATTTCCCAGTGCTGGCCACCTATGCCCATATTAGTTACCAGTGGGAATGCCAGTATTAGTTACCAGTGTTTTCTGACTTACCCCTAAGACAGTCTGGGATGTATTGGACCCACTGGTATCAGCTAGTAGGGTGATGTCACTATTGGGCCCCTGAGCGAGGCCCTTAACCCCATTTGCTCCAGGGACTGGCTGGTCCTGCTGTCTCATTTGTATATTGCTTTGGATACAAGCATCACCTAAACAAATTTAAAAAAAAATTCACACCACCCTCTTGTAGTTCTTCCACTGACCATTAGGGGTCAGTGCTATTATAGGTGCTATTTCTGCCCCTAGATTCATGCTGTCACATACATATACATTCTGGCTGACGTGATGGTCAGGCCAAGGCCTGATATCCTGATAGATAGGATGAGGCCCAGAACAGTCCAGAACAATGTGGACGTTTTTGTTGGCAACAGCGAGCTGAAACATTACAAATGTTTCTGATGAAATTATCGATAAAATCAATAAAAAGAGCCTTGGACAACTTCTTAGTGACAGCAGCCTCAACCAATAACCTGATATATAACAATCGTTCAACAGAGAAAATGTTTGGTTATCCTAGCAAAACAACTATAACTGGCACTGGCTCAAAATCCAGAGTTTACGCTCATGATATGATAATACCCTGAAGGGACTTTAATTTATCTAAGAAGAAAAGACATGTGTGCAAATATGAAATATGAAACTCAGACAGCATTCTACATCTGGCTCTACCGACTTTGTGTACCAAGCAACAACCTTTTTCCTCACATTTAATTACAATGTAATGGGGGGGGGGGGTGTCTTTCTTGGGAAACCTGCTTTGGCTGCTGTGGATGACAGCTTTAACTCTGTCGGGGGCGGGGCCCCAGAATGAGCCCAGATGTCATGTGTGTCGTGCTAGACCCCGCCCCCTCCTCCACAGTGAGCCAATCCCGTGGGAGCGATGTGAGCCCAGCTCATTAGTGGCTGATCTCCAGCTGGTGATATAAATGGGATTGCTCAGTAAACTATGAAGGGTAGGTGACCTGTGGAGCTGGGGATCTGGGGAGCTTTGGAGCTGCTCCAGTTAACAAAACCCAGAGCAGGGGAGGACAAATCAGAGGCGGGAGAACAGATAGATCACCACTAGCTGTCGTGCAATACATTCAATTACTTATTCACTTAGGAGACAAAACAACTTATGTAGCTCCAGGCAATTGCCAATCAATCAAGGGGACAACAGACGAGTCACTGCTGAGAGATTTTGGTCACGATTGAGCCGGGGGGGCTCATCATCAGGATCAGATTAGGATCAGGTTAGGATCAGGTTAGGAGTCAGGATAGGATCCTGGTCCTGGTTCTGGTTCTGGGGAGCGTGGCAAAAATCCAAGAGTATAAAACAAAGATACAGATATTGCAGGCACCCTGAGAAGCAGCAGGATTAGTGAATGTGATGGTGGTGGGGGTCTGCACGTATAAATGTCAGAGAGTATGAAAAATGAACAGGCAGCCACCTGGTCAAACCAAAGGGGCCACGCTTGCATATAAATCGGACCTGACCTTGAACATCGATCCACAAGCATTGTTCTTCTTCCCTGCTGGAACGTGGCAGAGGCAAAGAAACATGGAGTGAACCACCTAGGGAATGGTGGGTGGGGATTATGGGGAGATCGAAACCTATGGCAGTGCATAGCCCAGGAGCTCATCACAGAGCGCTTTATTATTGCATTACGGTGATGTATCCACTTAGCCGACGCCATTATCCAAAGAGACTCACACACAGTAACTGTTATGCTGGTTTATACCAGTGACCAGTTACCGCAGCCCTCGATAAACAGAATGAGGAGCAGGAGCTTCCTTCTTTGCATTTGAACTCCTTCACTGCCACAGCTCTTCACCAGAGGCAGTGCACTCTTTACTGCCTCTGTAGCTGGATATTAAGTGCAGTAATTTAGCTAAAGTCGCTCCCGGAGCCTCTTTTCTGCAGTGCACTACTGTTAAAAAGGACTATCGGAGCCCATGAGTGGTATATATATTTAGTACTGTTGTGTCACAATCTCTGCAGTGTAGTTAATGTTAGATGCTTTGCTAGGACAGTGTTTCCCAATCCGGTCCTCAGGGACCCAGAGCTGGTCCACATTTTTGCTCCCTCCGAACTCCCTGCCAGACAGTCTACATTTTGCTAGCTGGGAGGGAGCAAAAATGTGGACTGTCTGTGGGTCCCCGAGAACCGGATTAGGAAACACTGGGCTAGGGCAACAATACAATCTCTCTGTTGATTGGTCATTATTTCAAATGTTATTGGCTGAGGTTGCTGTCTCTCAGAAATTATTCAATGCTCAAACTTAAATGTTTGGCGGAGATACTTGTAATCCGTTTGGCTTGTTGTCGTGAACAAAAACGTCCAGTTGATGATATTTCATTTGAGTTGTGACTTGTGAGATGCAGTGCAGTGACTTGTGAGTGCGTGCCCTGCTACCTGCTGCACTGTCTGTTGCGCTGAAACATGCACATACAAGGTCGTACACACACAGATCATTAAAGCGTGCAAAGAACACAAACACATACACATGATACATATGTGATATTCCTGTGAAGATATATCATCTCCTAGCTGGCTGGCCATAAGTCTGCTGTTTTAACTGGGACAATTTGTGGTTAAGGATACAAGAACATGACCCTTCTGCCAGGTGAACAGAGCACAAATGTGTCCCTGTAACATTAGTACTACTTACACAGGTAATCTGATTTCCCAAAGCACTTCCTGTCAGCTGACATTTGAGCTCCCTGCAGCTTATCACTGCCCTAATCTCACTAATGTTTATCCAGCCACACTATTGATAAATCTCAGTATTTTAGGGCCCCTCCCAAAAGAGGCACCTATTTTGTGATTAGAAGTGGGGGGGCAAAGGGTTGGAAGAACTGAATACCTGTTAATTGAGCTGGACTAGAATGGCCACATGACATATTCTCATGGTTTTGTATCACATGCCTTCCTGCCCAACGCCTGCATCACCTGGTGTATATGAGATCAGCTTGGTATCATGGGAAATGGAGTTTCAGTTTTGCCTAAAACAAACACTCTGTCCGGCCTTGACTTTTCAGTGGGAAAAAGATAGACACACACACACACACACACACACAAACAATCAACAAAAGACCATCCCTTCATTTCTATGGGGAAAACCCATCTATGACAACCTTTTTGATTGCAGTCACAGATTTATATAAATCTGAGTTTCCTCACTGAAAAAATGTCCCCACAAGGTCAAAATAATAGGGAGCATTTGTGGTTTGTCAGATGACACAGGGAGCCCACAGTTGAAGCCAGATTAGTAATTATATATTCCCATCTCTGTTGTTTTGCTGACCTGTTTTAGTCATTTTATGCCTGTAACTAAGCTCAGGTAAAGATAGGACTTTTCAAATCAGTATTGGGATGCCCTCATATAAAGCAAAAGCTCAGAGACAGATCTTCCCTACAAAGTAACCAATGGGAAGCATTTTAGCTGATGATTGACAGCACATGCACCCCCATAGTAGGCTTTGAACCTGAGTCAATAGGCACGGCAGACACATCTGAGTGCCATTCTTTTCCTTAGCCCTGCCCCCGTCTCTCTTAGCCACACCCCTGTCTCTCTTAGCCCCGCCCCCATCTCTCTTAGCCACACCCCTGTCTCTCTTAGCCACACCCAAACAAAAGTTTAGCTTAGCAGGTTTTTTTATTTTTTTTTGATTGCAGTAACAGATTTATATAAATCTGAGTTTCCTGACTGAAAATATGTCCCCACAAGGTCAAAATAATAGGTTTCTATTGCATTGTGGGGTCCCCACAATGTAATATATACATGACCACACACACACACGCACACACACACACACACGCACACACACACACAGTGCCCCCGTGGCAAAGTAAGAGATGTAACCTACTTTACAGCACTGTCAGTAGTCCAAGGTATGAGTCTGCATTTATTTATGTACACAGACCGGATGGAGGCTGAACCATGTTAGCATATTTTACATATGATTACCTTGCTGTAAAAATTGCACCCAGATCTCTAAATTCCGTTGCACCTCCCATGGGGAGCTATCAAAACAAATGCAAGGGAAACATTTGTCTGCCACGACAGGCACTGCTAGAGCTCATCACTGGTGTGGAGACGCCTGTCCAGTTACCCCCCAGTTACCATGTTGGGGAGGATTCCACCCACCTGTCGGTCACTGCTGTCGCAGCCTGGACCAGAACGGTAAGGATTTCAGTGACTCACAGCCTTCCTGGTCCCATATTGTGATGTCACCTCAATTAATGCACACAGCTAGTCTACCATTACCGAAATAGATCTGGTTGAAAAGCACTCCCCTCCCCCATTACTTGCGATGGCGACTGCTGCACTCACATCAGCAATCCAGCCCGCCGTTACCCAACATGCTGCAGCCGACACCGTTAAACACAGGATGTTATCAAGACACGCTTTGACGTGACGCACTTGGGCCGCTGGACAAACTGTGCCGTGACACGTAGGGTTACACAGCCATCTGGAGACGGCGATATCCCAGCATGCCGCTGGGTGACTCGCTTGTCAGCATTTAGGGGGGGGGGGGGGGGGGGGGGGGGGGGGGGGGGGGGGGGGGGGGGGGGGGGGGGGGGGGGGGGGGGGGGGG
>JAODKC010000041.1:11999394-12034382 GCA_026777985.1 Mormyrops attenuatus | reverse complement strand
CCCCCCCCCCGGCCCGCCCCCCCCCCCCCCCCCCCCCCCCCCCCCCCCCCGCCCCCCGCCCCCCCCCCCCCCCCCCCCCCCCCGCCCCCCGCGACGCCGGGACCCACGGGGATGCGGGCCGCTGGTATGAAGAGGACAGTCGTGTCGGGAGATCAGGTACCTATTAATGGGTAACATGCTCTGGATGTGTACAGAATGAGCACGTATGTAACTGTTTGGGTAGCGTAGCTAGAAATTCTGGGCCCCCTGATAAGATGTCATCTTGGGTCTCCCTCCCATTATATCCTTCAACATATTCAAAGGTGCGGGGGCGACACAGTGGCTACCTCACACCTCTGGCACCAGGGTTCCAGTCTCCACCATGGCTGCATGTGTGTGGCGTTTGCATGCTCTCCTCATGTCATCATGGGGTTTCCCCTGGGAACTCTGGGTTTTCCCCCACAGTCCAAAAACATGCTGAGGTTAATTAGAGTTACCAAATTGCCCGTAGGTGTGCTTGTGTGAGTGTGCCCTGCGATAGGTTGGCACCCCCTACTGGGCTGTTCCCTGCTTTGCTCCCATAGGCTGTGGACCCTCTGCAACCCAGAATCGGATACACAGGTACACAGGATGGATGGATGGATGGATATTTACGGGCTGGTGTAAAGTGCTGCTCCCCCTGAACCTGCCAGGGTATTTGTGTCCCTGCAAGGGGATGTATGTGTGTCCTGGGCTCTCACCCCCCTCTACCTTAAGCCCTCCAGCTCTCCAGATCACTGCCGGTCCTCTGGGCTGTTAGTGAAAATGGAGAAGTTGCAGCCCTTTTACAGGGTGTGGACTTATATAGCGAAACTGTCAGATTTATTTTACCTGAGATGAGAAATAATACGAAATTCACCAACCAATAAACACACGACCTGAGCATTTCACTCCTTCTCTGACTGAAGGAGTGCTTTGTTAGCCTTTTGGTCCCCCCCCTCCCCGAGAAACTGTCAAGCTTTTATTTAGTAGAAGGAAATGAGACTTTATGCCCAGGTGGTCTATTGTTTCTCTCTTATTCACTGGAATGACCGGAATGTGGAAAAACAGTCGCATTAATCTGGGGAAGCCGGCTTTGTTTACCAACGGTTAGATAAACATGGCCTCTTTGAAGCCTGGGTGATCCATCAGCACCTGTAATGCACTGGTTGTCTAAGACCAGATTGGAATTGCGAATGTCAGATTGGCTGGGGCTGGACCATAGACAGGAAGCCTGTTGCATGCTGGGATGGGTTTGTGTGATTGGTGTTTTTGTAGCATTCACCTCACGCCTGACCTTTGACCCATGACCCCTGACCCCAAGTGCTGGTGCACTGTGGCAGAGGTGATACATTGCAGTATGCCAGCACATGCTGTGCAGTAATGCATGCACTCCGCCCCCACAGAGCTGGGGGGTCCTCCATGGATGGAAAAGGCGGAGCTTGTTGTGGAGATACTCCATGTTGCCCAAATGTTGACAGCTTCCTACGCTTATCTGCCTCTGCCCATTACCAGGCACTGTTTGCCCACCCATGGCATTCTCACATGGTAGGCCAGACTGGTCCGCTAAGGAGCAGCTTCCATATATAATTTAAGAGCGATATCTTCAAAAAAAAAAAAGACTTTAGAGTGAGTAATAAAGACCCGAGATTTCAGCTCTTCAAGGCCATATCCAGAGCGGTGCTTTGAAGTGGGATGCCGTGTGTCACCAGCTCTTTGTTTCCCTTCCTCCCACTTGACATTCGTGGGTAACGGCGCGGTTTCACGCTCGCGCCCATGTGACGGCCCGGCAGCGATTTTTGCAGTCCCGCTCTTTGAGAGGAGCCTTGAACTACCGTGGAAGGTGGCAGGCAGGATTCTGCTGAGTGACAGCCGGTGGGAAGAGCCCGGCCTTTGCACACCGAGATCATCCCCACGGCGCAGAGGGAAAGCGGATTCTGGAAAGAGGACGGGCTCTGGCGCGTGAGACCGCTATAACTCAACTCTCCATAAGGGGGCGTGTGAGCAAACTACACAGGCCACACAGAACACCGCGGTAAACGGCATTAAAGTTTAATGTAGCCTAGTATGATGGCCCAAAATATGATCCACAAGAAACTGAAAAGTTAAGTGTACCATTACACATGTGTAAAGCAACACAGAAACATATGATTCTCATTTCCATCAGGGGTAAAGGGTGCCAACAAACCATTCTGTGCCCCCCATTTGCATTACTGACAGGTAAGACAGATGAGTCATCAGCAGGTGCGGCATGGGTCATTCAACTGCCATCTTACACACACAGCTATATCATGACACTGGTAATATATAAATGCACTCATATACACACAGTCATTACTGACAGATGCACACAGTCATTACTGACAGACACACACATTCATTACTGACAGACACACACAGACACTCATTACTGACAGACACACACTCATTACCAACAGACCCACACAGACACTCACTACTGACAGACACACACTCATTACCAACTGACCCACACAGGCACTCATTACTGACAGACACACACATTCATTACTGACAGACACACACAGACACTCAATACTGACAGACACACACAGTCACTCATTACTGACAGATACACACATTCATTACTGACAGACCCACACAGACACTCATTACTGACAGACCCACACAGACACTCATTACTGACAGACACACACAGACACTCATTACCGACAGACCCACACTGACACTCATTACTGACAGACACACACAGACACTCATACTCACCATGCTGGCTCCTCCTTTTGCAGGGTGTCTGTATGAGCTACTGTATAAGGCCTTCTGTCAGCCTCGCCTCTCCCATTTCCGTGACATCTCCTGCTGCACTGACGCAGCTCTTGGTCTCTCTTTGTCTCAGCCTGAGTAGTAGGCATGTCCGGTCCCGTCGACTGCGGCCCATTTGCGGGGCGTCCTAAACACCCTAAGCAGCCAGAAACCCAATTAATCCTAAGCTGATAAAACAGCTGTGGCGGGTGCCTGAGGTCAGATTCACCGAGAGCCTCTGGCCCAAGTTGAGCCACTGTAATATCATACCCTGGAGAAATTGAGGTTCCTCAGGGCAGGATGGACTGGTGAACGCACCATAAGCATGGTGGGCAATGGCTCTCAAGCAGAAACCACGTGCCTCTTATTATACTGTAAATATGGTAAGACTGATCCATTCAGGATGAGTCCCTGTCATACTAATCAATCCCAAATCGCCTCGTTTTCTACGAGCTAGACATTTACCCCTTGATTGCGACAGTGCCTTTGGATTGGCCAACAGGGGGCGGTACCCAGAGGCACCAGCCACTGTTAGTGATCGCCAAGATGGAAGCAGTACCATTTCCTGCTTGAGGATGGCTTTGGGTTTAACCCTGTGATTTCACTCAAAGGCAGACTTCAACACACTGCAGTCTGTGTGACCTAATTATACAAGATGCTGATTATGTGACACTGAATTTCAATGGTGTAGCAGGAAATTAATTACATAATTGATGATGAATTATATAACTGCAAAAAAGAATGTATTCAGAGAGAAAGTAAATGAATTAATTATTGAAATTAAATTCAGGCAGAGAATGTGAGATCGACGCTGTATGAAAACATCAATAAGTACTGAGTCTATGACCTTTAACCCTGTCTACAGCTATTTAGAGGAAGACCCATCACATCTGAATGTCAGTAGTTAGTATGGACTTCACTGGAAACCGTTTCATAACCCAAACTGAACAGAGCAGGAGGCCCTGACAGATGAGTTCAGTAACTTTCTTCAGTGGGAGGAGCATTGGTGCTATTACATGTATTACATGCACATGTTTATATTACATGCACATGTTTGGGACATTGGGGACACACATGGTTGAATCCATCATAATGAGGACGATGCCAAAGCCACTATGGTAAGCATTACCTGGCTTCCTAGACCACGTCCCTGATCATATGATGTGGGTGGCTGGAACATCACGGAGACCCCCCTCACTCACGCTGTCATTTGTGGATTAATTCAATTCAGTTCAATTCAATTCAATTCAATTCAATTAGATTCGATTCAATTCAATTCAATTCAATTCATTTGATATATGCATGTTAACGCAGGTTCAACATTTCAACTAAAATACATTGGGTGAGAGAAGAAGCTGGTAGATAAGAGATGGGTTAGGATCCTAACTCTGCTGGTTAGGATGATTTCCCCATAATCAGAAGGGCGCCAGCTCAAATCCTGGTAGAGTGATTTCACCATTGAGCCTTAAGCAAGGCCCCTATCCTGCAATAGCTCCAGGGGCTTAATTGCATGTTGCTTTGGGTAGAAGCTTCTGATAAATAAATGTAATTCTGTGGCACCCCAATGGTATTATTCCAAAGAAGACTTATCCTTTGCCATCTTGTTTAGCCGTTTCCTCCAGCAGAAATAATGAAGAAATACTTACAAAGCTGCCCCATAAAGAAGCACAAATCAGTGCCCCCCCCATCCCCACTGTTTTGGCTTCTCATTGGTTTCCATTAATGACCTTCTAAATTATCCAAACTCAGATACCGATCCATAGCAACCAGACAGGCACATTTCAGCTTATTTAACTAACTGATAAATATAATGAAACGTCTTCACAACATCCTTTTTTTCAAGCTGTGCTATCAGTCTCAGGACATTTTCTCAAAATTTGCTCTCACGGAGACAAGCTAGAAAACTAGTGCAAATATACAAACACACACACACAGACACACACACACGCTCACACACACACTGCACACTGCCCAGCAGGAACTTTAGCCAGCAATCCCACCGCATATAAGAGTCTGTAATCACACAGAGAGAAGGTGAACAGAACCCCCCCACCCCACACACACACACACACACACACACACACACACACACCCCCAGCCAGCGGCTTCCCCCCGGTGTCGAAGAGAGAGCCGTTCTCAGGAGCCGTTGGAAGCCTGCCGTTGAACATGGCTAAAGTTTATGCAGTAGCTTCAGGGTGCGGAGTTCATTATCCACAGTGGATCCCTCCTGCCGTGGAGCTCATCTGCATCCGGGTTCGCGGAGACTCACCCGAGTGAGGTCCAGGTTTGGGCTGAATGGGGCCAAGTCAAGCCCAGCCAGGTGACTGACAGGAGAACTCAGGCAAGTAAACAGGTAGCAAAATCACCAGTTTGACACTCCTCGATTGCAAAATCTACCAAGGGGGACCTATTGGTAGGGATGCCGGACACCCCATGAAATTTTTTTCTGGCTGCTAACCAGGAAGAACTATAAATTAGAGCAAATCCACAGTTCATGTTAGCCTACTCTCTCTCTCTCTCTCTCTCTGTCTCTCTCTCTCTCTCTCTCTCTCACACACACACACACACAGGTTTGTAATTATATCTTTGTGGGGACTCTCTATTCATTTCTATGGAAAACTCTAATCCCTGCATGATGGTTTTAACCCCTATCCAGCCCTAACCTTAACCAAAGTAACCAAGCAAATATCAAGACTTTCAGCATTTTCACTTTTTTGATTGCAAGCACAGATCTTTGCAGGGACCTGAAAAATGGTCCCCACAACGTCGAAAACAGGTTTTTATTACATTGTGGGTGACATATAGTCCCCCCTACACACACACACATACTCCATGAAGAGTGCCATTTCCCATGGACTGAAGGACGAAACCTTCTGCCACCTTCAGATGAGAGTGCAATATCAGCCAATCAGAGATACCCTCTGAAATCATTGCAAATTCATTCAATGGCCTCCGAATGATGTAATTGGGGATCCCTCTCCAGCTTTTGCTGGATTTTCCAGACCAGGAGAAAGGCTTAGGCCAGTGGTGCTTAACCAGGGATGACTTTGGCCAGTCATTAATTTTAGGACAGAATAGCTTTGTCATACGTTTTTATCAATACAGTTTTGGAATGATAACCTGTAGCAGTGATGGGTCTGAGCAATGGTGACCAATGGGCACCACCACCACTTTACTTATGGGTACTGCTGCTCCATCTGCTGGTGGTATGAAGCTCAGTAAGTTAGGATGCTGCGCCTGTAATCAGTAGGTCGCTGGTTCTAATCTCAGAGTTTGGATGCTGTGTCTGTACTGTGAAGGTTGCTGGTTCTAGTCCCATATCTACAATGTTGTGCCTGTAATATGAAGGTTCTAATCCCAGAGTTAGGATCAGAAGGTTGTTGGTTCAAATCCCAGGGTGTGACAGAGTGATTTCAGTGTGGGGGCCCTTGAGCAGGGCCCTTAATGATAATGTCTTCAGGGATTTCGCAAAAATGTACATAGCTTTGGATATAAGCTTCTTTCAAGAAGCCCCGCAAGCCCCTCTTTTTAGAAAAGAAGCAAGTGTGTAATATACAACAACAAAAGTATATAACATATCTAGAGCTATAAAGAGGCTTTGCATCACTGTGTGAGGGACAGCAGAAGGGCAATAGAAGACAAACAGCTACCAAATGACCTCTGATTACCAGCAGAGGGAGATTCATCACATTTCCAGTCAGAATAACTTAATTTTAAGCAGCAAGTTAAACTTGCTATCTTTGCATAGCTGTTAGAACATATATTGTTATATAACCAACATGAAATGAGAGGGATTCCTGAAAACAAATAACAGACTCTAACAAAGAGATTCAGTGTGTGTGGCGTGGAATAGGTACGCTTTATTAAAAACACATTTCATTCATATTATCCTTGGCTCTCCACCTTCCGACCTATTAGCATTAGCCTTCGCTACCGCTATCTGTCGCGGTAATCGCCGTGAAGCGTTCGCGGCGGCAGAGGTCCTCTGGTGAGCCTCCGGCAGCCGCATCATCCCTGCTGCATGCCAGCGCCAAGCTGTTTTAAAATCAGATTTCACCATGAGTAGCTCAAAGGCGCAGGAGATTTCCTAAGCCGAGCGCTGGACTTAATGGCTAACTCCGGGAATTGGCTGGATAATTACAAGCTATTTACAGCCAGTCAGAGGAGAGCGGCCTTTGATATCACCTGCTTATCTCCCACCTTCCATGTTACCTTTCCGCAGTCCATGGCGGAGGATCCGGCGGCAAAAATCCATTCCTGCATTAACGTGTGAGCAGCGTGCTGTGGATCAGCAGCTCAAGGAATTCAGCAAACTCTCGCTTCCCCATCCCGAAGAAGGAAAAAACTCTTCCAGGAACTCCTAAATAGCATTTCATACCTGCTTACATAGACCCAAGAAAGCAAGTCTGATGGAGTTTCAGCGTGGCGATGGGAGGGGCTGCATTACCGCTTCACTTTATTGGCAAGGCTGGTAGCTCGTATGCTGGACCCACTGCAGATGACTCAAAATGTAGCAGAATGGATGGTATTCAATCACCCCAAATGCTCTCATGTTGCACCTATGGTTGATTCCCTTCATTGGCTCCCAAAAGGCACTCACACTGAGTACAAGTCCTTGGTGCTGGTTTTCAGAGCAGTTAATAGAATGACACCTAACTCCATCTCGCATTGTTCAGTCAGTAAATCAGTGTCACCTGCTGATCCCTCCAAGTCTCACTCGGCTACCTAACAGTATCTGGTCAGCAGAGTTCCTCACCACCTTCAAGAAGTAACACCACAAATAAGTCACCCAACCACTGACCTGCTCTCTGTCCTTATTGGCTATCCCTTCGCTATGGAGTGTCCTCTGGGGAACAGCACGCATGATGTCGCCTCAGAAAGACAGAGCTGATTGGTGGCTCGTGAAATTCAAAGATGCATCCAACATGGGGGGTGGGGGGATGTGATGCCCAAATAGCCAATCCAGGCCTGGTCTCCTGGATTCTCTGGATGCTCTTTCTTGGTTTTTACATTTCTGAAGCTTTGATTTGACTACCTACTCTGAGGTCAGCCTCTAACAGCGTTTCATATGGATTTTGCTCTAGTGCCAATTCTCACTTGTTATTGGTGCCTCACTGAATCCTCAGCCCAACCTTGTACCAAAGTCAGCACCTTGAAAGCTGTATGCTTGTTAGGCCTCGCATGTGCGTCGCTTTGGACAAAAGCATCGGCGAAATAAATGAGGAGGTAAAGAAGAGAAGGTCTGTAATAGCGCGGGATGCTATGGGATGCTCCATCAATGGGGGGGTGTTGTGGCGTCTTCACCCGCATGGACACGTGCAAACTGGAGGCTGTTCCTGAGCACGTGGAGCTCTGAGAGCACAACAGCTGAAAGACAGCGATGTATGAGAAAACTGCCCCACTTTCATCTGTTTAGCAAGAGATATCAGTGTTTCCCAGAGCCAACGCGACACAGGGGCTCCAAAGCCAGTCGCAGCTTTATATACCTGGCAACTCCACCCCGGCCCCGCCCACAACTGCAGAAGCCATTACAAGTGCAGATCATGTGACCAATTAGGCATGGCTAGCCAGAGCGAAAAACAAGATGGTTCCTGCTGATACTCAGACCACGAGGGTGGAAAAAGATGTTAAAATAAATGCAGCTTCATCAAAAGCGAAACAACCAAAGGGGCCGGGATGTTGGCTCATTACCAAGAAGACAGTTTCATTTTGACTGAGCTTGTGAATAAGAAGGGTGGTTAGGCAGCCCCAGTGACATACTGGGTTATATAAGGATGGGTTACTATCAAAGCATAACTGCTTCGGAAAAAAATAAAAAATGCAGGACTGCTTGCTGTATAATCTATCTAATATCTGGAAAATGATATGTACTGACAGATAAATGCAGAGATGTACGGAGAGGAGAAAGGAGGATGAATAGAAGAGGAGGGCAAGAGGAAGAGAAGAAAGGAGGGATATAAAAGTATAGGAAGAAAAATGACCCAATGGAAAAAAAAATTAATTATGAACAAGGCCTTTACAAATTTTCTGGGCGTTGTGAAGCCCTCAATATGGACACTCTGACCTTTTTCATCTTTGAACTTCACTGCCAGTGTGTGTGTAATTATTTAGCAAAGGATCTCGGTTGTTTAACTGCTGCATAAGGTATATTTATGGCTTAATTTCAAATTTATTTTATATGGATCATTTAATAGGAGGAAAGAAAATATTTGATCGGACTAGAAAAGGAGCCTGGATAGCGATTTAAGTGAAAACATAAGAAAGGCATGTGGATGGCGGGGAGCCGGGGGGGGGGTGGTTGTGTTTTGTGGTTGAAAAGCTAGATGAAGACTGTTAATGGCAGGGAGGGTGTGTGTGGGGTGAGTGAGGGAAGAGAAAATCTGCTGTCACCGAGAGAGAGAGAGAGAGGAAGATTGAGGAAAAGACAGATGGACAAGACTTTTTGCTTAAAAATGTTCAAATCCGCCACAAATATGTAGTAAGTAAATGTCAGGCAGGGAGGCAAGGAAGAGGGTGGGCGTGCTGTTACGCGGAGTGGAGCATGCTGGGAAAACAACTCCTCTCTCAGTACCCACTCAAAACTCACTTGCTGTAGAAAATGTGCCTAATGCATTCTGATCCGCGGCAGGGTATGTGGGTTTTACTTGACGACTGGGCCACTTGCTGAGGGACAGAAAATCCCAATGATACTTAAAGATTCGGCGGGATAAGCTAACGGTTAGCCTGCACGCTAACCGCCGTTATATCATGCAGTAACATGCAGCTTAGCGTCAGCTGGAGAATCTGTAATCGACGGGCGTCCCTGAGGCTGTGGTGTTTGCGGGCAGTCGGACGACGTGCCAATTATTACTGCCCACGTCGTTCAGCATGTCAAAGTACACCAGCAGACGTTGCGGCGAAGTGGCCGGCAGTTATCAGCCAGCCCTGAGCTCGTTGACACGCACATAGGTAATAAGCGTCCAAGGCTCTGTGTTCTGAGTTAGGACTCTGTGCAAGTGATCAGAAGGTTGCAGATTCAAATCCCCAGGCTGCTAGACTGATTTCGCCACTAGGCCCCTGAGCAGGGCCCTTAAGCCCCGGCTCCAGGGGTGCCGCACGCTGGCAGACCCTGGCGCTGTGACCCACAAACTTGCTCTCACCTGTATATGTGTCTGTGTGTCCCATGGTGAGCCGGATGGGGTAGGCGAAAAGAGAATTTCCCCACAGGGATCAATGAAGTAACACTCTCCTACGAGGGAGTAGCGATTATAGCAGGGGGTTCTAAAAAAAGCACGAAGGGAGGTGGAAAGCAGTGCCAATTCCTCAATGCCCGATTGACACACTGAGAGCCTCATGTTTGTCCTGCCTCAAAAACACCACAGGTTGAGGGGAGCTCATTCAACTCAAACATGCTGCATATGACAGTGACACTAACAAGCCTAACTCCATTAGCCTTCGTGAAATCACATCAATCTGTGTTTGTTATTGACTCCTAACCCTGTTTCTTTAATCTGAGTAGTGTTCTAATGAGTTGATCTTGGATTATGTCATAGCCCAGAGAGCCCTCAGTGCCGCTAACCTGCCTGGACGTGGCACCCCTTACACACTAGGCCTCTTTCTTGTCCGTCTTGGCTAAACATGTTTCTGTTTTTGTTGAACTCGCTCTCCTCCTCGCTGTATATACCACGTCTTGGGGGATTTGACAGCGAGGCTGTTCTCCTCATATGCGGGATGGATGAGGAGGCAGAAGCCCGAGGGTCCAAATGCAAGGATCTCGGCGTTCCTGCAGCAGCAAATGGGGGGGGGGGGAGCGTGGGAGGCGGCGCGGGGGGGGGCTGCGTGCGTGTGCTTAGCATGGACACTCTCCAGCCGCTTTTCCTGGTTTCGCATCTGTCTCTCTCTTACCCGGCACTGGGTCCAAATCAGCTCTCCGCTTATGTGCTGCTGTTTAGATTTCACGCCCTAGAACCTTCTACGGTTCCCCTTTGGCCACAAAGTGGGGGGTGGGGGGCAGGGAGTCGAGAGGATAGATGGGCGTGCGCATTCAGCTAAAGAAGTTTCATCAGAGAGAACGGTTGTGTGTGTGTGTGTGTGTGTGCGTGTGTGTGTGTATTTTAGAACATTCTCCAAGCAGGCAAATAAAATAAAACACAAACCCACTTATTCCTGGTTGGTTCGGCGAACTGCCCGTGGCGGCTTATTGATTACGCGTGGCGGGATGCAGGCCGCAATGCGGTGAGGACCGATGGTTCCGGCCTTGTGTGTGCTTGCCATGCCGCACCCCGCAGTGACTGGCGTGGATCGGGGGCCCCGTACGGGAAGGAGCTCAAGGCTCCGCGTGGGAGGAGGTCAGCACTTTCAAGCTCTCAGATAGATGCCACTGGGAGCAGCAGACTCCCCCACTCACTCCCCTGCTCCCCCTACAGGATTGTACGCTGCCCACTTTCACCATGCAAGCAAAAACATTCATGCCCATTTTACAATTTCTTTATTTAGCTAATGCTTATATCCAAAGTGATGCATAATTAAAATAGGGTCATCCAATTCTTTGAGCAATTTGGGGTTAAGGGCCTTGCTCTTAACCCTTGTGGACTCTGGGATTTGAACCTGCAACCTTCCAATCCTAAGCACAGCATCCTAACCTGCAGAGCTCCACAGCGCCCCCTACTGGTCATCTCCTTTACTGGGCAAACTGTGGCACAGCACAAAGGCTGTCCTGCTCTGGACAGTGAAATCAGGGTGACAGGAGGAGAGATGGGAGCCTGTGAAGATGCAGGGGAGGAGACGCGGGTAACACCAGTAGAGGCTTATCGGCAGAAGGGAAACACAAGAAAGCAGAATAGGGTCTCGCAGAAGGGCTACAATGGGACGGAGAGAAAAATGAGAACCCGTTGCACTTATCTGTCTGCCCCGGGGACGTCCAGCCCTCCCCCGCCTAACATGTTTCTACAACCGGATGTGTACTGACCTAATTCAGATTAAGCAGAAGTACTACTTGATTCCAGTGGAGACTTACAGAGGCAGAAAAGAGCTCATGACCACGGGGCTACGGCCTCTATGACACTGATAAAACGTGGAATAAAAAAAGCGAGAGAGGGCAGAGAGTGCGCCCGTGTGTGCTGGAAGACCAGAGCCTGGGTAATCCCTGGGACAACATGTAAGCAAGCCAGGCTGTTAACCGAACGGCCAGACGTGGAGCTGGTGTTCTGACGAGTCAAGGATACCGCACTCATCTCCCGCAATTACGACCCTCTGGTCCGACGCACCGCGCACCCAGCAGGGTCACTAATAAGGACACGATGTCTCCGTTCCTTTGGTTTTACCTCGTGCTCGTCTGGCAGGTTCAATCGCCAGCTTTTGTTGCTGGCCAGAAATTCAATTTGTAGAGGAAACCGGTTTCAGTACAAACGATGATTTTAGAGAAAGTGCCCTGAATGCAAAAAGCATACTACAAAAATATGCCAAATAAGGGGTCCAACATGGCGCAGATGATGGCTGCTGCCCCCCCCCCCCCCCCCCCCGCCCGGGCGGAGAGGGTGTGAGGTTGTGTAAAGGGGGGGGGGCCCGGGCGGGGGGGGGGGGGGGGGGGGGGGGGGGGGGGTGGGGCGCCCCCCCCCCCCCCCCCCCCCCCCCCCAATTTTTTTTTTTTTTTTTCCATTCCGGCGGGGTGTGGCCCCGGGCTGGGGGGGGGGGGGGGGGGGGGGGGGGGGGGTGCTGTAGGTGTGAACGGTACATTCCCTGCTAATGTAATTGCTAATTTGCGTCTGGGGAGAGGAGGTCGGCGATCCCCTCTGCCGCTCCGCATGCTCGCAGCATGTACAGCGATGCAACGCTGCATCCTAATGGCGTCACACCGAACCCTCCCCACAATGTTAAACCCTCACACACTCCATCACCCACAAATATGTCATAATGCAGAGGGCTGTGAGGGTCTTTGCCGACATATGAAGGAAGTGATAACCCATAATAATCCCTTCCGAGAAAATGCACAGATGCATCTGCATGTTCTGCTAGACATTGGCGGTGTCAGGTGAGGGTGGGGGGTTGTAAGATGACGTGACAAAAAAATCTGATAACATTGGCGAAATCTCCTGAAGGGGACCTCCCCCCAGTCAGCAAAATGGCCAATCAGCATTACATACTAAGGGGACCCAACCAATCAGAGTAATGTACTAAGGGGACCCGGCCAATCAGCGTCATGTACTAAGGGGACCTGGCCATTCAGCATTATGTACTAATGGGACCCAACCAATCAGTGTAATGTACTAAGGGGACCCGGCCAATCAGCATCATGTACCAAGGCCGTTCTGAATTACTGACACTGTTATTGTGGGGGTTGTGGGCTAAAATGTTTCGGAACCCATGTATAATAAGAACACATTATAATAAATGGGGCCATTCAAGTTTTACACCTCTACCTGACATTACCCAACTTTTACATAACACTAACTTCGCTGTTCTTTGCTTTCGGTAGTATATCTTCTGCGTGGACTGTTAAACTCTCTGCATTTGTATATGAAAGATGATTCCTGCCAGTTGTCACATGGTATATTTAACTCGAGCAGTTATGCTCCATTACCCTCACTGTGTTCCATAAGACCTTCATTCACCATGCGACGGCCTCCAGCCTTAGCCAAGGGGCATCCAGTGCAGCCGTCATCCGCCCCAGGCTCCTCTGTGTCACCACATACGCACCTATGACCCCATCACAGTGACACGCTGCTCATAACTTTGCCTCCAACTGGCATCTAAAAAACTACAGCCACCAAGCAAAGTATCAAAACAAACTACAATATTTTCTATTTAAGATACTAAAATGCATTTCACATACTTTTATATCAGCCTCTTCTTTCACAAGGACACTGAATCCAATGGCCAAGCATTTGACAACATTTTTCCGCTAGACAATATAAATGTGAAAGCAAACACATATTCCGAAGTGTCTACAATACATCCCAACCACTCATGTGAACACTCAGATAATGGTAAGTCAATCGAATGAAAAAGTAATATTAAACTCAGAAAGCTGTTCTTTAGCGACAAAACTACTTCCTATTTTGTACCACAGATGCAAATGCTCAAAGCAACAAATTTTAAAATGACAAATACAATTTAAGTGCTTCACACAGCAACATCTTAAAAACTACAGTCTGAATGGAGCTTGTAAGTGGTTCAACACAAGCGTCAACTATTGGTCCTAATGACCATTCGTGAAAATGTCTGAGAAAACCTTCTCCTTGTGTATGCACAAACATTTTGCACACACACCATCATGACGACTACATTATGGGGAAAGTGTTTCTTCGTATTTTGATACAAAATACATACATTTTTATGAAGTAAGTCAAATACAAATCACAAAGTAGAATTTTGTATTTAAAATACATATTTTAAATACATGTATCAGAGGTACTGCCCATCCCTGGGGGAGAGTCATGTGACTGTTACATTGCCTCCAATTGGCTGTGCCTAAGCTTGAATGGGCCAATGAGGCAACAGGGCGAGCCATGTGACCACTGCATTGTTTCCAGTTGGCTACACCTAAGCTTGAACGGGCTAATGAAGCAATGGATGGCAGGCTCAAACAGTGGTGCACTCTCCCTGATGAATGACAGGAGAAGAGCTGAGAGATTCTGTCCAATAGGCAACTCATGCTCTCAATTTTCCACACTCGCTTCAAACTGTGTGATGTTAGCTGCTCAAGTCACTTTCTTACAGTGTTGACTAATTGTTTTTGAGTTGATTTGAGAGGTTTTGGCCCTTTGCCTTCCTCAGTGTTTAGTCAGGGATGAATGTACTCAAAGCGTCAGGGAGAGGGGTACTGTATAAAAATGAATTAAATTGAATACCTGTAAACGTGTTTGCATGCCTCATTTGAACTGCATGTCACCACAGACGGTGAAATATCCTCTGTCCGTGTCCACTGATAGAACCCCATCGCAATTTGACTCCCATATCATCAGCAAATGGGCCCAATTTATTACGATCTGCTACGCCGTGATTACGCGCATTATTCTCATCCACGGAATTCCGATAAAATGTAACGGATTATCTCATTTTCCAGCTGTCTATTTAAAGAGTTGTTTACTAAAGCAACTCAAGTGGAGGAATTACGAGACCAAAATATCAATTTTGGCAAATACTTGGGTGTTTTGATAATCGCTTTGGGGAAAAGGTGTTTTTTTAGCCTGTAACTATAAGCATCATATCCCAACGGCCCAAGCTAATGTGCTTCCTGCCTGTCGAGGGTCATTTTTGTGACCGCTGCCGTCCGCCACAGTCCCTCTTCCTCCATGACCCTTTCCTCCATCTCTCCTTTCGTACACCCTTTGCTACATGGTTTCCTTCATCTCTCTTTTCCTCTCCTCTTTCCCTCCCTCTTCTCCTCTGTTTCTGATGTTATGCGCTCGGTGACTCAGAAGTCATCAGCAGGGAAGCCACATGACGCCTCGTCACGTTGCCGGGTGCGCAGGAAGTGACAGCGTCCTCTGTCACACCGTCCCACACATGACACCCCACATAACGTTGGTGACTTGCTGGAAATAGCCCCCTCCCCATGCTCCGAGCAGCAAGGAGTGTGTTGGTTGAGTAACTTGACTTCACGTAAAGATCTTCTGTTGCGCCCTAGAATGGAGACCTCATTGCGTCAATAAAACACCCAGCTGTAAATAATGGCCATTAGCATACAGTATATAAGTCCATATTCTCTGGCCAGTCACTAATTTTACTGTTTCATGATTTTACTGCTCTTGTGCTACAGTATCAGAGTGGAATGGGAGGATAATAGGACAAACAGTGCAAAAATGGACAAAACAATAGTGTAGTAATAGACAAGACAATGCAAGACAAAATAGGAATATAGGAATTTTAGGTAGGAATTTTAGTCACCCACAAAGGTGAGTGATATTAATTATTATAGATAAAAACTCCGAAGTAGGGAGAAATTAGGGAAATTATGCTGGGAGTTATGGTGCTCAAGGCTGTGGAGGAACTGGAGCATAATGCAGAGCAGGGGTACAAGCTGGATGACCTTTAACCCCCAACCAGCCCTGCCCTTAACGATAAGTAACCAATCAAAATACAAGTCTTCTGGCATTTTTAGTTTTTTGATTGCAGTATCAGATTTTCATAAAACTGAATTTCCCCTTGCAGGGCCTGGAAAAAATGGTCCATGCATCGTAAAAATAGCAGGTTTGTATCACATTGTGGGGACATTTGGACTATGCATAATCCACACACGCACAGCCAAGGTGGGATTCAAACCCACAACCTGCGACATGCAAAGCAGCAGTGCGGCTTCCTGAGCCTCCATGTCCTCTCGCTTCCTGTTACACAATAAATAAAATATCGCTAGCAGGACATAATGAACGGCTACAGAGCCACATGTGCGCTGCCATCCTGTCTCACACCTGTCAACCTGCCACATGCCTCTCAACTCATGAATTCTTCTTACTCTGTTTTTTCCTAGTGATCATTTTCTTCCTCTATTTGTTCAACCAGCAAGGCTCACTTACCCATGACCTCATCAGCTCTCTGCTCCTTACTGTGGCTCTGTTAGGGCCGGACATATCACTGCACAGCCTCAGACTGGGGGTGAATTACCTGAATTTCCTCTAAAAGCAGCCCAAAATCCAGTTGCACAGTAACTAATGGGACTAATGTCACTTCAGAGTCCTGCACGTGTTGTCATTCACTGAACAGTTTAACTGGCGTCAGCAAGCATTGTTCCTCCCTTTATGATTGGCTGATGCACTGGGCTTTTAATTGTGTAAAAGCAGCATGCTTTCCCAAACTGGTGCAGGGATATGGGTGTGTGTGTGTGTGTGTGTGTGGGTGGATGGGTCAGGAGAGTGGAATGCAAAAGGTCAGGCAGGGAGTTGGAGAAGAAAGAGCCTGCAGTGAGGAAAATTAAGCCATACTTGGCAAGCTACACTAAAGATGTATAGGTCTTGTTGCTGGTGGAAACAGGCATGCATCATTATAAATATGCCGTAGTCACACCTGCAATCCAGATGTGACAGTGATGGTCTACAACAGGTGGTCCAAACTTAGACTCTTTATTCCAACATATCAGGTCCGGCGAAGTACGTCACACACTTTTAAGACGGTAGACGGTGTTTCTGAATCCAGTCCTCGGGGACCCACCGCCGGTCCACGTTTTTGCTCCGAGCAAAACTGTGGGCTGTCTGACAAGTTGCTCGGAGGGAGAAAATCATGGACCAACTGTGGGTCCACGAGGACCGGATTGAGTAGCAGTGCAGCCGAATCCCGAAGCCCTCAAAGACAAGCAGCACATTTATTCAAAATGAACCAGACGTGAACGTAAGTCTGTGAAAATATAATAATGAGATCCAGATATATCTCTTCCGACCGGTACCACAAATGTGACTCATTTGGCCAAATCGCTCTTCCATTTTTAGTAGCGCTGAATTAATAAGGGACGCCAGCCTCTCGGTGCTCTTCACACCGTAGCTACAGGTAACTTTGGAGAGAGGTCACTTGGGTCATTTCATAAACATTAATTAAGAATGACAGAAGTGTTGATTCTTCACATTATAATTCTTGACTTTTGATTGTCATATTTTCCATTGCCATGGCCCTGCCCTCCCCCCGTCCCAGTTCATGGCTGCTGATCGTGGGGAAATTTAATTAAGCATCTGCAAGCTCTTCAATCAAAGGGATTAGCTAGCGAGCGCGACATGGACGACGACAGCTTCTTGAGTTATGAATAGGCCTGAAAGGGAGAGCAGAGTGGAGACTGGCGTGGTGGGGGTGGCTTGTTTCGACTTGTGTGCGTATCGTTCGGGAAATTAAACGCAAAATAAACACTTAATAATAATTGAAAGCCTATTACCCTTCATCAGGGATGCCAACTTTTACAGTATCAGCTGGCTGGAGCAAAATTTTCATTCAAGTCTGCACACTCATTATCATGTATGTAACAGTTTTATTACCTTGTAAATAGTCTGTAGGGTTTGCAGACTATCCCAGTGCTTTTGATGTAGCTAATTTTTAAATAATTTTGTTTATAATGTAATAATAAGGATTTGCCATGAGCGTGAGAGTCTGAAAGCGTGAGTGTCACGCCAGATGCGGGAGAGCTGGAAACCTGCTTCATCTCCACCCCCCCTTTCCATGACACCATATTATTTTTAAAAAAATGCCAAGAAGCAAATATACGCAGTGCTGAGAATTAAGGGGTAAACGCGGCTGCTGCCCCAGCTCTGGGGTAAAGGGGTGAGAGGAGTCTGGCCACCGCTGAACTATGAAAATGCCATTAGCAGCAGCGCGGGTCTCAGCATTTCTGCCTGTTAGCTTAACGGTCGCTTCCGGGGGGGCTGCATGGGGGCAGAGTGTATGGCGGCCAACTGAGAGATGGCTCCCGCTGTCAGCAGGAATGCTAGATGCTGGACCACGTGAAGCTGAAATGGTGTGTGTGTGTATGTATGTGTGTGTGTTGTTGTTACTGAATAATATCGGTGTGTATTTCAGGAACAATGGCAATATAGATATTAATCTGTTGATGTGTTGGAGATGAGGTAATGTTATTTATAGGTGTATACAGGATATATTGGTGGCTTGTAACCCATTGAGTGCACAGACACTGTAGATGCAGCACTGAGTCCTCTATAAACAGCTCAGTCCCTAAGATCTGAGGGCTCCTGTTTCACTCTCCACCTCCCCAGACCCAGACCTGTTTCTTTCTCTGCCCCCATCACTCTATCTACCTCCCTCCACCGTTCAGTGTTTCCCCTCATACGTTTTATATTTCGGTCACACTTGATTTTCTGACTAGATTAGTCGCAAAGTTAAGCAAAGCAGAGGCCTGTCTTCCTTACCATTCCCCACTCTCTCTCTTCCTCTCTCTCTCTCTCTCTCTCTGCTGCCAGGGAGATTGTGGCACGATTTTACTAATTGATTCATTAGGAAGCTCCTGATTGCTAAAGGCATTTTGGGTCCATTCAGGCGTGGGGCTAATGTGTTATCAAGACCTCACCCATGGTACTGATCTTTCCTGCATAAGCTGGCGCAGACCTGCTGGGGGTTGCTAGCAGGTAATCACAAAGTGCTCATCCCTGCATGGTATGGCTGCAGATCTTGTGTTATGGATAGTGCTTTGCCAATCCGGTCCTCGAGGACCCACAGCCAGTCCATGTTTTTGCTCCCTCTCAGCTCCCTGCCAGGCAGTCCACATGTTTGTTCTCTCCCAGGGAACAGGGAGGGAGCAAAAACGTGGACTGTCTGTGGGTGCTACTTCCTGCGTGGCTTATGTGCAGATCTTCACAACGTTCAAAACAATTTGCATCTACAATACCTTGCCTTCTACCTCTGTGATCCCACCTTCTTCACCTTCCTCTCTGTCTCGTTTCCTGAAATCAGCTTTCTTGACCATCTCTTCTCTTTCCACTCCTCCTGAGCTTTCCTGTCTTCTCAGTCGGCACCTTTATCCAATTTTCTGGACCACGCCATTGGATCCAGCTTCCTGCTTTTTATTCCGTCTCATTCATCTCCTCGATTTTTCAACCATATCCCAGTCTATCGCTTGCTGGCGGTACAGGAACGCCACACTCCCTGGGTCCCGTTCTGGCAAACATGGAACAATCGTTCCAACACCTTTGATCGGACTGGCAGATGAGCGTGTGTGGCCCTGCCATTTGTCTGTGGAGGTGTTTGTGTCAGACGTCAGCACTGGCTCAGACAATGACCTGCGTATTAGACTCATAGCCCGCCAGATAAGAGATAACTGTGATAAGAGATAACTGTGATAAGAGATAACTGTGATAAGAGATATGAATTCAGTCCTCTGCTATTAAGCTACTCAAAAAGTGATTTTAACCAAAGGAACTTGCTTATCTCATACTTGCTATCTATTGCATAGATGAGCTAATTTCTTGATATACCTACCAGTATAAGTTATTGTTTCCTTCCCTCCTTTGATTTCTGGATCTTTTTCCACAAAAAAATCCCTTTAATGTGGCATAAAATCATCAGCTGCTGTGACACTGAGCATATTTCTAATTAACCTGAATTTTTTTTACTAAATCCTTTATTAGGGGCTTCAGGGAATCTGTGCTAAGAAGGACTCCATGAAAGAACTCATAAAAACTCAATGAAACACTGTAGGAGCTCAGATCCATGTAGCTGCAACACCCCGAATGGAGTGGAACTCCCCTGTTTATCAGCAATTATTAAAGGAGACGATATGCTGATTTGGCAAGTGTGTCGCTCCATCAGCTTGCGCAGAGTGTATCTTACTTGTGGAACAAGGATCAGAGAATAGGTGTAAGTGTGGTCCATCCCTCGCCCCAGAACAGACTGTGCTCTATTACAACTGCGTCCAGTGAGCTCACCAATCTCACCACTGCATCCAGTGAGCTCCCCACGTTCCAGAGAGCAGTGGAGTTTCACAGGGGAGGGTTGGAAACAGATGCTTACTGAGGCTCCAACACTGGATTGCATCATGTTTAGCAATAAGGCCCTGGATGGAGTTAAATGTAAGTGTTAGCTGACTCAGTGTGGGCACTCCACACCGAAGAGCGAAAACAACACAGGTCACATTGCAGGTGCAGGCATGAGGGATGGATGTTGGGCACCGAGATGCACTGTGTTTAAGAACGGTAGTCCAGCAAAATAAGGGCCCGATGATTCTGCTGCGTACGAGACAGAGGATCTGCCGCATGTCGACGCGCCTTAATGCGCTGACAGCTCGACATGCACAGAGAGAGCGATTGGACTGTCTGCAAAAGAGCAGAATTTGAGTTGATTTTTCATAATCAGAGTCTGTTAAGCAGTGTATCAAGGCGTTAGACAGCGACTGGTGTTAGAACATCTTCTTCTCTCACTTCCTCTCTCCCAAACCTCCGTTCTCCATCCTCTCTTTCGTTGTTTCCCAATCCGGTCCTCGGGGACCCCCAGACAGTCCACGTCTTTGGTCCTGCCCAGTTCCTTGCCAGACAGTCCACGTTTTTGCTCCCTATTGGGACCTGGGAGGGAGTAAAAACGTGGACTGTCTGAGTGTCCCCGAGGACCAGGTTAAGAAACACTAGTCTATTTCATCTCTCTTTCTCTGTGCTTGCCCTCCCCCTGAGATTTTCTCCCTCGGTCTCAGGCATCAAGGGGGGTTTCAGAGATGCTAACTAAAGCAAGGAGAGCCTTCAAAGCTTCCTGAAAAGCAGAATTCCTGCCACATCCCTGACTATGCACACACCAAGTGTGAATACCGTGCTCTTCTGCCAGGCTGCATATACAGCTCTTGAAAAGCCTGCCTCTCTAGGATACCACAGATTTCCCAATTCTATACTTAACATACAGTACACAGCTGAAGTGCTTATGTGCTACCCTAACCCATCTTTTAAGGTAGGCTGAGCACAGTCCTTAACAATTATACAGTACTGTGCAAAAGTCTTAGGCAGTCAGAGAAAATAATGTTTAAATGCTGTTCATGTTGGTGTAAAACTATGATAATATATCCACCAGTGTGTCAGCCATTTCAAATCCTTTCCTAAAGTAGTCCCAGTATCTGCGGTAAGCATCGAAAACACCCAAGTGTTTGTTGCACACCTTGTTTGACCTCATTGAGCTATTTAACTAAGTTAATGACTTAATTGAGCTGAAGGTAAAATATAACGACTATATGGAGTGGCTAAGGTGTTCATCTAGCCGTTCAGCTAGATAGCAGTGACGTTTTGGAGAACAGAAATTCTTGTTTGTTTTTATTGCTGTTGCTGTTAATTTGGATATGTTCTAATGTGAAATTATGCATGTTTTTCTGAGCACATATACGCTTTACACCCAGATAAAGAGTTTCAAACAATTTCTTTGACCTTCCAAGAGTTTTGCACAGTGCACAGTGCCATTTCAGGTGTAAACATTGTCAGGAGCTGGCAGTGTATCTCGGCAGACTATGCTTATCGCACGCCATGAGAGAGATGTCAACACCTGTCCAGAAGAAGACACTGGCTGATGGCGACTGTAGGGATTGAAGGGGCTTTGCAGAGAGTCTCTGGGTCTGCTTTACCCCATGGGCCACTGAAGCAAGTAATTGGAGTGATGCTGCGATCACCCAAGCCCAAAGCTTATAACCCCCCCGTCCTCCAGAGCGAAACCATGTCTGTGGACAAACAGCCCGCCCTCCCACTCCCACTCCCCGAAAACCAGGAACCAAACCAGCAGACTGATTGACCCTCAGAGGAGGAAATGAACCACTCAAGACACACGGAATAGGATTCTGCACTCCTGTCCCTTAAGGAAAGGTCACATGATTAATTATTAACATTTGCCATTCGATTGGCATACTTTAATCAATGGTGACTTCTACAGCGGTTCTAAAGCTGTGTGTTTATATATTATGCATTCATATAGACAGACAGACACAGACATGTTATTAATCCCAAAGGAAATAGCTGGTTTACAGGAATAAAAAAGATAGCAAAAGATAGTAAAAAGACATCTAAACATTAAAAGACAGTAGCAATAAATAACAGACACCAATAAACAGTAGCAGTGCAAGGAATATCATGAGAGTATTGCACGAAACCCCATGGTGGTGACTCAGAAATATATAGTATTTCACCGTGGTTATTGCACACTGGACAAGTGAGTGTTTCGTGAATTTGCTTAAGCAGTTCTGATCCATTCAGAGTGTCAGAAGGCCCCCCCCCCCCCCAAATTTTACCTAAGCCGTGGGAAGCGGTTGCCTTCACAGTAGCTCTGTGTTTTTGGTCAATGTACAAAATCTCTTATAGACAGAGAGAAACTTGGAAAAATTTAGTTCACAGGTACAGTCCTTTAACTGCTGCGCAATTCGTGTATACATCATTATAGGGGACTTTGGAAAAGCACCAAGTGCTATCGTGCTATCAGCAAACAGCACAGTCACCATGAAGATGTTGGAAATGATTGGGTCAATAACTGCTCAGGGACGTAGGCCACATTCATTTGGACCAACCTGAACAAGACTGAACTTGGAAATCTAATCTTCCTCTTTAAACCTCACGTTAAAGCAAGATTTGAGGTCTTACCGTCTCTTATATTATTAATTTGCTAATTTCAAGCAAATGCCTCATGGCACCTTTCTTCAGCAAGTAAACCTGAGATATGGGAGAATTTAGCCTGCGTTTCACTTAAAAGCTGACATGCAACAGTGATGATAGATAGATCTTGCCTGTGCATCACTGGGAAATCATCTATCAAGCCTTCACTGAAGGCACTTCGGCAACGCTGATGATTTCTTCGCTGGGGCCTGCCAACGCCTCAGTGTGGCATAACGTCTGCGGGGACTCAAATGCGCAGTTGGTAACCGACAGAGACCTGCCAGGACCCCCCCTTACGTTTGACTGGCATTTGCTGTTTTTATTTCTCAGGTAGAGTCCCCCCCCCCAGGAAAATCACAGCCTGATAAGGAGACAAATTCTCTTATCTGCAGGAAAGAGCGATGGGGATGAAATGAATGAGGTCAAAACGAGGGAGAAAACCAAAGCCAAGGATGACAAAAACAATATGGATTTCTGCATTTGCAAAGGAGATGATGGTCACTGTTCCCATTCTTCCCATCCCTCTTCCTGCTACTCGTACTGCTTCCGAGAGTAATGGGAATATCGACTAACAATCCGTCAAGCTGTTTACGCCGGCCCGTGGCGACGAGGTGCCGGAACTGTACGCTGTTGTCTGTAACAGGCTTCACACCAGCAGAGTAAATTCCCACTCCCCCCTGTTGACTCCAGCATCAATGATTTTGGCCACCCCCCCCACCCCACCCAGACATACCAGGTACTTCGCAGACATGATTGAATGTGGCAGAGATCTGGGCAGAGTGTGGTGTACTGCATGCCCAAAGTGTTTTTTTTTTACTGTGTGAGGCGATATCAAAGAGCCAAAGATGGGCCAATCACATGGCTACAGAAAAACGACAAGGCCTATCACATGATGGGAATTCTGCCAGAGATCCCTGTTTGCAGGGAAGGATTATAATGGTATGGCAGGGGGGTAGGAAGACAGCTGGAGGGAGAGTAGGATGTAAGGTGAAGGGGGTTACATATTGGGCACAGAATCAGTGTTCACACCTATCAGAACATCTCCTATTTCCATCCAGATCAGGCATTAAAATGCATATTTAATCTTGACCAGTGTTTGTCAACCCATTCCTCTGGGACCCCCAGATATTCGATATTTTTGGTACCTTCCAATTCCCAGCACACCTGTACCAAACGATCAAGAACAAAGCAAACGATCAAGAACAAAGCAAACGATCAAGAACGCCGAATACCTGGTATAGGTGTGCTGGACTGTCTGGGGGTCCCAGAGGTCTGGATTGGGAAACACTATCTAGAGGATAAATGTGTGTGACTGTTCGTTCAAGAGTGTGTGTTCACCACACCTTTCCTTGAATTGGATACTTGAAATCCCTGCCTTTATCTGCCGTTTTCCATGCATCCAATTTCCATAACCAGTTATCCAGCACGGGCTTGCAGCGAGCCCCGAGCCAATCGCGGGATATACTAGGATATCCGCCATGGCGTGTGTCCACTGCCTTCACACCATTAATTCTTCCATGTTGTGGCCGCTTTTGGTTGAATGCAAAACGAAGCATGACTGAGCTATCGATTGGCTGAGCCCCGTGACCCACATGGTGGGCCTGTGAAGCGGCTGAGTGATTGACTTTTGAGACAGAGCGAATAGCAGGTGCCAGTGCTTACTGTAGCTGACATGTCATTAGTAGCTGACAGAAGCATCAGAGATGATGAATAATTGCGACTGCTCTGGGAAGGAGGGGGAACAGGGTCAATCAAGCCTTCATTAATGGCTCTTGAGGGCATCCTGCAGCATGTCCAGAAAATGAGAAGATAATATGCTGGCCTGGCATCTGTGACACACACCTTTAACCTTTCGCTTATGCACTCGTGTGCTTTTCGGTGTTTACTTGTCATCCTCGAACATGTCCGTAGGGGGTGTATGCGTGCTGTAGCCACATTGCAAAAAAAAATAAAATAACCAAGGAAAAAAAATGAGAAAGATGATGAGAAAGGGAAACACTGCTTCAGCCACATGCCCTTCCCCCCCACCCCGAAGGACACCAGCGAGAGTGAGCACCCCCGCAGTCTTTGGGCAGCTGGGGCACAAGGGCCACTCTGACACGAAACCATAATAACTGGGGCCGCTGCCCAGTGGCGTCGCTCGCGTTTTTATACTCAGTAATGAATTCCATTAGAATAACAAAGTAGGATCTGGATCGGCGGGCTGGTGATGCGCTCACCCACAGCGCCTCGGAGCCTGACACCTGCTGGCTGCCGCCCAAAGCTGTGCTATCGTTGGTGGGGCCTCTGCGTGCAGCGCTGCCCCCATCAGGGCCTGACCGTTCATCTGTCCGCTGTGTCTCAGTGCGTCACTCGCCGGTACCCCCTGCTGTTTTGAACTGGACTTATGCTAATACATCCATAGCTAAATGAAATAATATTATAAGGTGAAGCATTTAGCCGCAGTGTTGGTGTTGCAGTAGCTAAGATAGCTGCCTTCGAAGCCAGTGACCCTGGTTTGAGTCCCAGTCGATGTATTCATGCTGACCATACACCAATGCTTCTTGCTTTACAATGGTCCAACTTACAATGTTTATACTTTACGATGGTGTGATAGCGATGCACATTCAATAACTTTGAATTTATTTGTTCCCAGTTAGAAATATGTCATACGATGCGTTCCACTGGGAAACCATCTGCACAGTCACACTTCCAGTCTCTGTCCCCATCGTGAGCGTAAACATTTCACATTGGATATTGTTCTGTGTTTAATCAAATAAACTTGTATTCATTTATTTAATTTTCAATTTCCGTTATTTAGTTAGTTACAGTAATTATTTATATACTTACTGAGTGACTGTAGTCATCTATTTACTTATTTATCATGTCATATTCATATGCGACTTAATATTTTCTACTTACCGTTGGGTCATCAGAATGTAACCCCATCGCAAGTTGAGGAGCTTCAGTACTATATACTTGTACGTCGCTTTGGACAAATGCGTCTGCTATAATAAATAAATGTAAATGTTAGGGTGGTGTATGACTCTGCAGGTCAGGACTCCAAGGCTTGTTGGCATGTTCTCCCCGTGTCATTGTGGGGTTGGCATGTTCTCCCCGTGAGAACATGGTTCCCTGGTTTCCCCCCACAGTCTATAAACAGGTGAACAAAAAGCAGAGTTGGAGTTACCAAAGTGTGCGGAGGTGTGAATGTCTGTGTGTGAGTGTGTCCAGTGAAGGGTTGGCACCCTGTAGTGGGTCATTCCCTGTCTTGCACCCGTAGCTTCCAGCATAGGCTCTGGACTTCCACAACCTTACAGGTACAAAAAATGGATGGCTGGATGAACTCTAAGCTCATGATCAGAAGGCCATGGTTCAAAAGCTGCGGTTGGCAGAGTGATGTCTCCGTTGGGCCCCTGAGCAAGACCCCTAACCCCATTAGCTCCTGGCTGATTCTGCTTTTTCAGTTCTACTTGGTTTTGGATAAAAGTGGAAAAACTGGAAAGCAGTGACCCTCCCCAGGCACAGGTCAGCTCCTATTGCACCTACATCTCTCCTGACCTTAGTCCGGGTCATTCCGGCACACCCACCAGGTGCCGGAACCACCACAGGCGTGCTAATTAGACGCGGGTTGCTGGGGCAGACTGACGGCACGCGAGTGACCTATCGTTAACCCCTATGCTGGAGCAAACTGGAAGTTTTTTTGCGCAGTGTGGGGCGTGAGCTGCAGGGGGCGCTGTGAGAAAACCTTGAAGGGCCATGAACTCCACAGCTAATACAACACAGTACATAGAATCTGCATGCTGATAGAGACTGAGAGTTTTTTTTCTCCGCAAGGTTCTATTCCCCCTGCAAACTAGCCCAGGGCTGTACTGGCTAGCTGGCATAACCGGGTATTTTTTCCAGGTGGGCCAATGGGTTTGTGGGCCGGCAAAATTCATTCTGAGTAAAGTATATCTGGTGGCCCAGAACCGGATCTACCTTTTCAGAGGCCCTAGGCAGAGTTTGCTTGGCAGGCTCTCACCAAGAAAACTGATGATCATTTCACTTTCTGTCCAACACAAGGGGCCCTAAGCAATTGCCCATAGCTAGGGCTGGCCATGTTTCTGCCTGCACATAAACATTTTAATTCGATATATTTTATCTTATTTTAGTGTAATTATTCTTATCTATAAATTATATATATATGAATGGCTTTGTCTGGGCCCCCCTTGTGCCGATCGGGCCTGAGGCAGCTGCCTGGTTTTACTATACCTGCATCCGGCCCTGGGGGGCCTATCTTGGCAGTTCTGCCTTGGACTGGCCTTCATTGCTTTTGCATGGAGGTGGGGGGTATTTGAGGATTTAAATGAAAATTTCAGCTGCCGAAGGACTGAATGGTCCTTATAATGGAACACTAGTGGACTTGTGTTGCCCTTCATCTACCAGAAAGATGAATAGAAGAAAGAGAGAGAAAGAGAGAGAGAGACAGGGGCCGAATGAGAAGAGAAGAGTAAACAGACTACACACTGTGCAAAAAGGTTCCTCACATTCGTCACACTCTTATCACCAATCTCTTTGTACGGTTTTCACTTTTAGTCACGTCACTGGTGAAATGTCACTATTGTTATTGTATCGCGCCTCACTTTGTTTATATATGAAAGGTTAATTGCATGTAGAATGGATTGACTTTTATATTTAAAATGATATTAGCAAAGTCCTCTGGGAGGAAGGGGAGCTGAGCAGGGAAGGGGTGGGACCGGCATGCTGGGAGTGACAGGGACCGGGAGCCAATCAGGCGATAGATAGCAGATGGCAGGGGGAGCGTGCTGCGGTTGTGCTGCACGGGCAGTTTATAGAGTGCAGTGAAATTTGATAAGAGGCCCCCGTCGGGGAGGACGAACGGAGGGAGACGTTGAAGGGAGTAAGAGGAGCGATAACGAGCGGGAACAATACCCAAAACGACAGATAGTATCAGGTCCTGGCAGGCGACACACTGCGCAGATAAGGGGGGTCTGTGTCCATCCAGGGGGGCCGAAGGGATCCAAGCACACACACACACACACACACAAACACACAGGTTTGTAATTATATCTTTGTGGGGACTCTTCATTCATTTCTATGAGGAAAACTCTAATCCTAACATTAATGAAATTACCCCGAAAAAGCAGCGATCAAACATATTCCTGAAGGTACAACAGTAGAAACCCTTTTCTGAACAGGAGCTGGACTCCTCAGCCGGCTGTGGCAGCATGGGGGTGGGGGGGTATTAGGGTATTAGTCATCCTCACTGAAGCGGATCCCCCCCCCCCCAAAAGCAGTCCTTCAGGCCACAGGCTCCTGTGAATGGCTAAATTCTGCCTGCTGATTAATATGAAGGCAGCGCACAGCATCTTAATCCACACAAGAGACATGGCTGGTTTCATGCGCCAAAACAGGGAATCGAGGCCTGACACACACACACACACAGACACACACACACAGAATACAGAATACGGGGAGAGAGGGTATGGATGAGAGCAAGGCAATGAGCAGAAGAAAGGGAGGTGAAGGTGCCTGCTTCAAAGCCTGTTCTAAGGCTTCACTAGGCTTCATACTCCTTGGACTTTAACTTGGCGACAGGCCAGCTTCTTAAGGAGAGAAATAGAGCCTAAGTCAGCATAGAGAGAGGAGGCCCAGCCAACCAATCAGGGACATGAGGTGGATAACAAGGTCAGGAAAGTGAAGGATGAAGGCCAGGGGGCGAGACTTCCCAGTGAGGAGTAGCCCAGCCTGCCACTGGCATCACTGTCATGTGATGCATGCGTTGTCAGGTGCACCAATCAGAACCAAGCCCACCTGCTGTCCGCGCAGTCTGAGCTCTTAATTACTTCGTTCGAGTGGTTATTGAGATGTTGACTACACCATGTGTTTCGGTCACGCTCCAGCTGTCACTCAACTGACAATTAGTGGGTCTTTTTTAATTAATTAACTTAGCAGATTCAAAGCTTTTTTATTTTTGAGGAAGCAGGGTCAGACAGTACCTGGAATAATTGGGGGTCAAGAGACTTGGTCATTCCACCATCCATGGGATTCAAACGAACAACCAACCGATCACAGCCATGGTATCCTGTCCTGCAGAGTGACACACCAGGTTTGGGTGCCTCTGACAAAATTATCTCTTGTTCAGTCAAGCCTCTGGATCAGAACAGCAAAAGATTCCTAAGTCAAGATGAGCTTTGATGAACTGAGGGTTTATTTCAGGTGCAATAGGAAGTCAGTAAATGGGGGATATTTGAAAGATCTCTCCTCTTCCTGTTAAACGTCCAGAGCATCTCTGTGGTCACGATCACACGGCGGGGGGACTCTGCTTCATGCGGTGAGATGCTGCCGGCAGAATGTGACAGAATGACAGGAACAGGGCACAGTACAGCGGGATTCTGGGTCATGCACTCCTTGACCAAAGAGACCAGCCTCAAACACAAGCCAAACCCTCTGACCCACCAGGGAGGACTTCCACTATCATCCTACTTCCATTCTCATCTTTTATCTGAGAACAAAAGAACTTAACACAACGTATGAAAGTCTGCAGTAGCCTTCATCTATACCTTCAGTTACTGATAAGATTAAAATTAATATTAAGATGGAATTTATAGATTCCAGGTGGACAGGGGCTGAGTGCACAAGGGACCATACATATAGCCAAACAGACGAAGTACAAGAACAGGACACATAGTGCAAGCAAGTAAATGTGCTGCAGACGGATTTTACAAATACGCAGTACATAAGCAGAAAATCCTGAATATTGCATTCCGCAATCCATGAACCCCCCCCCCCCCGGTAGAGCCCACCCTGTGGCCTCAGCTGACAGCCGGTTACCAAGTTAACCCCTAAAATGTATGGTGGGGGGCAGCCCAGGTTCAGATTCTGCCGTGAGGCATGGATAGTGCAGAGAGATGGACAGAAGAGGTTCCTGTTACAGCTCATGTTCAAGACTGGGAAACTATTTTAAAATGAAAATAAAAAATTGCTTTCCTTACTAACTTTTCAGTTCAGCTCCCTTATCTCACCTCCATTTGCTGGTTGACACCCGATGGTTCTGGTTGACACCTGATCGTGTCCCCCGATGCCAGTTCTCATTATCGCCCCCTGTTGGCTGCCACACCATATGCCATGCTCCCCCCCCCCCGCCCCGCCTCTGGGCCACTGTTCTCATGCACCAACACAGCCAAGCAGGCCAGGAAAAGCAGGAAAAGCAAGGTCCGTTGACAGAGAAGCAGCTCATTACCACTTCATTGTGATGCTGTGGTAAAAGGCCGCAGCTTGTTGGACGATGGGAAGCCAACACGGATCCTCTGCCTCGCAACATGTCCTGGCTGGAATCCCCACTTTGCGGGACATCAATGAGTTTTTAGCATGCTGCAGGCAGCAATGGGATTTCTCTGCACGGCTTCCATTACTGGACCCCCCACCAGACCTGAAGTTTGTGCGACAGGCCGGTTTATTAACACCCCAGCGACAGAACGGGCACTTGGGGCCGATGATAAGGCTGCAGGGACCAGCATCTCACTAGCTTCCCAGGTCTTCCCACGGAGGTGGACCCCCCGGTAATATCTCTGCAGGATTCAACACACAGTCATGGTGTTAAATGGCAGGATGGACCTGGATGCAGCGGATTGGCCAATGGATGCTGGGCTGATCACATGACTCATACAATCCCTGACATAACGTCAGCGTAATGGCTCAGGGCAAACCTTCACAGAGCAGGTGGAGCAAAAAAAAATAAAAACAAATCTAGCAGCCTGTATCACGAACCAGGATTTCTTGCTTAGCTGGATATCTTGTCGGATTTAAGGTGGTCTGGGCTAAATGTAAGAGAACAAAAATGAAGCCCATTTAAACTGGGCTACCTTAAATCCAACACATTATGTAGCTCAGTGTTTCCCAAGCCAGTCCTCGGGCAACCTCGGACAGTCCACGCTTTTGCTCCCAACCAGCTCCTAGCCAATCAGATTCACCGAATACCTGGTACAGGTGCGCTGGGAGCTGAGAGGAAGCAAGAACGTGGACTGAGGTTCCCCGAGGACTGGGTTGGGAAACACTGATCTAGCTAACCAACAAATCTGGCTTCATGATACAGGCCCCAGGACCAAAAAGCCCCATAAAAGGTCCTTCATGCCCCACCCACACCATCATTTAACTGGTGGAGGATTTTAAATATTCTTTCTGTGATCTGATTTATTACATTTAATCTATTTAGCAGCTGCTTTTATCCAAAGTGACGCACGTTTTTGAGAAAGCCGGGTCAGTCCATCCCTGGGGTACCTGGGGGTTAAGGGCCTTGCCCGGAGGCCCAGTGATGACATCATTCTGCTGACTCAGGGATTTGAGCCAGTGACCTTCTGATCACAGGTACTGCATCCTAACCCACTGTGCAACACAACGCTCCATTTAATATTTAACAACCCTTCTATGAAACCATGTGACCTTCCTTGTATTTTTCCACGACCAGATTTTGTCGCTAAGTGTTTTGAGCCTGCTGAAGCGCTAACATCTCCCCACCATAATCCCACAAGATCTCCGCAGCCTGCTCTTCTCATACGCTGCTCTCCTGCCTTATCACTCCCAAGTCACAAATCATAATTTAACCCTACCTGAGTCACTTCGGGCTGTGTGTCACACCCTCTCTATCACTATGGTTGTGAACTTCCTGGTCACCACAGCACTGTCACCTTTGTCTATTTTTGTCGTCATCTCCACTAGATTGCACTTTTTTTGGTATATGCGGTCATTAAAAAAAATCCCTGTTGAGATCGCAGAGAAGACCCGCCAGACCTCTTTGCAACCTTCCAGAACCGTCCGGATGTTTCCATGCTGATTCCGCTCGCCTGGCTGTCTCATTCCCTTGGGCTATTTTAGTTTCCAAATTTCTAGACCACTTGACGTGTGACTGCAGTGTCGGCAGTTCAGATCCCAAGAGGAGCTTTGCAAGTCACCCCGGATAAAAACATCCAATAATAAAATTAATAACATTTAAATTAAAAGAGTTGACTTGTTCCCCCACTAGGGCAAAATGCATACCCCTGCTGCAGCCATCCCGCAGGCTAGCTGTGCTTCAGTCATACTCTGTGTACTTTCAGAGACAAACAGCTTTATTTAAATATTACACTTTCATAGCTCTCACTCCCTATTCAGACGGATACTGCAGAAAAACATCCTTTCCAGGGATCTGAATTTTTGGTTAGCTGAGTCCTGTGAGGGTACAGCTCACTCCCAGGGATGGGAATTTCTGGCTGGTAGTCTCCCAGCTGCCCCTTTCCAGGGAGCGGTATCCACAACATTTAGGTCACGCAGAACGGCAGACACAGCTGCTCAGTCCAGGTGACCTGGCTGGGCCCGGAAACTGGAGCACGGATCTCGAAGACGTGACCCTCCCCAACAAACAGTGCATTCATCATTTGGGGATTTTAACAAAGCCGGCATTCAATCTTCATTAGGAGGTCAGCTGAAGCAATTCTCAGTTCGTTTCCTGCTTCTTAATGGCATTAAAAGGCAGAATGTGAGAGCGTGCGGTGCATAGGGATGTCCCGTCTGCCCACGGAGGCCATGTGAGACCGTACACACATACGTACCGGCACGACCTTCTTGTAGTGTTAAACACATTACAGCCAGACACACAGACCGATACGTTGGTAAATGAAGAATCACATTCTGATTAAATGTAATTTAGACCACAAGCAGGTTAATCATAAAACATTTATGCGCAAAGGCACGGCTTATTAGTCAACACCATGTAGCACCGCAAGGACACCAAAGGTTAGTAAACTCGAAATCTTCTTGACTGCCTTATTGTGTGGGCGGTGAATACTGTTTGCTTGCCTCTCGTTAAGCTAACAAGTGCTTATGATCGCCCCTAAGTAGATTCTTTCAGACACTTCAGCCCAGCCTGTTTCCCTCACACTTGCTCGACAAGCTGCACAGAAGCACATCACAGATGAAGAGCTACCTTCATCACTCGAAAAATGACAGGTCTGCCTCGGTAGTCCTGGCTCTCTCTCAAAGGTGTGCCATTAGTCTCAAAATGAGGGGATGTGCCTCTTCACGGTATCGTCAACGTACTGGTGCTCATTGGAGAGTCAGTAGCATTTAAGTGGCATTCAAGGGGCACAAGAGGATGACTTGTAATGGACACAGTTTACTGTTTTAACCACAAACAGAAGACAAAAGAAATGATTCATGTAGACTTCAATGGTACAACAGAGTTTCCCTGAATGGAACTGGAACCTCTTTGCAATGGTGTATTAACCAGGCAACCCACATAACCCGGCATCTGGAACCATCGTGTGGATTGACAACCCAGACAGATCAAACCCTGTCATTGGAATTACGGATGTGGAGCCTTACAAATCTGGCAGGGATTAAGCCAGGAACCAAGTCAGAAGATGGTAAAGTATTTACTAGATTCAGTTGGCTTTACCTGCACCAGTCCTCTACGGCAGTGGTCACAAACGCTGCTCCTACAGATCTAACACCCTACAGAGCTTCGGTGCAGCCCTATTTTCACACACAAGATACGGATAAGTATTGCAGCCAGCTATGTTGAAGCTAAGATGACTCTAATACCGAGACACTACTGAAGGGCCTGATTATCTGTGACAGGTGTGTTAAATTAAGGGCTGCACCTAAACTTTAGGTCTACCAGGGTGGTAGATCTTTGAGAGCAGGGCTGGTGACCACAGGTCTGAGGGACTCTCTCCTACTCACAAGGCAGAGGGTTATGCAGCTTGAGTTTCTTTTTCTTCCAGTTGACAAGAGGGCTGCTTCTACGTCGTACCCAGGCTTCATAGAGAAAGTGGGTAACTTGCTCAAAAGAGTACCCACATGCACTCTGTGATCCTATATGGAGACTTTGTGTGTTTATCTCCCACCCCCTGCCCCCCCCCAAATAATAATAATATTTTAAACAGATTTTTCTAATTCCATTAGTACTGTACAAAGTCAGGGGTGAACTATTTGGCAGATTCCCCCACTCCCCTTATTTCGGGCTTCCAGTGGGGCGACCTGAGGTCAACCCAGCCCGGCCCCCTTCATCATCACCAAGTAATTCTAATTGGTAGCCTGCCTATCTCACAAACTAGAATCAGGGTGCTCACTCCGACAAGGTTAACAGACCCACACAGTGACATGATATCACTGATATCATGCAGATGAGTGATAGAAAACCGATTGCGCATATATCACAACAGCATTCTTTTGTGCGGGCGCCCGGTGCCACCCCCCAGGGCGGCTGCCCATGTCACCCATAACTAAATCCACCAGTGGATCAGAAGGTGGTTGGTGCTGGTCATGGAGGTAACACTAGGACACCAGTGGTGAGGGAAGCTGTCAAGATGAAGGACAGGCCTTCATAGCAATGCTGGCTTGGGTCTCCTGAGGCAGACGAAAGGTACTGACAGGACAGAAGAAAAGGAAATTTCAGAGGGAAAAGCTTGTGCTTGGGAGGATAGGCTATGGGTGGCCTGAAGGTTGTTTTGGATAACTGTTTGAGTCCTCAGAAAGGGCAGATAGGGCCTTACTCAGGCACAGCAGGGAAGTGCTGACTAACTCCATTGTCGAGCAAAAGAAGGAACACTTATGAGCTGTGGGTAATGACTGAAAGGCTAAGAATGCACGTGGTGGAAGTGAGGTGTCTCCACAATGTTGCCAGGCTCCCTGCAACAGGGTTAAGAGTTTGGAGATCCAGGGAGGTACCGAGACATATAGCCGCTGTACGTCCATTTCAAGAGAAGCCAGCAGAGCCAGTTTGGGGTATCTTATAAGGATGCCATCTAGTCAGGCTCCCAGGGCATCTGCTCCTGGCGGTGGGCAGAGGCCCCAGGGTAGACCCAAGGCCACCCTGGAGGGACTATATCTCTCAGCTAGTTTGGTGATCCCCTAGAGTGACCTGCAGTCCATGCCTTCAGTACGGGAAGTCCAGTCTGACCCTTTGGGCATGCTGCCACTTCAATCCTCACCAGGAATAGCAATATGAAGAAGATGAAGACCTTGTAGCCTTTAGTTGACTGAGCAAAATATTAGACAATGACATCACTTCCTTTAGGTGGTTTGTTCACTTCCTTTAAGTGATTTGCTCGCTTCCTTTAGGTGATTTGTTCACTTCCTTTAGGTGATTTGTTCACTTCCTTTAAGTGATTTGCTCGCTTCCTTTAGGTGATTTGTTCACTTCCTTTAGGTGATTTGTTCACTTCCTTTAAGTGATTT
>JAODKC010000041.1:11974003-11999294 GCA_026777985.1 Mormyrops attenuatus | reverse complement strand
GGTGATTTGCTTACTTCCTTTAAGTGATTTCCTCGCTTCCTTTAGGTGATTTGTTCACTTCCTTTAGGTGATTTGCTCGCTTCCTTTAGGTGATTTGCTTACTTCCTTTAGGTGATTTGTTCACTTCCTTTAAGTGATTTCCTCGCTTCCTTTAGGTGATTTGTTCACTTCCTTTAGGTGATTTGCTTACTTCCTTTAAGTGATTTCCTCGCTTCCTTTAGGTGATTTGTTCACTTCCTTTAGGTGATTTGCTTACTTCCTTGTCCACATTGCTCCTTACATCTGCCAGACCAGTAGTGGTCCAGATTCCTTAGTTCAGAGGTTAGAGGCCTCAATCAGTAAGATCAGCAGCCAAAATATAGCAGTCTTTGCTGTTTTTACTGTTTGTTAACTATTCACATGAAGATTATTTTGACTATCTTCAGTCATTTTGGTTTTCCATTAGAACAATACAAATGTAGCACCGAAGAGTCATTTAAGGGTCCAATAGCATGACTCCTGAGCTTGGGCATCCATTTGAGATGTTTGAGTTCTAGACTACTACACCTCCCAATGGCTCATGAATAGCTTGTGGGAGTTTAACTTACACAAAAATGTAGATCGCCAGGCGTTGAGGGCAGAAGGGAAAATGATTGATTAAGAGAGATAACCAATCAGATTGTAGAAGAGGTGGCTCCAAGCAACTAGAGGAGCAGGACCAAGGCATCTAATTGGTTGGTTCCATCTCTTCTAGTTGCTTGCACCACCTCCTGTACAATTTGATTGGCTATCTCTCTGATCAATCATTTTTCCTTCTCTCCTCAGAACATTTTTGTGTAAGTAAAACTCCATGAGCTCATGAATAAATACATGAAATTTAAAAGTTTTAACTACACAGTGTTACAGCAGAAGACACTGGGCATATTTTGGAAGCAGTCATGTATAAGAGTACATGTAAGTTCTTCAGTGGTGTTGGGGGGGCTAGACCCTACCGGCTTTCTGCATGTACTTTTCAATCACTGACTAATTTACACACTGAAATACCCAGAGATCCTTAGCTGTGATACAAATTAAGACTTCAGTCTCATCACTGAACACTGATTACCCAGAATGCCCAGCAGCCATGGTCAGCTCTGCCAGAGAATGCTGAATAAAAATCCCATGGTATCTCTTTAGTTAGCTGTGGTTTGCCTTTTCATTCCAATTCATTCCCCTGACTTAATTGGTCCAATTAAACAATTTCCACACTCAGTTCATCCAAAAATTCTTGACAGGTCCAAACAGCTACAATTTGCCATTTTAAGAAAAAGTGTCAAAAATCTGACAATTCAAACATCCATCTGTCTATCATCTGTTCCGCTTATCCGGTCGAGGGCCACGGTTAGATCTCAGAATGACTGGTGTAATTTAATCATTCGCAACAGAGTTTATGGCAAAAAAGCTGAACGCGTGAAGGCCTCGAGGAGATACTCCCAGGGCTCTCAGAGAGAGACGCAGAGAGATTAGACCGTGACTGCATAGCCAAACGTTTTTGGGTATAGAGCCTCTACATACATTCAGTTTTAGCTACATACATATTTCTCTATACTCCAGTTTGGAAAACAATTACACCCAGCATTAAACATGGGGTTCAGATTATGCGAGAATACATTTGAGCATTTCCCTCATACAGAAATGACTAAGCATAAAATGTGCATTAAAAATTCAATAAATCTCTGTGTTGCCCTTTTCGTTTATCTCTCTTCCTTTGCCCCTCCCTTCTGCTGCATGGAAAGGATGAGTAAATTATTTCAGGAGCAGAGGCAAGGAAAGTTAAATGAATTTTTGGGGGTCCATGGGAGCTGACAGCCCTTCCAGTCATGTTACTATAAAAACACTGTGACTTCACCTGTTAATTTTAAACTACAGACACATTGTGAATGCATATGTGAGTGTGTGTCAGGCCTGTGAATGTTAATCTACAGACATGCTCTGACTGTCTGTGAGAGAGCAGCAGGCCTGTGAATGTTAATCTACAGACATGCTCTGACTGTCTGTGAGAGTGTCAGGCCTGTGAATGTTAATCTACAGACATGCTCTGACCCTGTCTGTGAAAGAACATCAGCCCTATGAATGTTGATCTACATACATGCTCTGACTGTCTGTGAGAGAGTGTCAGGCCTGTGCATGTTTATCTATTGACATGCTCTTACTGTCTGTGAGAGAGTGTCATGATAGTGACTGTTAATCTACAGACATGCTCTGACTGTCTGTGGGAGAGTGTCAGGCCTGTGCATGTTTATCTACTGACATGCTCTGACTGTCTGTGAGAGAGCGGCAGGCCTGGGAATGTTCATCTACAGACATGCTCTGACTGTCTGTGAGAGAGTGTCAGGATGGTGAATGTTGATCTACATACATGCTCTGACTGTCTGTGAGAGAGCGGCAGGCCTGTGAATGTTAATCTACAGACATGAACTGACTCTGTCTGCTAGTGTGCGTCAGGTCTGCATCAGGATGGGGACCAAGCTTGTCTCTCTGTTTCTCTCTCACTCTGAGTCAGGTGTACGAGGGCACTGTGCCTCTCTTTTATTGAAATTCTAATGTAAAAGACCTCCATTGGCCTGAGAATACAATCGAGTCAAGTGGTGTTCCAAAGCATATTAAGACACAGCAAAGCAGAGACAAAAAGTCGTTTATCGCTTACCCTAATGGCCCCCCAGAGGTCCATGAGGCTTTTGAAAAGGAGAGGGCACAGAATTTGGTGGGGGTGGGGTTAGGGGGGATAAACAGAATATCGACCAACACAATGACCCAGCTTATTAGCAGAGACTAATTTGCTCTCAGACTGGTTTTCTGAAAGATTATTTTCAATTAGAAAAGATAAAATGTCAGGTTGCCCACATTTGCTCTTATAGAGTCCATTTAAATGTCAATAGCATTACTTTATGGGGGGAGGGGGGGTTGGCAGGTTTCCAGCCTGTTTGTGAAGCAGACAGTTCCAGAGTTCCTGTTGCGCAGTTACTTAGGTGACCCCATGGCAAGTCCGAGTGGCGGGAGGGACTGTGCTGCTGACCGCTGCCCCCCCCAAAGCAGGATTGCATAGGCAGCCATGGTAACTGTAACACGATAAAACTGCAAGCTACACGGGCAAGGCTGCCTCTTCAGTGGAATCAGGCTGCGGCATGTGATTGAAAAACAGCCTGTGACGCCCCAGAATCAGACCAAAGCAGTCGATCTAAACCGACAGGGTACCAAATGAATTTGCAATCACAGCTTTAAGTCATTTAATGAAAGCTCCAGTTTGGATGGTTCTTGAAAGAGCCCAGTAGGGGGCGTTGGAGGGTGGACCCAAGGACGACTCTGCATGTCCTGCCAAAGAGGCCTGCATGCTCTGATTCCGGTAGTTTCTTTACTTCTCCTCAGCTTTCAACTCCAATATGGGATTTAGGAGCAAAAAAACACACTGTAAGCCAAATCAGGTCCTTCCTCTCTGCAACATAAACAGCCATTAAATTTTTTTTTTTTAAGCAGTCACTTCAAAAGGCAGAAGCCTGGATCCCCCAGCATATGTGCGTTAATTGAAGTAGAGGGAGGCAAAAGCTGGCGTTAAAAATTCTGGCATGATATTGCTCTAAAAAAAAGATCATAGCCAAGCCATGTACTGTATGAATAAATGCATCCCACCAGAAGCCTTTCTACAGGCCAACTGCTGCTTGTGTCAAGTGGCTGTTAAGAAGGCCTGTAATCCAGTGCTACTGTACATGCTACATGTCACACACTGTGTCACATGTATGTGTCTCTGGCTCATGGGTGACAGGAAAACTTAGACCCAAACTCCAGCCCTTTAAATTCCAGTCTATCCTTCGTTGCAGTCTTGCATTCCCATGCCAAAGCACGAAAAATCATCCACAATCGAACCCCACAGCCAGAATGCACCAACCAACTCCCATCCATTATTGCCCCCACCCTCTCCTAACTGGACTGGTCCCGGGTCACAGGCAGAGCAAATAAAGCAGGCCTTTATCCTCAAGGAGGTGATATGGGGCTAGGAGGAATCTGCAGGACGGCAAGACAGAGGCCGAAAAAACAATAAAGAGAAATGGCACAGGATGGGCCAAATGGGGGAAAGTGGGACGCTGCCACCTTGGCCTGGCCGGTGCCCCCTGCCTGGGTTAATATGCAGTGCTCCTGACAGCATGAATTATACAGCAGCGCTGCATATGAAAGGGATAAACACATAAAAGATTCAGGCACTGAGGCGACGTGTCACAGGCCGACTCCAAAGAGGCAATTGTATCTGTTTGTGTTTGCGTGAGGAAGGCGAGATGGGCTTAAGCCGCATGGGGCTTGAATGGGGTGAAAAAAGGGTGTTAAGAGGCGGGACGGGGTGAGCTGGGGTTCAGGAGGTGGGACGGGGTAAGGTGGGGTGAGGAGCGAGGACGGGGTGAGCTGGGGCTGAGGAGGGGGGACGGGGTGAGCTGGGGGTGAGGAGGGAGGACGGGGTGAGCTGGGGGTGAGGAGGGGGGACGGGGTGAGCTGAGGCTGAGGAGGGGGGACATGGTGAGCTCTGCTGTGGCACAGACATAGGAGACAGTATTCTGCTCTGAAGGCTTCTGTTCTTCACTGTGTTTGTTTAGCTCTGTGAGACTCACCTTACAGCCGCCTCACCGTCCACAAACACGCTTCGTATATTGGGAGAAATGCCTCGGTATTCATCTAATTCCTTTCTGAATTTGAAAGCGCTCGGTAATGCAAACAATTGTCAGCTCACGCGTTACAAAAGCGTGTCGACGCAGACGGATCTGAGAGCCGGAACGCCGGAGACGGAGCAGAAATGGAGGGGAGAGAGCAGCTTACAAAAGGAAGACGCTATGTGGCATTCTTTGTTTTCTCGCATTCTAGAGAATCTCTTTTCTTTAATTGTAATGAAAGTGCTGATGCACAGCAGATGACAGATGCTCTGTCTGGGGCTTCTACCTCCCCCATCACCACTTTTCAGATGGGGGGGAGGGTAAAAGAGGGGCAGAGGCCTCAAGATTGTCAGCTGAATTGTAATAGGTCTGAGCTTCACTTCATTTCAACCCAGGTCAGCTTTCAGTTGGCCATCCCATCAAACCTTTTGTTACAAAGGTTCCAGAATTGAAGAACATGATAAAATCGACACGAGTCACTCATTCCTTTAGAAACCCATACAAAGCCCAACAAGTGGACCTATACCTTCTGCCTAACTCAATTCTCTAAATCAGTGCTTCATAACCCAATCCTCGGGGACCCCCAGACAGTCCACGTTTTTGCTCTCAACTCCCAGTGCAACTGAAGCAAACAATAAAGAACAAAGCAAACAATGGAGATCACAAATACCTGGTCCAGGTGTGCTGGGAGATGAGAGAAGCTAAAATGTGGACTTTCTAAGGATCCATGAGGACTGGGTTGGGAAACACTGCACTAAATTAACTCAAATAAACAAAAGGACTGTAAAAATCTGTGTGCAAATATTCATTTGATAAAAATAAGCAGGGGGTCACATTTCATTAAAAGCGTACCAGCGAACGGCCTGCTCCCTTTTCTCACCAGTCTGGAGTCTCTCTCCTCCGCAGCACCGGTGAGCCTCCCACTCGACCTATGGGGTGCGCCACTCCTGCAAATGCTACATGGGGACGGCCTACGTTTTCCCCCAAAGCCTTTAATCGGATCGAACCTGAATTCAAGCCATTAGCTAAACAAGTGACATTAAACAAATACGATGGGGTGACCTAGAAACACTGAGGTAAACATGAGAAACGCGCCGGCCTGATCCGTTATTTATAACTTCCTCTCCTACACAAAGCAGGGGTCTGGAAGGTTTTAAGTGGTGACCTCTTGGCTGTGAATAACAGCAGATCTAGGGCTGGAAGCTGATTGGTCGATCCCAGCACAAGAACCTGGGACTCAAAGCCGTGTTCCTCTGCCTCCTCAGAGTCTGACCTCTTCCCCATAATTAACCTCTCTCTGCACAGGTAACTAAACCATTACCTACTAGTTTTTGTTATATACTTTTCTTCCTTCTCTCTTATGTGCAGACGTTTCCCGCAGACTCCGGGCATGTTTACGGAGTTCATAACTGCCCCCAGGGCGGAGGGATACACCTCGCGCCACATTGGACCGTAAATGTGTTCAGGCCCTGATAATGCCTGGGTAATGGCATATGAGAGATGAGGATGTGGGGGGGGGGTGGAAGATAAAAGCCAGGGCACTACATCCTCCCTGTACTGCCCCCGTATTTACCCCGCAGGGCACTCCGCAGTACCTGGCATCCACAGTCCGGCTGATCGGCAAACACAAACAGACTATAACCTCATGTGGCATCAAGCCTTAAAGCCCCTCAGCTAAGCGAGACGGCCAACCATCATCAAAACAATGAATAATACAGGCAGCCGTCCATTATACACACACACACACACGTTTGTATTCGTATCTTTGTGGGGACTCTCAATTCATTTCTATGGGCAAAACCCTAATCCTAGCAATGACAACCTTAACCCCTACCCAGCCCTAACCTTAACCATTAGTAACCAAACAAAAGTCTTTTAGCACTTTTAGTTTTTTGATTGCAGTCACAGATTTTTATAAAATTGAGTTTCGCCTTGTAGGGACTGAAGAAATGGTCCCCAATACGTCTAAATGACAGGTTTTCATCACATTGTTGGGGCATATGGTCCCAGAAATGTAATATATGCATAACCCCCCCCTCCCGCACACATACACACACACAGATTTTGTATATGTAATATATATTTATATTTGTGTATAAAATATATACACACTTTTTTCATCACTCCATTTTTCTGAGATACCTTTTCCAAGCTAACCTTACATGTTACTTTTCAAATTTCCTTTACTATTAAAATTAATTATTGCACTCTAAGTAAGTGCCTAGTTTTGTTGTTGCTCCTAACCCCCAGCGGGGTCCTGGCAGTGATGAATGATGTTGACACAGAGGGCTCATTAGCACTGGGACTAACCAAAGGCCTGCTGGACCTCGAGGGCACATCTGCGGGTGGGATTACGCAATGGGGGACTCTGTGCTGGGAAACGCTGCTGAGGCGGCCCAGAACTTTCCCGGCACTTTCCATTATGACCAGACAGTTACAGCTTAACTGGCACACACACAGACAGATGTGTGCCTACTCACAGCTGTGTACTCACTAAAACACATACTCACAGCTGTACACTCACTAACACACATACTCACAGCTGTACACTCACTAACACACATAATCATAGCTGTACACTCACTAACACACATACTCACAGCTGTACACTCACTAACACACATACTCACAGCTGTACACTCACTAACACACATAATCACAGCTGTACACTCACTAACACACATACTCACAGCTGTACACTCACTAACACACATAATCACAGCTGTACACTCACTAACTCACAGTGTTCATATATTCCTTTCATTGTGCGGACTCTCCATTAATTTCTAACGACATAACTATAATCCTAGCTATGATAACCATATCCCTTACCCAGCCGTAATCTTAACCATTGTTAACCAACCAAGTAACCAAACACAAATTTTAGTTTGCTGATTGCTTTCACAAATTTTTATAAAATCTGAACAATGTCCCCACAAGCTATAAAATACAAACCCACAGCTATAAACTCTCTGTCTCTCTCTCTCTCTCTCTCACACACACACACACACACGCACACACTTATTCACACTCACACCTGCACACTCGCACACACTAGGTTTCCACAGGTTTCCACACTGTCAGTGTCATTCCACAACAGGCGAACACACGCATTTTCCCTTTAAATTCAATAACTGGAGAGCTGATGGTTTTAATGTAGAGGTGATAACAGGCTGCTCATTCATTTTTTTTCCTTTGAGGTGGGGGGTTTAAAACCTGAACATCAGCAAGATAAGCAAGTAGGAGCCAGGCAGAGCCTTGATACAGCATCCACTTCCCGTCTGTGCTGCGATCAGGGTCCAGCTGTTGTGTTTATACACATCATCTGCACACACACACACACACCATGCATGAACAACCCTCCCTCACAGACACACACATGCTGTTAGCTGTTGAGCAAACTAAGATCTTATTCCCCAGGCAGAACCACTGACATATTCAACAGGCTCAGATGGTGTCTAACTCTGAAGAGAATCAGTTATCTCCCACTGGTCTGGGGAGTGCTGTTGACTCTAATCCGATTCACTGATATGTTATTGACAAGGAGATTTGCGCCCTCTAAACTGATTCATTGACTCGTCGCTGTGTGACAGCTTGTTAGAGAAACCCGACAGAGCATCTTTAGCTTGGGCAGGTCGCTGTGGAGACGGCGGTAGCGGATGCGGTGATGCCTTGTTTAACTGAAACGGGCCCGTCATTCAGCGGAGAAGAAGAAGTGATTAAGCGCAGTGAAGAAAGCCTTGTGACCAAATGATGAGCTGTAGGCGTGCCATTAATTAATTAACACGCTTAGTAAACGGACATCCCATCAATCATGCCTGAAAAGAACTCAGTAAACAGGCCTTATCTCTCTTTTTGTGTCTCCTACGCTATTACTGCTATCATGTCTTCATAGGCCCCTATTTTTCAGCTGTCCTCACCTTTTTTCAGCATGGAGCGTAATCTGATTGGCTTAGTACATCTCTCCTTTCGGTTAGTGTTCCCATTCAATGCCAGTGCACTCCTACGTTGTGACAGCTCACGTGTGGGAAAAAGGCATCATTTATATTCCAGAATGACTGTCAGGTGATTTTGGGAATGTAAGTCACCCGACATGGGACCAATAAGAGTTGCAGGTTCAAGATCCTGCAAGGTGCATGCTGTTGGAACCCTTGATTAGATAGATTGAACCTAACGCACAGTTGAACAGCAAATTTCCGAAACTCACTTGGTCCATTTTTTGTTGTCTTTGAGATGAGACCGCCAATGATCTACATTCAGGATTCCACATCATATTCGTTTCGGGGACTAAAACTCACTCAATCCTCATGTAACGCAATGAAGAACATTTGTCACATTTCCAAAACTCCACAGAAATTTTCTCAAAACATCCCGTGGACTCAGTGAATTTAGGAAATTTTCTCTTCAGTAATTTAGCATGGAAAATAATCTGAGAAACTCTATCAGTACTTCACCTGCCAAAAGGGCCAGATCCTGGTCCTGTATATGTCAAATGGCCCTGGGGCCCCCTGGTGGTTATTTTGCACTGTATATGTCAAACTTGCGTTGTATGTGAGGGTCGTAGTGTTTTTCTTGCACTATGAATGTTGCGACTTGTAGTCACTAGTGCTCTGCGGCCCCCTCCAGCCTGAGAGCCACAGACACTACCCCCACTGGTCCAGCCCATAATCCAGCCATGCCCATCATCTATCTGGACACAGAGCATCTCTGCTGCGTCCTGATGTTAGATCCTGGAGCAGAACCTAGCGGCTGCAGTAAGTGGCTGCGAATAGCTTAGCAGCTAGCTACTGTACATAAGGCAGCACATAGCAGGACGTGTAGCAAGGGGGGGATACAGTACAATGCAATACATTTATTTTTTATATAGCGCCTTTCACAACAAAGTTCTCCCAAAGCGCTTCACAGGGTTGTGTTGTGATACATAAAACATAATTAGAGAGAGATATAGAACGGATAAACAACAGGTGACTTTTGGTGGCCTTCAAATGGCCATTGGGCTTGCGGCCAGTCCCTTGGAGAGATACCAGATGGGAGCATTTCATAAATGACTGGGTCTGCTCCAGGAATGCCGTCACCACTGCCTTGGGGCAGATACTACCCCTCCTGTGTTTGAGAGAGAGACACTGAATGTGACCGCCAGTGTGAGTGTATGTGTGTGTGTTTTTGTCAACTGGAGAATGAGACGCTCGTCTATAACGGAACACCGGGCAAGGGAAGTGACAGAGGTCAGGGAATACAAAAGACAGCAGTGAGACCTCATAGCCCTTAACGACGACGCTGGGGAGAAGACCCCCACCCCCGCCACCTTTTAGCGTGATTCATACCTTAAATAGCTGGTTGCTGTTGCACGTGAAGTCATTAATATAGTATCAGTTGTTTTAGTACACCATGCAGCTGTAAAAGTTGGGATTAATAGCGAAATGTTTGCTTTGTGAGTCACTTTGGGCTTGAAAAATGACCACGGTGCCATAATGCAGCCATTGGACTCTCGGCTGTGACCTCCGCATTGCCCTTGTCGGCGTCGTCATGGCGATGACCCCCGTTAAGTGGTCCCATGGGCTCTATGGGGCCTGAGAGTCAGAGTTTCTAGCAGAGGGTCTCACACTCCCACTCCGTTATTTTACTTCCAAACCAACTTGGTGTCACGGGTGGAGTAGAAGGATGGGATGGGGTGACAGTGATGAGGACGTACTGTGACATACGTGCTGTAGAACACAGAAAACAAACTAAATGTCTGGTTAAAAGGTAGGTCCATGCTCAGGTTACTCCCTTATAACTGACCTAACGTCACATCCGCAGTCACCTCAATCAGGACGGGCCCAAGGATTAAGCAAAAGTAGCGGCTGCTTAGAGCCCAGCGGCCACCAGGTGGCCCCCTGTCCAATCAGCCAGTCAGAATAAGAAAGGAAGATTACAAAAGACAACTAGGTTAATCAAATTTTGATTATGGTCCAAAAAAGTGTTAGGCTGGCCCTGATGTCAACGTAAACACTTAAAATGAACAAGTCACCTTTGCATGGTCAAAGTTAAGCATGCACTCGATTCTCAAAAACCCACAGAGACACATATCCTGGAGAGAGGAACCTCTGGCTTGTTATGCATGTGAACATCATTTAAGGTCAGCAGAAACTGCCATCTGAATGGCCAGTGATTTGAATTAATGATGTACCTTTGCTCTGCTGTTAATAAGTTAGTATGTAATTACCGGTATTTGTGCAGACTCCCCTCTTCAGAGTGTGTCCATTTCTGTGGAAATCATTATAATCCAATTACATCATGGCACTGTCAGATTCTCCGATCTGATTGGTCAGAAGGGTGTTAATTAATTTTCAATAACCGCACTCATAGTGCCAACCAGGCGAATCACAGTAGCAAATCAATATGTGATTGTAATCTATAATTCTTACGTGACTTAAAATTTCAGATGCTGAACACAATTCAAATTTCACAGAAGCTAAAAAAACAAAGAAATTGCTAGAAATCTCTTAGACAACAGCAGTGCTTCAGGCTGAGGAGCAGGCCCTGTGGTCATTGATTAAATAACAAAATAATTTACAGATCTAATGCACTTGTAGTCCTCGCAGTCCTGTGTAACCTGCTTAAGTGGGATGGTACTCAAGTCCGGCTTTAATAAACGGTAAACAGCAAATAAGGTTTTTCTCATAATGCAGCTGAATACCAAAAGGAACATGAAGTTAAATTCATAAAATAAAGATGCATAATGCCTGGCATGGTGCGTATTAACCCTTATATGACGCAGATCGTTTTCACTGCTGTCGAAGCGTGGTCGTGTTGTACTGCGAGGTACCTGGGCAACATCACCCTCGCTCCCGTGTGCCCTGTGCTCAAGGGCAGGATGTGGAAATCGATGTCACCGACGCCCCCTCTTTCTGCTTTTCATCTTGGCTGCGATCGATGGGGCCGCTTCCCTTCCATCGGCTTGCAGTGGAGGCCCGGCCGCGCTCTCGCACACACCCGCGCGGGGGGGCTCACGTGCATCCCTCCTCCCTGCGCTGATTCCATTAGTGCCCGTCTGGAGCAGAGATGTGCGCTGAGTCGATCGCAGCTGGATCATACCCGAGCAGCCGAACTTGCTGCAGGGACAAATCTTATCATATTCTGTCTTCCCTTCCCCTGCTCCACCTGCTGCTACACTATACTACACACATTATTCGCGTTGGGCACATAATTGTATTTACATATTGTACTGATTCTATTTTGTGTAGTACAGTGGTTAGCAATGTTGCCTCCTGCCTCTGGGATTGGGGTTTGAGTCTCTGACCTGGATTTACATGTCTGGAGTTTGCATGCTGAGATAAATTGAAGTTGCCAAATTGCCCAGTGGTGAGTGTGTCCTGTGATGGGTTGGCGCCCTGCCTTGTGTCCGTAGCTTCCGGGATAGGTTATGGATCCCCCCCCCCACCCGACCCTGCATAGGACAACCAAGTAGAGAAAATAGATGGATGATTGTCCTTGATTGTTTTGCACGACACCCTAAAGTAAATTCCCTCTATGTAAAAGTACTGGGCAATAAATAAACGATTCTGATTCCAATGAGACAGACTCACTTCCTCCTGAAGAGCAAAGAAGACACGTCATCATTAGCAGGATGTCTGTGAGGCTTGGAGGAGCGGGTCCGGTGTAGCAGGGCTCTGCTGCAGTTTCTTCCTGACTGCACACTTTAGCCCAGCTAGGAAGGACTATCAGCTCCAGCAGCGCCTACTTCAGGCTCAGTGCAACCCCCCACCTCCACCCCCAAGGCGCTCTGGGTCTCAGGGATCACAGGCAGGAGAGAGAAGAAGCAGAATCAGAATTAAAAAGACCCGGATGAGTCAACACACCAAGACTCACACTAAGACTGACACTGACATCAGGGACAATGACGAAAGGGTCCCCAGTCATTTCTGTGTGGGGAATCCTGTGTCCTGCAGGATAATGACCAGGCCCTTCGCTAATCATGACTCGTGGAACAGATGAGATAACTGACAGCACAGACGCCAACCCTGAGGTGTTTGGGAAGAGATGGTCATTGTGTTCCAGAGTTCAGGCCAAACATAACATTTTAATCAGCAATTCAGCAGCACACCCCAGCACAGAGTGGGTAATGAATCAACGTAATGGCAGGATAAACGGCAGGACTGGGAAGGGAGAGAATAAAAAAATCTTCACTCGCTTACCACTGAGGCTTCTTTCCAGACCGGCATTCTTACGTAACACATGCCTGTCATTTGCATGCTAGGCGACTGTAGGCAAGGCCATTTTCAGCTGCGAATATCAGGCCTGACACACCCTCAGGCGGTTGTTCTCCCTTAAGGCTTCACAGAGAACAGCAGAGAGCACCAGAAGTAGCAGCTGAAGGTATCGACTTTGAGTCTGGTTTATCATAATGAGTCTGCAAATGAAACCTGTATATAAAGTGTTTCATGCTTCTATGCATCCATTTATCCTCAAATGGTTCATAGCGAACAAGGTCGTGTTGGGGGGGGGCGGATTGACACAAGGCAGGGGTTAACCCCAAATGGGATACCAGTCCATCACGGGACAGTCTTCTTCTGTATAATACAAACCCTCTGCTGTTCAGTTTCCACGATTCCGTTTAATCATGCGCGTCATACCTCGCGAAGTCTGCCGGTGTGCCTGCGCTTTCGGTGCCTTCCGGTCCATTTCAGGCCCGTAACAAACTTTTGATAAATAATTGAATTATTACGTTATTGAATTATTCATCTCGAAATAGAAGCTCGCGTTATTGTGAGGGAGCTTTGTGAGCAAGTCAGGTACCAGCGCGTTTACAATTTAACGGGCAGAGGAAGACGGGAGAGGCAGGCAGTGGGCGGCGGCGCCGGCAAGGCGGCCGCGGCGGCGACAGGCAGTGCTAGAACCTCTCGTCCAGAGTCCCCGCCCTCATCACGCACAGGAGCGCAGCTGTCGCCCCATAATTTATCTCCCAGCCTCTCATCATTTATTACAAAGCCCTTTACTTGCATGTTGCGGCATCAGATAAACTCATGGATTGTTGGGCCCCGGTGCCATTAGCTGCGGGTTGCGGCTAACGGAAGCAGACGGCTTTCAAAGATGCGAAGAACCCAGTGGATTAAACGCCCGGTGTGTGCTGACAGACCTCAGAGTGGCACCATTCGTCACTGTCCCAACGACTATAATGTATAGCGGGGTAAAACCAGCTTCTGGACAGGGGCCGGCCGGGACCATGCATCTCAGGGAATCTTGCCCGTCTTGGGGTGTGGTCTTGAATATGCATGAAATACCTTTACAGCTCCTCCCTGAAAACTGCAATGAGTTCGCAGTGAGATTTATTGCTGTGGGGTCAGAGACAGGGGTGCCATAAATGGGGGGCCCTAAAGAATTTGGAACTTAACATAATTGAATTTATATATATATATTATATACTGAATATATATCACAAGCTTGCAAGTTTCTTTTTGAGATGGATAATTCAATATATAATACATAATATAATTTATTTGATATTAGAATAATTACACACAGGGCCCTTGAAAAGTTAGTTCTGGCCCAGGGTGCTCGCCTGCCTTTCTTTATATGTAGTGCTGATTCTTTTGGTTTGTACATTCACACCTTGCCGAAGCAGGACCCAGACACTGGAGACTGTAATAAGCAGCCGGCCGAGGCGAACCGCCCACGGGCCTGTGCACCGCTTCTCCCACGGGCCTGTGCACTGCTTCTCCCTTGGCTGAAACCCCTATACTCATACAGCAGCATGCTGGCTTTTGACTATTGTAAAAAAAAATTGCCAGCTCACAAACTCCCCCATATACCAGGTGAAACCACAACGGGGATATTTCTGTCGTACCGATATGATTTACGCCGAGAAAAACATAACACGGGCCCCATGAGGATGCCACTGTGAATAAACGTTTTTATAGGTCGGGGTGGCATCACTGAGCCAATCGGCATGTGCGTATATGCATGGCAATAGGAGTGATTTGCATATTCCCGCAAATATGCAGGAGATCCTGAGATGAGCTTTCCGTGTTGTGAATTTTGCATCCCCCAGCACTGGTACGCCGCTCATTGGCGTTCATGTTGTACTCGAGCTCCCTAAGCCCATCTGTGAACAGACTAAGCTGCAGTAAATAAAGGGGGCTCCCCAGAGGTGGATAGTTCGGGTCCAGGAAGTAAAAATCCAGATCAGGATTTTGTTTCAACCAACCAGTTGAGTTCTCTGTGATTGCGACTCTATACTCACAAACTGGTTGGTTGAAACAAAATAATGGTCTGGATTTTTACTTTCTGGACCTGAATTATCCACACCTGAGGCTCCCCTGTCATCGGTCCCATATGAAGGGTCGCTCTCTCATCGCTCTCATTGCCATTCAGGGACAGATCAGTCATCACCGTAGACCCTCCTGAGCAAAGTACAGCGTCAGACACGTCGGATCCATCAATACGGTCAATCAGTTTGTCTCTAACCACTTGCCCTGCTACTATCACTGGCAGGCATTCAAGCCAGAAAAGAGAATCCTTCGTTTCCAGCTGTCACACCCATGGTCGTCATGGTTATGGATGAGACGGGTGTCAACGGTGCACCTGCAGCATGCAGAATTCCCAAGAGCGGGGGGAGGGCATTTGTGTATTGAATGACCAGTAGGGGGCAGTGATTAAAGGACTGGAGCCTGAATGGGATCAGATAGAGACAGCAGGAGTGTGACAGCCTGTTCCAGTCCTTTAGAGGCACAGCTGTAAGCTGCATGTGGTTCGGAATGAAACCATGACACAAATAATGGTGCGTGAAACAGATGTGAAATATTTGTGGCTGCCATTCCGCCTTTCTCTTTGCCACAGCCTGGCCTTGGCTCAATTCCCTGTTCGTCCTCATTGCCTTGCTGGGGAGAAGCTATTTTTACCCGGTGTGAAGCCAGTCATCCACGTGCGCACGTCATCTGCGTGTGTGGGTGTCGGCGCCAGTGGGTGCGTGTGTGTTGCTGCGCTTTTGTTTCGTGCGCACGTGTCTGGGAGCACACATGCACGTCAGATCGTCTGTCGTTACGGGAAGCAGACCTCATCTTTCTGTCTCCTACCTGGTGGGAGTCTTGTGGTCTGACAAAGACGAACCGCACAGGCATCAAACTGTGGACGCCTGAAAAGCCCCAGAAGTACATAGACAGTTGAATAAACCTACAAGGCGGAGCGTGGCGGCCATGTTCCTGGAATGATGAAAGGCTTTCCCCTTTCCGGAATGCAGTGACCCGATTTCATTTGACCTAATCATCAATCCTATTATGCATTTCCGTGACGTGGGCGGGGCCTCAAGGATCCAGAGGCATTTCAGGCTAACCAATCAAAGCAAGGCCACCATGTCACACCGCAGAGCAACGCAATCAGGCGCCCAATGAAATCACTCATCTATGCAGCAGACAGACTAGACAGTGGCCTTCGTGGGGTTTTTTTGGCTTTATAAGAGAGTTTGTTTTGAGGTTGATTTAGGAGGAACAACAGACATGTAATGAGATCTCTGTCAGCCCTCAATGACTCGCATCTGAAACACTGAGTTGTTTTACAGCCCTGGACACGCGCAGCTGCATGCTTTAGCCGGCATAGGCTTGAGTTCCTAAACCAGAGCATCTGAGCTTTCACAACGCAGGACCTGAGGGTCTCATAACTCTACGGGTGTTTGACCTTGACTTTGGGGGGAAAATGCAGAAGCGGCACTTTACAGCAAGTACATTAATGAGCCTTTCTTCCAGAAAAGCTCATGAAAGATGCCTGAAGTGACTTTAGGGCTGCCCCACTGACAGCTAACATCACAGCGCATATACCCTCCCGACCCTTAGATTGGGGTCACCAACTGGCAACGGACTACAGTCCGAATCTCAAACACGTGATGCCCCCCCCTAAAAATTTTTTATTTCTAACTACCCCCCTGGCCAGCAAATTGAATCGTCTGAACCCCCCCCCCCCCCCCCCGCCAACTGATGCAATGGACTTTGGCTTTGTGTTGCTTAGGGATTTGTTCCTCGGGGAAGAACAGTTGGGGTAGGCCTGCCATAGACCTTCTATAAGCACTAACGCCATATTAATCACGGCCCCTGAACATTAGTTAATTTAACAGCAAGATAAATATGAGTACATCTCTTTTCTCTTTCATTAGTGATTAGGGGTGCACCCTTTCATTTATATGGAAATTATAAGGCATTTTGGCTCATATAAGGTTTGGCGTTTAACCTCCTGTTGGGCCATTATGAAGAGTATCGTTGCTTGCAGTTCTTCCTCTTGGCCTGATGGAGCAGGTAAGGAGCCCAGTTCCCCAGGAGTGTCCTGCCTGACCCACTGCTGCGTTTTCTCACCATCTCCATTTCCTAGATCAGACATCAAGCAGCCCCAGTCGTTGAAAGTGGCCTAGAGAGAGGAATGAAGCTGAGTCATGTCACCTTCAATGCACAATGAGCAGCCAGCGGAAGCGAATCGGCTCACGCCGTCGCATTGTTGTGTCGGAGCTTTTGATATCTCAGTGCCGATAAGAGGCTTAGCATTGGTAGCCTTGCTGTCATGGCAGGGTCGCCAAGGGAAGGCGTCGGTGGATCATATTTCAGAGAGGCATTGTGTGGCCGGGATGGAAGGACCAGGCGGGGTGGGCATGGTTTATTGAGCGGAAAAAGTGAGAGAAAGGAAGAAAATGAAATAAGGGAGAAGAAAAAGCAGGGGGAGCGTAGATGGGAAGCGAGGAGGGGGGTCCTCTATTTGTGAGTCTATGGGAGGGACAGAAAATGGAATGCTTTTTAAAAGAACCATGCTTCGTTGCATGACGGTCTCGATGTGGAACTACCAACTCGAATGTTATGGAGTTTTCGGTATTCAGGCCCTGTTGTTGTTGATGGGCGTTTGCCTTCGCTGGGTGTGGTGCTGTCATTCCTCCTGTTTATATCCCCAGGCAGCGTCTCTCCTGGGGGGCCTTCACCACTCCCACGGCAGCTGATCCTTTCCTATCGCCTCAAGTCCCCAATACTGCATGCGACTGGAGTCATTTCCATGAAATAGTTACATGGGTGTTCTCAACGGCATTCCATCCACGCAACATTTTTGCTTTCTGTCACTCCAGAGACATCGTTATCCAGAGACTGTCAGTCTAGTTAGGGGACAAAAGGGTGTCTGCAAGCTGTCGGTTTGCAAGCTGTGTGCCAAGACTCAATGTGGGTTATAAGGACTGAATTAACCCAGTCCTCGGGGACCAGCAGACAGTCCACATTTTTGCTCCCTACCAGGAGCCGGGAGGGAGCAAAAAATGAGGACCAGGTTGCGAAACACTGCTATGTAGTGTACAGGTAGGTGTGCTGTAAAGGGGGGGAAGTAATGAAGATTTCAAGGGACCTCAAAAGTGACAGGAGCCCTAAAAATATGTAACATAATTGGAATGGTGGGGGTTGGAGACCCAAAATGATTTGCTTTCATGGGGCCCAAAATCTCCACCGGCGCTCCTAAGTAAAGGCACCGTGCGAACCTGAACTGCCAGCAATGCAATCAGCCTCCAATTATCCAGAATGTCTTATGCAACAGGCCAGGTTCAGTCAGTGGATGCTAAATAGCATGACCTGGAGCTGGCTGCCTTTGCAACAGAGTCATTTTACTCCAATTAAGTATTTCCTCTCCAGCTACTGGAACAGAATCAAGTGCTGGTCACAATGTCAAGGGTCTGTGGGTGGGCCTCTCTCTCAGACGGTACTTTCGGGAGCAAAGGCATCAAAAGCACCTGCTGTGGTAAAAAAGAATGGAGGGAAGTCGAGGGAGAATCGACACAGAATCGACAGCGAGAAACATGCGAATCACTCATCGGATTCATTCGTCTCGCTGACAAACTCAAACAGACATGGCCAAGCTCTGCTGTGTCCAGTGGTGTTTGCATAATGGAATCCAGCAAGAGCTGGCCATCGCGCAGTAAGACTGTGACATGACGATTCTCCCTCCCGTCTTCTTGATGACTCACTCTCGCTGTTATCTTTTCAGTCTCGACTCGCTTTCCATTTTGCGCCCCTCTCGGCCACCTCCTTCTCTGCATTCCCTTGGTCTCTTTTGTTTTTCTCCCTTTGTGTCAGTCCCCTGCTTTGTTTCACTTTCATTTTTCCATGACTGTTGTCTTTCTTCCTCTCCATCGCTCATATCAAAGCCACACTCTTCCCCCATATCAGAGGAGGCAAATTGACAACTACTCAATCAGACGCACAAATACATTTGATGTAGTTCAGTTCTGACGCACCTGACTGGCATGACGGATGATGGACGGTGTCTCTTTGGCGGTTGTGTCCCTTTTCTGACTATGAGTCAGTTTACATTGACTAGGACTTCAATAAAATATAACTCAAAATAAAGCGGCGAAGAAAGAAACCAGCTCTTTAGACATTGTGGTGGTTACAACAACAGGAAACTGAAGGATGTTTTTTGGTTCTGGTCCTAGGAAGAGTTCTCAGTTCGACACCCTTAATCAGAATTGGTCTAGCTAAATGAATAAATGGGTAGAGTGTTGGGGTTGTCTCACACCTCTGGGACCAGGGTTCAAGTCTGTGTGTGGAATTTGCATGTTCTCCTTGTGTCATTGTGGGGCTTCCTCCTGGTTCATGGGTTTCTACCCACAGCCTAAAAACATGTTGAGTTTAATTGCAGTTGCCAAATTCTCTGTCGGTGTAACTGTGCCCTATAATGGACCAGCACCCCATCCTGGGCCTTGTGCCTGTAGCCTCCAGGGTCTGGCCCCACACAGCCCTGAATAAGATAAGCAGTTCCAGAAAATGGATGGGTTACAATGTTTTTTAGAGAAGTACAGTGAGGAAGTAATCAAAATCAAGTGTTGTTTATATATGTGCAGATTGCAAACAGAATGGCATAGTAGCTTGGTGGTTTAAGGATCTGTGCCCAGAATATTACAGGTTCCTATGGATGGTAATCGTTAGCGTTGGTATCTTAAACAAGGCCCTTAACGTCATCTGCTCCAGGGGTGCTGGACACTCATTGACCCAACACTCGGACCCCAAAAAGTTGCTCTCGGCTGTAAATATATATGTCTCTGTCTCTCATAGAAAGCAACATAGAGGATATAAAAACTACACAATTCCCTTAATGAGATGAATAAAGTACCACTATTCTATTGTAAATGAAAATCTAAAGACCGCAGATTAGTTCAGTTTCTTTATCTAAGCAGGATAACAGATCCTTACCTAATTCCTTTCAGCCCACTATTCAGAATTTTCACTCCATTAACTAAGATAATGAAGTATGGCTGTCTGAAAACAATTAGTATAACAGAGACATTGAGTGGGCAAATTCACTTCTCTGTGAGAAGAAAGAGGTGCAGAGGAGAATGAATACGTAACAGAGCAGAGGAATTGAGGGATGAGAGGCTGATCAGGCCATCTGGAGGCCTCAACTGCCGTAGTGGGATCTACGTCCAGGTTCTCTTGATCTGTACAGAGGGTCATTTACGGCCATGAGATTTAGGGCCTACAGGCTCACAGAAACCAGAAAAACATTCCAGAACGGAATGTCTACCAAGTGCAGAAGTTCCATTAAAAGAATTCTAATGATAACCTGTGTGCAATGGAATGCTGAGAGAGGCACAACTTTGTCTAGCCCCAGGATACAAGTCTGTCCTTCACTCTCAGTCATTTCTCAGCCTCTGCTCCTCTTTTCACGCTGACCTTGAGTTCAGAGGCTATTTCCATTCGTTGCATTGCCTTGTTCTGCTCCCTGCCCTTGTTTATTGTCTAATTTCATCCCGAGTCCTAATTTCCCATGAGCACCAACACGTTTTTTTTTTTCCTGTCATTTATAAGCGGAGCAGGTGCCGCACTCGATAAACAGAACAAGAGTGCAGAGAGAGCAAGAAAGGAGGCAATAGCTCGGATGGCTTTATTTTGCTCTGTCTGCAATACATTATCTCCCAAGAAAAAGGACAACTGCTCAACACACGAAGTAGAACAGAAAAATTGGCAGAGGGACAACCTGTTTATCATCTCCAATTGTCTCAAGTGCCTGAGTTTTAGTTTTTCTTTTTTTTTTTTAATCTTGCATCAGGTTCAGAAAGGGAAATTGAATGTTCATACACTGGGGTAACACAGCTTCCAAGGTTAGCGACACGCTTAATGGTTAATAGCAAGTTAAACGTGCAGCATCAGTCACAGGCTGTTAAACGCACCGGAGCATTGTGTCGGCGGGGACGCCTAATTCGTTCGGGTTTTATCTGCTTGGCACGTGCGTGTATAGCCCTTTGGGAGAGATTCAGTAAAGCGGCGCATGGATTTCACTGTCACACAGGGTCAGGACTTTCTGGCAGAGAGGTGCAGGTGGCAGGTAAGGCAGAGACCATCATTTAAACTTGTTGTCAAAGGGCTCAGAAGTCAGTCATCCTCAGTCATGACTTATAAAGGAGTAAATGGTCATTCTCTCTGCAGTGGAAAATGCTTCCTGCTTCGGAATCTCAAAAGCAATACCATTACCCCGGGGTCAAAAGTGGTTTTCTAGGTGACTCAGCTTTGAAGTAAAAAAAAAACTGAACATGTCTGTCACTTTCTCCTGCTTGTCCTTCTGCTCCTCGCTTCTTTACCTCTTTATTTATTCGCCCCTAACTGCATCTCCACTCGCTCCATTCTTGCTCTCAGGCTGCAGGCTGGAATTCCTCTTGGTGCTGTGGGGATTGGAGCTGTCCTGGTCATGTCCACGCCACTGCATCTGCTACACGACACCCAGCACCGTCAGCTGCCAGGCGCACAACTTCCTCTCGGTCCCCGACGGCATCCCGGCAGAGAGCGAGCGCATCTTCCTGCAGAACAACCGCATCGGCCAGCTGCTACGCGGCCACTTCAGCCCGGCCGCCATCACGCTATGGCTCTACTCCAACGACATCTCCTACATCGAGCCCACCGCCTTCCACGGCTTCGTCCGACTCGAAGAGCTGGATCTGGGGGACAACCGGCACCTGCGAGCCCTGGCACCCGACACCTTCCATGGATTGGTTCGACTTAATGCCCTGCACCTGTATCACTGTGGCCTAAGCGCCCTACCTAGTGGCATCTTCCAGGGTCTGCAGAACCTGCAGTACCTCTACCTGCAGGTACGGGCACTGCAGTCTATGTTAACCTTTAGCCTGCATTATCCTTGTAAAATCGCAGTTTATGTGTTTCCACAGCTACAAACGAATAATATGTTGCTGCTCACTTTGGCTCCAGGACTTTTTTCTTGTAGACAGCTGTAGATACTGTGCTCCACTCTTGCTTGTGGGAGTGTTATGTACGCAAACATGTTCTGAGGGCAGAACAAAAAATTATTGGTTCACGGTGACAACCAATCAGATTGCAGAGGAGGTGGGTCCGAGCAACTAGAGAAGGTGGGACCAAGATGTCTGATCCGTAGGTCCTGCCTCCTCTAAAACCCCCATGAGCTCCACTCTTCCTTTAAAGTACTATTAAAGAAGACTAAACTACAGAGAAAAAAAAATCAAGATTTAGCCCTTTAGCTAGGCCTGGGCTGGCCATTTTGGCATACTGGGCATTTTCCCAGTAGGCTGATGGATTTGTGGGCTGGCACAATTAATTATGGGGGATCCAGGGCCGATTATTAATCCCAGCCCAGCCCTGTCTTTTGCCCTAATTCTGTAATCATACATATTCCATTGCACTGAACTCAGGACTCTGTATTGGCAATGGCAACATTCTGATGTTATTCACCACAAATCAAAACACATGCAAAATTTTTCAATCATGTCCACTTCCCATCTAAATCAAAACGGTGCCACTTGCCCATGAAGAGCATAATGCAGAAGGCTGCTCCCTATGGCAGAGAGAGCCTTTATTATACTGAGAAAATGCTGACCTAGCCAACAGCAGAACCTCATAGCTGGGCTTTCCAACACATTAAGTGGGCAATAACGTATTCCAATCATTTCTACCCAAATGTGCACAGGAAACTCAAACAGCTCACTTCTCAGCCAGCGTCTTCGTCCGGCGAGACCCAAATAGCCAACATTGTCGTGTCTTATCTATTTATATAGTCAGCTATTTAACATCAGGAAACACTTTTCTCGGGAGTACAACAGTCATATCTCTCCAAAGCCTTTAGGAAAATATTTTTCTAAAAATCCATTAGGCATAATATAACAGCACCGGTTCCTATTGCTCCTGCCCCTAGGACAACCACCTCGACTTCCTGGAGGATGACCTGTTTGTGGACCTGCTGAACCTAAGCCACCTGTTCCTGCACGGAAACCGGCTGTGGAGCCTTCACCAGAACACGTTCCGCGGGCTGGGCGCTCTGGATCGCCTACTGCTGCACCACAACCGGCTGCAGTGGGTGGACCGGCTGGCCTTCCACGACCTGCGGCGCCTCACCACACTCTACCTGTTCAACAACTCGCTGACACAGCTGCCCGCCGAGTGCCTGGCCCAGCTGCCCGCCCTTGAGTACCTGAGACTCAACGACAACCCCTGGGATTGTGGTTGCCGGGCACTTCCGCTCTGGGATTGGCTGCGCCGCTTCCGGGGCTCCACCTCTGAGGTGGGCTGCCACGAGCCACCAGGGTTGGCTGGCCGGGACCTCAAGAGACTGCGGCAGGAGGAACTGCCCAGCTGTGTGGCGTCCGAGTCTCGACACCAAAGCAGCGGCCACTTCCCGCACCTGCCTCACCGGGACCAGCACCATCTCATCCCACCTCCTTCACCACTGCCCCGCCCACTACCCTCGGCTCGTCCTAGCCGTCCCAGGAACTGCACCCGGCAGCGAGGGCGATGGGGCAAGGGCAAGGGCCTAAACGAGGCCCACATCTCCAGGGAGATGGACAAGGAGTACTCCTACCCCAACAAGCACGACCTCGACAATCCCGATGGCTCTGGGTCGCGACGGAAGCACAAGTGTGCCCCGCGGACCACGGTTGGACCTCCAAGCGGGGTCCAGCGGGCCACTAGCGGCGGAGCGGCAGCCTCCCGCTGCTCCTTACTGCTCCTTCTGGTTATGGTGGGCCTCCTGGAACCGCTGAGCGTGAATGTATTGCGCTGAGGCAGCAGGGGGCGCCGATAAGGGAAACACAGCGAAGCAGTGGCTTTGAGACTCCCGCACTGAAGGCGTGTGTCAGGACGAGTGCCAGACTCATGGAACTCAACATGAGCAGAGGGGGAGGATGCTCAAGGGAGCCAGAGACAAAGAACACAGGGGAAACATTCTCGTACTCTCATAGAGTCACTGCTGGTTTTACCCCATGTCTATCATACTCTGTCTCCTTTTCTCTGGGTCTTGATTTCCATGTTTTATCTAGAGCAACACCCACCCAGGCTGTGCAACAAATAGGTCAATGGGGAAGCTGATTGGCTGAAATTACTCTTTGGGTTTCTTTTGTTAGCTTACCGATTATTTTGTCACAGAAAAGAGAGACGATAGGCAAACGAAATACAGACCGTGGCTGTGTGAGTCGAGTTTTATGTTAAGTGTATTATTTCTTGTTTCCAGTTAACAAGGCTTCGAAACTGGGAAAGTGCAGCCAGGAATAAAGTGTAGTATATCCTATGGGATTACCTAATAAGGCAATCGCAACAACATTAAACTCTGGTACCATGCAAGTAAAATACTCCAGCGCATTGATTCTAGGTAGTCTTAATCTGGCCATCAGATTTCCAGCTCAGCCACTGATTGGTCAGGTACTTATTGCCGTGGTCTACAACCAATGTTTAAAACAAAATGTCTTTCTTTGTCTTATTTGGTTTTTCTTCTGTGTTTCTGTTTCAATCTTCGTTATGTCACTACAAATAAAAAGCCAGTTATACTCAAGCTGCTATACTCTATACTGAAGCCAGGGGGAGACACTCCAGCCACTGTCTACTTCAGGTGTAACTCTTTCTCCAGGAGAATAAAGTGTTAAGTCATCATCTTTGTATGTATGTATCTCGTCCTGTTGGTTTGAGTGTTTGTTCACATCTCTGCTGAACGCGACATACTGGAGTTGAACAATAACTGTCCATCTGTATGTTTTGGGAAGGGGGGAGGGGGGTTGACGAGTCAGATCAAGCATTCCTACTGACCTCCAACTTTCTGTCGGAGCATCCTGGACCCCAGAGTACATATTCCGGTTCCCAGAGGCTGGAGATGAATGAAAAAATGACACACGTCCCTCCTTCCTTGCTCCAAGTGGATGGAATACTATAGTTTATTCATTAAAATCTGTTCCTTTTACGGAGGGAAAACAGACAAGGTGAATTACTGCATACTGACTGCTCCAGCATGGACAGAAAACGGCTGGGACTTCAGCACTGTCTTACCGGCTGCCCTGTCAGTGAGCCGAGAGTAAGACTATTAATTAATTTCAAGTGGACACTTCTCACCCAATGGGTGAAGTCAATACAAACCGATGAGGCCACCAACGCCGCAGCCCTCCATCTATGGACTGTTAAGACTGAGCTGGCCCCGGACCCACGGACTTTGAGAACTTTTCTTCAGGATCCTTACGTGGAAATGCTCACGACCATTTGTCACCATTGCGGTAATAATGACATCATAGATGATAACAGGGTCTCCGCTTCCCCCACAATAGGGGGGCATGTGGTTGTTTTCTCTTTATTTTTCTTTGTAAGCTCATCCTAGTGCCATTTCGGATCAGTGGTGCACCCCTTCTCGCCCCCCCCCCCCCACTTGCCGTC
>JAODKC010000041.1:11922454-11969670 GCA_026777985.1 Mormyrops attenuatus | reverse complement strand
CATGGGGGGAAACGCATGGTAATGAACATCACCGCCTCAGCTGCCTTCTACCCGACCCCCCCCCCCCCCGCCAATCTCACCCCCCACGCTTGGTCTCCCACTCCCTGATCAATCATTGATCTCATACAGGATTCCTTACTAATGATAATTTAGCATATGCATACAAACGGATGCAAATGGACCCCCAGGGCATCTGTTTCATTCACTCCGCTTCACCTTGACTGCCAGCACAAACATCTGGCTACAGACTAATTGTGAATGCAAACAGCACACCCCCTACAGGGCTGGAGGTCACATAGCGTCAAGGCTGAAATTGAGAAGAAAATAAATTTAGATATTTATCTGCAGATTCACACCACAAAAAAAAATATGCAAAATGTCCCTAGCAAGACATTTACCCTGAAAGTGACACAAAAGCCAAACCCAAACTGTTCTCTAAACTTAAACTTGTTCCACTCAATAGTACACCTAATCACAGCGAAGCAAAACTCTGACATACAGCTGGGTACAGTTTGCCCGGAGAAGACTTTATTACTGCATCTACAACACGACAGAGACCTGGTTATTGACCCGAGATGCAGGAGCACAGAGCAGCAGTCTACGTCGTGCCCTCCAGCTGATCAATGGTTGCAATTAACAGCAAGGACTGCACGCAGTGAAAAGCAATCTAGACAGACAGAGCACGTAACCCATAATGCACCTGAGACTCTTTGGGAAAAAAGGGCTGGCACACTGGGTTTTTCTTCATGATTAATCACGCCTGTCCGTTTTTGATTGGTTAATTTTGAAGTGTCTATGAGGCAGAAGGCCATACTCACTGTTCTCTGAATGCTAACAGGCTAGCATCATCCTGCCTTTTTCTTCACTGTGGGTCTTTGCTGTGGCTGTGTTCTTGAACCCCACACACTCTGCTTCATTAAGGGTTAACCTCATCCCAGAGGCTTTTCTAACCTGTCACCATGAAGTCAAACTGCCCTTCCTTATCGGAATACATAAAATGCTGATGAAGGAGAGCATTTTAAATGCCCTGGGCCAGGAGGGGAACAGAGGCTAGTCTGTTAAGTCACACACAAAAATTGTACAAATCGTCTTATCGTTTAACTGTGCGCACAGAATGGATTGAATCATTTGATAAACGTTCTGTGAAAGTACGTGAAAATGCATTTATTGGAAATATCCTTCCTGAGGATTCTCCGAGTCTTATTCTTACTTATGGTCATTCTCTCAGTCTCTGTCTTATCCTCTATTATCTTATTCTCCCTGTCTTACTACAGATATTTTTGCTGTAGCTGTTTATCTGAATGATGCTTCCTCATGCTCCTACTTTTGATTCAGCTGTGGTGAAAGCATAACGGCTGGCTCACACACACATACACACACACACACACACACACAAGTTGCCTTTAGACAAGCTTATCTCTACCAGCTATGAATAGACAAACACATGCACACACCTTTATTCCATGCACCCATTTTCTGAAGCCACTTGACCTATTGAGGTTCGCAGGGATTCCAGAGTCTGTCCCAGAGGCTACAGGAGCGAGGCAGGGAAAACCCAGGATGGGGTGCCAACCCATCACAGAGCACACTCACACACCAGTCACTCACACAGGCACACCTATGGACAATTTGGTAACACCAATTAACCTCAGCATGTTGTTGGACTGTGGGGGGAAACTGGAGAACCACTATGCCTATACCTAGTAGGTTAAACAGGGACCGCTGTACCATACGATTTGACATTAGATCTCTGTCTTCTCTCTCTCTCTCTTACACACACACACACGTTGAGGCCCAATTCACAGTTACTATTTCAGGGTCTTCGCAAAAACAGCAGAAAAGCAAGCTTTATACCTCTGGGCTGTATAGAAGGGAATTTGAAGTTTTCAAAATTCGGAGATATTTTTCTCCTTGTTACAAAGAGGTATTTGCCAGTTGTGTATGTGTGTGAAAAGAGGTATAACAACCTTAAAAAACACCCTGATATTTTGGTTACATCTCTTTAAAACGTGACATGCTCCAGAAATGTTGGAAGTGAAAATACTTTTAAAAAGCATATCGGTTCTCATCCGAGGCATAGTGTTGTGGGGTAATTGTGTTTTAAAAGGAGCCCCTGTGCCAACAACTTTTATCTGATGTGTATGTAGCTCAACTGAACATTGTGTTACCAAGGTATAGGTTGTGGGTTCAAATCCCAGGTAGCCACATAAACTGTAACCCTTCTATCTAATGTGAGTTTCTTTGAAAGGAAAAAGGGCCAGATGCAGTACATGTGCTTTTGCATGGAGAGCCATATCCAGGCAGACTCACATCTGAGGATGATGCTACCAAAAAGACCCACTGGCTGCCAATCTGAAAAAGGGTTTATAGCAACGAGCTCCCTTATATCTGTAAACTAAATAGGCAGGCAGCTGGAGGTCATGTGAATTGTTCTTGTTTAGCATCATAGTGTGCATACTGCCAGTCATAGAAACCAGAACTGAGCCATAAGCAGGATGGGGTTTGATAAAATCATAGCACCATAGCATAGAACCTTCAAGTTCAATTAAATGATGAGCTTTAAGCACAATATTGACATTCTCAGTTAGAAAATAGAACACTTCTTCTTTGTAGACAGGTGTTTTTTTATCATAAATACCAAAATACTCTTGACCCTGAGCACTCTTATGATCAGAGTTGGTTAATTCAGGTCCAGAAAGTAAAAGTCCAGACCGGGATTTTGCTTCAACCAACCAGTTGAGTCTCTGTGACTGTGACTCTTCATGTTCTTTTATCGACTGGTTAAAACAAAATCTTGGTCTGAACTTTTACTCTCTGCCCCTGTGGCCTGTACTACGAAGCGGGGTTACTGGCTTATCGGGGTAACTAGTCGGATTTAAGGTAGTCTGGGCAAAATGTAAGTGAACGAATATGAAGTCCATTTAAAGTGTGGTACCTTAAATCCAACAAGTTACCCCGATAAGCCAGTAACCCTGCTTCGTAGTACAGGCCACTGAATTACCCAGCTCTGCTTATGTGTCAGGCTCAGCACCTGCTTGCCTGTCTTTCCTGTCTTACCCCGTTGACCAAGCCATTGTGTTTCCCTGCTCTCTACCTATTAACCCCTCTGTTGTGTGTTTGAATCCTGCCTCCTCTATTTTTGTATTTTGTTCCTAGTGTTTCATTTGTATCCTGTGATTTGTATTCAGTTTTGGTTTCTTGCTTTGTGTCTTAGTTGTGTTTTACTGGTCTTTGTTATTCCCCATGTTAGATTCTGCTTCCCTTATTTCTGTCAGTTCCTAGTATCCCTGTTTAGTTTCTGAGTAATTATTAATTGCACCTGTTGCCTGTTCTTGTGTGTTTGCCTGATTACTCGTTGTCCTGCACCCTCCCGGATTGGTTAATTGTCTGTCTCACTCCTGCTTGTCGTTACCCCGTTCAGTTTTTGTATTTTAGTTCCTGCCTAAGTATAGTTCCCCAGTGGTTCATTGTATGTTTGATGTATTTGATGTTGTATGCTGTGCTCTTTGTTGCCTGCCTGGTCACCCCTTGTTGCCCTGACCCCATTTTGTATTTAGTCTTTGTTTATCCCCATTTCCCTTTGACCCCGCGTGGTCCATTATTTTGTAGTGTTCCTAGTGTTTTCTGTTGTTGTTAATAAGCCCTGTTTTGTCCTGTGAGCCGCAAGTGGGTCGTCCACCTCCTTCCCAGCCTGCACCATGCCATGCCGTTGCCCCAAATCCGCCCTGGTCCTTGACATTATGATAGTCCTGCACTGGTTAAGGCAGACACTCTCAGATTACTGGAAGTGCACCACATACTGTATTTAGCGCAGTTTCCTAACTGTGAGGCACCGTTAACTTCCAGAACCACGTGGCGCACTGGTTCCTCGGTTCTAGTCCAGTTAAGTCCACCTGTTTATGGCTTGTGTGAATTTCTGAGATGCCCTGGGAGCACGCACACACACAGCTCACAAATCCGCAGGTAAGTCTAGCAAATCCTCGAACAAACAAGACAAAGCCACTTGCCCCATAATTCTGCAGCAGCTCTGATACTCTTCAAGGGCAATAGCCACCGCCTTCTGGCATGTGGCCAGCGCCGGAACACCAGAGGCTAAATCACACACTGCAGATGAAGAAAGTTTGTCAGAACCTTCACTGTGTCCCCCGTCTCTGGCTTTAGCCCTGTCACAGACGGAATGCATGAGTCACGTTGCTACTGCTACTGCCATTTATCACCAAATTTCTCAGCGACTTTTCAGTTTCTCCGAGAAGCCCGCAGGCGATGGCTGTGTCCAAAGAGCATACGTGTCTTGCCATGACAATGTCTACATTAAAGTAGGCAGCATGTATATTGAAAAACACAAACACACCGATGTATCAATAGATAAATGGATAGACATTCATGAAAATTAGGTTCGTATTGAGCAGAAATCCATGCACATAATACAAATAAAACATGCCACTTGTGAAACATTTTTTTTCTGATTTTGCATGCATCTATGAATATGTGTTCATGATGAAAACCTATAATATGAATTTGCTGTAAATTATTGAAAGACAAACCAAATCTCATGCTTTTGCAATCAGTCCTATTATAGAAACACACATATCTGCCTCCGCGGAGTGTGTGTGCGCGCGCGCATTAGCATGTCACAGCACGGTACTTCATAGACAATCCTGATAAAGAGATACACTTTCAAGACATTTCACTCTGTTCTACTTGGAGACACTTCGCAATGAGGTTCCTAGCAGCTTCTGTCTTCTCCAGCTACATATGATGAAAGAGACCCATCATTGCTATTGTTACAGACCCTTTGCTAGGCAACCCTAAATCCCCAGTCTCAAAATGTGTAGTTCTGTAAGTATTCAGTTACTGCCATTTATAATGCGTATTACCTGTTGTTTTATTTCTGGAAACATGTCATGTGGCTTCCTCAATTAAATCTTTCTTTGTTTAAAACTAAAGGCTAAAGATTTAGGTCAGACGTCTTGTTATTGTACATCCCCGTTTTGTTATGCACCGAAATGATCCACCCTAAGTTAACAGAAGAGATCTTTCTGTGTTCGAGAGGGTTACATGTTGCCAGTGTTTTTCTCCAACAGACACAACAGTCCGTACGTAGCCGAGGGTTCGAATCCCAAGTTGAATTACTGAATGATATATGCTGAATAAAAGAGGCCAGGAGAATATGCCAGGTAGCATAGGGAGCAGAGTGGCTTATAACCGATGTAAGATGCATACACTACAGCTAATTTAGAGACACCAATTAGCCTAACTGCAAGTCTTTGGACTGTAGCAGGAAAGCAGTTCAGCCAGTGGAAACCTGCATGACTTGAGGAGAATATGTGAACCTCTCACAAAGAGTGAAGGGCTGGGATTCGAACCCTTAGCCTGTGAGACTACAGTGTCGACCCGGAGGCTCTGTGCTGCCTTATTAAATATTTAGCTGCAAGAAAAATAAATAAATAAAAATCAAGGACATGGATTAAATGGCAGACTTAATTTTGATTAAATGAACGGGCGAACAAAAAAATCAGCCCGTAAGCAAATAAATATTTTGAATAGCAGCGTAGTTGAGCTGTTTTTCTTCCACAGGCTATGAGAGCCTCAGTCCCCATGGAGGGGGATGACGATTTAGCCCTACGTGTGCGAAAGCCGCGAGGCAGGTTCCTCCAGCTGATGGCGGGCGATTAATTACAGTAACGGTAAAATGCAGCACGTTATTAGCCTGCCACGCTGCCAGCCAGGGCACAAAACCTAGTTTCAGAACTGTTGAGTGCAGAGGGAAAGCTTAGGTGTGAATGGAAGTTATGGACTAATTCACCTCCATGAGTTTGTTATTGTTTTTAATTAATGTTCTAATGACTGCCATCTACATTCCTTTGGCAGAGTTTACCCACAACTCTTTCCTTGCGTGAACCCGCAGTGTCGTATCTTGTCATGCCGGGAAAGCGCATCGAAACTGAAAATTAATAATGAGAGACAATTAAATATTGAATCCATAGCAAAGCCTCATGCAGTAATGAGAGATCCTTCAGCATCATATGGAAAATAAATGATGTACCTTTTCTCAGTTTCTGGCAGAGGTCAGTGGTGGAGCAGTACACCTTACAGCCTGCCTTCCCGTCTCCTTCCCCGTGGCTCGAGCGCCTAGATGTAGCTGTGGGGTGGCATCAATGCCCCCACTGCCAACAAAAATAGCATACAGTATGGAAACTGCCAAACCGGTGCTGGCTTCAGCTGATTTTACAAAAGAAGCTCTAAAGGTAGAACACTCAGGGGGCAGAGGGTAAGTCACTCAGCAACCCCTCCGGCGCAGGCGATTCACAACAGAGCCTTCCTCTGAGCTGCCAGAAATAGCAACACAAAGGGAGAGAAAAGATGGGACCCTCAACCAGCCTTCAAGTGACTTTTCTTCAGTATTCAGTATTATTTAATTATCCGTTCGGTAGCACTTTATACACGGATTCATAATGCATAATAATGCATTCATAAAGCATTATAAACAGCTATGAATTTTTATCAAAAGGACAAAAAACACATTATAGCCATGTTTATTATGCATTATGACTGCCTTATGAAGCTCTCGTGTATAATGCACTATAGATACCTTTATAATGCATTATAATGGTAGGTATAAGCATTAAGGATGCTTTGTCTTGCATAATGCATAATAGACATGGCTATAATGTATTATGCCTTTAAATAAATATTTATAGCCATGTTTATAATGCTTTATGAATGCATTATAATCTGTTATGAATGTGTTTATAAATTACTAAAAACATGGCTTAAGTAAAGTGTTACTATTAGTTCTGACATTCTTATAGAGAACAATTTACAATGGCACCTCTATACCCATTCATATGGTAATCCTAGTCCAAGGATACAGTATCAACAGTATTGTATGCTAGGATCAGAACCTGCAGCCTTTTACTAAAAGACCCAGTTCCAGAACCACCATCTGCTGCCAAGGGGCCATTAAACATGGCAGAAAAGTGACTGTACATTACAGTCAGCTAGTTTGACATGCCGGGTGGAGGCAGTCTGTTCACTTCAGGTTCTTCTTGACTAAAACCCCTCTTTGTATCATGTATATAAATATCAATTAGCACAGCCTCCAGGGAGCTATTTCATGAATCTGGATTTATTGCGTAGCCGGACAACTTGTCAGAGTTAAGGTAGTCTTGGCTAAATGTAAGTGGACGAAGATAAAGGCTATTTAGCCAAGACTACCTTAAATCCGATCAGTTATCCAGCTAAGAAAGAAATCCTGCTTCATGAAACAGGTCCGAGCTTTCTGTGCTAATTGATATCATAATGAGTAGGTAATATTATTGATTATTTTTTGATATGTCTTTTGGGACAATAAAAATGAATGGAAAAGAACATGAGTTGCAGGAGGGCTGGGTCTGTCTGGATGATCTCGCATTACTGTGGTAGATGGTCATCATTTCCTGTGCCTGCAAATGCCTTATTTAACTCAGTTAGAAGCACTGGTAACGCGTTACTTAAAGCTGTCATCTATAATGCACTATAGATACTTTCATAATGAATTATAAAGGTCAGTATAAGCATTAAGGATGGTTTGTACTGCATTATGGAGATATCTAGAGTACATTACAGATGAGATCTTCATAAACCTTTCATAATGCATAATAAACATGGCTATAATGTGTTATGCCTTTTTATAAATATGTATAGCCATGTTTATAATGCTTCATGAATGCATTATAATGTGTTATGAATGTAATCATAGATTTTTATAGACATTCAGAGAAAGTGTTTCTGAAGCACTGTTTGTGTTTCTTAAATTGGTGGTGACCATATTTCATGCTTGCTTCAGTGTTTTCCATCCTGCGCCTCTATTACACTCTGGGGGCCCAAACACGTCGCTCTAATTCAGCATCAAGGGACACCCTCGGGTTGTGAGAATGCATCTCAGCAAGCCTCCATTAAGGAATTGTGAGTGAAGTGCACTTTTCACCATTACTTTCTCTCCAGGAGGTGATGGTACAGCAGAGACCAAAGTGACTGAAGAAGTAACCTGCATCCCAAAACCTGCTATTGTACCTTTGAGGGACGTTACCTAACCTCTAAAATGTTCAGCAATACTACCACAAAATTGCTTTGGAAAAAGATAAAGGCATTTAATGCATAAAGACAAAATAAATGATAATGCTATTTTTGGGGCAAGTGCTGTTTACAAGTGGAGAGGGCTTCGAATTGGCAAGGAACACAATGGCCCCTCACAATAGGGTTTCAGAAGAATGGGACAGAGAAAGAAAGATCTACGTCGAAATTCATTATTACACTACGCAGCCTCACACTCTGAGGTGGAATTTGCAGTTCCAAGTCGACAGATTAAAGAGATGGATTTGGAACAGAGTCATTAGTCTGCAGAAGCTGGTGTCCATAGCTCTGTTCAGCTCACTTTAGACAGAATGTGTTCTCTGCATCTCTGAAAGAAGCTCACTTTTCATCTAAGATAAGTCCCCTCTACCCTAAATTGAAGGCTATGTTTTCTAAGAATAAAAAATTAGTGTTGGGGGAAGTAGTGGTGACAAGCCATTTCTCTCTGTTATTGCCTGTCAGTTTGTGGTTTTATATATTTTTCAATTACTGTGTATTTGTGTAGCAAATGCCCTTAGGCAGGATTGCTTAGAAACTTCATTGTTTTCTGACTTATTTATGTTGTTTCTGTGTAAAAGTAAGGTTAAATTTAAGGTAAAGTTTTACCCAAGATCACAAATCTGACAGCTGGGGTCACATGGTACGTTTGAAACACTGTCCTATTTAAACCGAGCCTCCATCCCTAGATGCTAGAGTGCTACCTACTGAGCCGCTGTGCTACCCATCCATCAAATTTAATTTTTAATATAGAATTTTCATATACAAGATGTTGCAGAGCGCCTTCAAGGATTGTGACATTAGTGTGGCAGAGGGGTTTGCATGCTTAATAATCCAGTGAGCAATATTGTCTGGAGCTTGATATCCTACTAGGGCCTCCCTTGGTGAGAAGGTTTGGGGAATAGGCCAGATAAATTACAGAATTCAGCAAAGGACAAAGACGAACAGCCCGCCTGGCAAAAGGTTACCGGGACCCACCCCTAGCCCGCGGATGGCGTTCGTAGGCGAGTCCGCACAGGTCAGACCATTCAATTAACCCAAGCGGCCTCAGCTGGACATGGCTACGTGGAGCCAGATCAGCCCAGGAAATAAGCAAAAGTAAAACTGTGAAGCTTACAGTTAAACCTTAATGAACAAACTGGTCAGGATCGCTGGGTCTGTCCTGGGCTGCTCTTTGGACTCCACTGAGGAGGTGGCTGAGAGGAGGATGCTGGCCAAATCTACATCCATTATGGTCAGTCCCTCTCACCCCCTGCATGACACAGTGAGGACATTACGAAGCTCCTTCAACAACAAACTACTGCATCCAACATGCAAGAAGGAACGCTTCCGCAGGTCCTTCATTCCATCTGCCATCAGACTTCAACACCTCAGTCACCTAAAGTTCATAAATTATGTCACTGTTCTGTATATTGTGCAATATCCACTGCAGAGGCATACAACTGTATTTACATCGCTCAGTGCAATCTGTATGTATGTGTATATATATATATATATATATATATATGTATGTATGTGTATTTTGGGCCTGTGCAATATGTGTAATTGTGTGCACTAATTTTATTATTTATTGTATTTCTTACAGTATTTTTTTTGGTCTGTTTCTTTTCTATTGCTTTTTATTTACTGGCTGTTGCAACAAGTAAATTTCCCCAGTGTGGGATCAATAAAGTCTTATCTATCTATATATCTACAAAGCTTACAGTTTGACCATGAACGTGAACCGAGCAAACGATGAACATGGTATAGTTGAACTGTGAAGATCAGTTTTGACAGTTCTATTTTTTTCTCATCTTAGTCATGATGTTTACAGTTTAGCTATTTCATATTTAATATTTCAAAGTTAAACTGTGAAGTTAGGTTTCGATATGTCATAAAGTTTATGTCTATGTACTTTTCACCGTAGAAGATTTGATGGTAATATTGTCCAGTCAGTTTTGAGTCATGCTACTGGTGGGTCTAATGAACAGGACCAGTAACTTCATTGTTACAGGAACTGTCAAGTTGATAGTGAATCTGATGGTGAAGTTCACAGCAGAACCATGTACCTCGATATTGTGAAGTTAACAGTTTGACTGTAAAGTAGTTCACAACAGAACCCCAAGCTGCCCGTATCTTAACTGTGAACTGGTAAACTTCACAGTCAGTAAGTTTACAGTTTGACTATAGATTTCACAGCAGAACCAAGAAAAGTTAACCGATTCACTGTAAAAACTCATAGTCAAACTGTAAAATAATTCATGGTCAAACTGTGAAAGTACATAGAAAAAACTGTTACGTTTACATTCTTACTGTGAACTTTCACTGCATTTTTTCACTGGGAGACCTGCAGCAGCTTAGTGAACAGTGAACATTAACTTCCTGGCAAGGTTGCGACTGAGGCAGTGCAGGAAAAAGGCCTCAGCTAGATATAGCGAGCCTAACTTCCAATCACTGTATTAACACTGGAGCCAAAGCCTCTGCTCAGAAGTGGTGTTTCCCTTAGTCTAGGGATACTCACAAGTCCTCTTAAATGACATTGCAATTTCCACTGTGCGTTCTGTCACCCATTTTGATCTTCTCACATTTTCTTTTCGCAGGTCCCTCTTGGATGACTTCTTTGTATTACACTCACAGTTCCTCTGGTTCTCTGTCAAAGAGGTGCAGCATCTGTAATCACTTTTGGTTGTTTTCATTGAAGGCAATGGGAATGCTCTCCAGATCATTTCTTGCAAGACAAATGACTTTATTTACCCTTTTCAGCTTCACCTGGAGCTTGAATATAAGTAGCTCATAATCTATTTTATAATCAGTGTCTTTGCTATTTGAATTGAACTCTTCGATGGTTTGCCACTGAGAATGTAATCTATATGATTTCCGTGAACCTTATTTGGTGGCATCCAGATGTAACCATGACACTTTGGCTGGTTGAAGAATGTACTGGCAAAGAGGTCACTGGACTTGTAGAAGCTGATTAGTTCAGATTCATTTCTGATTCCAGCTCTATATGATCCAACTGTATTTCACACTTTCCATTTCTGACCCTCCCCTTGCAGTCTCCATTGAACAGGAAAATATACTATTTATATATCCTGTCTGTTTCAGGCTGAATTTGGCATATAGCTATTGAAGGATTATCCACAAAGTCACACTGAATCAATCACTTACATCATTGTATTCATTTAGTCCATCCAAATGTCCTCCCTGACATCACTTCCCTGAAAACCACACAATTTCTTCTTTGTTGTCCATATTCTGAGTAAAAGAAAGTAATCTAGTCCAGTCCTTTTAAGTTCACTAATGCCTACAGTGCCATACAGCACGTAAAAAATCAGATTCTATCTTCACCTTCATCTCACTTTCCTTCGTATATGCAGCTTCAGGTTTTGATTGTCAGCATTTTGAGCAGGTGAATGCTAAAAGTTGTGATGGGCAAATGAAGCTTCATGAACCATTTGCTGTATTTTCTGACCCCCACTAGATGGTGCTCTCTGCTCATAAAAGGGCTCAAAGCATGCCCCAAAGCAAACCAAGAGCACCATCTAGTGGAATCAAGAAAATACAACAAATGGTTCATGAAGCTTCATTTGCCCATCACTAGCTAAAAGACCAATAGAGTCATAAGTGCACTAAATAATCCTTAGCCAGTAGCATGTTGAGAGCCATCAGACCTGATTTGGTGTGCAGAGGTAGAAAGTTTAAGTCCAGAGCATAAAAATCCAGACCTGTTTCAGCCAACCCGTTGAATACAAATAGTCACAATCACAAAGTATTCAGCTGGTTTATTGAAACAAAATCTTGGTCTGGATTTGTACTTTCTGGGCCTGAACTTTCCACCTCTGTTGATGTGTCCATCCATAAGGTTTTCTTGAGAAAGTATAGAAGTTTTATCATCAACTTCACTTGCTTAGTTTGAAATAGTATCTTTGACGTTGTCAGCACTGTGATCAGCCACCAGTGACACTGTCCTATATTGCTGCCCGTTATAGGTGGCAAGTTTCATCTACCACCTCTGCTAAGACCTGTCTATCTGGGCCAGATAGAAGCTGAAAACTCCAGGCAACATAGATTATTTAATGCACACAAATCCCCTTGCCCCGACTAGGCGCAGAACCATGAGGGGGGTGTTGTGATACAGCAATATGTTCAGCCTGATTTTCTTTTTCTGGGTTCTGAATGGAACAGAGACTATTCTTGCGCCCGCTACTTTCCATCGGGTGAGATGTTGATGTGCTGTCCAAGAAAGTACAAATTCTGCAGCCTCCATACAGTAGGCATGTCTCTCTTCGTGACCTGAGCATAGCACTGCCTCTCCTGCCGCTAGCTTCTACAGTATCCATCTAGTCTGGCATAAACATGTTCCTCTGTGGGCTGCATTATCTACTGCAAACATTGTCCTGATGTATAAGATGCTTAAGATTTCTTCAATAGATATATTTGGCTACAGCAATGAGACTTAAAGGATTTTCACTACCGTGGGATACTTTTCCTACTCAGGGCTGTCATCGAGGATTAAATCAAATCAAATCTAAATTTGTATCAAATGCACAACAGTACAGCAAACAAGGATACATGCAGGCAATGAAATGAGTTTCCCTGAGAACTTGCTATACTATTAGTAAGATGTAAAAAAGTAAAAAATAAAATAAATAAAAAGTAAATCAATTTATTTAAAAAAAGAGAAATGTGCAAATTGTCCATACTAATAGCCTGATCAGATATCGAGGCTCCTCACTGCCTGAGGGTAGAAGCTGTTTCAGACCCTGTGTGTCGTGCTGAGTTTGGCTGGGATGGCCAGGATCTATAAAGATGGACCTCAGGCATGGTGTAGATGTCCTGAATGTCAGGCAGATTGCAACCTGCGATACTCTGTGCTGTCTTCACCACTCTCAGCAAAGGATTGCAGTCATGGCTATGCAGCTCCCATACCACGAGGTATTGCAGGCAGTTAGGATACTCTCTGTGGTGTGCCGGCAGAAGTTCTTTAGGATGGGGGGATGAAGGGCTGCCGAAATTCTTTAGGATGGGGGGATGTGGAGGTGTGTATTGACCAGGGCAGGCCTACGGGGATGCTGACCACCAGAAACCTGCAGCAGCTGACTCTCTTCACTGCAGCACCGTTGATATAGAGGGGTGTGTGTGTGCTGATCCGATTTGAGCTGAAATCCACGATCATCTCTTTAGTCTTAGTGATGCATAGAGAGAGGTTGCTCTCCTGGCAACGTGATGTCAGGGAGTCAACCTCATCCCTGTTGGCAGCCTCATCACCATCGGTCGTGTCACCGTGACAATCACCATGAATGTTGTGCCATTAGCAAACTTAATGATGATATTTGAGTTATGTTTGCCGACACGTACAGGATTAGAGGAGTGGACTCAGACCTAGTGATTGCCAAATGAAGCCTCGTGAACCATTTGCTGTATATTTTGACCCCACTAGATGGTGATCTTGGTTTGCACTGGGGCATGATTTGAGCCCCAGACAGCACCATCTAGTGGGGTCAGAAAATACAGCAAATGGTTCATGAAGCTTCATTTGGCTATCACTTCTCAGAACAAATCCCTAACGGGTTCCATATTTACTTAGATGGTCCTGAGATGAGGTGTTAGCCTCATAATCAGCCCCTCACATGGAGGATCAGGTGCTATAGCAGTATAGTTGTCCAGGATATCGAGACACAGAAGGTACTCCGCCTCACCAAGATAGCTGTGCATGCGAGTAGCTGAGTGGTCAAGGATCTGAGTAAAAATTTTACTCCAACCTTAAAGAAGCATGCGCCCCCTTAGCCGCTTCCCAAGGGTTCCTTGTCCTCATACAGAAAATGTCACGTCGAGACATCATAACCGGCAGCTGTGGTATCCTGCCTTCAGTGGTGGCACCATCAATGACTGAAGCACTTTAGGGTAGACAAGTCAAGAGAGAAAAATAATCATCTACCACATTTCTCTCTAGAGCAAGGATTGTGGTGGACAGGCAATAAGAAAGATGAACCAATCTATCTAGTATTTTTTAATGAAAGAAAATGAAAACATTGAGAGGACAAAAAAGTGCCATGCAGTGGAAGTGGAGACGTTATTGTGTATTTTATGACAGCGAGCTGTTTTATGACAGGTATGAGAGTGTGCCCAGTCTGACCAGTAATCCATTTTTCCATGACAAACTGGCTCAAGGGGTAAGCAATGTTGGGGGTCTTAATTCTGGTCCTGCTCTGTGTGTGTAGTGTTTGCATACTGTGTTCTCTTCATACAGTCCAAATACATACGGCTAGGCGAACTGGCATTCCGAAATACATCCTTAGGGTGTTTATGTTTGTGTTTATGTTTACTGCACACATGGGGGAAACTGTCAGGACTACAATAAGATACAGTTCATGTTATCATGCTCTGGTTTGTTAAGCAGTCCACTATGCTGGAAATGAAATGGAACAATGCGGTACACCTGTTTCTGTGTTTTTAAGAAGAGCATGTTATTGACAGATCATGCACTTGGTCGCACATTATGTAAGACTTATCAAAAACATTATGATGTCATGCATTTTGAGTTGGCAATCTGCTCAGAGTACTCCTCTGCCTTGTGCCCTACACTTCCTGGCCAGTGGGTGATGTTTGCCATCACTGAAACCATGCATTTTCATGGGGCCCTTGAGGTTTGGGGGGCCCCTGTTGGCCACAAACAGTCACTACACCAAATAATAAATAAACACATTCCTTATGTAGGAGATGCTGAAACTAACTGCAATCTTTCACTTTACTAGCTAGTTATTTATTTAGTTTCTGAAACCACTGGGAGGGGGGTAAGTGACTTTGTGGGACTTGAACAACAAACCCATTCCTGTGCCCCGCACCCCCCCCCCCCCCCACCAAAGCCTGGAACACCGATGGACATATTTAGATCACAAAAAACTCTGCTTCCTGTTACACATTGATTACCAATAAACACTACAACCCCACTCTGAGCTCTGTGGTCCTTGGTCATTCCAGGAACCAATCAAATGTGTCCATAGAAAATATCCAGTGGAGAGCCACATACAAAGAACACAGCCCTGAAGAGGTACCGTACCGGGCAGCTTCCCCATGGCAACTGCAAGCAGCTCGAGAAGGAAGAGGTGAACACATGAGAATGTACCAGATCATTATTTCTCTGTTTTATGTACAGTTGACTGATTTAAGCCAGCTAATTTAGCAAACACATTTCTTTAATAGACATTTTTATCATGATAGATGGGAGGCTCCCACCTTTATGCCTTTTCCAGAAGACATTTACTGAACATTTCACCGAGCAAAGTGCTCACTGACAGTTATAGCATCCAAACTCCCTTCAGGGACTTGAACTCACAGCACTTTGGGTACAACTGCATTTGCAGACACCTTAACTCGCAAGACTGTCGGCCCTTTTACCTCCTTTATTCCAGGGTTTCTCAACCCAGTCCTCAGGGACCCACAGACGGTCCATGTTTTTGATCGGTCCCGGCTCCCTGCCAGACAGTCCACTTTCTTCCTTCCTCCCAGCTCCCAGTAAAATGTGGACCATCTGCAGGTCCACCAGGACCGGATTGGGAAACACTGATGTATTCCATCCACGTCTTTCAGGATTCATTCCTCTCAGCCCCACCTTGCACCCCCCTCTTCATCACCTCTTCTTTCATCATGCCCCCCGCCCCGTTCCCCGGCCTTTGTTCTCCTGCTCAGACCGCAGCCCATTAAGAGAGAGCCTCTGGAGGCTACGATCAATGGGAACCCAGTTGTTTGCTGGACCCAGAGAAGCGGAGCCATGACAAAGCTGTCCGTCAGATAAAGACTGTCTGTTCACACAGACTGCCGGCCACCACACCTGCTTATGTTTGTACGTTACTGTCCTTAAATCATACAAACGATCTATGTCAGACATGCATTGAGATCGCCTACAAATTATTACATGTCAATATATGGCATCAATATTAAATTTGTAAATAAAATATGCAGCACAAATGTTAAACTGTATAAACATAGCCATTGTCCTAAATAAACTGGAACCCTTATTGCTCCTAGTGTATCTGCAGTCATTAATATAATAACTGTGTGTATGCTAATAATGCTGACATATTTCATAATATATTATGCATTCTAATAATCAGTAACATGCTCATAGAATTCCTGGATATTTCTCAATTTTGAGAAATGCGTCAACTTCATCAAGTATCATTTAGAAAATAATGCATGTTCAACAGTATCATTAAATCTACCCACATAAGAAAGATTTATTTACCAAGAGACGTCTTTCTGTGTGATGATGATTCCTGATAGTGAGAACAGGCGCTGAGTATGAAGGCTACTCTTCTCGGGTGTAACTGAAGGGCCTTTCAAAAGGACGACAGCTTTATGGCTTCAGAAATGTATCTCTCATGTGGCTGTTTACTGAAAAAAACGCAGCAAACACACAGGACATAGATCAGCCAGTAAAGACAGATATTATCCTGGTCTCGATTTATTCCAGAACGCTGTATATCAACAGCAGCTACTACAAAACAGTCATTTATACTTCTGGCAGCACGGAGAAATCATATTAATATTTCTAGATCTATTTTTTTCCCCTCAGTTCAATGTCATTTTAACATGAGCAAGCAACTGGGCTGGTTGGGTATCCATTATCCATTGTGCTGCCAGTTAATCAATTAATCACAACTTTCTCTAACACTTTACTTTAGGCCATGTGTGTTCGTAATTTATAAACATATTAATAATGCATTATAGTGCATTCCTAAAGCATTATAAACATGACTATGAATGTTTATAAAAAGGCATAACACATTATAGCCATGTTTATTATGCATTATGACAGCCTTGTGATGCTCTCATCTATAATGCATTTTATAATACCTTTATAATGCAGTACAAAGCATCCTTAATGCTTATACTGACCATTGTAATAAATTATGAAGGAATGTATATTGCAGTATAGATGAGAGCTTCATAAAGCATTCATAATGCATAATACACATGACTATAATGTATTATATGTCTTTTGATAAATATTTATAGCCATGTTTATAATCCTTTATGAATGCATTGTAATGCATTATGAATGCGTTTATAAATGACTAAAAACATGGCCTTAAGTAAAGTGCTACCCAACTTTCTTTTGGACGGACAAATACCTCCTATTTTTTATGTAATTGAATTTCTAACTGGTCTAATCAAAAACATAATAAAATAATAATAAAAACAAAAACAGCTGATCAATATGGATTACTGCAAGACCCATTAATCCATCTTAATTTTGTCAAGTTAAACTCTAAGTATTCTTGGTCCTGAAGATTTCGGAAAGTAATAAATAACGAACTTTTTAATTTTTGCTAAATTTATCAAATTTTATATGTTCTTATTTTAGGAATGGGGGATTAGCAGAACAACAAAACCCAATAAAAAGCTGATACTTTTGCATTGAACTTTACCTTTGTGATGTATGTGGAAACTTTATAAATTTGTATTAACAGAACTTCAGAATATGGAGTCAGTAAAAAAATAAACCCTCTGAAGGTTAGGAAACCTGAAGTAGCTGCGCTTTGAAGCTAGGCGCTGAAGCTCACGTCCGCTAGCCGACTGCACGGCTTGCAGTGGCAAATCCGCAACAGACTTCCTGCTTAAAATACTAATTCTCGGGATTAAAAATGAAAAGAACAATCCACCTCCATCATCCTGTTGTCCTTGCAGTCTTGACACTTCTCAGAGCCGATGCTGGGTCGTCTCACAGCTCAGACTCATAGCTCAGTGTTGTTTCCAGTCAAGCAATTGCGAGCTCGAAAAATCTCAGAAATTACCACTAGGCCCGGGAGACTCTGAGCTCCCTGTTTTGAAATGGTACGCACTACTGGCTTGTCTCATTCCAGTGCTATATTTTTACACTTATACAGTCCCTATGCTCTCTCTATCCCACTCAAGGATATAGCAGACTATCATTCTAGCTATATTTATGGCTATTTAAGGCGAATATTCTTTTATACTGCTTCAAAGCTTCTCCTGAAAAGTTAGAACTGCCCTCTGGAATCACTTAACTGTGCCAACCGATCTCCCCTTCATGGACTCTCAAAAACAAAGGCAACATTCCTATTGGGTCAACAATCCAAAGGCCAGCATTGCTATTTAAGCAGAATTATTTGCCACAAGCCAACTCGTGATGACAAAGATCAAAAGAACAAAAAACAGTTCAGTGTCCAAGTCTCAGTTCAGACTAACAAGCCTGGAAGTCTTTGAGAACGACACTGTGACATGTCAGCAGGTGGGTGGGGTTCTAGTCTTGAAAATCCACCTCTCTACTGTTTGGTGGCAATATTAGCCCTAGGTTGCCAGAAGGCATTGTTCATCTACTCCACCTAAATCCGTAATCCCTTAAAAGGCTCAGTTATTATGTTCAACTAATCTAGCAGGCAGTGTCTTTGTGCCCAACAGAGGCCTGAATGATAACACCCCAGTCAGAGGGGGCTTCACATGCACAGTCACATTCACCAAGTTAATAATTTAGCGTGCTTTATTGCCACCCAGCCACGTGTTTTGCAGAAGTGCTGACCCAGCTATAAATGCAATGATCTGGGGCCTAACTTTATAAGTAGGGCAGCAGTCACTCTGGCGAGGACGCCCACACATTATACAGGCATGCATTTGCACACAATCTCACACATTCAATCACTAAGAGCAATTTACAGTCACCTATTCCCAGTCCTTGGACTGGGAATAAAATACGAGCCCCCAGAGGACCCAGCACAGGCATAGCTGAGGCCAGTGCCCAACCTATTATCCTAGATATATGAAGTCTCAGTGCAAGCATGTTAGCCAAAGTGATGCCCCTTGATATTACCTGCATCATTGAGATCTCAGAATGTATAATATTATATTGCTTTTGCTACATCTTAAATAATAAGTGACCAGTCTAATAGCATTTTTGCCACCAGACAGTATCTGCATTGGTTTACGTACGTAAACTATCAATAGCATATCCTCAGCTTTCCAGAACCACAGAAATATTTCTACTGCAAAGGATAGGGCCTTCGCTCATGGGAGTTTTACTTACACAAAATGCCCTGAGGGCAGAAGGAAAATTGATTGGTTCAGAGAGATAATCAATCAGATTGTAGAGGAGGTGGGTCCAAGCACCTAGAGGAAGCAGGACCAAGATATCTGATTGGGTGGTCCTGCTTCCTAGAGTATTTGTTCATGATTTGTACTTAAGTAGTAACTGAGTTATTTGAGCCCCCGCAAGTGTTACTCATTCTTTTTTTAATACTGGACCCATAATGAGTTTTTTTTTCTCTTTTCTTCCCCACACTGACCTTTTAAATGTCAATGTGCAACATTATTCGGTAACACTTTACATTAACTGCAGCTTGATAATGTATTCATTATGCATTCATAGAAAATTCATGAGCAGCATGTAAGTATACAGTAACATTCTAACATACCTAATATAACAGCTCTAATATACATTAATAACAAATACACAATTATAATGCTTGTTATTGTCGTATAATGTTTGTTATTGATGTATATTTATAGCCGTTAAAGTATGTTAGAATGCTAAGGAATACTTAAATACTGCTTATGAATGTTTTATGAATGCATTATGAAGGTGCACTGAATGTTCTATGAATGCATAATAAAGACTGTGTGAAGGTGCAGTTCATGTAAATACATTTATGAAGTCGTCTGTGTATTGACTACAAAATGGAGTGGGCAAGAAACCAAGGATCATGAACAAATTGGCCATCAAGACAGGATAATGCAGTGGATAAAAAACATTTGGACATTTAACCGAAAGGTAGCAGATGCATATAATTACCAAGTTACTCAATATATCTGTCTAGGAAAAGGGTGCCAAAGCTGACTTGATTTTACACTGCTCTGTGTGAATTACTATGATTACTACGACTATCGTGTCCGCAATGGCCACAGCCCTATCTTGCAAATGGTAAAATCTTTAGTCCTACAAGCATTTCTTCTCATTTGTTTATTTTCCCCATCGATGTTGACGGAAGGGGCTAATGAGGGCATAGAGCAGGAGAGATCATGCCCAAATGAGCCCCACGAAGAAAGATCTTCTTCCAAGCCTTTCATATCGGTGAGTCCAAAGAGTTCACCTGTCAGCTGTAAATGCGCCAAAGAAACGGCAATGACAACAGACTCTCAAAGCGATGGGAATATATTATTTATTAGCTCAAAAAAAAGCCATTCGCTTTAATCCAGCTGCTGACGTTTAATGCCAAGACAAGAAAACAATCCCAAACTAAACAAAAAAGTGCCACACTGCGTGAACAAATCCAGTTAAAGCAGAAAATGGATTTAAGCCATATGGGACTCATTTAACTGCATATCTGAACTCATTTAAATAGGCATGGAGGGCCTCGCTGATTAGCACTTTTAGTAAAACGATCCCTGGTACACCATTGTCAAATGGTCCAAACAGATCCACTTTGCTTCTCTGCACATGAGACAGGTAACCTCCCGAAGAAGGCCATGACTGGGTCATAATTATGTGACCTTTCACTTACTTCTGGTTATTTAGTTGACATGGTAAAATGGCAGGTTGAGTAACTCCCTGCAGCAGAATTCCGGAATCCTTCTGAGGACTGGCAGCCTTCTGCACGGCAGTCTGAGGCACGGCATAGAATACCACACTCGGCATGCGGTCCCAGCAGAATGTGCAGGCCGCAGGGCTCATCAACCAATACATCATAGGGGTTGGATTTATTTACTAGCTCTATAAGTCCACAGTTGAAAAGAGGGTAACGCTTTACATTAATTGCCCCTTCATAATGCATTCATTGAACATTCAGTGCACCTTCACAAAACATTCATAGAACATTCAGAGCACCTTCACAATGCATTCATAGAGCATTCAGTGCACCTTCACAATGCATTCATAGAACATTCAGAGCACCTTCACAATGCATTCATAGAACATTCAGTGCACCTTCACAATGCATTCATAGAGCATTCAGTGCACCTTCACAATGCATTCATAGAGCATTCAGAGCACCTTCACAATGCATTCATAGAGCATTCAGTGCACCTTCACAATGCATTGATAGAACATTCAGTGCACCTTCACAATGCATTCATAGAGCATTCAGTGCACCTTCACAATGCATTCATAGAGCATTCAGCGAGCCTTCATACTGCATGGGGCAGCGTGTGGCTCTGTGCCTGTGATCGGAAAGTTGCCAGTTTGAGCCTGGCCTTGGCAGAATAGTCATGTCTGTGGGCCCTTGAGCAAGGCACTTAACCCCCAGCTCCATGGATGCCACTACAGGTGGCTGCCCTTTGCCGGCAAGCTTGTTCTCACATCCATGTGTGTCATAGAGCACAAGGTTCCCCACAGGGATCAATATCATCTTGTCATTCATAGGTAGCAGTAAAGTATACCTTAATAACATAAATGATATGATTATAAGTTTTGTTATTGTAATATAATGTTTGTTATTGATGTACATTAGTGGCCAAAATTGTGGAAACACTTCTAGTTTTTTGAGATTGCATAACTGTATTCATCTGTTGCTCCAGTTACTTATTTAATCATCCAATGTATGATATTTGTAACATTCTTTGATTGTTTATAAAAACTACTGCCAGTATTCGTGTAGTAATTTTTTAAGTGTTATGCCAAAAATGCTAGGTGTTTCCACAATTTTGGCCACTAGTGTATAGATATGTTCAGCTGTTAAGATACTTATATGCTGCTTATGAATGTTCTATGAATGCATTATGAATGTGCGCTGACTGTTCTACGAATGCATTATAAAGGCATTATGAATGTGCAATTAATGTAAACTGTTACCCTCTAGCCTTGGAAGACCTTCACACTCAGCACTGCATATATGGCTCATGATGGGTTACCTTTGATTAGCTGTCCCTCTCACTTGACTGGAGACACTGAACTTGTTCCAGGACACTGGGATTCGAGAATGATCTAGGAAGCCAAAGTGGAATGGACTGAGAATGTCCCTCATGCTGAAACAGTAGCTTGCACTGCTAATGGATAGGTTATGGTTTCTAGAATGACGGTGCGATAGAACAAATGCCAAATGGCAACACAGGTGGCTGTGTGTCTGTCCGGTTTGGGTTAGTTGAATCCATCCCATGCATAATGGGTCTATGATCATTCACCGGGTACCTTTTAAATCTCTAGGAGGGGCTAAAAAGCCAAAGAGACGTTTAATACCCAGTAGGAAGACAGATGAAGATGTGTGTCGTCCATGTTTCAATCGTGAAGATCAACGTTGATAAAATCCTTCATATCCCTCTGCTTGCTAACATTAGGGTGACATCTTGACCTTTGACCCCAAACCTAGAGCTGCACTAAGCTGAGAGATGTGACTAATCTGTTTTGAATATTGACTTATGCTTCACAGAAAAATGAAAGTCGCGATGCCTGACAGACCCTACACTTGTCCCCATTTCTAACAGCAAAGACGTGACAGTGTCAGGCAGGATTTTAGTCTAAATGAACAGTTTGTGTCCCTTGCTAGCTTTGACAGCATGAATGTCTAATACTCATTCAAAGCAGTCCTTGAGTACTATCTATACAGGGATGCCAGACACAAAATAAGTTTTTGATAAGTTTAGACTTACAAATATTAGTCTAAACAAGTAAGCATCACTGTCAGACTCTTAAGTTCCCACTAAAGCAATAATGCAGCCTTTAAGCAGCTCAGAAAGGCATTAAAATCTTCTTTGACTAAGATTCTCATAGGCTGTCATTGCAAAGTAAAGCATTCAGAAGGAAGTTATTCCTTGCAAATACTCAATATTCATAATATTACCCACAGTAGAGTCCGACACCTCGTATTTTCCATCATTAAAATTGGTTACAGGCCCTCGCTTAGGTGAAAAATTATGTTACGAGCTGTCCGTGATCTTTGGTTTAAATTAATAAACGGGGACCAGTAATATCTGTATGCTAATTCCATTCATTGTTTTGCAACGCGTTCCAAGACTCATTACTGTAAGGAACAACATTTAAATGAGTTGTGTGTGTGTTTTACATTATCAGCTGAAACAGAATCACTGAGTAACTAGATATAAACTGATGTATTATAGGAAACATATCTTTAGGCGTGTTTGACTAGTTATGACCTGCATGGGTCTATGACGACTGATGCAAGGCACGTAAAGCAGAAGCATGCAGAAGTTTGTATTACATGTAAATGCATGTAAATTAAAGCTCTATCGCATACTCAGTGGGTTAGGACTCCATGCTGGTGATCGGAAGGTCGTCGGTTCAAATTCTGCAACCATGGGGCCCTTAAGCAAGGCCCTTAACCCCCAACTATTCCAAGGCAGCTGTATCAACGGCTGAATCTGTGCTCTTATCCAAGGCTTCACTTTCACATGTATGTGTGTATGTTTCAAAGGACGACAAGTAATACGTTCTAATGAGCCTGTATAGGTGCTACTTACACCTCTACCGCACAGACAGGGGGCTGGCATGGTGGTGCAGGAGTTACCAGGGTCCAAGTCTTCGCCATGGCTTCATGAGTGTGGAGTTCTCCCCATGTTGCATTGGGGTTCTCTCTGGGTACTTTGTTTTCCCTCTGAAGTCCAAAAAACGTGCTAAGGTTGATTGGAGTTGCCAAATTGCCCATAGGTATGCATATGTGAATGACCAGTGTGTGAGTGAACGGTGTGTGAGTGACCGGTGAGTGAGTGACCGGTGAGTGAGTGACCGGTGTGTGAGTGACCGGTGTGTGAGTGTGCCCTGCACTGGCACTGTCCCTCAGTTACTACTCAAGCACAAATCACGAATAAATATTACTGCAAAGTACACAATTTTAAGTTTAAAAGCTCTGTAACCTTGCAGCTCCTTGAGATTCATTCATGATGAACAAACATGAGTTCAGTATGTTACTTTTCTGTTATTCATTATTTGTTCCTTCAGTAGTTCTCAAAGGTTTATAGAATTAACAGAGTAACAAACGCAGTATCCACTTTAAATAAATGATCCGTTATGATTCATTAATGATGAACAAACATGAGATCTATATATAAATACATTAATTAATAGAACTAATGGATACGTAGTGGTAAGTTCCGGTAAATTGGTTCATGGTTACTTAAGAGCATTATAGCATATTGTTTGTGCCCACTCAAGAAAAGTGTTACAAAGAAAATGAATACAATTTTAATTGGTTAAACAGGAAAAAAACACTGTATGAAAGGACTATGCTTGAGATTGATACAGAAACTGAAAGCGCGACTGTGTGAATGCATAGTAACTGGGGGGGGCTGGGGTGTACCCCCCCCGAATATTTCATTTGACTTCATCTATCCCCCTAAATAAATAGACCATTGCATTTAAATTATTTAGTTGTGCCCCCCCCCCCCAAATCAAACTCCCTCCAAATCCACTGGATGATACCTTCACCTGGCATCAGTAGAAAGTATCGAACAGCCTATGAATAGTCTGGGAATGGATCAAAATTCAAAGTTTGATAACTACTGAATTGCTATTGCGCCACCGTCAAGTCAAAATATCGTAAATCAAACCATCATAAAGCGAGGAGCATCTGCACTCAAATATGGGCTGGAATTTAAGGGCTGCGGATGTGGGGACAAAGGCAGTGAAAACAGCAACACCAACAAATATGGTTAAGATGATTGGAGAAAGACATCATCCAGAAAGAGATCATCCAGAAAGAGATCATCCTGAAAGAGATTATCCAGAAACAGGTCATCCAGAAACAGATCATCCTGAAAGAGATCATCCAGAAACAGATCATCCAGAAACAGATCATCCTAAAAGAGATCATCCTGAAAGAGATCATCCAGAAACAGATCATCCAGAAACAGATCATCCTGGAAGACCCTGGGGCAGGGCCCAGCATGTGAGAAGATCAGAGCAGCGCTTTTCAAAAGAGATAAAGGACAAATGGGTATATAAAATAGACAGACGGACGGACGGACGGACGGATGGATGATTTAAACATTAAAAGAGACAAGCCTGATCATTAAAACAACAAGTCGGGGATCCTCACCCTTCAACATCATTGACAGTCAAAGAGGAAGTTTAGTGCAGTGCCTCTCAATCTAGGAATTATGTGCTATTTAGTGTTGATCTGTTGTTATGATCAATTGCTTGAATCCATTACTCCACCAAGGGCAGAAGAATGCACTGGGAGAACAAACATCACAGACTCCTAGAAGACTGGATTTGCCAATATCAGTGCCGGGGCTGGACTCTGTCGTCTCCCTCTAGAGCAGCTTTCCTCAGCTGATTGTCTTTTGTCAATAGTCAGCTGTGCAAATGGAAAACTCCACGAGCCAGAAGACGTGATCCTGTGAAATTGCCCAAGGTAAAAGGATTTTGCTGAATACATAAATGCAAATGAAGCCACTACCTGTCCCACACACGCCCAGGCCCACGGAGTCTGCTGTAGAGAGCAGCTGAGTTCATACCCGTCACTCTCTGGGCGGGAGCACATGCCAGTGAGGTCATTTTAAATGGCTTGCAAAAAGCTTCAGTATCTGAGGGCCTAAACACAAATTCTCACTGTCGGGTTGAAACGGCAAAAACCAAAGCGCCCACATGCTCGCGCACAGACACAAACAAACAAGCCCATCGCTTCTGTCCTTTCCGTGAACCTTGCAGAAGTCAGTTGGAGATTCGGAACAAACGTCCTCTGCAGACTGCTGTCCCTTGTGGCTCCGTCCACAATGAAGACTGAGCCTTAAAATGCAGCTGCATGCAGTCCAGTGCTATTACAGTTACATTTTTTAATTGAGATTTGGGGCGGCACAGTGACACGGTGGTTAGCACCTCTGGGATCAGGGTCGAGTCTCCACCACGGCTCCATGCGTGTGGAGTTTGCATGTTCTCCCTGCGTCATCTGTTCCTCTGGGTGCTCCGGTTTCCCTCCGCAGTGCAAAAACATGCTGAGGTTTAATTGGACTTGCTAAACTGCCCATAGGTGTGCCTGTGTGAGTGAATGGTGCGTGAGTGTGCCCTGTGATGGGTTGGTGCCCCATCCTGGGTTGTTCCCTGCCTTGTGCCTGCATGTAATTTCTGGGATAGATTCCAAAGCCCCCCACAACCCTGAAAAGGACACGTGGTTACAGAAGATGGATGGGTAACTGAGTTTTAATTTTTTTTAGGGCTGTCAAAATTAACGGGTTAACGCAGATTAATCCATCATCCTGATTAATCTGATTAAAATTTTTAATGCAATGAACCCATCTGCAGCACAGAATGACTCCAAATCGCTGAAATGTCTCTGTCAACGCATTTCGGGCAGTTTTGGTGCGTTCCATTTGCCCTCGGAACTCGTATTCTGAGTCGGATTCCGAGTTTTGAAGCCGGAAGTGACGACATGCGCGCTCCCGTTTCTCGGAGATCCCGAATTCAGAATCCAAGATGGCTGCGCCCTTTATCAACACAAGGGAAAGTTGTAGTTTTATACTGTTTAAGCACTACTTCTCATTTGTGGCTCATTGAATCAGTCTCACACACTATACCTTCCAACTTATCTGTGAACGTGTTGCTACGGAGTTTTATACGTAAAGCACCGCGCGTAATGTGTTATCAACTGATATTGCTAACAATGGCAATTAACCGGGCTAGAATTGGACTTCATGATTAGTCGGATTATTTGTCGGATTTACATGAATGTTCAAGATGTTCAATAAACATGTTAAGTGCGTATATATTCCCTTTTTTCTTGAGTCTGTTTGCTCATGCAAAATGAAATGCGATTAATATAGATGAAAAATGAATGACATTTAATCGTGATTAATCGAAATTAATCCACAGCAACCCTGTGATTAATCTGATAAAAAAATTTTATTGTTTGGCAGCACTAATTTTTTTATATTATATTACATTTTCATTTGAAACCCAGCTTAGTTTTAGTTAGTTTTCAGTGCGGTATTCTTAGTTTTTATTTCATTTTTATACATTTTAGTTTCAGTTTAAGTTTTGGTAATTTTATAGTAATTTGGCAACTTTAGTAATTTTATACCACAAATAATGTAGTACTACACTCTTACTTAATGTATTAATTAACCAGTAAGTAAGTGTTGATTACATACTGATCCCATGTTTGTTCATCATTAATAAATCATAACAGTTTATGTATTTCATGCAGTTACTATATTTGTTCATGATTCGTACTTGAGTAGTAACTGACTTACTAAGCTACTTCTGCTCCCACAAGTGTTACCGTTTTTATTTTAAAGATATATTTCTATTTATTTTCTGTATATTTTCTTCCAGTTTACGTTTTAGTCATTTTATTTCTAGGGATACACTGATAGTTGTAAAGCTGTTTTATGTGTCTGATCTTTAGAGAATCATATACTATATGGACAAAAGTATTGGGACACACCTCTTAATCACTGAATTCAGGTTTTTCATCAGACTCATTGTCACAGGTGTATGAAACCTAGCCATGCAGTCAGGTTTACAAATATTTGTGAAAGATTGGGTCGTTCTAAAGAGTTCAGTGAATTTGAGGGTGGTCCTGTCATAGCATGCCCTTTGCAAAAAGTCAGTTCATGAAATTTCTTCCCTGCAAGATTTTCCATGGTCAGCTGTCAGTGGTATTATTGCAATGTGGAAGCGTTTAGGAACAACAGAATCTCAGCCAAGAAGTGGCAGACCACGTTAAGTAACAGAATGCTAAGTGCGTAAATGTCGCCAACGCTCTGTTGACTCAGTAACTGCAGAGTTCCAAACTTCCTCTGGCATTAACTCCAGCACAAAACTGTGCAGCAGGAGCTTCATGGAATGGGCTTCCATGACCGAGCAGCTGCATGCAAGCCTCACATATCCAAGCACAATGCCAAGCATCAGATGGACTCTGGAGCAGTGGAAACATGCTCTGTGGAGTGGCAAATTATGCTTCTTTGTCTGGCAGCCTGATGAATGAGTCTGGGTTTGGCGGATGCCAGTAAAATATTATCTGCCTCACTGCAATGCACCAACTATAAAGTTTGGTGGAGGAGGGATAATGGTATGGGGTTGTTTTTCAGGGGTTGGACTAGACCCCTTAGTTTCAGTGAAGGGAGATCTTAATGTTTCAGCATACCAAGACATTTTGGACAATTCTATGCTTCCAACTTTATGGGAACAGTTTGGGGAAGGCCCTCTTCTGTTCCAGCATGACTGTGCCCCAGTGCGCAAAGCATAAAGACATGGTTGGGTGAGTTTGGTGTGGAAGAACTTGACTGGCCTGCACAGAGTCCTGACCTCAACCCCATCAAACACCTTTGGGATGAACTAGAATGGAGATTGCGAGCCAGGCCTTCACGTCTAACATCAATGCCTGACCTCACAAATGGTCTTCTGGATGAAGAGGCAAAAATTCCTGCAGACACACTCCAAAATCTTGTGGAAAGCCTTCCCAGAAGAATGGCAGCTGTTATAGCTGCAAAGGGGGGGACCAACTCCATATTGATGCCTATGGATTTAGAATGGGATGTCATAAAAGTTCCTGTGAGTGTAATAGTCTGGTGTCCCAAAATTTTTGTATAATTGATTATAATTGATTCATAGCATGCATGAATGCACAGTGCACATTATGTACTAATGTCATTAAAATGGGCAAAATGTGTTCCAGGTAATATTCATGGTAATTAAAGATAAATAATTGCTTCAGCTACACAACTAAATCAGTAATAAAAAGCTTTTTGACGTTTGTATTTATTTTATTTCAGTTTGTTTCAAAATAAATATGTACAGTTTTCGTTTAGTTTTTTTTTTCATTTTATTTCCATATCTTATCTCGTTCATGAAAATGTTTTCTTACGGTTTTAGTTTTTATTAAGGATAATAACTCTGCTTCAGGCCCCGAGGACCATTCTACAGCCCGGCCGTGTAACACTCACAGATTAATTGTACAGTGATGCACCATGTAGCAGTAGCCATGATTGCATCAGGGCTGACATGCAGAATGATGCACGCATCCACAAGAACAACAACAACAACAAACGTTTTATTTCAGCACGGAAGATGTGACTGACCTTTGTCCCAGTATGGGGTGCCAGCCATCATATTTAAATGCGTTGTGTTTTCATGCTCCCATTTACAGGTTTCCAGTTTGGCTCACAGACTCGGCACCAATGCCCCGAAAGCACATCAGAGGAAGTTACCACAAGCTCATGTTCTGTTGCCAACAGGAAATTAAGCTACAAAAAAATAACAGTGTGGAGAAATGAAATGAACCGGTTTAAACCAGTAAATAGACTTAGGACCTTTGCTTACCTCCGCCCTGTTCATTACCTGAGATAAAGGGGCTAAGCACTGGTCCTGCACCGGCCAGAATCAGTGGTTTGATTTCTATGGAAACTTCAGCCTGACACACTTATCTCCAGGAGTGAGGGGAAAAAACAGGAGCAGATGTTTCTCAAACATATCTATTCAACACTTCCACGGGGAATATTGTTTTTTTTTTTACAAAATGGAAATAATTCATCCTGGAAATCACGTCAGCGTGAAGTCAATAAAGAATAAAACGAAACGGACCGGCCACAAAGGTGAGCGGGAGATGAGAAATAAATGGCTGCCTGCAACCAAAAAGAAGCTCATTTTCTTTGATGCAGCCATGCTGGTCTGTCATGGAAAAGCTGGATGATAAACATACAAGATGACAAAAGAGTCGGCTGCTCTTCGGAAACGCACTGCAAGGAAATGAAAGAATCACAGTGGTGGCACTGGTGGTGTCCTGAAGGTCTGGAAGAGAGCTTCTCGAAAAAATAATACCTGCACCATGGATGCAAAGCCCTGCTTCTCCTTTTCTCACCCACAGACAGACTAAATGAGTCAGACATTCCAGTGTGTATCGTGCTTCATCGTGTCTCCCTTATACACTCATCTGATATGCATGGGCTTCTAGCAGACCTAAGGCCTTCTGGTGACCTGTAGGCTTTTTCCCTGATCACCATCTCTTCCGTGCATCAAGCAGCCCCTGCTTTGCTTGTCGACCAGCATGCTACTTATATGTCAGCTACTTCACTGCACTCCAGGGCCTAAGCAAACAGGTAAAAGCACCCAAAAAGCAAAACCCATCACCCTTAACAGCCGCCCTGAAAAAAAAAATATTAGCAATTTTACGATCCTCATCATCAGAGCCAAAAGCCACAAATAGAGCATCCTGTACGCGGGCAAATGGGCCGTACACATTCACCCAGCCTAGTCCCACCCTGCCCACAGTCTGGCATATTCAGGCACAGCACAAAGGGGAGCAAAATCTCATTGTTTGGAAGCACAAGTCTGGGGGGAAATTACAAGCTCCGTGCATGTCGCAGACGTGGTCTTGTGGGAGGTGGGCGCGTGTGTGAAAGGGCTTATCCGGGCTGGACGAGACCTGGCCTGGATTTCCAGGTACTCTGGTGAGTCTGTCCATCCAGGTACTCACTAAGCCTTTGGCGGTTTCTAAATATAACCCTGCCTGGTCAGTTTGAGAACATACAGAACCAGAGGGGGGGAAAAATGGCTGCAACAGGAGACAGAATGCAAAATTATTTTTTGCGTTTTCAAAGCGATGAACGTGGATGGAAATAAGAGGACACAAAACTGCACAAGTATTTACAGTTAGTCTGTTTCCAAAACAGCATCAAAATTGAAAGGCAGTCTTCATTTCCGCTTAGGGTGTGAATTTCCGCTAGTTTACACAACACGCTGTCCCTCTCGCTGTGTTATTAACATTCACCCATGAAAAGCTTTCACCTTAGTTCACGATGCAGCCGGTGACAGGCTTTATGCTGCGTCTGTGTGACAGAGGATGTGTGATGTTGTGCAGAGTGATCTACCTGGAGCACTGGCCACTTTACCACGGGTGCAACTGCACCATATATTGCTGTTTGGACAAATTAAGTTCAACACAATTGAATTACATTGTAAACTTATATTTGAAAATGTGGCTTGTGATGGTCATATAAATGTTTAATAATAATGTATTGTAAATGCATTTACTATTTTGTGACAATATATTTATCTGGTTGGGCTCTCTCACCTTACACCCGCCCTGGGAGAAAAGCCTCGAGTTAGCTATGGATTGGAGGATATTAAATGAAAATTAAAGATGATTTATTGACCATGTGCAACAAGTGGATTGGAATGTTTGGCCAGCCAGGAGAACAATTAACAGTATACAAATGACAGAAACAATAAATATGTAACAGAGCTGTCATAACAAACAACACTTAGACATTCACATATAGTGATGGTACAAGTAATATTACAGTAGTCCAGATTTAGCTATTGATGATGCGGATGGCTTGGAGGAAGAAATGTTTTGAATCTGGGAGTAAGCAGTTTGATGCTGTGAAGGTACACTCCCGTATTCAAGCTTCCTATGCCTGTGTGAATCTGACTGGTGTGCCAGAAAAAGCACCTCTAAAAGTGAACTTTATACTCATGTGTGACAAAGCATGTCTAGCATGTATATTTTATACATTTAGACAGAAACATATATATGCACCCACACACAAACGCGAGTAAAGACACCTATCAGCTTGGCAGGGCTGTATCACAGGAGCACACATCCCATGTCGTTAAGGCACTCGAGACAGCGTGGGAGGCAGAACCAGCAATACTGGGCTGAAATGCTGAACAATGGAAGCGTGTAAGCCGATTGGGCCTTGTGTTGTGGCTTGCAGGGACAATCCAGGCCACAGTGTGTGGGCAAAACAAAGGCAGTTAACTATTTAAACGGAAGTCAATATTAGCCTTCAAAAATAAAGCAGAAAGAAACGGCACACATAGCGGTAAACGTTCCAGGAGCAATACTGCAAATAGCTGACTCAGCCGACTGACTGAGGAACTGTGGCTAAATGTCCTCTTTTTATTAAGGGCTGCTATTTATAGCGCAATAATTAGTGCATACAAACTGGTGGCAAGTGACCTTCTAACTTATTGTATATACACTGCTCACAGAAAGTCTTGAGACGCTTTCTGTAATAATGTTGCAAACTTATTGGTTTCATAAGAAAGGTCCATTGACAAGCAACATTTAACATATCTTACACACAGACATTTTATTAAGTGTCATCATTTTTTGACTAAATCATTCAGTTCTGTTCTTCCCATTTTGCTATTAATTGCAATTATAGTCACTGGCTCCGAAAGGGTTAAAAACACAAACGTTTGGTGTTTTATGTTATTACAAAGGTGCTGTTAATTAAAAAAGCACCCAGTGCCTAACATTGAACATTCTGACTCAGATCAGCTCTTTAGAAAAGAAATTTGGGTTTCAATTTATTACTATTTGAAATTAATGTTTTACTTCGAAATGAATGTTTTACAGCAATTGATTGTTTCTAATGTGATATACAGACGCTCCTCTACTTATGAACTTTCAGCTTACGCACTTTCAAACATTCAACTTTCAAACTGTAAGTCCAAATTGTGTTTATTGGGCTCCCGTTTCCTGTCCGCAACATCATTTTTTTTTCTGCGCACCAATTCCGCCTAGTACGACTTCTGCCTGAGTGTCTGTATATATATATATATATATATATATATAGCAAACAAATGAATAACTTCATGATTTTTGGTATATGACCAATAAATTTGCAGTATTTTTACTGAAGTAAGCAAGTGTCCCAAGACTTTCTGTGAGCAGTGCATGTATGTATCCCAGATATTTGTGATTTTACTCATTTGATATGCTATGCTTTTTATCCATCCATGTAAAACCCCTCTAGGTTTTAAGTATAACTAGAATTTGGTGGTCATTGTTAGCACACAACAACGAAATGTGTCCTCTGCATTTAACCCATATGTGACATAGCAGGGAACAGTACTTTGCTGGTTAGAGATTCAAACCATTAGGGCACCACTATCCACAAAACACCCAAGGCACTGCTGGGATTCGAACCCAGGATCTCCTGTTTACTAGACAGGCGCTTTAACCAACTAAGCCACAGCACCTGTGCTGGCTGTTTTAGAGTATTATTATTATTATTATAATTATTGTGATTACTATTACGATGATTATTATGGTTAGAGTAGTATTATTAGAGTTCTAATTGAGATCACCTATCATTTATGACAGACTTTGCATATGATGAAGTATATATTTAAGTATGTGTCTGCATTTGTGCATGCACCAACAAATCCAAACATATATATATGTGTATATATATATATATATATATATATATACTTAAACAGAGAGAGAGAGAGAGGTAATGAATGGAGGGAAATGGCAAACACATACACTAGCCACTTGCGGACGAAAGCATGGAGGCAGCCAAATTCATCGTAAGACCGAAGAATGATGTGGAATAGAGGAGGAAGTCCAGGGAAGGAAGACGAAGTCGATCAGGGATAAGAAAAATCTCATAAAGTCGTCAGCACTGCACACAAAAGTGATAGAAAGAGCAGATAGAAGGGGGTATTCTAGAAGGAGCAAGTTATAAAGTAGCTGTGCCTGTGGGAGGGGCAACACTGAAACACATTTCTATGCAGGTTAAAGATTGAAATCTGAGCACATACAGAGTGATATACGCACTGCACTTAACATGCATCGCTGTGTAGTGTGAATTCCCATAGAACATTCTACAATGTCAGAAGAAAGTACCAATTTGTACCTCTAAGAGTAAAATTACTTGTACCCACAAGGGTCTGTCGATTGTACCCTTAGCTGTACATAAATGCACCTTTTAAGGTACAGAATTGGACTCTAAGGAATTTTTCTGTATCATTGGGGCTACATTAACGTTGTGGGTACTTTGCAGAACAAAACTGTACCAGGGCTGTACCCTTTCTTCTGACGGTGTACCGGCATCCAAATACCTAGGTCAACACCAAAAAAACCTAATTTTAAAGTCAACTTCTTAAACTAGAGGGGGGAAATTTTAAAATTGCTTTCATTTTCTTGAATTTAAATAATCCCACAGGACTTAGGAATCAGGACAATAATGCGCATTCCCAGCAAAGAAACGTGGTAGAGGCCCTCCGAGAGGCAACTGGTCCTTGTAAATAAAATTATCACCAGCTCCCAGGGGTCCGGCTGATGTGCCACCACCATTGCTGTGTTTGGCAGCGATCTGCAGGCCATAACACTGGCCTCTTGTCTCCTAAATAGGACCCGGGCACTTCTGTATTGCATCAGCAGATGACAGTTTCTCCTTCGACTACACACACGCCAAATAAAACTGCACACCGGCTCAGATTACATCATTGTGCCCAAATCAGGGGCATATTCCAGTTGTCCTGATGGTTCTGCTTTCCACAACGTCCTAACAAGCAATCCGACACCCACACACGCACACATGCACGCACACACAAACCGGCACAAGCGGGGAGAAAAAAAACACATTGGCTAAATTCCGCAGACAAGCTTGTTGTTCCGCAGAGATCAGCCTTTGGCAGGGTCAATGGAGGAAACAAAATGTGAGCAAACAATGTTACTTTCTGATATTTTTATGCTTAGACCACAGAAATAAGCCTCATGTTTTAGGAGAACGATCAACAACTTCATGCGCATCATACGCTTGAAAGGGCCACAGACAACATGTAACACCGAAGACACATTAGAACTGGAAGGATTAATATGAGGTGCTAGAGCAATCATCTAGAGCATAATAAAACAAACGCATATGTAACACAAATAAGCACAAGTGGATACTACAACATGTTTAATAACAAATACTCTCCGTTCTAACAATGTACTACAAAGTTTACACCTAAAAAATGTTAAACCATTTACTTAAACAGGTATGAAGGCGATGGCAGACACTGAGAAAGTGTGCACCAACACAGTGAACTCAATATCATTGCCACACATAATTATGTATCTCCTCTATCAGTTTGCTAACCTTCTCATGGTATCATCTAATATTCTCTCAATGTTCCCCGGGCAACAGGAACATTTGTGGTTTGTCAGATGACACAGGGAGCCCACAGTTGAAGCCAGCTAGTAATTATATATTCCCATCTCTGTTGTTTTACTGGCCTGCCTTTAGTCATTTTATGCCTTTAACTAAGCTCAGGTAAAGACAGGACATCTGATGTAGCTTCTGATAACGTTTGTGAGACCCTTTGTCTTGTGTTTGCTGCCTAATCCTGTTGGATGTTACTTGTTATTGACTGGGCGGCTCAAATAATGGTTCCTGAAGGCAAATAAAGAATCACGAATCAGCTACACCCCGCCCCCCCCCCCCAATCTTCCTTATTTGCCTCCCTTTGCTTCATACAGCCCATTCACTCATCACCCTAAGCTAGTGTTTTCCAACCCTGTCCTCAGGAACCCCCTGACAGTCCACGTTTTTGCTCCCTCCCAGCTGTGAAAATGTGGACCCTCTGGCAGGGAACTTGGGGGGAGCAAAAATGTGGACTGTCTGTGGGTCCCCGAGGACCGGATTGGGAAACACTGGATTAGAAGATGGATGGCAATGATGTTATTTAAAGGGCAAAGAAAGGCCTCATTAGTGAGTGACCTACAGCAGGGTTTCCCAACCCAGTCCTCAGGGACCCCCAGATGGTCCATGTTTTTGCTCCCTCCCAGTCCCCCACCAGGATTGGGCTGCGAAACACTGCCCTAAGCCTTCCCTTGTGCCCCACATTTGTCCAGGACACCCTCCCCAACCTGTTTTTCTTCCTCCTTGCACTCTCCCTTCCTACGTACATCTCCTCTCATTTCCCCTTCTACCTCACACATCCCATTCCTGGTGACTGCAACAGCCTCCATTCTGGGTTTTATCATTCCATCTCTCACATAAATTTGCAGCTGTTTGTTAGGAAAGCATCTATGTGTACAATACCAGTCAAAAGTTTGAACACACCTACCAATAGAAAGGTTTATTTGTAGTTTTCTCTATATTTCAGACTAAAACTATAAGATAACACATATGGCTTATGCACTGACCTAAAAAGTATTTCACGAAAAGAAAATTGTTGGGGGGGACACAGAAGGTTGCTAGTTTAAATCCCGTGGTCAGCAGAGTGGTCACCATTGGGCCCTTGAGCAAGGCCCTTATCCCCAGTTACTCCCAGGACTGGCTGACCCTACTGTCTCTTCTAGACCAGTTCCATGAGGTGGCCTCCTGGGATAGTTTTCCAGCTGTTTTGAGTGTTGAACACTCATTGGCCACTTTTCCTTCACTCTCCTGTGACCGGGTCATGTGATGCGACACTATCACTCTCCATTGTGGGCAACTTGACGTGTCCAGACTTTTGACTGGTACTGTATAAGTGAACATTTTAGCAGTGGGACAAAAAAAATGGATACAATAAATACCTTATTAGACAGACATGAACATAGATGCTACAGTGAGAGTGTTCTATGGATATCAAAGTCCACGTTCTGTACGTTTCTCACAAGGCTGCGCTGAGGACCCAACACTTCTAGGAACGACATGGGCTCCCATGGGTCTGTTTGTTACTCCACAGCATAAAAAATGCATGATACACTATACTTTCAATGACAATGTGAGGAAGAGAAGATGTTTTAAGTAAGCAGTACTTCTGAGCTACACAGACAGAGAAATGCAGTCATTATGAGAAGAGGAGACCCATTAAAAAGGAGAAGAATCCAGTTTTGTTAAAACCCAATAGTGTGTGTTGATAGGACTGGAACCAGGACCAGCAGCAATCAATCTCCTTAAATAGCTTAATTACCAGGGGTGTAATGACCTCATGCAGGACATACTGTTTAAGTAAAATAGCTCTCCTGGCACTCACTTAGGCTTGTAAACTGCTTGACTAAGACATTGTTTACTGTTCTTGAGGGTGACATGCATGCTGTATCATTTTAAATGTCTGCACGCCTCTGGTTAAATAAATAACCCCACTGTAAATGTTTTAGAATTTCCGCCCGGACAGCCTTACAAATGAGATATGAGGCTGCGTGCGAGAGACCCTTGTGTATATGCTGATATCAACACAAGGCCTTTCGCAGCTTAATGAGACAAAGCACCGTCAACACTGTCGGACAGCTTAAACAGAAACAACAAGAAAAACAACAACAAATAGAACAGGCAGATGGCGTTAGCGCTGAGCCATCTATAGCACGACGGACAACAGGATCAGTGCCGACAGAACAGGTGTGAGCAGTTACCAGAATCAGCAATATCAACGGCAGAAATTTAGTAGTTGAGAAAGACAATAGTAAAAAAATGTATCCGTGGAAACAAAAAAACAAGTTAGGTCACGTTATGTGAGCTCAAGACAAGCTGGTAACCCTGTACAGCAAAAAAAGACAAATGACTGGATTCAGTTCTTTCAAAGTCCTGCAGCTGCAGCCCAGGAAATGTTTCGGTCAATATTTCCAGAGAGGTTTTCAGTTCAATAGCATACTTCATCTTTTTAAAGATGTTATGAGCAAAAAAAAAAAAACAACCTCATCTGTTTGGAACGCCATTCACTCATAGGTTCCATGATGCTTCCGTTGTAACAGAAGAATGGAAAGTCTGAGGTGTACATTCTTAAAAAACAGATTATTTTACAAACATGTAAGGCATTTACGTTTCTTTATTTAGCAGGTAATACATCACGAGCATAAACCTGTCAAGGGGCCAACTAGGTACAAAATAGTTACAATTTAAACAGGAATGGCTGCAAATAAATGAAATGTGACTTGCTGACTCTGAAAGAAATCAGGCTATAGTATTAATCACAAGTGTATAACTGACTCATATCTGTCTAGCAAATACGTAATAATACTGATAAATTATACATTATAACAGTGATGCTTCAAAATCAGCGGCCATGCTGGGTAAAGTTTAAATAAAAGTAAGGAAGTCTGGGCGACCCAAACAACAGGAATGGCAACTTCTGTGATTGTGAGGCGAGTGTGCAATGAAGCATCTGCTTAAAAGCACAATAGCACATTGTGAAATGGCACGACATCGCATCCAGAGCAGAGGGGAATCGGGTGAACTCCAGATGAATAAGTAATCAGCTTCCGAACACATCAGGACGTACTCTCAGGAAGACATTTGCACTAACAACACGCGGTAGCAGCCAAAAGACATGAGAGGAATTGAATTAACACAGTGAAAAGCCTTGAAGTATTTTCAGCGTTGGCGCAGAATGACCTACACATACATGACATGTATGAAAACTGTTAACAGCCTGTTCCAAAATACCATCTTTCAGTCTCATCTGTTCCAGATCATACACATTACTTCTTAAGTTTTTATTTATCACGTGCAAAAGGAATCAATAGTTAAAAAACAAAGAAGAAGACAAAGCTAGATTTCCTTTGATCACAGCAGCAAAAGTCAGTGGATGTATTTTTATGGGGGTTAGCCGAATGCTTTATTGGCCAAAAGTTAATTTAACACCTTAAAAGGCGTCAATGCAGAAAGCCTCTCAGTAGAACACAGTTGGGGTATCGGAGCACTGTGACTGATATTTCTCAAGCATTTCTCACCATTTTTTTTTTCTTAGCTGTTTAACAGACCAACAGTTCCAAACTGGCTTGCATAGTCTACAGTTTTTACACGTTACCTGAATGTTTACTAACACAATTCACTATGTAAGTCTGCTCAGGAACAAAACAGCTCCTAAGATGAACTGCCAATATTTTGGTCACATGTTCATTACCTCAACAACTGTGTTATTCAGCACAGAAACCAAGTCATCTAAAGAAGAGGGCCCCAAAAGGAATGCATTACTTTAACAGTAAAATGTTCCAAATGTATCACATTCTAATACTCAATGTCTCAGTAGAATACATTGTGAAAACTTTGTTCAAGATTGTTAGTGACATTTAAAGAGAAATTTACAGATGGATGCTTAAATATAGTGATTGTTAGACAGTATCTGTGATTCTCAGATGTGAATATATTGGTTTAGTCATTCAGGTGTGTTTCATCCAGACTGACAAGTATTGACAAGTATTGCTGACAGGTATTGTGACATTGCACAAGTTCCCAGAATTCATGGAGGAGAAGAATCATTGTTACTTGGTTAATTTAGTTTTAAAACATGTTAGAAACATCACAGGTTAGAAATATGGTAATTGCTTAAATAAATGTTTGTTTTGTTTTGTTGGAGGGTAATACCGTAAAACGAGGGTCTTTCCGGTTATTAACTGCACTTTCAGTGGTTGACAGACTTCCGTTTTTACAACCATTTGCCAAATAGGTTTTAGATTTTTTGATCATAAACATTAATGTTCTGTTTTAAGAGCAGTGTCGTAAACTGAGTAAAAGAGGAGTCTGTTGGTAGACATTACGTCATAGCTGCTTTATTCGAGTCATACAACACAGATATAGGCAATTTATCTTTGTCTTTTGTTGATACTTTTGTTTGCAATAATGAAAAAGGCTGTACCGAATAGTTATAGTTGTACATTTATATAAGAGGGAACATCGTCGTAATAAAAATGTTCATGATATCACACATATGGCTTTGACTTAAAACTGAACATTTAGCCCACTTCATAAACAATACTGAGATATATATCGTGTATCACTACATCAGGATTTGGTTTTTGGTCCATATCGCCCAGCCCTAGCACAAGCACGTGGCAGCACTTATGAGGAGAAATGGCGTTTTCACACCTATAGTTCCGTTTCTCTGGTCTAAATGAGATGATGAGTTTGTAAACTTGTAGCGTTTCCCCCTTGGTTTAGTCCTGGGTCCTGGGCTATGTGGAGTTGAACATCTCTCACTTTTATGTATTTTTGCCTCATTTTTTTTTTTTTTTAACTTTCACACGGCACTGTTCAGTCGGCCGGTCAAATCCTCTCTCCTTCAGCCGTTGACTGAACGTTTTGAAAACTTCAGAGTTTTTATGAGTAGTTTTTAGGGTCTGACAGATGTAGTCATCTGCCCGGATTTCAGGAAGGCAACGTACCTGGCTGCTAGACCAAGTAAGACCTCGGTTCATTCCTCCTTCACCGCCTAGCTGCTACCGGTTTGTGTGATCTGCCGCATCCCAGAATGCAAAGTGCACCTGGAAGTTGGGTCTGATCACATTCACACCACAAACAAACCACTCCAGAGTTCACTTGGGACCGGACCGAGACCAGCCCCTCTGAAGGGTCTCGGTACACTTCTTTTGGACTGCACCCAAATACGATTACTGTGTTCACACCTGCCCAACAGAATCACACCGAGAGGCAAATCGAACCCCGAGTCCATTTTGACTGGATTAAAAAGTGCTGGTGTGAAAACCCTAAAATGCCTGATTCAGCCACGATGAGATCCAATGAATGACAAGCTCAGCTAATTCTGAGAGCATGAACAAAAAGCTGGTTGCATACGAGTCCATGCACACCGGCGTTCCAAGCCCCAGTGCAAAAGCACTTCCAGCACTCAGTATCACACCACAACAATCATTCCTGTCCATTTACAGCTACATGGGATGGCAGCGGTGGAAAGTTCAGGTCCAGAAAGTACAAATCCAGACCAAGATTTCGTTTCAACCAACCAACTGAATTCTCTGTGACTGTGACTCTTTATACTCAACTGGTTGGTTGAAACAAAATCTTGGTCTGGATTTTTACTTCCTGAACCTGAACTTTCCATCTCTGTTGGATCCTAAGGGGATCCATTACCACCAATGGCTGAGCAAAAATAAAACATAAGAGCTCAGAAGCACCCCGCGGTGGAGCAGGTCATATTAGTTGATAGTCTGGTAACAGACTTTGGGCAGCCATGGAAATCAGAAAACATTCAGGCACATGGGGCTGGGGGGTGCAACGAAGGAATGTAGGGGCTCTTCGGGAGGCAACAATCCCATGAGAAGCTTTTCTCATCAAGATTCCCAGGAGGACTTGCGGCTGAAGGAGGATCTTGTGTTGCTAAGAGATGGCTTTTGTTGGGGATATTTTCCTTATAGTTGCACAAACGAGAACAGCATTACCTGTATAAAGGCATTTAGGAGCCCTTAGGAGCTGCTCAGACTGAAAACTTCTACACAGCAACACTGAGGCAAAAAAACCACTTAATTTGTTTCATTCTTTCCTGTTTCACATCTAGATTTTCACCCCAAGGGGACAGAGCAATGTCACACTGCTGGAGGTTAAGTAGGTAAGGTATTTCAGTGAAAGCTTGTCTTTTTTAAGGTCTTGGCTCTCGTCGCTGACAGTACTGGTTGTTAACGGCATCATCTTGACCAGAAGGGTAAGCAGATCAATAGAGACGTAAGGGGTCTAAGCTTGTTATGTCTCCTATAGCCAGGAGTGAGACAACAACAAGGATGAAGTCCAAGTGCATATGTACACTTTCTTTTGTCTTTATTCTTTTCTGGCCTGTTCAGGGAAATGCAGCTCTCTGCATACAGCGTGTCAATACAAATGAAGCCGCCGTAGTACATGATGACCCTGCAACAATGGCAGCGTAACCATGGTAATCAGCAGATTTTTCTAGGACTATATATACACCCATCAAATTCTTTGTGGTCGATCAGTGATGCACTTCTACCTCTCATCCTTTGCATGACTAACTGCAGACACAAATAGCCATTACAGGGGTTTTCAGCTACGGACAGACACTGTTAAGAATGTAAACATTGTGAGCACTTGGAACATCCCAGAATTTTAAAAGTGAAGTGCAGAGAATCTTAGAGAGGCCTTTGTTGAATTCTTGAAATCACTAAAGTAAAAACATACAGCTCAGAGGCATATCTGACCATCCATGCTGATCTTGCATACAATTTGAATTTAAAAAAGTCGAAGTGACAGCAGGAAAATAGATAAGGCGTCCCGTCCCAAGGCTCAGCATCCTAAAAACATGGGGAAAACATCTTTATCGTGTCTCTACAAGCTGTTTCTTCTAAGGGCCCAGCCAGACAGGAAGCTTTTGATCAAAGTCTAATCTCATCCTAAACAACCCCAACCCCAAGTGACCCCCCACCAGAGAACATGTCATCTCCGATCTAGCAAAGTAAAACAATTTGTCTTTCAATTAAAACAGGCAGAGTCTGACTGCATTCCTTGGTAATTGTTCGCCTAGCTAATGTGAAATGATATACACATTTTTGTCCCCTTGAAAAATTCAGGAATCTTCAATCAAAAATGCCCCAATCTGAAGTTATATCTTCAACTTGCTAGTAAGAAGTACAATGGTTCGAGCTCTGTCACCTACCCTTCGTCAAGGTAGCAGTTGACAAGCCTTTGTGGAATACTGCTTACTGGCTGACCGTAATTGACACTCTAGCTTTTGGCTAAAACTTTTCGCAATGCTTTCTATGAATGCCATATCTATAAGAATCCATGAACACATTCATAACATTGATTTTACAAGTAGGTGTTGCCCTGCTTTGGCGTTTATGCCTATCGCACCTCTTCCAGTGCCCATAGGTCAGCTGCAGGGTCATCAGCTGGGTGCCACCAATCAGCAACATTTCGCCCCTCTAACCCCGGAATGTCTCCTGGCTTATAATGCATTCACAAAGCATTATAAGCAGGTCTATAAATATTTATAAAAAGGCATAACACATTATAGCCATATGTATTATGCATTATGAATGCTTTATGAAAGTCTCATCTATAACACACTATAAATACCTTCATAATGCAGTACAAAGCATCCTTAATGCTTATAACGACCATTATAATGCATTATGAAGGTATCTATAGTGCTTTATATATGAGAGCCTCACTGGAGCTTATGAAGTATTATAATCAACACTATAATGCCTTATGACTGTCAATAGAAGATGCTGTAATGCTTTATTAATTCTTATACTGACCATTATAATGCATTATGAAGGAATCTATAGTGCATTACAGAGGAGAGCTTCAAGTAAAGTGTTACCAAACCAAACCTTTGGTGGAGTGGGGATTAAGCAATGATCAAACTAACAGAAAACGGGTCATAAGAAAATAGTGGGGATGAAAGCAAGTTACCTGTGTGACTCTTGGAAGGGAAGGTGCAAATCATCAGGATGGTACCCAGCGGTGATATTCTGTGACAGCGCCGTATTTACCTGCGAAGCATGGCGACACTCCACAGGACCCCGTTCTCCTCTGACACGTCATTCACTCCACTAACGCTCACAGCTGAGATACTGGAGCTGACAGCAGCCTGACACCACGGCGGCAGCGTCAGAACAGCAGCATCTTTAATGCTCGTTCGGGAATTAACGCAATGAGACTCACATGCTGGGCATCGGCCAGGCGTAGACAGGCATAAAAACAGAGAGGGCAAGCAGTTCCTACTGAAAGACAACAGTTCAGAAAGGGAAAAATCGGGTGCTGTGTGTCTAGTAATGGTGGGTGAAATGCGAGTGATGGTGGATTAAGGTCTAAAGGTGAGAGTCTTTTGGTCGGCCGCGGATGAAAAAAATGGTTTTAAAAATAAATAATAAAAAATGAGCAGGTCAGCAGCTTGGGCCTTAGTCATTAGCTTGTCCCACCGGTGAATGGCTCTACCACGCACCCAGACGATGCTGAGCGAAGTGCTTCGGCCTCGTCGTTTTATACAAACTGAATTTAGCTCAAAGCCGGGGCACACACCCAAAAAGCCTGGCGGAAATACGAAAATATACGGGAACAGCATTAAATCGGCCTACTGAAAAAAATGATCCTATCTAACCTTCCCCATCAGTGTCAGAGCCTGAAACAGACTTTAAGCCGTTTGTTTCTATTCCCCTGGTCATCTCATTTTTATCCTTGTCAATCTCTCTTTGTATAGGCAGCATGCTATGCAACATCCAAACTCACTCAGCAAATTTTGCTGAGAGGGAAAACAAATCTACTTCAAAATATATTTGACTGACATCAGGAAACAGTTGAGCCTCCATTTGTTTATCGCTAATTTTCTTAACTAACCATGGGTTCACACTTCCCCCTTCTGCATCACACAACCTGAATCTAAACAGCCTTGACAGACAGCCTTACCACCGTACTCCAAACGGGTCATGCGACATGTCCACTTCAATTTGTCACTATGGACCAGGTCCATTCACGGTTTATCATACAGTTAAAACAAATAAATAGGAGGATATTTATCTTCATTCATTTCTTTCACAACTTTCCCTCACAAACAAGAAATTCAAGCCAGCTGGAAAGGTCCAATCTGCACTACATCCACAACACCCTCCCCCCAAAAAAGAAAAAAAAAACAGCAATATTTGCTCTAGCCTTCTTGGAAATTAAACAAGTAACTGTGGACCTGGACTGTAATTAAAATACAATATGGGTAAACACACACAAGCATACATACACAAGACCGTATTGACTCACAGATATTTTTATTGTGATACTAAAATATTGTTTTGGCTGGACTCAATTACTGAGACCAAAAGGCTGAGACTATAATTACTAGGCAAGATAAGGCTGGGATTGCCAAGCCACCAAGTGGAAAATATAAACAATTTGGGAAGCTACTGGACTCACTAAACAGGAAATGAGGCCCCCACTGCCCAACAGCAAGCCTGACTGGAGGGATATTTGTGGGGGCGACGGGTAGAGAAACCGGCTTCAAAGCCGCTCACCCTCACTTCGGTGGAAACTAAATTTCCACTGTGGTAATTTTTTTTCCCCAGACTCATCTTAGGAGGAACTGTTTACTGTGTCAGGTGCCGCCATTCCTAAAACCCCAGTTATACCATGGCAACAGCGGTAACCATGCAGAGATAAGAATTTTGACTGTTTGTATTCAACATTATATGAGCAGTATACAAAAATACAGAGACAAGAAGTCTGACTAGCTGGGCATGAAGCTAGTAATACAACGAATAAAAAGACAACTTAACGTCATGAGGATTTTACTTAAATTTCCCTCTGATGCAAATAGTGAAATTCTCCCCTTGACTCTAGAGTGTCATAAATACTCAATATACATGCATACAAATTTTAATCAAATTTCCACATCCCAGTAGAACATCCAACCGTAAATCCATAACTCAAGAAATATGCCCACCACCCATAATTTAAACAGTTGAAACATCTGCATTCAGAAGACAGATGTAGGTCGCCCCCTGCTGGAAGTTAAAAGAATTCATTAATTAGAATTCAAATTAAAAATACCTTTTTCAGGGTGGGACTGTGGCTCAGTGAGTAGCATTGGTCACGCCTGGCCTCCCTGACCAGGATAAGCAGCTGGCGATTTAATGCAAATCTTTTTTATAACAGGGAGGATCTTGAAAAAAATCCATGCCGGTAAGATATAAGGGTCAGTCTAAGAAGAGGCGGACATTTCAGGTCCAGAAAGCATAAAATCCAGACCAAGATTTTGCTTCAACCAACTGGTTGAGTATAAAGAGTCACAGTCACAGAGTATCCAACTGGTTGGTTGAAACAAAATCTTGATCTGGATTTGTACTTTCTGAACTGACCCCGACCAGCTTTGAAGAGGGCATACCCCCGTCCCACCAGCAGCATGGAGAGACCCAGGAACTTAGCAGAAGAATGTATGGCGTATTATTTGCTTCCTTTAACATTTATTTTAAAAATGAAGTCTTACCAAACAGACTCTAGGTTTGTCACATAGCAACAAAGCCAAAATAACTAGTTCATATCCATACAGTGGTCTGGCCTTGACTGATTTTTCATTGTTAGTTTTCATGTGCAAATCCGTGGTTCTGTCTGCCATATTTACAAAACATTAAGCGCCCATAGGAGCCCTTTAGCCCCCAACAAATTCCCTTTCTTCCAAAACAGCTCCAGCATATCAATTGTGCTGAATTTAGCCTTAAAGACACACTGCATTTTTTTGTTGAGGAATCTTGTCTTGCCTTGTTTTTCTGTAGCCACTCAATGGTAGCAGGACACATGTTCAATCTGAGGCGCATGGGGAGACGCATGCATGTGCGCTTGTCTGGCTCTCTGTACGCTGCTGTAGTCTCACGCTCCCAGACATGCTGCCTTATGTTTACATCTAATCTGCCCATAGCTTTAAGCACTGACACTGATACCACCTGCCACTCAGATTGCCGTCTTTTCTCTTTCATCTTCCTTATCTTCTCCCTGGTGGGTGGCAGCTTTCCGCTTGCCGAAGCTTCTCCTCGTAGCCGCAGCTTGGACCCTGCGTGGGGCGTGCTGGTGGCAGCAGGTACGGCGGCCCTGGTTCTGCTATGGTGCCCCTGGAGGATCTCAGAGGCTGGGAAGCGTGGTGGGGTCTGTGACCTTAGCTCCGCCTACCTCATTGAGCACTAGAAGCATCTTTGTATTCCCCGGCCCACCAAATAGGGGGTGCTGTTCTGGCTTTTTTTTTGGAAGCCTGTTGGCTCAGGGTGTGCAGTTGTGCCAGTCGGCATGGGGTAGCCTTGGCCCCGGTGATGGTGCCCTGGTATGGCTGATGGTGCCTTGCTGGATCTTTTTTGGCTTCTACCGACTGTGGTTTCCCTGGGCTAGCCGGCCTGTCAGCACCACCCACTGGACCTTCTGTTGGCTCGCATCTTGTTGTGCTTCTTGCGGCGCTGTTAGGCATGACCCGTGGAGCAGCCGCAGTGGAGATGAAGCTCCGCACGTCTGTTTGCTACCTGCCTCGCCTCCGCCCTACTCTAGGCCGATTGGCTTACCTTTTATCTCTATGGCAATGTGGCGCATGGCCTCTCCACCCACTGGGATGCCTGGGAGTAGATGGTGGTCCTGGTGGTGCAGGCCTGGCTGCTACTGCTGCTCCACGCCGCCTCTGAGGCCCAGGCCCGCTTGCACCTGGCCCTGCAGCCCTCAGGCCTCGTCACCCGGCAGGCCCCGACTAGCTTTGAAGAGGACATTCCCCTGTCCCACCAGCGGTGCGGAGAGATCCAGGACAGCAATTCGGGTACGGGACATTCTTTTTATGGCTTTGATCAACTGCGTGTGTTTGAGTGAGAGCGTACCCCTCGCTATTCCGTACCACCCTCATACGCAGCATTTCCTTCAAGCCCACCAAGATCATGGTCCTCATTCAGCACCTCACACACACACACACACACACACTCACAGAGGCAACCCAAACACTGAACTGAAAATACAGGTTTGGTCTATGGGCCTTTCTCTGCTACTCAGATGTCACCTGAGCTGAACCTAAATTCCACGGCCGTAGGTCTTGTAAGAACTGGGCTGCAGCCCCCCCCCCGTCCAAATTACATCATGCCGCTACACAAGTGTTCCCTTAGAAATCTCAATCAAAAATTTCGAGTGTCACCACTGAACTGCTACGGGATGTTTACATGATCACTAAATACCCGCAGGAGCAGAAAGACAGTCACGACAAAAGACATCCACAAAAAACCTTAAAAAGGAATGTTCAACGAGCAACATACATGCAAACG
>JAODKC010000041.1:11887691-11914222 GCA_026777985.1 Mormyrops attenuatus | reverse complement strand
AGTGTGGCCCTCAGCTGCCTCTCCACCTAAAAACGTGAGATACTATGTGTCCCTCTGAATACTTATGTACTTATGCCCACCCCCCCACCCTCGCTCTGTCTCTCCAGGGTGTTTGCTGTGCCCCTCCTGATTCCGAGGAACTCGCGCTGTGCTACGCCAACCGCTCGGCCGCCCTGCTCCATCTGCACCTCTACCAGGTGCTCTGCTCCATCTTCAACATTGCAGCTTATGTCATATACCGAGTGTCACATGACCAGCCTAGCCTATCTTTGCAGTTTTTAAGACTGAACCCTCTGTGGTCCCTGGCAGTGCCAGGGTTCCATCTTCTGAGGGGGCGTCGACCTAACTGCCAGTGCCACCCAGCTCCAAATGCGCTGGAACCGCCGCTGGTCACTCTTGCAACAAAACCTCCGCAGTCTGTTAAAGATCTCAGAATGTGGATAACTGGAAATTGTTCACTGTCCAATTCTGATTATTTGCTCTGATCAGATATGCCTGTCTTGACGGTTCATATTCATAATTACAAGTGACCTCTATCTAACTGTAATGGGAATGCATCTGTCCTCCGAAATGGACTGCACGCACATATTGATACATTTTTGCACAAGTCACCGACAACAAAGAGACGCTCAGCGCATGTGTATAGGCAAAAAAAAAAACCCACATGAATTCTGATCTGACCATTCGCATTCCTGTCACGTGGCCACAAATCAGATACGTATCTGATCTGGGACCATATATGAAATTGAGTTAAATCTGGTTTAAAAAGAAACAGATTTCTGTGTCCACACAGGCCTGAAAAAAATCAGATCTGAGTCATGTTCGGCCAGAAAATCAGATTTGAGTCACTTCAGCTTGGTAGTGTGAATGTAGCCTGTCTCCGTTATATCCAGCCTCGTAGCCACATAGTAAAATTATAGGTTTGAACCCCCCTTGAAAATTATTTCCGACTACAGGCCTGCTTCTATCTATTAGATTTCTGTGACTGTTTGTGTCAGATTAGGGCCCTGTTGAACGGATTTCAGAGGTCTGTTTTCATTCTTGAACGTCCTTTGTTGTAGGAGTGCCTTCAGGATATCGGGAGGGCTCTGAAACACGGCTACCCCACCCACCTGCAGCAGAAGCTTCTGGACAGGAGACAGCAGTGCCTGAAACACCAGAGGGATGGCGGCAGTGCTAAAGAGGGGGGATCTGGGATAGTGTCAGAGTGCGATGGGTCAGGATCGCTCCCCCACGTATCCCCTGCAGTGCACCTTTGCTTCAGCCCTGAAAAAGGGCGACACCTGGTGGCCAGGGAAGATGTGGCAGCCGGAGAGATTTTGCTGGAGGAAAGGGCATTTGCCTGTGTCCTGATTCCTGGAAGAGGCATGAGATCTGGGGCTCAAGAGAGTGCAGTGGAGGAGGAGAACCTGGACGCATTTGGCACGGAACACCTGCTCTGCCACCATTGCTTGTCGAGGACCAACAACCCAGTGCCTTGCCCAGGCTGTAGCTACACTCGCTATTGTGGAGAGGGGTGCCAGCAGGTGGCGTGGGAGAGGCACCACTGTTGGGAGTGCCCTTTGGGGGGGGAGCTGCGCTCCCTGGGAGTGCTGGCCCACCTGGCGCTGAGGGTGGTGTTCAGGACAGGACTGAAGGAAGTCCGAAAGGTGAGGGAAATGGCAAGTTGGACTTCAGCACCACCCAATGATCAGGAGATGTCGCCACACACCTGCCAGGACCCCCCACTGCACCAATTAGACGGCTCATACATGTGCGTGTACTGCCTGCTGCCCCATGTGTCTGGGCACCCGTCCAGCCTGCGCTTTTTGTGTGCTGTCACCGTGGCAACGCTGTGCCAGAGCCTCAAGCAAGCTGGTGTCCAGCAGAAGTTCCTGAGTGATGTATGTGACGAACAAGAGGGTGGGGCCCGGTGTCCGGAACTGGGTATGCTGGGAGCTGTAGTGCTAAGGCACATGTTCCAGCTGAGATGTAACAGCCAGGCGGTGACTGTGCTGAGAGATTGTGGTAAGAACAAGATGATGATTGGAGGCGGACTGGGTGGCAGGGTTATGTTGCGTATAGCAGTCAGTATAGAACTTTCTACTGTCCAAATAGCTTGACTTGTAGCTGGATAGCTGGATTTTAGTAAACAGCAGGAAACCAATGATGTGAATTTTGATCTCCTTCGACTCCCATAGGTGTGGGCTGTTCCTCCATATCCCCCGTGCAGGAGCTGAGAGTCGCTACAGCCATCTTCCCCACCCTCAGCATGCTGAACCACTCCTGCCGTCCCAACATTGGCATCGCGTTCCGGACAGTGGGGGTCCCTGTGTCCCCCAGGGGACAGCCGGGTCCGGTCTGCGGGGGTGTCACGGTGACAGCTCGCGCCTCTCGGGATGTCGGTTCGGGTCAGGAGCTCCTGCACTGTTACGGTGAATTGCACTTCTCCTTCCCGCGTCTCCCACTCTCTCCCAGTGGACACAGTGCCTGAGTCTGCTCCCCTCCCCATCTCTTAAAGGCCCCCATTACAGCCGAATGGCGGCCTCGGAGCGGCAGCGCCTCCTTCTGGAGCAGTACTTCTTTCTCTGCTGGTGTGACGCCTGCCATGAGCACCAGGGGGCAGCGGCGGCCTCGGGTCTGCGATGTCCCCGTTGTGGATGCCCCCTGCAAGTCAGTTGTGTGATTTCAGGCAGCAGACCATCTCTAAACATGCAGCAGATTGAGTGGCCTGTCTCTTGCTAATGCCACTGCACTGTTAATTGCTGTTTGTAGTGTGCCAAGCTGGGCTACCTCTGCCCACGCTCAGGTTGCGATTTCCAGCTGGCCCATGGGGAGCTGAGTCGCCGGCTACAGGGGCTTGAAGAGCTGCTGGACCAGGCCACACGCCTCATCGAGATGGACCGGCCAGGTGATGGGTGTGGTTATTGGGCGTAATGTTTGCCAATGATGTCTTTTCAGTGGTAGCTGTACGCTGGCCCCAAACGGTTATTAATGGAGTGTCAAACGCACCCCCGTACCTTCGTAGACCAGGCAGCACAGGAGCTCCAGGTGGCGATCAGAGATGCCAGACGCTTCTTGGAGGAAACCCACCCACTGCAGGGCCAGCTGGCGGATGTGGCTGCAAGAGCGCAGGCTGCCACTGGTAGGGTGTTCGAAGCCGCTCAGTACCGGCACGGGCAGCTGTATGCAACTCGAGGATGGTCTATGGTTGGTCATCTCCACAGTGTCATTGCTGAAGTGGTCTGTGTCTGTGGCAGTCCTTTTCCCGGGTTTGAAAAATGTATGAATGGTTCTGTATACCCAGGTTTAGGTCAGAATTTTAACATGTATTCCTGCACACCAGATCCAGCATAACCAGATTGAAGATGGAAGGATGGATGGATGGAATGGAATGGAATGTATCTCATGTCTTACCCCCTTCAGGCAACTGGAGGCAGGCTGCCATCCAGCTAAGCCGCAGCATACCTGCCATCCAAGTCCAGTATGGGGATGACAGTGCAGAACTGGGGCTTCAGTTCTTCAAACTGGTCCAGCTGCACTTTAACGGGTAAGAGGAACTGGTCTGAGCAGCACTGCTGGTATTGTACACAGTGATGACAGTCATAGATTTTTGTCCCATCTCTGTTTCTCTGTGACCCTTTCCCTCATTTAGGCAGCAGCCTCAGGAAGCTCTCTCTCTTATCCCCAAAGCCCGTCATGTCCTCTCCCTGCACTGTGACCCTTTGTGTGAGGAGCTGCAGGAGCTCAGGGCCATGGAGGACTGCCTGCAGGGGGCGCTGTGACATATTCACATGCAACCATCTCATTCCTCTTTCCTCTAATAGCTTTGTCATGCTCATGGCAGCAGCAGTTTTGGGAATGAACTTTGTCCAGGGGACTATGGGATTAAATCCGATAAGGGTGTCTGGTAGTGATAGCCAAATGAAGCTTCGTGAACCACTTACTGTTTTTTTTGACACCACTGGATGGTGCTCTCTGTTCAAAAAAGGGCTCAATTCATGTTGCAAAACAAGCCAAGAGCGCCATCTAGTGGGGTCAAAAAATATAGAAAGTGGTTCATGAAGCTTCATTTGGCCGTCTCTAGTGTCAGGGTCGTGCACCAAGGTTTCAGGAAACATCCAATAGTCTGAGTTTATGTGCTTTCCACTGAAAGTCAGCATATCTGGAAAATAAAAGGACTTAAAGATCTATGTGTTGTTGGCAGCCACAGTTTGGGTTCATACTTCAGATGGTTATATGCCTTTAGTACCTGCTGGGTGAGCATATGATGTCTGCTCGCGCACCGGTGCGCTAAGCAGATGGCACAGGAGCAGTTTGATAAAATGAGGACAAAGCAGGAAGCCTGTGTGCTTCCAAAGAGGGGTGCCACGTCCATACATGGGATAGAGCCGAGACGATCAGGCCCCGGGGATGGAAAGACGATGGATGTGAGTCAGCATTCCCAACCAGCTCTGCCACTCTGTATTATGGGATGGTTATGGGATGGTTTCCCATAATGCATGATTTCCAGAAAATGGTGAAACAGCTGTCTGGAAATGCATACACATGTGGAAATGTTTCTGTGTGTATGTTTCTAGGCTGTAGTAACAGTGACCGTAGATACCTAATCTAATACACACACACACCCATAAGCAGATCCATCTGGACAGGCTGACATCTGAGCTGCAGAATCCTTCAGGCTCGGAGTAGATGCAGACACAGCCACACAGCTCCCAGCTCACACCCCGAGTGTCCATGAACCCACAGCCTGGTCAGAATCGAATTTAAATCCTATATGTGTCATCAAGTGCACCACATACAACCCTGCTACAAATCGCTTGAAGTGCTGATAGCACAGAATGTGAAGTGATCTGTTGTCATCCATTGAAGTACTTCTTGCTTCAGTAACTCATGAAAAAAGTGGCCTCTGCTTGCCATTGGTTACTTTATTGGTTCCAAATAGTAATTGACAGTTCATGTTAATCCCACCCACTGCAAGCATCTACAGACACTAGTAGCTGCACACCTGTTTAAATCGAGGAAGGGCGTTTCATATACAAACCAATGATTAAATATACAAACAGGGGGTTTCTTCCCGGAGTTCCATGTTTGTCTCAGAATCAATATAAAATAAACAAGAACCATATTTCTTTAATTCTGTAACTTTTTTTTTACATCTCTATAGCGACATCCTTTCCACATTGGCATGTATCCTGTTTTCTGAACATCTGGCTTTTGCAAATGTGTCAGTGACGCTACAGTTCCAGATGGACAAGTTTTCACAAACAAATATGCTCCCTAGGCACATACATACTGTTAAAAAGTTTTCGGGTGTATTGCATGAGTGGTGTGGTTGAGAAGACCAGAGAAGACAATATGGGCATTATTATCTACAGCAATTTTTTCCAAAGTGGGGTCAATATGACACATACACATTATAAGCATAAGAAAGATTATGTAGTAAATGTAGGGCTTGGAATGGTGTCGCTAGGGATGACATTGCAGTCAACTGCAGCTTTTGCATCACATCTGCATGTCACTGTGTGTGTGTGCATGTGGCTTGTGTCACTTTCTGTCATATGCTCGGAGCTGAGTGTTACCACTTACCAAAGTGTGCATGTGTCTGTAGGGTCAAATCCTCTGTGTGTGTGTGTATATCCACTAAGAAAGATGCCGCCTTCCTCCTCAGAGGTCGCGCGGGTTCAGCACTTTCCCAATGAGCAGCAGAGCCCCCGATTTCTCATCGCGCACCAGGAAGATGAACGGACGGTCCACACGGAAAGATATGGCCAGTGCCTGGCTGCCGGTGCTGGGCTGGAAGCTGGGGTACTGGCTGCCCTCCGGGGCTGTCTCCATCGCCACCTTGTGGCGAACCGTGCTCACCTTGATCGCTTGGGTGCTGATCTTCTGCAGGTCGGTCTGAGCTAGCCAATCAGACAGGCCTTGGGGAGAGGCAAATTCTAATTAATTAATTTGGCACCGGCACAGAGAGTAAAAGTCCAGAACAGGATTTTATTTCAACCAACCAGTTCAGTACTCTGCGACTGTGACTCTATTCTCAACTGGTTGGTTGAAACAAAATCTTGGTCTGGACTTTTACTGTCTGGACCTGCATTACCCAACTCTGGTTGCCGGATACCCCATGAAATGTATTTCTGGCTACATTTATAAGGGGAATTATAGAAAGAAATTCCTGTATAATCAACTTTACAAGTGCTCCTCGACTTACGATGGGGATACGTTCTAAAGAACTCATCGTAAGTGGAATATGATATGATATAATAAATAAATAATCACTGTCACTGAATAAGTGAATAAACAATTAATTACCGTAACTAAATAACAGTAATTGGCAATTGCATAAATGAATACAAGTTTATCCAATCATTAAACAGTACTGTTTGGCTAAAAACTGAAAAAATACCACATAATACCTTGTTAAACACTGTATGAGATGTTTATGCTCGTGACTGATGCAGAGACTGGAAGTGTGGCTATGTAGAACCTGGCAGACAGCGGGGGGTGAACCCCAAATATTAAATTTGACTTCATTGATCCCCTGAAAAAATGGACCTTTGCATTTAAGTTGTGCCCCCACCCTCAATATCAAACTTCCTCCTAAGCCATTGGACTCTACCTTCCATCATTAGCAGAAAGTATCATACGGTATATCGTTAGTTGGGAACAGATCAAGATTCAAAGTCTGATGACTACTGAATGTGCATCGCTATCACACCATCGTAAAAAGTCGAAATATCGTAAATCAAACCATTGTATATAAATCGAGAAAATTTTGCTAGTCACTAATGATCAGTGAGGTACACTATACGCATAAGTAGGAAAAGGCCACAGCAGCTTGTGCAGTTTGCAGCCGTGACACTCACCCATGTTGGAGAGCGAGGTCAGCAGGTCAGTGGAGTAGCTCAGCTTCAGCACGGGGAGGGTGACGTCAACCCGGACAGGGTGCAGTGTCATGGCCAGGTCCTGCACGAACTCGGCCGTCAGGGCCTCCTCGATCAGCGAGGTGTTGGTGGTCACCTCGTCCGGCAGAAAGAAGATCATGCTGACCTCACCGTCCATCTGCACCTGGGCGATCTGGAAAGGAGGGAGGTAGCTGAATTTAATGGGCTTTCTGTTAAAATGGTAGATGGAAAATGACAGGTCACCGGCTCCTGTGAAAACACCACAAAAACTCACAGTGGGAACTTATAAAACCTTTCTGTCAATAAACGGAGAAATGTTACATCCCTGAAGGCATTGCCGCAACATAACAGCTCGTCTTCTGACTTCAGTGCTCCGAAAACAAACAGGGGAACATCTAACGCACCCTATGCATTAATGCAGTACTGACTTTTCCCAGAGACTGACAGTATCTGGATTATTCTAGTAATAATCAATAGAAAGCATCAGAATGAAAAGAAGCCATAACTGTGAGGCTGGATGCAATCCTGAAGCACAAAAAAAGAGGGCACATGGTCTAAGGGAGAGCGAGGCCAAGGAGGATACACACCGTACAGCCCAGGTCTGGGTCAACACCCATTTTAATGGGGTATGTCTTCTCCTTCATCATGGCCACTTTGACGGATGCCGCTCCTTCCACATTGAAGTCCTCCAAGTTCCCGCTCTGGGTAAACCGGGTGGCCCACCGTCCTGTCGACAGAACAGCACACGCAGGTCATCTGCTGTCACTGTGGTAACCTTTGACATGCATCATATGTAACTGACATTAATAATGTGCATCACTAATGGAAACTAAACTTTGTTGTGCAAGAGATGCCAAAAAACAGTTGTTCATTGCTGTACTTTGAGCTGTCCACCAGGGGCAGCAGAGAGCAGCAAAAGATCCGGCTATCTGGATGTGTAAAACTGAAAGACAGTCAGATAAAAGTGTCAGAAAAGCTATAAAAACACAAGGGTGTGTGCTCCAGATGACCTTTGAAGTAGCCAGCACTCAGCGGTACCAGTCCAGCACCACGGGGAAACGGTGAGGTTAGGAAGTGGTCCATTTTGCTTCCTGTCTGCTGCTTGACCCAGTCATTGATATCCTTCACGTCCCGAACGGAGCCCAACAGCACTTTGGGTCGCACACCATACTGCTTCTCCACTGTGTTCAGGTAGTCTAGTCTCACCCGCAGCCCTGGTCACAGTGGGAGTCATAAAGGTAGGCAAAGAAAGATATATTCACACATTATGATCTGAAAATATGCCTTTTCTCCATCAGTTCATCATGGACTGAATTCTGATGTTACTCCAGGCAATGGCTTATCAAAGATATAACTGTGGCACTGAAGAGTGATGCAGTTACGAAACATCACCTGCATGTGGCAGTATAGAGCATCATGCTGATGACTCATAGTAACACTGTTTCTATAGAGTGCTACACTCCATGGGGGCCATGAAACTTTAACTCTGCTACTGGTATCTTTAAGCTGGACAACCAATGTAAAAACCATTATTTATGATCTTATTGCAGAGATACTTTCAAAAGCAAGTTTGACCATAACATTCCCACTGATTATTACAGCACCCAGCATCACATTCCAGGTTCCCCAAAGTGCTGTGCCCAGTGCCTCCTGGGATAGATTACAGTTTTACCGTAATCCTGTACTGGATAAGTGAATATATAGATGGATTACAGTTCAGTACTGGATCTGGTCTAACACAGGACACCCATGGGGGCAAAAGTGCTCTGGAACAGAATGGCAATGCACCATTTCTCATGGTGCCCAGGCAACCAAGTCTTGTGCTGTGGTTTAAGTGAAGGACTAGCTTAGTCCTTAGGAGTGGTTTATGAGTGGGACTAACTTAGACTACCTTTCTGTGTAGATGAATACAAAGTAAACTGAGGCATGTAGCATCCCAGAACTGTAGCCGACATTACATGACGGTCTACTCAATGCTGGGAACATTCTTACTGTAACGTCAATGGAATGCTGTTTCCGAGTTGTACATTTTAACAAATGTTCTGCCAATTTCAGCACCATAAAATTATTACCTGACCACCCTTCTAACACAATTAATGTTGAAAAATATTGTTTTATAAAAGTGCAATATGTATATATACTACAGACACACCATCCAGCCTTGAACCCATGACCTTTCAGGTGTAAAAATTACAGTGTTACCTGTTGCTCTAACCTGCCCATTTGTTTGTTTCCATAGTATTCGTCTTAGTTGTAGTAGTATTTTCAGGAGTAGGATAATGGTCTGGGAGCATCAGGAAAACTGGGCACTTTGAACATTACCATACTGTAATCATAACATTAAAAAAACACAGTAGTTCAGGTCCAGAAAGTAAAAATCCAGACCAAGATTTTGTTTCAACCAACCAGTTGAGTACTCTGTGACTGTGACTCTTTATGCTCAACTGGTTGGTTGAGATGAAATCCAGATCCGGATTTTTACTTTCTGGACCTGAGCAATCCACTTCTGAATAAACATTCCCATAACAGGAAATCGTTAGCGGAGATCGTCCTCACTGCGCTCCATGTAAACGCGGGCGGCAGGGCTGAAGCCCTTGTTGGGGGTGCGTAGGGAGGCGAGCAGGTCGCGCAGTGTGTTGTGGAGCTGGGGGTCCAACAGGTTGTGGTAGCGCAGCACCCGGTACAGCTGCCTCTCCGACTCAGGGGACGCCCCTGCATGGGGGGGGAGGCTGTCATTAGTGGAATGGGAGATCAATTTGTGACCACTGGGCCTTCGTGATACAACCACAGACAGGGTCATAGCAGGTGATAAAATCAGATTCATAAGATTGTGTAACCATGACTTGAAAAGCTGAAGTGAAACAAGGGGGCTTGTGTTTCTGTGCCTCTGTGGCTGTGAGCAGAGGGTCACCAGTTCAAACCTCAGCAGGACAGCCAGACCTCTGCTGAGCCTTGACCAAAGACCCCAACCCCCAGATAAATAGCAGAACCTGTGCTTAACCATCGTCTGTGTGTGTGTGTGTCTCATAAGAAGAGCAAGCATTCCAATGTACTTGTGCAAAAGCCCCCACCCCCCGACAGAGCTGTGACTTTAAAGGCATTATCTGCCAGGCGAGGGGTCCCGGCTCACCCATGGAGAGCTGCGTGAGGGCCGCGGAGACGCTGATGGGCGACAGCAGCACGCTGGCCTTGGGGTCGCTCCCGGCCATCTGCCGGAACAAGTTGTAGCCGAAGTCGGACGTGGCAGCAGCCAGCTTGGAGGTGGGTGTGGTGAACAGCTCCACAGGGATCTCGTCCTCCGCCTCTTCCTCCTCTGCGGCTGGCTTTGAGATCCAGAGAAGACCAGAAATAAAAAAAAAAAAGAGAAAATAAATCACACACTCTACACCTGGTGTGCTAAGCATAGTTACAAACTACTACCCTTATAATATGGACGTAAGTAGAGTGAAATGGGCATGGTTAATAATAACACCATCCTTGGCATTTAAAATATCAGAGAGAGAGGTAGGTGGAGATATGGGTGTGGGAGTGTGGCGCCACCTGCTGGGCGAGGGAGGAGGACAAGAGCGCAGTGACAAACAAGAGGAAGGCCGTTCTCTGCATAATGGCTCCACCAGCGGAAGACAGACCTGTGGAAAGGAGAGGCAGCCGTTTGAGGGACACCTAGCAGTGACTCCAACAATACTGTCACCTAGGTGTAGATGTGGGGAGAACAGCCTTAGATATGCATGCACCATAATTCATAATTCCTGTCTTGAAAAATGGAGGACAATACTTTGTTTTATTACTTTGGTACATCTGTGGTCAGAAACCACCTAGTGGTCTCTGAAAAAACCACTACATCAAATACCCCAGGCTCATTTTCAACTTTGGCTTCAAAAAGATCCAAGAAGGATTTACCAAAACCCAGGAGAGTGTAATATTACTGCCATAGTCTGTTTGCCAGATCCTCTAGTAAACAGGTCTGAATGGAGGCCCCACTTCCACAGCACTGTTGGCCAAGCAGTTAGCTGTGGAGGCTTGGCCCCTACTACAGCAGCTTCTATATCCCAAATTCTGACTTCACACATGCACCAATCCATGCATTTTCTGTACCCATTTACCCTGCTTGGGGTTGTGTGGGGGGGGGGGGGGGGGGAGGGGCACATAAAATTCCATGCAGGGGCAAGGCAGGAAACGACCCAGGATGGGGCACCAGACCCATCACAGGACACACTCATTCACCTTTCACACCTGTGGGCAATTTGTCATCTCCAATTTACAGCAGCCTGTCCTTGGACTGTAGGGGGGGGGGGACCAGAGCACACCAAGGAAATCCCACAACAACGCAGGGACAACATGCAAATTCCACACACATGGAGCTATGGCAACGACTCAAACCCTGGTCCCAGAGGTGTGAGGCATCAGTGCTAAACACTGTGCTACCATGCCTTCCCCATAAACACACCCATGCATCTAAATTTAGTGTTTCTCCTAGTTTCACCTGGCCAATAAAAGAGCTGACAAAATACATTCATCCAGTCTGCCTCCCACTTCAGGGAATCTGCGTGCGTTTCTGCAGATTCCAAGCCGTGGACATCAAACACAGCCGTAATGGTGTCGATGCTGTGGTTAATCGTGTCCTTTCTGGTTTCCGATTCCCACTTCTCTTGCCGCGTCCGCCTCCGTGTGCCAGAAGCGACGGCACATCCCTATATCACGCACAACGACGGCTGCGTCCTTATTCCACTTTCTAGGTGATCACACCGACGCCAGCAGAGCCTGCGGCTGACAGGCCGTCGCCGCGGTTTCATGAGGGAGTTCTTGCCACTCAAGACACCTAACAGAGTTGGGGGCGCACTGACCCATCTGAACACGCCCAGCTCAAACACTCTATGAGGATTCACAGGCCGACTGGGATGAGCTGTAATGGATTTTAGGTGACAGTGAACAAATCTTGCCAGGAGCTAGCCCGCACACACCCTCCCACCCCCTATCCATGCCCTCTCTTCTCTCCCATCCCCTCCAGCTTGCAGAAAGCTGCAGGATTCTCGAAGGAGGGGTGTTTGGAAAAGGGAAGTATGTATCCTCCCCAGATGTGGCTCTTTGCCCCTCCCTTCAAAACATCTGGATGTCATCTAGCTCCTACTGGGTTTTCCCGTTAAGAGAAGAGGTCTGCCCAGACCCTCCCCCCAAGACTGACGGCTCAAATTCACACACAGCGGCCTGACACCAGTCCAGTGAAAGCAGTGTGGTCATTTTTTAACTGCATGTCAGCACAACGTGGAAGATTTACTGCGCTGCCACGTGAGCACTAATTACAGGTCATATAATTCCTGAACTTCTCAACTCTCTACCCCTTTAAGATAATTGCGCTTTGATTGATTGGGCTCCTCCAAGGGGCTCCAGGATTTATAATATGTTTCTCGCGTTACTGGTTTGTTTAGACTGGCCCGCTAAGGAAATGGTATGGAAATAATTACTAAGCCTAAAATTGAAAAGCATGCAAAGCAAAGCTCGCGCTTTCCCGCTGAAAGTGAACCGTCTCTGCCAAGATTTGCCCACATTTCCGAGCACCTTAAAACCAAAACGCATGGATATCAGACATAATATGCACAAGCCGAGATGCTTTTCATCCGTCCAACTGGATCAGAACATTTACCTAGACAGGAAGTTTTTAAAAAGTGTGTTTTAAATATTTATGAGAACTCATTTGTTTTAAATGTGCAATTTTACGGTCCATCAAATCTTCCTTTTAAATGGTGATCGGTATATGAACAAAAAAAAATAAACAGATAACAAACGAACCAACCAAATGCATTGTGGGAGCTTCTAGGTATCCTTGACAAAAGTGATAATGAGTTTAAAAGAGTTTAGTACCGGTGCATTTTCAGAGGACATTCAATGTATTGTAAGGACTAACCTGCAAGCGGGGATTGTCGGGTGCGTTTCTGCTCGCTCTCGACTAGCTGCCTCCGCGTAACTCTGTTGATAATAGATGAGCGCATTGCTTTATTCCCTAGTCCCACAGTATACCCCGCCCTGGGCTGGGCCGTGACGTCAGCTGATGCTATCTGTTGCGTGGAGGATGGGGCTTTGGCACGTTGGGGCACGAGTTTAGCACAGTTTCTGCAGTTTTGCACCATTTTTACATTTCTATAGCGCTTTCAGTGAGGAAGTGTCTCTACATGTCATAATCGAAGATTAACAAAGCATATAACCAAAATATTCTCAACATGAGCAAATTTGCAGCTGGTAAGAAAATGCCTTAGTTGTGAAATCGTAGACCTCGGGTTGAACAAACTGGTTTTGTAATGAAATATACAACGGGTCGGTGGTAAAGTTACCAAATTAGAGTCACAAAACGTAAATAGCAATGAACATTACCAATGAACGGATATCGTAATAAGTGTATCGTCTCGAAAATAGTTATTTGGTGTAACCGTTAGTTATCCTGAATTATGCCGAGACGTAAAATGCGTTGTAATTTGTTCGTTGTTCTTTGAGTAAATGTAGAGTCTGGTTTCTGGGCGCTGGAGTGGAAGGCTCACATTAAATTTCGGAACGCCCACGGCGATCCAAGTCACTGTAGTGTTGTTATAAACCTGGGGCTCTTAAACTTTTTTTCGGCAGTCTGGTAAAGTCAGATAGAGCCTTACTCGTAATAAAACCACAGCGGCTCATTGCCTACATTCATAATTGAAGGACATGCAAAATTGCATTTAGAGGTTTATAAAAAGTAAGATGTAAGTTTTCTCATACAAGTTGACGGACCACCTGAAATTGTAGAGGCCAAGTTAAAAACATGTTATAAACAGGAGCGGAAATTGGGTGCCAGCAAATAACCCTGGACCCCGCACTGTAGGGCCCCCTGCTGATCTCGCCTTTTTTTTAAGTTACAAGGTACATAGAACAAATGTCCATTCCAAACCATTTATATAACAATCTGTAATAACATATCTTACATTTGGCCGATGGATGCACCGCAGCGATACCCCCTCCCCCCTATCGGTGAATATTACCGACGTCACTCCCGTCCCCACCCTGGTCGGTAAGGTTTACCGCTAGTACCCCACGCTTTGATTTGCATATTATTGATGTTCCATCGTTTTTAATTCCCTCGTTACACATATCAGCCTATAGCCCCCCCAGAGAAGTTAGTCCGCCCCTGGTATAAACATTTCCCGTGCTATATCTCCATTGACTCGCGGTTATGCGCACCCAAGTTGAGGACAAATTAGTAATCATAGCAATCACCCCGTGTAACTATGAGTTTTAAACACATTAGACGGTCTATCCACCGTAACGATGGGTTTTAAACATTAGATTATGTACCTGCAGAACAAAAAACAAACGCTGAATCAGCTATTGCCGTTATTATCGTTCTAAATTTGTTCATACACTCAACGTCAAACAATGGCACAGAGCTTCCATGTGTTATTCACTTTAAAGAGTAAGCCAGGGCAAGGTCTGTTTTCCAGCAGCTGAGTCATATCGGTGCGTTCCGTGGCCAGTTTGTATGATGATAACCTTGCACTGGCTCAGGCCCTACAACGACTCCCGTCCGCTAAAAAATAGACTTTAGAGTCGGAAGTGGAAGGGCAGACTATTTTCTGTGGTGCAGTGTTTTGCTGGTTATCAAAAATGTGTCGGCCAGTTATTTTGACTCAAGATGTTTGTCTACCAGCCGTAGTTTTTGGAAGGGGATGAGTCATGGTTACTTTCTTTCTTTTAATCAATAATATTACAAATATGCTTTAACAAGCCACAGTTTTGAAATTCCAGAGAAAAAGAACATTATTTGTGTTATTATCAACAAAATAAACAAAAAGCTACAAACATTTCCAGACAAAAAAAAAATCCAAACAAACAACAGTCATTTAACACATACAAGTATGTCTATACCAGTGGTGTATGTTTATGTTGTTGTGTGAGTTTGCATGGGATTCGCCGAAGCACTATAGAAATCAAATACTAATACTAAGTCAGACTATCCTCAAAGTGAAACTTATTTTTTTACAAGAGACATTAAAAATTCTACAGCTATTCCCAACACAGCAGTGTTACCCTGACCGACAGTCAGAGAACTGCACTAATTCAATTCAAATGCATTTCCCCAAAATTTCAGTACAGTGGGGAAATTAAACAGTAGAATGGTTAATATAAATTAAATGTAATTAAGTAGCACGGGACTGATTGTTTAAAAGGTAAAGAGGGGGCCCTACAATTCATATTTCACTCAAACTGGATTTTGACGTTAGAAAACCATCGCTGGTCTATTTGTGTCTGTCTTGTGCTCCCCCTGGTGGCTAAAGGAGGGTGGCACATCGTCAGGTTGATTGCGTGCTCTCTCTCTCTCTCCCCGCCTTCTAGTCAGTCAGTTTTCTTTGGGCTGGCTGAACTGTATGCCATCAAATTCATTGTCATGAGGAAAGGTGACGTTTTCAGGCCGGTCGCCCTGCATGGTGATAGCGTCGGCTCCAGGGTTGGGGTTGGTCACCACGCCCAGGAAGAGGGGTGTGTGTGTAGTGTCGTCCATGAGGGCGAAGAAGAACGGCTGATTGACGGCGAAGGTGGGGTTGGAGCGGGAGACTATGACGGCGGTGGCGGCGGCTGCCTCGGCCCCTTCCTCGTGGAGCTCTATGCTGGACTTGTGCTGCACACTAGACACCTGCAGGAAGCCGTCGGCGATGCCTGACAGGTCCGGCGCCACGAAGAGCTGACCCATACCTGGAGCATACAGGAGGCAGCATGGCGGAGCAAGCAGCAAGGAAACAAATGCAGCAGCAGTCAAAAGTCTGCACATCTGCTTTAAATGCATTTGTCTGTGTTTTAGCCACATTATTCAGTTTACAGTGAAGGGTTTGAGGAAATGAAATAATACATATCAAATATTTCAATGATCAAGAGAAGTGTTCAACATCTCAAAATTTTCTTTGATATTAGGTTCCCCCTTTTGCTTTGATGACATCATTGCAGACTCTTCGCATTCTTTCAACCGGCTTCCAGATGTAGCCACCTGGAATGCTTCTCCAACAGTACTGAAGGAGTTTCCGTAAGTTCTGGAAACAAGTTGGCTACCTGACTCTTACTCTTTGATCCAACTCTTCCCAGACTGGCTCTGTAAGGTTTAAGTTGGGGGGGGGGATTGTGGGGGCCAGGTCATCTGCTACAACACTCAAGGTGCTTGTTGGATTGTTGAAAAACAAATGATGTTCAGTAGGTGCGTCCAGACTTTTGACTGGTGCTATATGCTAAAAGTGCACATTCTCGCTTACACAGGTCTCACTTGGCCGGACTCACGCACAGCACAATTCATTCATACCTAGAAGAGCCTGCAACCTTCTGGCCCCCAAGTTCAAGTGGTGACCTTACCCATGCTGGTGAGAGCCTCCTGGAGGTCCTGGGTGCCCTCCAGCCTGAATTTGGGCAGTTTTACACGCATACTTGACTCGCGGGGCAGGCGGTCGTAGAGGTCAGCGGGGTCGAGGCGAGCTGCCATGGCTGAAACATTGAGCTCCTCCGACATGGGCATGACCACCAATAAGCTCATCTCTTCTTTGAAGGGGAAGCGGGCCACCTGGAAGAGGGAGGTTACTGATTCAGCAAAACGATTGGTCCTTTTTAGTCACATGGTAAAAATGAGGAGGACACGCCCACCTGAGCACCCAGCTCTTTGTCCATCAACACGCTCAGTGGGTACTTTGGGCCCAGCATCATGTCGACATGCACCATGTTCTTGCTGTCGATGTAGAAGAGGTCGCGGGAGGTTAATTGGGGATCGAAGCGTGCCTGCCATTCTCCTGTGGGAATCCTGGGCGTTAATCTGGGAAGACCTCAAGACTCAACAGCGTCAATTAGCTTCAACTAAGGAAGTTAAAAGCCATAAATTGTGGCATTAAGATAAAATGAAGTGAAGAGTTTAGAAGCAGACATGTAGGGGAATCCCTCAGGCAGCACAGAAAAGGATGAGCAGGTGGGATAGGGGGAGCTCACCCTTGAAATGGACGGCGTTGACCAGCATCAGGACAACATTGACCGGCAGGCTGGACAGGAAACGAGTCACGCGGCCCTGGGTGGCATTCTCGACCCACTGGTTCACCTCCTCCAGACCCACCAGCGGCGCGGGTTCAGACGAGTAAATGCGCAGGGACTCATCCACAAAGTCCTGCTTAAGCTCAAACCCTGAGGCCAGCACAGATCAAGTCAGTAAACTGGGCCGCCCTGGCTGTCCCAGTAAAATGTATCCTCTGCCATCCAACAGGTCCACTTACATCATCGGGTTAATTAAGTAGATCAATTAATGTGAATTAGCATGCTAATTTTTATAGGTAATACTTTCACAATGAAAATCCTGACCCAATCAACATGTTATTAATGATTATGGGAAATCTAAACTGGGTTCCTTCTTGTTTATCCTTTTGTAATTAATTAGATTAAGTCATTAAAATGAAGATGATTGAACAGTGAGCCTCCAGGACTGGGAACTCCTTTTTTTGTTGGTCATTTTCATCCTCTCTCCCACTATTTCCATGGAGATAACAAATCAGATTGTAGAGCAGGTGGGTCCAACCAATCAGATGTTACCTCTCTGAACCAATCATTGTTCCTTCTGCCCTCAGAACATTTTTGTAAAAGTAAAACTCCCACAAGTCAATCTGACTCGCATTTGTGACTCAACTGCTCACCTGGCTTCAGGTACATGCGCGACGCCACTTGCAGGGCGTGGCCGCTCAGGTGTTGGACGAGTTCCCGTAAGGCCCAGTGATAGCAGGGGAGGTCCTGGGCATGCAGTGAGGCCAGCAACAGTGCCTCTGTCTCGTTCCTCGCCCCTGGAGAGTATGGAAGACCCCATTAGATTAGCGAAATCTACGTAGCTCCACTCACTGTGTCATTCACCCTGGGGCCACCAAGGTTTCTGACTTCTGACAAGGTCTCTAGGATTTGAACATACAACCTTTTCAGTCAAATTTCAAGTGCCTTAGCCACTGCACCACCTTCTGGCCACATGCACATTCAGCACCCTAGGGCCAGCATTCCAAGTACTTAACGACGGAAGGCTTTATACATTTTCATTACTGTTTTTCTGTGCTGACATGACAGATGCAACACTGAAGCAGGACTGCCAGACTGGATTCCTAGAGAACTGCATGTCTGACGAGTTAGGATCCACAATGTTCTACTGGCCCAGTCAGAAAGGAATCACAGATGTTGTTTACCTGCAAGGATCTCCCTAAGGGAACAGAACTGCAGCAGGAGGGATACAACTGCAAAAGCTAATATATAACATACAGTGATAAAATGAAGTGGCCTAAAAATTACATAGGCGCAATTATCCAAGACTCGCCAGTGGTCCTGGACGATAGGGATAGCACTCATACTCCCAGAATGCTCACCCAGGGCCAGCTGGGACAGGGCCAGGGAGATGCTGAGCGGCGACAGGATGACGTTGGGCTGCTCGGGCCCAATCTCCATCTTCTCCAACAGCTGCAGCCCCAGTTTTGTCACAGCAGCCCCCACAGCTCTCTTGGCCCCCTGGCCAAACCGCCGGCTGCCACATTCCACGCCGTGCTCGTCCGTGGGGACAGGCGTGGTGTCAGGGGGGGTCGAGAAGTCTGTTACCCCCCAGACCTGGGGCGGGGGGGTGGCAACAGAAGGGATATACTTTAAATGCTACCCTGCACCTGTGGGAAGGGGCATAGGAATCAAAAGAGGGGGGGCTATACCCGCCAATATTAAATTTGGCTTCCTTCATCCCCCCCAATAAATAGACTTTTGCATTTAAAATATCAAGTTTTGCACCAGCTTCTACAGTCACTCATTACAAACATGTTTCATTAAAATATAAACCCACCCACCAGAACCAGGGTTTGCACCGCAGCTCCAAATCTGGGAGGGTGTGATTCACACACCTGATTTACATGCACACATGCATTTGCGAAAAGCATTAGCACAGTAAGCGTCTCTGCGCATTGGCAGTCAGAGCGTTAACTCAGCCACTGACAGCCTCCCTCTGGACACCACCCTCAGCAGAGTGTCTTTTTGGAAATCCCCCCCACGGCCCACCCCCTAGTCCCCTGCATGCTGTGAAAGGGAATCTATCCGGCCCTGGCGGAAGAGAGACAAAACAAGGCTGAGAAGACAGTGGTCTACAAGGGATAGAGGGAGGGGCAGCCTCCCCAGGTTTGCCAGAATCGTGCTTACGGTCAGGGCTTGCCTACTGGCACACAGCAGCAGGAGTGCAAAGATACGGGGGTCCATGTCCTCACAGTCAGCCTGGAATGGGAACAAAGCACAGGGCTGCCAGATGGGTATGAGTAACCTGCTCATACCCGAGAGGGTCTGCAGCTGAGCTACATTAACCTCCGCCGCTATTTACCCTGACCCAGCTTGTTAATGAAAGTCACCATTCACTCTAAAATAATAATGAACAAATAAATTCCTAATGACTGTTTCACTCAATTGTTTTACAAGACATCGCGACCTGCACACGGGTGCACAGCCATGACCTCATTGTTCCCCTCATTACAAAACACTTCATAACAAAGCGCGGTTCATTTTTTTGTTTGTTTTTTTTACTATTTCTATTTTAGATAAGTTAAAAAAAACAGGGAGTGGATCCGGTTAACGCCCATTTACAGGCATTTCATCGTAAATCAACACGCTTTACTGACAACCTGTTTATCTCTTCAGATACATGCCCATTAGGAAACCCGCTTGCGGACCGTTTTTGACAGCGGGATAATAATATATGTCTTACATTTATGGCTGATGATTGTGCCGTTGGATATTTACAGGTGTATCGCAGGGGTTAATAAGGCAAACAGACTGCCTCCTTGTAGGATCCCGGCGCTCCGCAAGGTGCTGTACCCGCACATACTGTCTGCCAACTTTGCTCATGTTTTAATGAAAAACAAACTGCCACAGGATCGAGTGTCTTTAAAATATTTTTAATTTGACTTATTTGGTTTTAAAACTTTTTGTTTAACAAATGTGAAACGGCAAACACAGGAAATGTTAGGAATAGATTAAAAAAATTAGGCTACAATTTCGTAATATAAGAAGACCGCATTGCATTACTCCGTAACAGTATAATAAAGTTGCTACGCAGTTTTTTTTTTACTATAGGTACGATGCTGCATCTTGCCGCAATTAAACTGCAGAACGGAGCTTAAACTTGATTCTTCGATAAACTGATAAATTCGGCCAGTATGATATATTCTTTAAAAGAATACATGGGAAATTGCTTTTACAAAATGGACCTGGAAAGTCCTCAATAATGCAACACGATGATTTGCCTCCATTGATATCTTTTTACGAACGCCATTGCGGTCCACGTAGACACAGGGTATCTTTTCACAGGTAAGTTAACTGGTTTTGCTTCTGCATGAAGGTAGCCACATTCTCCAGGGTGCATGCTGCGTGCACCTGACATCTCATGGAAATCGTCCCAAAACTAAACGCACCATTCTGATAGCACTTGTAACAAGCAATTCTATGGAGAAAAATCTGCAGGTACACTTTAGACCTCACTGGAATTTCCAGCTGTAATTTGCGCTGGATCGGGTCGGCCAAGAACAACAATTCAAAAGACATACCACAAAGGAAGACAGGGGGGTTGTTTTAACGCAGTTAAGGGCGACCTTACCTTGCCAAAACGCCGTGGGAAGATCCTGACATTCAGCCCTAAAACTGCGCTACAGAAAAGTGCGAGATCGCATTGGGACGGGTTTTCAACAAGTGGTTAATGTGCAATCGCCATTGACCCGCGCCCACTACATGCCAAGAATGTCAATATTGAGAGATGAGATCCAGAGTTCAAAAGTTGGACCAAAACCGAATCGATGCTACCCGAAACGGTCCAATGGAGCGACACCAGAAGAAAAACGGAGGCGCGAAAAGACGCAGGTGGCACTGTACCTGTTTCACTCCGCCGTGCGTCGAGACAGTGACTTAACCCCGCCTCACTCGTTCGCTTCTAGATGAGGAGTCATATAGTAAAAACTATATATCCTACACATTGCTAAACACAGAGAATCAACTAAATAGTCTGAGGAGTTTTTGAGGAGATCTCATTTGTAATTGTAACGCACTGGGTTAGAAGTTATTCTGTAAATCTTGTAGGATTATTGTGTCACTTTACAAAAGCACAATGAAGGAAATGTGATTAGCATTCAATAGCAAATGTAACCCACCAGTTACTCTCGATCTGGATATTTTATTGACGTAGCTAAAAATACAACCTTTACTGAGCTTACTGGTAAACTAAAAGACACGAGGTCCTTACTACAGAATACAAAGCAGAAATTCTCCTGCAGTATAGAATCAATTAATCTTTCCCTGGATCACTGAGTTGTTTGCCACTTATGGCCTTTGTAGAGGTGGACCTGCACATATAAGATAATACCTATCCTCCTAAATATAATTTCCAGAATGATCTATAATGCCAAACTTAAGACCAGTGTTTTTTATGGGCAATCATTGGGTCAGGACTCTATGAATTTATCTGTGGTGGGAGAAGTACCAGGGAAAAAGGATTCAGCCAAACCAGAAGCCTGCAGGCCCGGCCGTGTCCGAGTCCAAAAGTAGAAGCCTCTTACTAGAGATCAATAGATGGGGGGGGGGCATCACAAAATACTCTAAGTTTGTGACGCCACACATGCTGGGCATTGGGTAAGTTGAGGAGGTTGGAGAAGCTTTATTGAGTAAGACTAGTCCATATTTACCTAAACTTGCACTTCAAATACCAGATGCACAGTCCTTGACCCAGTCAGTTTGGGTTAGATAATGTTTATTCTGCTTTAGCTTTTGTTTGCTGCATCTGAGCAAACCAACAGCTTTCAACCTTATTATTATTATTATTCTTATTAAATTCATGCAAAAACAGTCCAAACAGAACATGGGAATAAATAGATTCTATTTATTACCAAGCACGAGGATCCGCAACATTATTACTTGTGTTCCATTAGAATGGTCTAGAATAGGGGGAGGAGTCAGTACACTCTGAACAACCCTTTACACACTCGCCAAAGTATTCCCAGGAGCTGACAACCTACCAGTGTTCACAGGAGAAACTCCAGCAGGTGCCGACTGAACACGCCCAATCGTGGAAAACATTATAAAAGAAATGAGGGCAAATCAAACGGGCATTTTGCATGAGCCGGAATTTAGAATTTATTGGCATGTGTTGGGTCAGTTGACAAGAGCCAACAGAGCTGGGAAACGAAAAGACTGACCTACCACAACAAGAGAGCATGACCCACTGCTACGTGCTTCTCACGGAGAAGTCATTGGGCGATTCTCACATAAACAATCCTGGAGAGGGACTAGCTATTTTGCAGCAAACAATTAGCCTGTATTTACATTTTTGTGCCAAAACTTTCATGTGTAACCAAACTATGGTAACATGTTGTTGTTTGTGCTGGAGTACATTTATAGAAAATACTTTCAAAATTTTGTGGTGAAAATGTTTCTGCAACATGCCTCTCTGCCGCCTTTTCCCAAAAATATGTGAAAGCTCCACTAATGGCTTGATGCCAGGAGTATTGTTTCTAAAGGGACAGCAAGAACGTAGCACCTTTGTAGCCACTCCCTGAAAGTGTCGACTACCGGCCAAACCTGTAACCTTCATCTTCAAGAGATCTTCACCACCTGAGAGCCTTGAGCTCATGTGTCCGCAGGCTGGGGACAGAGGGATAATCCACAGTCATGCCCAGTAACAAGGTTAGGTACCACACCGAGTGCAGTGACATATATTTACTGTAAAGATCTGTGCTTTGTGGCTTAACCACCATAATACTAATGATAATAATGAGTCATCATATGGGCACGGTCATTGAGCAATACTCCTTTGTTTATATACATCATAGTAGTATTGCTTATTGTGAGTATTTTCCTCACACCTTTGGGGAGTTGGTTAGAATGTGGACTTGTCTTTCTTTGTGTTCAGTTTTCTTGTTGTCTTCATGTCCCTATGGGTCCACATCCAGAGTCCAAAGAGAGGCTGGTGAACAGATAAAGGTAGTGAAGACACTGCAGTGAGTGCTCAGCGGAGGTCTGACATCCGGTCCGGTGTGTACCTTCTGCTTCCTAGAATAGTTTCCAGATCTGATTGGATAACAGACAATGGATCAATCGAAACGCCCCAAGTTCTGCACACGCTGTCCCGGTTTTCCTAGAAAGCTGGCAAGCATTCTCCCAGGGATTCGAAAGAGCTGCACCATTTCTACAAATATGAGTTGTCTCTTGCTCTTTGCTGCTCCCTTGAGTAAATTTGAGGTATGGCAGTTTTACAACCTTACCAGGATTTTGGATGATCAAAATCAATGGGTTTTCTTTTACATTTCTCATTTCATCAAAGGTATCTCATAAAATCAAGGTCCTTCCAGCTGAGAAGTACAGGGAGCCTATTGGAAGAGATAACGGGGACACCATGTCACCAGATGCACTGTAATCAACTGGAGGTTTATTATTTTCCAGAATAGATTCCAATTTTAGAGAGTTTTTTTGTCTTGTTACACAGCTTTGGAAATTGCATCTCATATGACTAATTTTCGTTTCATGCATGGCGGAGTTTGCTGTGAACTACAGCCTCGAGGCAAACTGTACACATTAGATTAAAGCATTAAGCAGATATTACGAAAAGAACAATCTCACAAAAGAATAAACATGAAAAACAATTCATATTCAAAAATTTTGAAAATCGTTAATTTCCCATGGCTTACTTATATTTTTATACAATCGCTTGTATCTGTTTAAATGAAATTGTTTGAACAAATCTTGTTTGTATAAAAACTAGGCCACTAAATCCCTTTTTTCATTTGTGTCATTTCATCACAAAGAAACAAACGACATCCCTTGTGTCTTACAAATGGAAGTAATTCTGAAGTCCTCTGGTGTATGTTTATATATAAAAGGTAAATGCTTAAATAAATAAAAAGTATATGTTTTATATACACTTAAAGAAAGCTTAGACTCTAACATTATATGATGGCTTTGGTAGATTAGAATAAACAGCTGAACACATGGTATCCTTTCTTACGTCACGAAAAATGGTGGTGGTTCAGAAACTGAACTGTGGCCAAATATTTCCTTCCTGAGTGGTAACTTGCCCCATATTTTCTCTGTGAAGCTAATTAAAACTGGTACTCAACTGATGAACTGGGTAAAACCGATCAGACACCACAACTGAAACAACTACACCAGTTGGCCAGACTGGCATAAACCAATTGTTTTGTGTTCTAGGACAGCAGAACAAGTAAGGCCCCGCCATAGTTGCAGTTTCCAGCTTGGGCCAACAAACTAGTTCCAGTCATCCTTGAAAAACCAGCTGGCACCAGTTCTTCCCTGGACGTTCAGTTAAGCAGCTAAAACAAGTTATACAACATGGTTCGCAGCATGGAGGAACCGGCACAGGCTCTGGCACGGGGACTGCTGCTTGTTTGTACCCAAACACCCACGGTGCCCCTGACAGCTTCTCCAAGGATACCGAGATGGTGGCGGATTACACCCCCTTGGCAGAGAGGAAAAGGAGCCCTTGTCTGGAGCAACAAAACAGCCCCTCCCCCCTCCACATTCCCCCCATCTTTGCTGACCCACTTCCCCCCAGCTTCACGTTTCCCTCCTCCCTTTCATCCCATCCTGTAGTTCTATGCCCCCCCCCCCCAACAATTCCCCAGGGACAGCAGTTTCTCATGATCTCTTTGTAGAATGAAATGTGTAGAATTGGACGTTCTCTTGCAAGGATGTACATTTGGGTATGGACAGTAGATTTGAGTGTGGATGTGTCCCTACCAACACCGTGGGAGCACTGGATGTGTTTGGTGGTGGTGGGGATTGGGTTCGGGGCTGATTTGCCCCCTGCCAATGTTGAAACCAAAACAAAGCCCTTGTTCCCTTGGCATGAGAAAGACGATTAAGAACACATCCACGACAAACGTGCAGGACAAACCAACAGTGCTCGTCACATCATTGTCAAAATACTTTTTTCACTTAGACTTAGTTCCTACTGTATTCTCTTGCTGTTATCAATCTGTATTGATTTTCTGATGTTATGTTCTAAAGGTGTTTGTATTCCTCTGGTTCCAATACTACCTTGCATCTGTTAGTGGTCATCTATTGGAAGCATGACCTAGCAGCACCTGTAATATAAGGAGGCTCCTTGACAGCTTGTTATCTGTCCCACTTGTACATCACTTTGTATATCCACCCGTCCATCCATCCATCCACCCGTCCATCCATCCATCCACCCGTCCCTCAATCTGTCTCTAACTCTTTATCATGGCCTGGGTCATGGGGGGCACCCAGATCCTATCCCAGGCACATAGACTTGGATGCATCATGGATGGAGCACCAGACAGTCACAGGGCACATTCACACACACACTCAGGCATACAAACCATTCACTTTGGGCAATTGTCAAGATGCCAGTTAGCCTAACTGCACATCTTTGGCCTTCAGGAGGAAACTGGGGTATCCAGGGGACGCTCACATCACACAGCAGGGGAAAATAAATGTAAACGGCAAAAGAAATACTGTCAGATTGACCCTTGGAGGTTATATACTTACATTTTACTCGCGGCTTCTCTCTGACGTTTTCCTCACACTCAGGTTACATTTTCCAGTCACTCATGCAGCTGTCAGTTACACTGTCTGTAGTGCTACAGTTTCCAGTGAATTAACTGAACCGTTTGCAGTATCAGTACTGATTTTGTTATATTGTTGGTACTGATTATGTTACCAGGTCATTACTGATTCAATTACACTGTCAGTTCTGTCAATTATCATCTGAGAGTTGGCTTGGTTACACTGTTGGTGCTGATTCATGTATCATGTAGTACGTAGATTTAAACGTGATCATTTCAGTAATTTGTGTATATATTTCCAAACAGTTCGTTTGAGTACATGAAAACGTTCCTTACTGCTCACATGCATCGTGTGTATAGCAACAGTGGGCAAATGCAATGATAGACTCTTAGCTTCAGAGTGGTGTAATTACAAATATGTCCACAAGATGGCATTCTGAGGTTGACAAAACTGCAAACACAATCAAAGCACAGAAATAGGCTTGTTCTGTGAGCCAATTGTTTCATTCATGTTTGACCCTCATGGGGTGACTTTTTTAACTGGGTGTCCAGAGAACCAGTCTGCATTAAGCGCCTTATTCAAGATGCTCTTCCCAGGATATTAATCTGAAACTATCTGGTCACAAGGTCAGTTCTCTGACGGCCACCGAATACTGCTGTCTTTGTTCCGCCTTCGCCACGGCAGCTTCACCTGCAGGTCTTGCCCCGGATCTTCATCTCCGGGCCGATCCCATTTCAGACTCCATTCCAGTAACACCGAAAGAGATAAAGTAAAAATCAGCGATCACTGGCTGGCCTCCAGTATCCAAACACACACAAAAACAGCGTGGCCACACATAAGACACACAAGCATTAATGTGCATTATACACTCACAAGGCCAGTGACTGTGTGTAGGTTACATCTACTTTGGGATTCCAGCTTCACTCGCAGCTTGACTGACATCCGTGAAATGACGGTTCTACCTAACTGGCATAGCTGCAAGCAGCACAGTGAGTCCTTGTATCCCTGGATGTCCACTAGCTGCCTGGCCACAGTACACCATTGTCCCTAATGGAGTGTTAAGGATCTGACTCTCGGCATGCC
>JAODKC010000041.1:11876306-11887591 GCA_026777985.1 Mormyrops attenuatus | reverse complement strand
TAAAATTAAGTTGATGATTTCTTTTTTGTCAAGAAATGTTTATTTATCTATAATTAAGTTCATGAATTCAGTTTGAGCGCAGATCTTTATCATCCCAAAAGAGGACACTTTAAGTTGATGATTATTTTTATGTGCTCAATGTGCAAATCTTTATTTATAATTAAGTTCATCATTTCTTTTTTAAGTCTTTACTAATTTATTAAAATGTTTTTATTTCCAAATAGTCCAAGAGACCACGACAAATGAGCAATGTTTTGCACATTGATGGAGTTTTAAATGTTTTGCTGATGTTTTTCTCAAATGTTAACCGATAGACAGAGTTTAATAAATCAGACACTGGTGGCACAGGGCTGTGTTTTATGTCTTTTTTTCAAAAAATGCGCTGGTTAGGGGGTACTTGGCTGAAAAAAATATTTCACGGGGGTACATCACTGAAAAAAGGTTGAGAACCACTGGTCTAGCCATCCAACAAGATATCATTAACTTCTTGAAGACCAGAAGAAATTCTGTTGTATTTTCATTGTGTTATTGTTAATCGGCACATGTTGTAATGTTAAACTGTTTACACATTTTTTTGACTGCCTAAGATTTTTGCACAATACTGTATAACTGAGTAATATTTAATGCTATGGATTTAGCAAATAATTAAATGTAATTAAATACAATTGTTTAACATGGTAACTTGATGGTGTGGCTTCCATGAACAGGGTTCTCCCGGCTATGATGGTTTCAGAGACCAGTTTAATGTCCTTCATATGCAAAGCAGTCACTCTCCTCACCCATGCGAGACCGTCCTATCTGTGCAGCAAAAGCACATCAGGGTAAGATTATCACAATATTGTTTAAACTGCCCAAGAAATATTCAGTGCTACAAAATCTTCAAGAGATATCTTGAGAAAGCAAAGCATTCTCAAAAAAAAAAATGCGGACGGCATTTCTTATTTTTTTGAAGAAAAAACAAAGTATAGTTTTAACAGATAAATGTTTTCCAGCTACTGCATCAAGGCCTGTTATATTAGACAGAAGAATGTGAATGTTTTGTTTGAAATCTGCTGGTTAATGATTTTTTTTAAGTCGAAGTGAAAAAATAGACAGGTAGTTTATTTATTCACCTCAAAGTATATGCTCCCTTCCCACAAAGCAGTCATTTTCTGGGGAGTTTAAAGGCTAAAAAGCTGCCAACGGGAAGCTGAGGCCTAGATGGCGCTGGAGGCCAGCCTTCATTGTGGTGCCATGGGCAGCCAACTGCGCCTCGCACCGTCGCCTTAAAAACAAAATAAGATGAATAGTAAATAGCAGTATTACTATTTACTATGTTTATCTAAGCTGGCCATGCATTCAAAACTGTCCAAACACCTTATAATTAGACAGCAGAGGAGGATAAAGTAAAAATAAATAAATAGATAAAACTATACACTTTCTCTTTAGGAATACTGCCGCATGAAGTTTGAATGCAACAGTATAAACTTGGTATGCCACTAGGGGGCAGTGTGGACAAGAAACCGTCCTTCCTTAGTAACACTCCACAGATGGTAGCAACCGCTGTTACTCCTACTGAGTTTTAATGCAAAGCAGAAGCACAGCCCCAGCCGCTTTTCTCCTTCTCATCTGAACATGATCATTGGGTAAATGCTAGGGATTTTATTTTCATAATCTTAAAAGTAGGCCTCGCTCGAAGGTAGTAACTGGGCAGCAGTGTCGGCCAATCTAAGGTTGGTGTTTTTGCCACATAAACAAGCCAAGGGGTTGAATGAAAGTCCATTTAAAAATTGTGAAGAAAATTTGCAGATGTAACAAGTGTGACAGAGATTAGGGAGTAAGTCAGACATGTCGAGTGACCTGACCTTAAATCCCAGCCTATAAGGTCACATACTCAACTATGGCCTCCTTCCCAGTCCACAGTCTCCTGCTTAACTGCTTCTGAAGGAGACACACAAGCAGACACAGACATCAGGGAGACTGGGCGGAAACTTGGCTTCCTGGTTCTATAACCCAGCCCATCCTATAACATCAGGCCAACATCTATAGGCTACATGGAGGCTGACTCGGCCGAAAGGGAGAAGAGCAGACACAAGGCACCAGTAGCCCTTTTCGACCATTGCGGTGCTGGTGCCGAGATGGTGCCTGATTGCTGTTCTGATCCTCTGAACACGTGATGTCAGCATGTGGGGAGGGACCACAGTGCGCTGTAAACGTCAGCAGAGCCGCATTTGCAGCTTCCAGTGCTTGATGTTTTATTTGATTTTAGCGTTTGCTGAAAATGTGTAGAGATTAAAGTAGTACAGAGCAAATTATTAATGAGTTCCAAAAAACGACTGCCAAAACTACAAAAAGTAACTCTCAAAGAGTGGCACGGGAAGGACAAAGTGCTTCATCGTTCTGTATTCACTGTCGGCAGCCAGCCACTACAGTGCCATCATAATACGTTTCCTTACAGGTTGAAAATTGGTGCTGCTCTCCTAAGTAAATGCTCAAGACGGTGACATATGTAGTTAAATGTCTCTGATGAGGCTGAAGTTTTGGATGAAGCTGAAGTTTTGGATGAACTGCGTCAAATCCAGGGCCTATTGTGATCAGTCATTGGCTTGTTGGTGAGCATGCCCAAACAACTGGTGATGCCCATCTTCAGTACTACTATCAAAGATACACAGCTAAAATGCAGCAATTAATTAGTTATGCATATTAATTGGTAATGCTTTGTAATGCAGCTAGCTAATGTTTTGACTCATGCTAACTTAAGAAACGCCACTTATGTTAGCATTAGCTTAAACATGCTCCGTCAAAAACCTTTTTACTTAAACTCAAAAATGGAACATATATGTCACGATATGCGCACTCACTGTCTGTTACACATGTTTTAACCACTGGAAATGCTGGCCGGTTCTCAGGTCCTCATGCCACCTTGGCACCACGTAAGAACCAGCTCCCTGTGCGAACCGGCACCAGTACCTCATGGCACTAGTGGAAATGAGGTATAAGAGGCAACTGGGTTGGTAAACCATCCAGTACATAAGGCCTGGTCACTTTATGTTGTTTATGTGGCTTCTAGCACAGCTGAAAGCAGACTGATCACTGGCTGATGGAGTTCCTGCTGTGGTAGACCTTCCTCACTTCCTTTCTTGAAGACTAAGAAACATTCATCTGAACCTAGATGGCACAGATACCAAAGGGAGAATCTCACACCTATTCCTTTATAGCAAAGTTCCAACTACAATGGACCTCCGCCCTCTTCACTCCCCAAGAACCAGAGCTGACCAGGTGAGCGGGCCGACAGAGGCTTCTCTCAAACCAAACAGTTCCAGGCAAAGGCAACCAACCGATCTCACCTGTTGACCATTACAACCCCGGCCTGCTGCAGCCAAAAGAAAGATTCAGCGTCGGAGTTCGCGGCGAGTGGCGGAGGAAAAGAGGCTTAATTAAGCTGTGGAATCTCTTTAGCGCCGTGGGGGTAATTAAAATGCTCTGCATTTCGATGCTTGGCAAGTGGATAACGAGTGGCTGGGTGTGTTTCACAGCCCTGATAACTGTGATCTGGGTCCTGGGGAAGAGAAGCTGAGGGTAATTACAGAGCACAGTGTACCCTACATAGCCCAGCAAAAACCCACTCATTACTCTTTTTGAACCCATACATGTATAGCACTGTTAGTCCTCCATTATTGACTATATATATACATCTGAACACTGTGATCTGCTCCCAGCACAGAAATGACTTCACTGGATGGGGGTTGCTGTATTGTGCAAGCTACGCTGACTACGCACATACTGTACACATGCACCCTGGCTGTGGTCCGGCTGAGGGTAGCACTGCCACTGGTGTCGCAGCTCAGGCAGTGGAAGGGGGTGGGGCACAACTCCTCTACCCTCAAAAAAGATGCTTAACCGGAATTGACCTGTTATCAAATCATGGAAACAACTGAAGGAGGCATGGTGGTGCAGTGGTTAGTACTGCTGCTTCACAACTCTAGGACCAGCGTTCAAATCTCTGCCTGAACTCCATGTGCTTGTATGTTTCCCCCAAGGTCCACAAACAGGCTGCAATAGAATTACCAAGGTGTGTGTTCATTCATGGTGCCCCATCCTGGGTTATTCACATGCCATTTTTGGGATTTGAATCTGAAAGAAACTATCCAGTCTCAAGTCTGGTTCCCGGACCACTTGGCTGCCAGCTAGCCCGACAGAAGCTGTTAAATGTGGCCAGGATCGTATCATCAGCTGATCGCGTTGAGAGCCATGGCCCTTGTTTATACCTGGGCAAGATCCAGGAACTAAAGGGCAGAATGGCATTTGAAGAGTGGGAATTTGTGAATGAAACGTTTTCCAGTACCATTCAAAAGGTTTTTCCTTCTGATATTGGATAAGCTCTGACCGTTTCATCATCTTCATCCAAAATTCTGCATTGAAATGATAGTCATTAGTATTTATGTAAGTCCTTACACATTTCATGCTTATTGATAACAAAAATGAGCATACAATATGTCCTTTGTAGAATAATCATAGTTGGGCCTCACCACGCTAGTCTTTACTGGCCTCAAAAATCTCCTGACTCTCAGTTTCAGCCTCTAATTAAAAACTTATTGCATAGAAGAAAAAACATATTGCACCAATCTCTCCAACTGGAAAGGCAAAGTTAAAAGATACATTGTCCTTTTCTGTGTAGGCTTTTTTTGGCATGGGAACCAATTGTACCTTTTTATCCATGGAAACTGACACCGCTGATTTATGTGCAGCCAAGTCTCTGGTATGCTCCAGCGTATAGTAGTGTGTGTGTGTGTGTGTGTGTGTGTGTGTGCGTGTGTGTGAGAGAGAGAGAAAGAGAGAGAGACTCATCTGGGCCATTCAGAAACACACCGTGATAGGCTTGTGTTCAAAGCAGGGCTGTAGCCAGGGTGTGTGAAAAATAGTGAGGTCCGGGGCCCCGAGGTGGAGGCGGATTGAGTCTCGTAAGTTACATATTGCATACAGGCCATTTTTGTATGTAATTTAAGATTATTTGTAACCTTATATAAACAAAAAAATGAAAGAGAAATGCTTGATATTAACACACCATTACAAGGTAACATCAAATACACTTGTGTTGATATCCAAATTTGGCTTTGAGAAGTTTCTGTGGTCAATATTATCGATACTGTCCCCTTCATAAGCTCTTTATACATTTTTTTATTAATGAAGGTTCTGTGAAACATTAGTTACCCTAATCAAGCCCATAAAGCATGATATGAATGAAACCCAACCTTTAACATGGCCGGAGTAGCCTAGCCTACGCTTATATTTAACCTTTCATACAATTACCTTTATTCCAGACCAAGGCTGTTGTTAGGTCTATTTTGGGGGGGCTTTCGCCCCATAATTGCATTCCTTTGTCACTGTAAATTAGAAAAACGTGACATTTCCATTAATATATATCTAAATTAACCCACTGCAAAATATGTCTACTGTGTTTAGCTTGTATTTACTCAGGGGGCTCAGCTCTCCAAATTTGGAGATAATGTTATTTTTGAGAAAGTATTGGTTTTAAAATCTACATTAGGTTCTTAGAGAAATTTTGCTGCTTAAAAACCATTTGAAATAGCGATTACTTTGATAATGCATATAAGCCTAAGGAACTATGAGACAGTGAGATTGGTGATTCCCATTTAGTCACATCAATTACTGATAGAAAAATACAAATAAACGTTACGTCTTTGATAAATAGTAATGTAAAATTGGAACCATGATGGAGACTTCAGACCTGACTCAGATTTTGTGACTCGTGAACATCTTTGTTGATACGTCGACATGGGATCTATGCAGCCACGTCGCTCATTTGTGTGGAAATGTTTCCATCTAGTGGGTGTTTCCTAAAATTACAAAGCAGACTTTCTGGTTTTGCACGGTAGCACTGGGATTGCCCTGTTTTCGAATAAACCTCCCAGGTAACTCCGCCCCATTTCACCATTGACCAATGGACTCACTTGTAACTACACTGGTTTCACTTAATTGGCTGAGACCGATGAGTCGGTTTCACTGCGACGAAACGGCATGGTTGAAAGTTAGGTAGTAGTTATAAACGATTCCGAAAGCAAAGTTAAATGTTTAAATCCTTTGCTGTTTACCTGGGAAGTTCTCGGGTCCTGCACATTTCGAAACTTTTATGGCAATAAATACTTTGCTTATGTAATATACTTTCAAAATGGTTCCGCATATTTTTCTGATTTCATTTATTCTAAAAATACAAAGTTCTGTTAACACCCATCCTGTAACTGCTTATCTTGAAGTACAACAGAGTAATAATAATTATTTGAATTCGGATTGTATGTATAGGCTTATCACAGTGTGTCATGGAGGTTCCTGCAGATTAAATCCGCAATATTGACAATTTATGACACGGGTATGTCCGCTTGTGTAAGCCAGCGGAATCCGCGCAGTTCCAGTATGGGCTGGTACGTTTCCGTTATCTGTTGTACTGGTTATTCTGTGTGTCAGCGTCTTTCTGCCTGATTCCAGTGCCGGCTGCTTTTACAGTTAACGCAAGGTTTGCTCCTTCAGATGCTGACGTTTCAGTGGGATGGGTATTGAGCTGCACAGTAACAATGAGAATGCCATGTGTTTGCGTTTTTGAGCACTTTTATTTTGAATAATATATATCTTGTATTATATAGATATTATGTGTAGATATTATGTATCTTGTGTGAAAGATACTGCCGGCTTCTGTAACGTTGCGCAACAAGCGATAATATTACTTGTCCCATAGCTATATTTAGTGATGTTTCCACCTGTATTTAGCTGTAAATGTAAAAGAAAAAATCAACAGATCGATGTAAATGACAAAAAAACGAAAACACTGTACAGCTTCTCTAACGATGAACTGGGGCGAGCCTTTTAGAAAATGTGAGCCATAGCGTGTTTGAGATTTTAATCTAATCTCCAGTTTTAAAGATACGATTTCCAGTTGAACTCGGTTTTGAGCAGCCTCGCTTTTTAAATGGCCCTATGCAAATAAATGTCCAGTGTATAATTCAGTTATATTATATTAGTTATATAACAATATCTATGTTAAGGTCCTTCTTATGACAGAAGCAGAAGAAATTAACGGATACATGGTAAAACATAACTACCCTTGTGCAATACGGTCGCGCAGGCTTAGCTGAGACGAGGACAGGCTGAGGTCAGGTCTGTGGGTGGACAGATCACCGGAATAACAAACTTATATTAACCATGCCATTAACCGGTTCCATCCTCGCGATTTAACTGCAGCGCACAGGACCAGATCCGCTGGTGATAAGGCGACCGGAGCGGACGGGACACTGCGGCAAACTGTCACAAGGCGGAGGGACTGTAAATGCAGCAGGTGGACATGGAGGAGGCGAACGGAGACATTAAAAGCGACGGGGTCCCTGAGACCGAGACCGAGCCCGGGGCGAACTCTCGGGCTTTGTGCGGTGCCCGAGGTCGGCGGGCGTGTAGCTGGATTCCGGTTAACTACAAAGAAGAGGTCATTCAAATTGTAAAATTAGCTGGACCCGTGGTGAGATTTCTGACTGACATCCCCCGCCTGGAAATTAAACCTCCTTTATTTATAAACGTAGAATGAAACTGACTTTTCTATTTAATTCAGACACTCACAGTTTTACAACTGAAATTTTAGTTATTAAGCAATGCCTTTAAACGGAATGCCGTAAGCAGCAGCCTGAAATTTAATTTGCCGAACTCATAATAATCGTGAAGTGTTTATAGTTTTTAAACTTGCGCTGAATGAACTGCTTCACGCAGTCAGAGCTATCCTGTGTCGCACAGGCAGTTTAATCTGTCAAAAAAAGAGGTGCTGATGTACACCACAAATACACCACGTTTTAAAGTCAAACAGCATTTAGTCTGAAATATCGAACAGGCAAGAATAGTGATAAATCAAACCATCCTGCTCTCGAGTTGTAATGCTTGCCTCTCCCGTCTTGACCGCAGTTCATCTCTCAGCTGATGTTCTTCCTAATAAGCATCGTCAGCACGGTGTTCTGCGGCCACCTGGGGAAGATGGAGCTGGCAGGGGTGGCCCTTGCCATCGCCGTAAGTCGCCTCTCTTTGACATACTTTTTTAGACTTCCGTAGATCGCGAGTTTTTATGGTAACCTGTTTAAATATGGCAGAGTTTTAAGAGGGAAGCGTTTCCTACTAACCGACTGGGACTGGAAATTGACCCAGAAACCCGAGGATCCTAGTTCCTTAAACACTTCAGTAATTTCCAGTTCATCCGTTCTAATTTGCCATTTCACTATGACGCTATTTACAACAGTGGTGAATCCATACCAAAATCCAGTCCATGTATGTTTCCATGCATTTGACATTTTGCATGATCCTCAATGTTGCAGATATTCTGGAAAATCTGCTTCGGAGGATGATGGTGCAGATTCGCATAAAATTGTTACATTATATCCAGGGTGTACCCCAACCCCCTGACCCTGATCAGCAGGGTCATGCAGAGATTTTCCGAGGGGCAGGTGGAGGCTTTTTTTACTGAACCCTTTAACGTTTGTTTCACACCATGGTGATGCCCTCAGACTAAGGTTGCATACAAAATCACATGCTTACTCAGTATGTACTGAATTTTGTTAGAAGCCTACTACTCAACTGTTTATGCAGTATGTACTGTAGGTATCTGTGTGAACAGTATGCATGCTCTTGGACATACTGTGTTCTCCATCTCACATATTAACTGATGTTTACCAATGACATAGCTTGTTAAAAGCTTTAAAACTTTCAATGCAAAAATACATAAGTAAACTAATGTAACTGGATATTGTTATATACTTAATTTTGTACAGATGGCACTTCCTCTGCCATCCTGACTTAAAGTTCTGAGTGAGTGACATTCTCTGTCTCTGGTTATAGCTCCATTGGGTTTGTGGGATAGTGTAGCGTCCATCGATTGCATACTTAGGTACATTGCACGAAGTAGTATGTCATCTGGGTACCATTGACCTAAGTTCTCATCTATACTGAGGATTCAGACATGATGTTCAATATGCATACTATACTTTGGCTACTACATAGCAAACAACTATGTGATTTCAGATGCACCCTAAGGGTTACTGTATATCTACACCGCCATTGCCTCATAGACCTGTGCAGAATGGTCCTAACTTTGACTGAAGGTATTCTTTCAACTGAAATTTAAGAATTGTATCAGTTTTTTTGTGAATTTACACACCTCTCGCTGCCTTTTTTTAGGTGATCAATGTCACTGGCATTTCCATCGGGGCTGGACTGGCATCCGCCTATGACACTCTCATATCTCAGGTGGGTGGGGCTAGGAACTGGAAAGGCGGGGCCTCCAATCCAGCTTCCTATAATATTTCCTGGAGGTCATTGTGAGATGTGGGGGCCTGTGTGGAATCTGTGCGATATTCAGGGAGAGTCCCCCACCTCTAGAAGAGAGTTTTTGTTCTGGTCCAGTTCTTGGGTAGATGTTGAGGGAGAAACTAGAGGGGCAAAGGGAAAGTGATACCTCGTTTGCTTTTTAATATCAGGGGATCTAACTAAAGTGAGGACCTAAAAATTTCCCTGGAAGGGTTCATTGTCATTTACTGTTGATGCTGTAAGTATTACTGTAGATGCCAGATATAACCAAAAAGCAGTTTTGGGAGAGTGACGTCTGCACCTCTGGCTCATGTTATCCCGTCTACGCAGACGTTCGGAAGCAAAAACCTAAAGCGTATAGGTGTGATCCTTCAGCGAGGGATTCTGATCTTGCTGTTGGCCTGCTTCCCATGTTGGGCGGTGCTCATCAACACGGAGCCCCTCCTGCTAGCTGTGCGGCAGAACCCCGAGGTGGCCAGGTGAGTTGTCCTATCATGGGTGAGAGGCCATCTCGTGGGAACCACGCTTGGAACTGAAATCCCTCTAGAGTTTCCATCTTTGGCACCCTCATACATGGTAATGATGCAGATCTGGTAGTAGCTTGTGCCTTATGTATTATGTCCTCCCCATTAATGTGTGCGTGTCCATCAGCTTCCTCCGTGGCCATGTTCTGTTGAAGGTGTTACTTAGACTGTGTGAATGTATGGATGTTCTGCTTCACAGATGGAGCATCTCTGGGTCTCTCACCACAATCCCTACTGGAAAATGGATTGATGGAAAATTTTACTGGTCCGCCTGCAATATAGTGCAAATACAATGGCTTCACAAGGACATTTGCTTAGAATTAACCAATACGATCATGCATCTCATTTGGTAGAGACCTTATGTCCTGTTCTGCACCTCCAACAGGCTATCTCAGCTGTATGTGAATGTCTTCATGCCTGCCCTGCCTGTAAGTTGAATCTTCCGGTTTCTTTGTGACTGATTCAATGTTGGGGTGTCAGCCTGTAGGTGCCTCAGACCTTTTCAAACCACGTCACTACCTTCTCCACAGGCAGCTTTCATGTTCCAGTTGCAGGGTCGGTATCTCCAGAATCAGGTGAGGAACCTGCACGCTCAGCATTACCCAAAATGGAAAAGATGACATCAGCGCTGTTGGCATAACACACATCTATTTGGCCTCCAGGGTATAATATGGCCACAGGTCATAACAGGCGCGGCAGGAAATGTGCTGAACGCCATAATCAACTATATCTTCCTGTATATTCTGGACCTGGGAGTGGCGTAAGTACCACCTAAAGAGGCAGGCAGACGGGCACCCGTCCATCAGTCAAGTAACACACCAGCTCTGCCCTCTACACGGGTTTGCAGATCTTGCAGGGAAGGAGAATCCTGACATTGGGTTTAATCACATTCTTAATATACTACGAATGTGGGGAGAGATGCGGCCCATTCGATATCAAGGGGGTTCTCCTGTTATCTACAACCCTCAGCCGTCCCTCTTAGTGCCTGGCTTCAGTGCTCCAAATGATCTTGTCAAGGTTCTCTGAGGTCAAGGAACCCGGGGACATTACACATGTGCTCATTTTGTCCCACTGCCTGTAAGAAACTGAAGCAAAGAGGCTAGCAGAAGCAGAAGTTTTCACACCCTACTTATCCACAGTGGGTCAGCTGCAGCCAACTCCATCTCCCAGTACTCCCTGGCTGTGTTCCTGTTCATTTACATCTGGTGGAAGGGTCTACACAAAGCCACATGGAGAGGTGAGGGCAGTGTGGCTGGGACAGGGGTCCTTGGGGGGGTAGGGATTAAGGAGGTACGGAACAATATGTGACATTGGAATGACAGATGTATTAGGTCAGGGGCAGAGGTGGACATTTATGGTCCAGAAAGTACAAATCCAGACCAAGATTTTGTTTCAACCAACCAGTTGAGTCTCTGTGTCTGTGACTCTTTA
>JAODKC010000041.1:11829768-11857190 GCA_026777985.1 Mormyrops attenuatus | reverse complement strand
CCCCCCCCCCCCCCCCCCCCCCCCCCCCCCCCCCCCCCCCCCCCCCCCCCCCCCCCCCCCCCCCCCCCCCGAGGGGCAGCAGGACAGAGAGGCCTCAAAAAGAGCCGTGCGTCGCTGTGCGGATGACCTGTAGCCTGCTTTCGGAAAAAGCAGACACTGGGGGCCCAGCCGCGATCAGCCCGCTTATAAGCAGCGTAGAGAGGGGGTGGCCGGGGAGGGATGGGGGGGCCCGGCGACGTCACGCTAATCTCACCAGGAATGCCTGTGCACATGCTGTCTGCATGCACTCCCATGGCTGCATGCTGCTTTCATCCGATTTCCTTCAGTCCCACTTAATTAATTGGTCTCAGAAGGGGAAAAAAATTTAAAATAAAGCGGCGTAGCTCAGGCCCAGCGTGACAATAAATTCTGACCTCTGACCCCCGTCGCTGTCACACCACCTCCATCCGCGTGGGTTCGTTCTCATATCCCCCGGTCACTTTCCAAACACTTTGCTCCAGGAAAGAGATCCCTCCGTCGACCCCTGGAGGGCAGTGCTGGAAGCCGGCTGTACTGTCGAACCTCAGACACTGTCAGAGCACCTTCAACAGGGCCTCTTCACAGCAGATATCAGGCCAAAAGCACTAAATCTGCATGAAAGGGGCTTTAAAACGGCAGAATGATAAACAGACAAACACAGATACATGTAACCTTTGTGACAGCCCCAATCCCAGCCCAACCCACTTTCTCATTTAACATGACCTCAGCAAAACTCCAAACTAATTTACAAGGCGCTCTTTGATTACCTGTAACATAAGCACCCAAATCAAAGTAATGGTGAAATTAGACTAATGTGCACTTTGCATAAATTAATTTATCTTTGATAGAGGTAGGTCAAACAAGCATTGGAAATGTCTAAAACTCCAGCCTCAGGAATCAAGAAGTCATCAATGGTGAACACATTCACAGTGAACCTTTGGCCCCAAAACTCTTATCACACACGCACACACACACACACACACACACAAAGAGAGAGACCCTTTAACTCAAAGCAAAGGTAGGCTGATATTTGTTCCATTCCACAAATCGCTGAACAACAGGTGCTGCTCCGCCCACTGCTGTATGTGTTGCCAGGTTTACCCTCCTTCAGATCCTATACTAATGTCAGCGTGCAGCAAATAAATCCCCATGATTAGCTATGTCTGCAACGTCAGAGTGAAGTGGCGACCCCTGGTGGCAGGGTGCAAATGCTGTTTAGTTTTGCAGAGTGGCTGTTTTCTGAGCACTTTCCATGCCTAGATCGACATGCCTTTTACGTCGTTGCTCGGTGATCATAAACTGATGAATCACCTCTATCTGGTCACTCGAGTCGTATGACCTTGACAAACGACGTGTCCTTGAACATGAATCGCTTCGTATGTATGACATTCCCCCGAAGATGTTAACGCATGCCACTCTTCGTACTTCCGATGCTGGAGCCTGTAATCTGAACGGCAGTTGGGGCCAAGTCGTTATAGTCATAAACGCAAATAAAATGGCGCCATCGTTAACATTCATTTATGCTCCTAATTACAGTGTTACAGTAAATTGCAAAAGTTATGCTACTTTTATACTTTTACTATTCAAATAATTTTTGATATCAGATTATTTTCGCCGGAATAAATCAAATTTGCTGCGAAATGGGAGTGTTTGCCACATCCAGAAAGTACAAAAATCAACGATAAAACAAATTCTTTCAAAGTTGCGCCACACGCTAAATTGCTTGGAGTTTGTCTTTTTGTAGCACACTTGCTTTAAGTTATTGGGCATTGCATTATTATTTTGCGTTTGGGTTATTTTTCGCCTCCTTCCTATATTTAAAAATCGTCTTCCTAAAAGAAACATCTTTCTAAAATTTACTAAAAATGAATTCTCCGTACAGGACATCCCGTTCTCCCGGCAGCTGTAATAACAATGAAATTCCTTGGGCAGCCATCGGGTCCTCTCTGTGCAACTCAATTAACATTATAAACCTTTTGGAACTGTGTACAAGGGAGGCGCGTCTCTTCGAGAAAATGCTATAAAAGGCTTATAAACATTAAAACCCTGCAAGCAAAGCTTTTCCTTGTTTCACTAAGATTGCGCCATCCGCCGAAGTCAACTTGCAGTGTCCCACGGACCCGAGGAAGTGAGTACAGAAACCGAATTCTGCGTTCTGGTATATACAGTCTGTGCCTCGGTGAAAATTTAATGTATATATGCTACCATAATGCAGGATGTATGAGTATAGATGAGAAAACTATCACTATATAGGCCTAATGACAGTTTTTATGTCACCTGATTGCGTTGATCCTCAAATTGGGTCACCTTAATCGACACTGTAGCCTATTTGCCAGGTTTGTTTATGTTCAGTATTTATTTATTTTAATTATTATTATGGCATTTACACACTTATCCGCCAACATAGCCTATTTGCTTTTGTTCTTATTTAGTGTCATTTTAATTTAACTCAGCAGGTGGCTTAGTTATGTTATGTTTACTGTTTTCCCACGTTTCAATTGTATAGATCTGTCTTCAGTTAAAATGAAAACGATACTAACTGCTCTCCACCTATTCCTGCTTCCCCACTGCGCCTCTCAATTGACAGGTGAGCAACGATTGCGATGTAAATAATAATGAATAAATAGGCCTAAAATAAACACATGTATAGCGGTTATAAAAGCAGAATGATTATCCCGTGCAGATTTAATACACACACATTATTTCCCATGGGAAAAAAATCAATGAAGAGAACAGGCCTTAATAAAAATCCGGACACACAAGAAAAAAAATAAGTGCTTGATGTGAAGTATATGAAGCATATAACAATATTCTGTGATAAATGTGCTTGAGTGTGTGCTTTATTTGATACAGTGTGCCTACTCCAAAGAGCATTATTTTCCAGTTGCATACATTTGAGAAGTTTAAATGTTTTAAAAAGCAAGTCAGCTGCATGATTTCGATTCGGAATATAAATACAGTGTAATAATCAAACATTACTGTTCTTTTATCTTTAAAATTTTGCAACATTGTTTGATGATGATGATGATGATATCCGTGACCTTCCTGCACCAGTGCTCAGGATTGAGTCCAGCCCTCCATCCAATGGAAGTGTGGTGAGTTCAGAGGAGGGCATGACAGTGTCTCTCACCTGTCTGGTTGCGAACGTGGAGGTCCATCCTGGACCAGAGCTACGGTGGCTGCGGAACAAGTCACCAGTTTTCCTGAAGGAGGAGAACCGATTGACCCAGAGCAGCTTGTGCCTGGAGTCAGTGACCCGGGAGGACCATGGCATCACCTTCACGTGCCAGCTCCACAGCAATGCCAGCATCAATGCCTCCATGCAGCTCCAGGTGTTCTGTGAGTGCTGGGACCGGGGGGGAACACCATGGTGTTTGCAGTTGTGTGCGTGTGCTTTGCAATGAGAGTCAGTGTGCAGTGACTGTTAGGGCAGTAACAGCACCAGTGTACAGTGAGTGTCAGGGCAGTAACAGCATCTGTGTGCTGTGAATGTCAGGGCAGTAACAGGATCAGTTTACAGTGAATGTCAGGGCAGTAACAGGATCAGTATGCTGTGAATGTCAGGGCAGTAACAGGATCAGTGTGCAGTGTCAGGGCAGTAACAGCATCTGTGTGCTGTGAATGTCAGGGCAGTAACAGGATCAGTGTGCAGTGTCGGGGCAGTAACAGCATCAGTGTGCAGTGTCAGGGCAGTAACAGGATCTGTGTGCAGTGTCAGGGCAGTAACAGAATCTTTGTGCAGTGAATGTCAGGGCACTAACAGGATCAGTGTGCAGTGTCAGGGCAGTAACAGCATCAATGAGGCAGCATGCTGTTTTTGTCAGGAGACCCCCCCTCAAAAAAAAAAAACATTGGTCAAATGTTGCAACCCCTTTCAATACGATAAAACTTGGCAAGCTGGGGGGTGATAATGATTAAGTTCCCCAAGAGGATGGTTGGGGGGGGACGTCCCCAGTGCCCAAATCTGACAACAGATTAGTAACATTTAAAAGTCTTGAGTGTGTGTGGGAGGTGCCAAGTAAGTTAGAAGGCCATTTTAAATTATTATTTTTTTTGCATATTTGGAAAATCAAAACCTCTGATTTAGAGGATAAATGCTATGTATGATGGAGATCTCCTTCTTGAGAATTAGTATAATAATTTTTGCTTAGCATTTCTGTTTGGATTACCATAGTTTTGACATGATGTGATCTAGATGCTAATGGATACCTGCCCCCTCCCCCTTTTCCAGTCACTCCAGAGTTCTCTGGCACAGAGAATGTCACTGCAGAGGAAGGTAGCTCAGTGACCCTCGTTTGCGACACCTACTCCAACCCCCAGGTGACGGTGAGCTGGCAGCAAAACGGTGAAGCTCTGGATCTGTCCAGTGGTGGATTTGTTCTGGTCCATGACAGGCGGGACTCTCGCCTCTCCATGGCCCAGCTTCAGCGCTCCATCCATGAGGCTCAGTACAGCTGTATGGTCTCCTCCCCCATGTTTGGAACCAGGACCAAGTTCTTCCAGCTCACAGTGGAAGGTCTTTAACTTCACTCATTTAACTTCACAAAAATGTGGACTGTCTGGGGGTCCCTGAGGACTGGGTTGGGAAACACTGGTCTAGATCTTTAATGAACTTCACTTACATACAAAATGTGACCATACATCCTTTTTATGTACTATATAGCTTTCATTATAACCCAGTGTTATACTTTGAGCTAGATGTTCATAGATCTTCAGTCAAGGTCATGAACTTCACTATTCAAACAACAGCAGCTTTCATGAGGGGATTCAGACCGACATGAACTTTGACCTACATGGACTTTGACCTACATGGACTTTGACCTAGATCCTTTTCCAGACCACTGCACTATTCAGTGGCTCTTGTCACACATCTTTTTTATGATATTCTTGATCCCTGTCGCTCTTGAATGGGAGATACAATTCAATTTTATCATTCTACAGTGTTCATTGTTCTAAAAATCAGTATCACATTAACACATATTTTAATTTCATAAGGGATAAAATTTTGCTTTCCTAAAGCAGGGATTATTTCAATTTTAGGAAAATTTCACTAACATGAAGCAAAAATTAAATACTTAAAGCATAAATATTTATTTCATAGACTTCCAGTCAATCAAAAAATAAAGGAAACAGAGGTGAAAGTTTTCTGAAAAAAAAATGCAATTCTCTGGTTATAGTCTATGTAATAAAGTTAAAAGGATATTGCAACGTAATGAACAGCAAAGCACCATTAAATAGATTTTGAGTAGAATTTATTTCTGTAATGCAAAAATCAATATTGGTCCATTTCCTGTGTACTTATTTTCTTATCATATCTACCAATATTTATGTTACTTTAAAGCCATATTGCAGGAAAGTCTAGTAGCATGCAGTATTCTTCAGTATTCTACAGTATTCTACAGTTTTCTTAAAATTAGATATTAAATATTATGTTTGTTTCACATCTCCTTTTCAAATCACTGTACTTCCGCATGGGTGTTGAAAGTTGCCTGATCACAGCAGTTAGAGAACTCACTGTGGTGTGTTGACAGTTGACTGCTCTTGATTTTTATCCTCCTTCAACCAGATATGAAGATGAAATTCCCCCTGGCACCAGTAATCGCTGGATTAGTTGTGGTGGTCTGCACTGTCCTTTTGGCTTTCATTTCGAGGTGGAAGAGGATCACCAAGGTACTGATTCTCATCCCCCGTCATAATTACACGCCTGATCTACGTACCACACAGGCATGCACTCAGCACAATTTGATTCCTATTTTTCTTTCCAGTGCTGCAGGTAGAGGATTGTCCACACAGCTCTACACATGGTATGGGCCGTCGAGCCCCAACGGATCCAGTCCCTGAATCCTCATAAAACCACAAATCTGCAGAAATGCCAGTAGGCCACTTTTGCTCTGAGATCAAAAGGAAATGATTAAATTTATTAAACCATTGACATTTCCCTTGTGGCTTTTTATTGTTTTGGTCTTCAAGCTATTACTAAAGCAGGAAAATACAGCCAATAAAATTATTAATAACCTTCATCCAGCCATACATTTTCTATACCCGCTTGTCCCATTCAGGGTGACGGGGGTCCAGAGCCTATCCCAGACGCTAAGGGGGTAAGGCAGGGAATAACCCAGGATGGGGCGCCGGCCCATCACAGGGCACACAAGCATTCACACCTACGAATAATTCGGTAACTCTAATTCATCTTAGCATGTATTTGGACTGTGGGATGAAACCAGAGAAAACCCCACAATGACACGGGAAGAACATGCAAACTCCATACGCCTAAAACCAGGGCAGACTCTCAAACGCTGGTCCTTGAATGGTAGTGTACTAAATAAAAGTTTCAGCTGAGATGCAGAAGAACCATACTTAGCTGTTGAATTATCTGAAATTCCTGCCACTGACAAAGCCACACTAGTTTTCATACAATTAAACGAAACTATTGCGCAATTGCTCTGAGATTGCCTTAGTTACTCATTGATTTCCACCTTACAGTGGCAGATGAAATAGTAATATTGCAACACCAAGAGAAATAAAACCATTAAATAAGTCACATATTGATGTTTTCCTAGGTTAAACTCAAGATCCCCTTACAAAATGAATGTGCGCGTTCCCTGTCAAAGTTTACAACAAAGGATCAAGTTAAGAGATGAATTGTATACATTTCATTGCTATATCTTTCTTCTATTTCTCTGGATCTTCTGTACCCTTTTGATATTATGCTTTGAGAACAAGATCCACACATTATAGGGCGACACCCTCTAGAGGGCTGTTCGTCTCCACAGACTACAAGCGCGGCGATGGGAATTTTTTAGAGGATTTTTTTCATTGCGCTTGGATAAGCGGAAATGACGTCGGCGCTAACCAATCGGCTGCGCCGGCCGGGTCGCGTGCTTTGGGCGGGGGGTGAATTCAAATCGAAGCGCATAAAGACTTCTTGGGTGTGTCTGGCTGTCTGTTTATGCTTTGTCCTTCAACCTTGGTCAATAAAGAACTCTTCGGTAAGTATCATTAAATATTTATAACTAACTATTATGAAATTTCATTCTAGCAAGTTTTTACACGTTGAGCGAAAGGAACATTTTATCTTAATATTATTGAACGGGGTAAATCACAGCCAGGTCCCTTAGCGGAGCCTTCTGATAAGCCATGAGTCTGATGAAAAGTCAGATTGGTTTTGGTGAAATAAGGGGACACTTTGATAGAAAATGTTTATTATAGTCACTCGATTTATGTTTTATTTCACTCTTACGGAAACTTTTCATATGGAGTATTAATCACGGATTTTTAAGGGGCGGGGCGGGTCCTTTTCGGAATCTGTCCTGGCCAGGGTTAGTATCGTTATTAACTAAAACTATAAGCTAAACTGTAATAACTATTGTGCAATAATAACTACGAAAAAAAAAAAAAACTACAGCTAAATGAAAACTACATATATAAATTCAGAAAGTAATGGAAATAAAATAAACGAATGAACGCAGTTTATCCCTATAAATGAAACTTAAACTGAACCTAAAATATATATAAAAACTAAATGGAAATATATCCAATTTTCTGTACCCTATTCTCTTAAATGTGTATCTAAAATAAAAGCTAATAATCAGTAATAAAACCACACTAAATATGAACTAAAATTAAACTGGATTTCCAATAAAATTTGGAAATTATATAAACATATAAACTGAATTTGAAAAAACTTAAAACTAATGCTTCACACCATGGGAACTTCCACGCCCAAAAATCAGTACTCAGTATGTAACTTTTCTCCTGTTTTTTTCTGCAGTTCCTACAGGTCAGCATTCGACATGGCATCTTCTGTCATCCAGGCAGTCAGCGGGATCTGGCGGTCGCACTCCGCCCTTGACGAGTCAGACGGGCCGGACAGCACCCCCGAAGCACCACAACGCTCCTACTCCTCCTCGTCACTGAGATCCCTGCGCTCCTCTCTACGTGCGCGACTCCCGCTAAGACCCGTGGAGTCACAAGCCAGCGCCCCTCCCACCATGGAGCTGGCCCCTCACCCTGGCCATAAGCTCCGCCTCCTTACACGCAGCGCTCGCAACTCCATTGGTGGGGCGTATCAGGTCCGGGAGACTTGTGTTACAGTTTGAGATGGGAGTTCTGTTCCGTAATGGCTGAACCTTGGGCGTCATTTTCATAGTAATTTTTCTTCATCCCTCTCCCCCCACTTCACAGAAACTCCAGAGGAGATGCAGTGTCAGGGATGAGTTTCTGGTGGCAAGTCCCAGCCAGACCCCCGAGGACACGGAGAATGAGGGGCCAGCTCTGAGATGCGATCAGGCTCCCTGCACAGCACGTAGGCCGTCTGCCGCCATCACACCTACACGGAACAAGCCATGCACCTCGCAGTCAGCTGGCAGGAAGACCCCTCGCGGTGGGAATGTCCCGGGTGTGACTTTGAGGGCGGGGGGCTCCAGACGACAGCTGATTCGGGTGGCAGCACTGAAGAGTCCTTTCGCATCCCCCAACACCCTGAGCCGTCGGAGGTAAGAGGGCCCTCCCCTCAGGAGAGTTAAGCCCAGATTACTACACACGCTAAATACCTTTAGCCGTCAAATTCCATCAAACGCTCTGCCCTTTGCTTAATTTGTCCCGTCTCCCCCCCATCGTAGGCAGTTTGACGTGGACCTGGAGTCTGTGTCCACCGGCCTCAGGAGGTTGAAAAACCTCTCGCAAGCCCTGGATGATGTCATCGGTAGGGATGAGAGGTGAGCTGGAGAGGGAGTGGAGTGGACTTCCAAACTGTGTTTGTGTCTCTGATCATGTTTGCTCTTCTCCACAGCTGTGAAAACCACAGCTCTCTCGAAATTTCAGTTTGCATTTTTGCTTGGCTGTGTTTTTGATTTGTGGGGTGCTGGGTTCAGTTGGATGCATTTAAAAGAAATTCAAGCTGCATTCCCTCTTCGATAAGAATACAAGAAAAAATACATGACTGTTTTATCTACTGGTAATTTTCTTATGGCCTCTTTGGATATTACATTTCCAATACCACAACCACATGTAAAGTGGTTCTAAGGTCTTGGCACTGCGTGAAGTCTTTTGATGAAGTTTCAATGCATTTCTGCCGTTGCTTTTTCATCTATTCAAAGTGTGAAGGGAGTAACAAAGGCTGGTGCTTTGTAATGGTCACTGTATAGAACAGAGGTACTTTTTTGATCTCTGTGTGAAAATTGGGTGTTTTTCTCCCATCTTTCTCTCTCATGAAAGAGAGAGAGATGTTTACATACATACACACTCCCACGCAGATTTGGAACCCAACAGTAATATTAATCTGCCGGCAAAAGGATTCAAACCCTACAACCTTCCGGACCAGCAGGTGAAATGTGTTTTCAGCTGGAGTTTGTTCTCCCTTATGTCTGACCACATCTATCCATCTTACGATCCCTTGTACTGGACAGGGTCACTGAAGCCAATCCCAGGCAACACAGGACTTAAAAACACAGGTGCCCCTGGATAGACTTTCAGTCCAATACACACAAATGACAATGTAGATGCATCCGTCAGCTTAACTGCATGTCTTTGGATGGAGCCTGCGTGTCCAAGCTGCACAATGCAAAAAATCAACACAAACCCCACACACTGAGCAAGGGCAGGATTCGCACCTCTAACCCTGTGTACTGAGCGCCATGCCTCCTGATTCGTCCACATGTATTTTTTTTTAAGTGCCTGAATCTAGGTGGCGTTACAGTACAGTGCTTTCCTCTGACTTTCAGATTAATTTGGGTGCTTACATGTGCAGCGGAGTAGTTTACTGGCAATAAAGACAAAATAACAATGTTTTTCTTTGCCATCAGCAAGTTCAGATACTCTCGTATTGTGGAATAAAGCTTGAGGTAAGGATCTGCAGCTATAATGTCTGGTTTCTAATCCTGCCTCCTTAACCCCAGGGACGTTTTGCTGGTCTGAGCATGTGAGAGCACCTTAACACCTAATGTTTTTGCTTGTTTGTTTTCTGTTTTGAACATGAACCTGCATTGTAGCTGTTTTATGTGACGGCATGCTGTGATCCTGCTTCTTGCCGTTGTGGATGATGTATAGCGGTATAGCGTGCGCTGCAGCTGCATGATGATGCACTTATTGAGTCCTATAGCTCAGGAACTGGCTTGCTGGGCAACCACCAACCCCCGCACTGGCTTAATGTGTCAGTCTGGCTCGCTTAGCGGTTCCACAGCTGGAGTCTTTACAGCTGGTGTTCTGAAACTTGACCGGCTCTGCTAACCTCGGCTTCTCTCACGCAGGGCCCAGGCCATAGAGAACTACCACCGAGTGATGGTGGGAGGCTATAAGGCAGCTCGGGGTCACCCGCCTTGCAGACTCACCAGGGCTTCCATCCATTGCAAAACCAAAAGGATACAGGAGATGGTCCACAGCTGGACTGACGTGGCGGTGTCAAAAATACGCAAGGCCACTTAGATTCAGGTTTGACTTCTGTCCTCCTGGCTGTTATATCGTGCTTTTAATTATGCCAGTTTACTTCATGTACTTGTTACTTTTTCCCCCCACCCTATTCCACCTTTGTGTTGCCAAATGTTGACTGTGTTTTGCATATAAACCAAAGCCTGACTATTCAGGATGATCAGTGTTTCATCGGAGGGCATGGATCTCCACATTTTTTATGAATGATACATTAATGACCTTGGTGTTTATTCGTATGGGTCAAACCACAACATAGATGTGGTGGTCTTGTGTGGTGTGTTTAACGGTGCTGCTGTATTCTCCGGTTCCAAGGCCTGAGCTTAAATGACATGTATGAAAAATGAAGGTTGTGAAAACTCTACTTATGCAATAAGCCTGTTACACTATGTACTACTAACAGTGACGTTAAACTGAAACTGAATGCAAACATCATGTCCACCTCTCATTGTATTCCACTACTGATCTATAACCACTAACTATAATATTAATAGTGCATGTTTTTTTTTTTTTTTTTACTGTGGTGGTAAACCTTTTAACGTATTTTACTAACTTTATAAAAGTTTATTTTTATATCAGTGCTTGACAGGTGCTCAATCCCAAGGCGCCAACTGTTTTAAAAATGCCAACGGGCCTCGTTAGCCGCCGAGCTCCCCACATGCCTGTCAGTGTCACATGTGGGTCTGTGTTTGGTGCGTCACCTGGCAATCGGGGCTTCATGCCCCGAAGCGGCTTGTGTTGAACCACATTGTACGTTCCAGCAATTTACTGTGTTCTTCTTGCTGCTCTCTCAAAGAACGGTCTGGACACTCTTTGAATTCCCGACCTGTGTGATGTACCTTGTGTCTTGTCTGCTGTATGTTGCCCACTCGTCTAATTAACCATACGTGTTCTTTTCCAAATGGGGCGTAAATTATATTTTTAACTGTTCATATGCAGCCATAATAAAAATGTATTCTTAAGTTGTCGTTTTATTGGTTTTGGGTAAGTCATTTACCATAGCTTTACTAGTTTCCAGTTTATGTGACTTGATGTACTCTGAACCTTCTCCAGTGGTGACAGAGACATGCCCTGTTATGAGAGCCAAAGCCCAGTGTCACCTGCCTGTCTTTGAAACCCAGCCACTGGGAGGACAGTCTGGAACAACACTGGTGAATCTCATAGGCAGAGTGATGTGACAAAGGTTTTCACAATCCACTTGAAAAAAATGTATACGCATACCTTCACCTGCCTGTCGCCTGCTTTTTTTTTTTAATCCAATTTCTAGTGAGGAGGTTCAGCTTCAGGCACGAGCTGGGGCAGTCCCCTGACAATGGTGTACCAGGTTTGTTCAGGCATTCTTCAATTCAAAATACACAGGGTTTAAAATATCTGGGGGAGACCCAAGCCAAAGGGGTTTTGTGCTAAGCAATTTTATTAAACTGTCCAATAAATAAAAAAAAAGTGTATCCAGTATCTCCTGTGTTTATATGCTTTTGTGTACTTAGTATGTAAGAGAGAGACTGTCAGACTGACCAAAGCCCCTTGAACACGTTTGACTGCACTGGGAAAATAATCAGCTTTAAAGCATTGTGAGGATGTTCTGGTTTTCTGCTTGGATACTGTCTTGGAAAAAGAATATTTACAGCGTGTTTGGAGAAAAATGACCTTTTCTGTACAACTTTCTGTTTTAGATGTTAAAAGTCTGATGTAATTTCCAATAGCCAGCAGATGGTACTTCTAACACTGTAAGACCAAGACAAATGTGATGCAGTAACTAACATACTCCTGGCAACTTTGGCTCAGATGGGGTGAGGTTGTTCTGATCGATCTCTGCCGCCATCATCAAAATGTGCTCGCATTCTGAATCTCACAGGGGCCTGTATGCCATCGGTCAGTATTTTTGGCTACCTGTGAAAACCAGCTCACCATTGGTCACTTTATGGGAGGTGCAGAATCTGAAACATTACCAGTTACCAACTGGTGTTTTTTATTGTCAAGTGGAGTTCAGTGATTCAGGAGTATGTTGTTCCTAGCTAGAGGGGGCGCTGGTAAGAATTTAGCCAAAATCTGTACCCCCCCACCCTCCAAAAATCTGATCCTCTGCTCTTCTTTGATGGTGACAGCCCCTCTCTGAGCTGCGGGTCTCATTCTGCAACCTCTCTGACCAACCCACCCGCGAACCCCTACTCTGCTCCCCCTGGCATCGCCACGGTAACCCGTCCGCAGCCGCCATCACAGAGCAGTGAGTCGTCCTTAGCTCGACGGCCTGTTGCGTGGAATGAGGGCGGGGTCACAACAGAGAAAATGGTGTGCTGATCGGTCTCTGGGGCTCCACCCGCATGCCTCGGGAAGCTGCGGGTTGGCTATCAGGGGGCGGTATCCTCGCGGTGTACAGATCCCCGTGGCCATACAGCACGGCCCCGCCCCCAGGGGCCTGCCACCCCGCCAGGGCCGCCACCGTTGTCTTTGACGGACTCGGGTTGACTCTGTGCACGCTCCGGTTTGGCGCCGGGGGTGCAGGGTTGGACGGACGCCTGCTGCACGGACATAGTACGGCGCAGGTGGGCACGTTTGCGCAGGAAGTCGGGCTCGGCAGCCAGGCTTAGGGAGGACTCGCGCAGCACGGTACATCCGGGGGGCAGGCTCTGCTTGGGACGGGAGCGCTGCCTCAAACGCAGAGAGGTCAGGTGTGACGCATAACCCTCGCTCAGGAACTGACCGCAGCCGGAGAGGTGTGGATAGGGGAGAGAGGGGTAGAGCCAGAGAAGGGGTGGGGGGGGGGACATAAAAGTCTTATCTACAGTTCTCTTTGACGCAGTCATTAACTTTGTTTCAAAGTCTAGCCGTAAGCGTCCTTGCTACCTTACATACCTCATATTAATTATTGACAGCAGCAGTACAGGGAAGGTTGCCATAAGAAAGTGAACTTTAACCTATGCTCTTGTTTTATATCACATGTCAGGCTCTGATGACATACCTGGCACTGGTTTAGATGTTTCTTGGATGGCCTGCCCACGATATATATCTGAGCAGGACTCAAGCCCAGCATGTTATAGACGGAGATGTCTTTCGTGGAGCCATAGGCAGCAATGATCTTGATGTGGCACTGGGAAGGGAAGGAAATAGGTACCCGTGAATGACAGTGGTGAGCTTTCAGAGCTGTTATGCAGTAGGAGCTGTAGAGGTAAGTATTCAGACCTACAATGGTGGACAGACAGCACTTAGCCGTAAAGGCACAGGGATCACAGTAGCGTGTTGACTGGTGCCATATCGTATCTGTGTGTCTACAGCAGTACCTCCTGAACCAGGTTCCGGAGGAAGATGGCTTTCTGACGTAGGGGGTCGTGCACCAGCCCCTCAGAGAAGAAGACGGCTCCCTGGGGGAAGTTGTGCTGGAAGAGCCAGGAGACCACCCTCTGCTTTTGCATGTCCGGGCGGCCCGTGATGTAGAGGATCAGGTAGCCCAGGTCTTGCCAGTGCCTGCACACACAGATGCACAAGCTCGTACCTTGAGTTCTTCTTGCATTGTGTCTGTGTCGAACAGACTGCTGTCTTTACCTGACCACGTCCACAGCGCCCGGCCGGACCTTGGGGTCGCTACCCATGAGGGAGACACTGGCGGCGAAAGAGCCGTCGATGCTGAACACCACACACTCCATTCCCCGGGGCAGCACTGTCAGGCACGCCTCTGCGCGACTCTGGTCACCCCTGGAGCAGGTGTGAGGTGGGAACACAGAGGAAGGGTCACATGGTCCATCTGGGGTTAGAGGTCAAGGAGACTGGACTGTTTGTGTAATGTGAACATAACTCAGGTATGAATGCAAAAAAATAGACTGTCCCTGGTGAACTAATGATTTAACATCTGTGGACCATCCAGTAAGAGCTTCATGTCTGCTCACTTGACCACCATCCTGATGGGGTAGACACCCACGCCAAGCTTCTTCTCCTGAGGAATGGTGTAGGTCACCCTTCCGCTGCTGTTGGTCATCTCCGTGTCGAAGTGCATCCAGCGTCCTGATGGGGGCTGTGTCACCAGGTAGACGTCCACCTGGTGAACGCAGGGGGAGACGGCTTTACAGTCTGCCCCCGGCTCTGCTTGGGATACACTCTACGTGCGCTTGGAGTAGTCAGATCAGGAAGGAGCCAGTCGTTCCAGGATGCGAGGCTTAATGGCCACAAGAATGTGCAAGAAAAAGTATGAATCCGCAAGTGCTAGGAGGTGCTACTGGCTGCGATAGGAGTGCCGCTGTGAAGCGCCATTGGCAGTGGGCCATCTGTTGATCCTACCTTCTCTCCAGCAAGCGTCACCATGTCTAGGGGTCCATACATGAAGCGTCCCACCAGCACTTGTGGCCCGTCCTCGGTCGCGATGATGTCGTTCACTCTGTGGTTAGCTGTCATATTCTAGAATCAAGCACCCAACAATGTGTGAGACCTAACCCACAATACTGAAAGCGCTTTGAATCCTGAGGATATGTCTACACTAAACCAGTAGGAGGAACCGTACTGCTGTTCAGCCCAGCTGTGTCACATGGACTCCACGGGCCCTTTTGCTGCAATTGGCTAAACGTGTCATATGACGTGTATATTTCTACAGCAGTTCAAATGAGGACAGGTTTGCATTGTTCCTCTGCAGACTGAGACCTAACTACTGTTTCCTTACGCTCACAGTGGTGATCTGAACTGCACATTTGTCCTGCATCACATTGGGTGGCAGAGATACACAGTACACCTGGGATGCACAGAACTGAATTATGTTTGACAGAGTAATAGGTCTTCAGAAGCAGGTTTGCATAAACATTTAACAGAAGTCAGGAATTCTAAATATGTCAATGAGTGTCATTTGTCTAATAGATTATCCTATAGGGATATCTGCTAATGAAAGCCAATGAACATCTCCTACAGCAGGGCTATTCAAATTACGGCCCTCAAGGGCTGAGAACTGCTGATTTTCCAGCCTTCCTTTACCTATGAGCCAAGTGTCAAGCCTCTGTGGCTAATCAGAATCAGCAATTATTAAACTATCTACCTGGGAGAACTGAAAATACTGGAATGGAGGGCCAGAGCCCTGTCGTACAGGGTTGCATGTTAACAGAGGTGGAAGCTTCAGGTTCAAAAAGTAAAAATCCAGACTGTAATTTTGTTTCAACAAACCAGTTGAGCGTGACTCTTTATACTCAATTGGTTGGTTGAAGTAGAATCACAGTCTGGATTTTTACTGTCTGGACCTGAAATTTCCATCTCTACATGTTAATGAGTTAAGGTACTTGGATTATCCTTCAGAAAAACCGGTTAATGGAAGTTTAATGGCTAATGGGATTTTCGCACTGAAGTGTCACCCTGACCAGCACCTGTCCCCCCCAGCGATGGTCATGCGCTTACCCGTAGCTTGACATGCGTCCGCCGGCGAAGCCACTTCTCGCGTGGGCCCGATGAGAAGAGGGCGGAGTCTGGGCCATCCACTTCCTGACTGTTCAGGCAGTCACACCACATCACCTGATGGCAAAGCAGACAGCTATGGCCCTTGGGTGGAGACCAGCCTCCTCTAAAGACATTCATAAGGTCACATGTGCATCAGTCTGCTGGGGAGGGGTCTGAGGTGATGCAGTTTAGCTGTATCATGGGGGGGTGGGAGGGGCGTGTCACTCAGGTGCCGCCCTTAAACCACCAAGGTGGCAGCTAAACCAAGATATGATGCAATTAAACACTTTCATAAAACATCCAGCTGTAAAGATGGTTGACATTGTTAGTAGGTCTGGATAAGGCATCAGACAGATGATAATGACGACATTAGGTATAAGCTTCTCCTGGGGCAAATGGGAGTCATAATAGGAAAGGAATCAGCATGGAAAAAGCCTAAGAGACACCTGAGCTGAGCAGAAGCAGCAGACTGTGATAACAGCATCTGCTAAAGAGTAGCTGTGAGTTTAGCTAGTACCCCCCCCCCACACACACACACATATAAACTGTGGATCATCTCTCTCTCAACCATGTACTTTGGGGCACAGTTGCTACCACCACTCAGCCTGACGTTGGGGGGGTGGGTACAAGATGGAGGCGGAGAAGAGACCAGGCATGTCCGCGATGAGAAGGTGCTAGAAGAGAAGCACAGGAAGCCACTGAGCAGCGGGAAACATACGACTTTTACCGGGGGACTAAAGCACACAGCATCGCCACTCTCCTCCCTGCCTTGCACCCGTAGCCTATGAGATCCAGACCCCTCACGACCCAGAACAGGACAAGCGGTTACAGAAAATGGATGGATGGATCACTCCTCTGGTCTTTGCCAGTGGGGAGGCACTCAAGAGGTCAGGAACAATGGGGGTCATGGGGATGGCTGACCAATCACAGTCCACATCAGATATACTGTAACTGCACAAGAACTCAGGAAGTTCACCTGTTGCAGCAGAAAAAACGCCAGGTCGGTGGACTCCCAGTAAGAGCTGTGGAACAGCTGGGGCAGAGCAGCAGCAGGGAAGGCGGACAGCATGTCTGGGCAGTGGAGGGCGTAGTCCAAACGCTTGGAGCCCCACCAAACAGCAGAGACTGGGGGAGAAGGAAGGAGGTACAGATGAGGTTAGCTGGAAGAACAATCAATGTGATGATGCCCTCTAGGCATGTAGGAGTGAGAGCAGCACCTGCTGGACAGGCCGATCAATGACACCTCACTCACTCTCATCCGCAGTGTCGTCTTGCTGGCTTGCTCTGTGGCCCAAAGGTTCATTGTCATTGCTGGCAAGACCAGTTCGCTGCTCCGGGGTCTCGGAAGGAGTGGTCTGAGCTTCGGCGAACACTGCGGGGTTGCTCTGAATGGCATCAGCTGGAGAGGGAAGGAGGAACGTGGAGGGAGCAGCAGATCTCAGAATGTTGCCCTAAATGAACCTGCTGTTTGTAGGTCAGCAGTCAGGTGGCTGGACCAGTATTGGCAGGGATCACACTCTTATTTCCACTCAGGATGCTTCATGTGTGAGAGATTTGGGCTCCAGCTTACTGATTAGCCCTCAGGCCTTCATCTGGTTTTATCTTCAAATATCCTGTAATGCTCCCAAAATGACATGTATAGCGGCCTGAGAATTGCCAGCTGAACCAATGCACCTTGGATCTGATCACACCATCGTGTGGCGGACTTCTTCACCTCCAGCCCGGAGTCCAGGGTTACCTGTCACCCACGGGGCGCCAAGCGGGGAATTTAGCTTTCAAAAGAATTCTGATGAATTGTAATCATGAGCAATGGAGCAAAACTTCACTCCTTTAATTAATGATCTTAAGGAGCCATTCCACAAATCTCTTCCTCACTCCTTCTCTCCACTTCCCATTCTTTCTTCTCTCTCCTTCTCCTCCTGTCTCTTCCCTCTTTCCCCCACTGTCTTTGCAGTAACCTACCACTGAAATGTCAGATTATCAAATGACTCAGTGGGTCATTTATTGCATTGATTTAAATTCATCACGCTCAGTGTGTACACCTCCTCCCTTATGCTCTTCTAGTTTCTGCTATAGAACATCCCTCATCTTTTTCATCAACTGGTAAATAATCTCTGAGACCTTGCGGACCTACAATGGCTCTCTTGGGGGGAGGGGCAAATAGGGCAGACCTGGCAATTAATATGACCAAATCTTACCCTTACTGAAGGACAGACCATCTCTCATCATACTAAATAATTCATGGTTGTGGTGTTAAAAATATGGGTAACACTTTACTTAAAGCTCTTTTATAATACAGTATAGATACCTTCATATTGTATTATAATGGTCGGTATAGACAGTCATAAGGCATTATAGTGTTGATTATAATACAGTGGTACCTCGGAATACGTCCTTAATCCATTCCAGATCCTTGGACTTACACCAAACAGTACGTATACCAAACAAATTTTTCCCATAAGAAATAAAGGGAAAATGATTAATCCATTCCTATGAAAAAAAAACTATTGTTATTGGCATATTATACATTGATGGGGTTGTATAAAATAATTTAAACACTGCTTAATGCTAAAATACATAAATACAAAAGCAATTAGATGAAGTACATGAAAAGAGTTATAGCGCGAGTTGTTCACTGAATGGTAGCAACTGCCGTACTGACGCTCGTGGGCAGTCGTGGCTTTGTCTCGAGAAAGGTAAACAAGGGTAGCGCGCGGTGTCGTGACTTATTTTGACCAATACAAGTTCTAGCACGCGAGTTGTATTCCAAACAAAGGTCGTATACCAAGCAAAATTTTTTGCGTCAAAACATGACATATACCAAGTTGCACTTATTCCAAAGCGGACGTATACCGAGGTACCACTGTACTTCATAAACTTCAATGAAGCTCTCATATATAAGGCACTTCATAATGCATTATAATGGTCAATATAAGCATTAAGGATGCTTTGTACTGCATTATGAAGGTATTTATAGTGCATTACAGATGAGAGCTTCATAAAGCATTCATAATGCATAATACACAAGCTATAATGTGTTATGCCTTTTTATAAATATTTATAGCCATATTTGTAATGCTTTATGAATGCATGTAATGTGTTATGAATGTGTTCAGAAATTCTTATAGATATGGGATTCATAGAAAGTGTTACCAGAATATGAAATGTTTCGTGAGATCTAGAGTACCAAGTAAACTGCTAGAGGCAAAACTAGCGTGATATTTAGGCTAAATTAATCTAAGGTATCTTGGTCTGTGATAGACACAAGAAATGTTCCCATCAAGGGAGGGGCTAGCGAAGCACGATATGTCTTCTCTGAGCCCTCCGTACCAGAGCTTCTTACCCAAGAGGGCAGAGATGCCATTACCCAACAGATCAGACTGATAGTGGGGCACGGTGAAGGGGGGTAGGCGCTGGAACTGGGGGTGCAGCAGTGGCTCCAAGCGAGAGGCAGAGGGGTCCGAGGGATAGAAGATGTTGTAGATCTGGGAGCAGGCTGGCCGGAGGTGGGAGACTGCAGGTGTTGTGTGAGAGGACACTGTGTGAGTATGTACATAGCAGCGATGGAAAGTTCAAGTCCAGAAACTACAAATCCAGACCAAGATTTTGTTTCAACCAACCAGTTGAGTGACTGTGACTCTTTATACTCAACTGGTTGGTTGAAACAAAATCTTGGTCTGAATTTGTACTTTGTGAACCTGAAATTTCCACCTCTGGTACACAGAGTCTGAATTCAGAATCAATGGCCCGGCAAGACCCACCTTGGCCCTCTGGCAGCACGCTTCTCCTCATGGCCAGCACCAGGCCCAACGGGCAGCCCAGGAGGAAGCAGCTGGACACCTGAAACTCTAGGTGCCCAGGGCTGGAGTGACTGTCCTGGACCAGGCCGTCCTCTGCCTGCAGTGGGTCGCTGAGCAGAGAGACCACACAGGAGGCTTAAGCCGAACACTCACTAAACAGTTATTAGGAAGCAAACAGGCCCTTAGAGCTGAACACTCTCACTGAACAGTTAGGAAGCATACAGGTGCTTTGACCTGAACACTCACACTGAATACAAGAGTTGCCCTGCAAATGCTTAGAGATGAATGCTCATCCAGAACAGGGACAGCCCACACAAGTGCTTAAAGCTCATACACACACTCTCTACTACACAAACACAGATATTCTGTTATTAATGCCCAGATAAATAGATACGCACAGATGCTTGTGGGGCACACACTCTCAGAGCGAGAGAGAGAGAGGCTTGCACATACACAGGGCTATTTTTAGCCCGCAGACAGCAGCCTGGCAGATGGCTCCTGCTGTAGAATATTGATAGAGGCAAAAGTAAGATGAAGCGACTCTGGGCACGAGAAGCCTACGAGCTGTACATCACTCAGCATAACTTCCTGTTTTCAGAAGAGACACTGGCTTCATTCACAAATACACTGCGTTAAAACACACTGCGAGACCTTCACAAGCCACTAACCATGTTGATAATACACTAAAACAACACACAGCTGTACAACGCATTAAATCACATATTACTGAATTTATTCACACACATATACCCAGCACTGATTCACTGTGAAATGCACGGCATGAACAATATTAATTCAATAGCATAGACTGCATTAAAAATACAGAGCCTGCCTAATATATAGTGGACGTCACACTGCGTACACCACATTAATAATACACCCCCTGCTTCACACAAACCTGCATTAATGATACACTGCATTTGTTCACATGTCTGTGGAGGTAATCGGTATGACAAATTCTAGGACATATAGGCGCAGGAGTAAAAACCTAAAAATTCTGGTTGGCTGATAGATTGGATGCATGTGAAAACAACACCTTTGTTTCCTCTGTTTGAGTGCATTGCAGAAATAAATACATGAACCGGTATCATCGGACATTAATTCTTTCATGGTGGCCGTTCTGGAGAGCCTGCGTCTTCAGGCCACGGAGCCTGGTAGCAGCCTTCAGCAATCCGCTATGTGAATACGTAATGAGAGGTCCAGCTAACCGCTAAAGCTATTCACATGCTGCTGGCAGTCGAGTCCCTTTAGTTATCAGGTCATTTGTTTGTCTCCAGAGGCACTATTTCTTAGAAACAGGAAACTATGATTGTTTGTTTTGTTTTCCACCACTTAATATGTTTTTTTTTTCTCTATGTAACTTATTCCCTTACTTTTGTCACCCACAGCTCAGTCCAAGATGTCCCCCCTTATCAGCAGCTTAGGTGTGGCCTGGGGCAACTCTAGGATTTTTTAAGATGGGGGCACACAAAGGGGGCTATAATTCATACAGAAGCCAACCTTATCTTTAGCCAATTATATGTTTTGAATCATTGAGTGACAGGGGAGGGGGCACTCTGAGGGCCAATCAGCTTTCAGCTTGGGCCAGAGTCCCTGTGCCCCCGGATGTGGCCCGTTGTAGCCATACACTAGTGATGGGCAAATGAAGCTTCATGAACCACTTGCTATATTTTTTGACACCACTAGATGGTGCTCTTGGTTTTCTTTGGGGCATGCTTTGAGCCCTTTTATGAACAGAGAGCACCATCTACTGGGGTCAGAAAATACAGCAAATGGTTCATAAAGCTTCATTTTCCTATCACTAGTGGACCAGACGGTCACTCGTGTTTACTTGTATTGGACATTGATGAGATGGGGGGATGCATTAAGGTCAGGGTAGAGTGCTTTTTGTAAGAAAGAGAGGATGCTGAATAACAGCCCCACAATGTGGAGAATCCAGACCTTGTGCTGTGGCCCCCTCACCCTCATGTCCTTGAACGTGGCTCTTGCATTAAACCAGAAGCATGTTGATATTCTGTGTGTGACACCAGAGCTGCTCCTGCCATAAGTATCATTTGTCAGTCGTGTGTGGGGTCAGGTCAGTGTCAGGTGGCGCCTGTAAATGATGTGGCTGCAGCCCAGATGGCACTGAGGGCTGCAGTGGGACTGGGGGTGGCACTGAGCTAATTCCCTGCAGGGAAACCACTGCAGATGGTTCCAAAACCACCAGTAAGCCTGATATTGAGTCAGCTCTCATATCACCTTCCTTCTCAAACTTGTGTTTAACTCTTTGTGTTTATAAACTGTGTCTGTGGAAGTTGTGTTCTATGGAAGTGGGTCATTGGAGGAGTTCTGATTAGGGGGGCTCCGTGAGGTGTGTCCTGTGAAGCTTTGTCCAGTGACCTCTGTCCGACGGGGGGTGTCCACAAGGTCCTTTCCTCCCAGTACACCCAACCAGTACACCCCACAGTCTTTGTCTGTCCCGCTCCGGTACCTGCTGAAGAATCCCCCTCGGCTGCCGTTGGGGTCCCCATCATACGAGTCGCTCTGCTTCCTGCGAAGTGTCCTACGAGGAGCCGAGACGTCGACATTGCTTTTGCTGAGCCGCTTGCTGGAGCCCAGGCTGGGGCTGGCCCCCCCCAGAAGACCAGCAGTATCCTTAGGGAAGACAGATATATTAGATGTTTCCTCGGGGACCTGCAGACAGTCCACATTTTTGCTCCCTCCCAGCTGCTGGTAGGCAGCTGGGAGGGAGGAAAAATGTGAACTGTATGGAAGGGAGCAAAAACACTGGATTAGAGGTGTCACTGTAATCTCTTAACCCCACTCTTAGGGACCCAAGGCAGGACAACACTGAGGAGGCGATAGCGAGGGTGTGGATCTACAGCAGCCTACCTTTATGCTTTCCATGCTGTTGTTCCTACTGCAGTCGCTGTGTGTCCCCTGGGGTGATCCACTGCGGAGGCACAGTGCGTCAAAGCACAGCACCCCCCCGATACAGTCCCCCATTAGGCACACCTGGGGGCAGTAGGGAGTCACGCTTGACTGGCCTGTCAGACATTTTGCAAGGTGCCAATAGCGAGTTCATAAATCGTCTTACCAAATATGCCCCCCCCCGAAGTTCATAGTTCATGATGATGATTATGATGATTTAAACTGAATTTGAGAAAACACTTCTTTACACAGCGTGTAGTTAGAGTATGGAATAGTATGTAAATTTCTTATGTTCTTATGATTTAAGAATAACCTTCGATATAGACATCAAAATTCAAAATAAAGCTGGTTTGACGCTTGTTGATCGTTTTGACCCTTTGTCAATGGGGAGTTATGTGAGTGCAAAGTTTGGTGGTTCTGCGTTGTACTTTTTACTTCAAACCACGTTAAGCCTTTTTACATGAACCATGTTGATTCATAAGGTGCATTTTCGGCTGTGTCCAGATTAACTTGCAGTTCGGTATGTATCCGGACTGCAGTCCGGACTTTGAAAACCCCTACTGTAGGGACTTTGTTCCCCCCGCTGTGGGATAAAACACCCACAGCTGCCCCCGAGCACCCATGTCAAAAGATCCTTCCTTGTTAGATACCTCCTTGAAATTCAGGCTGCAGATCCATGACCAGAATAAGTGGTTAGAAGATGCATGAATGCATAAATGGGTGAATGAATATTTGATTACATATCATTACACTGGGTCACTGGCACCATCAGGGACCCATCGCAGACCTCCCAAAACCACTTTGCCCCCCTGCTGTCTGGTAGGAGTTTCTGCAGCCTCAGGACGGTGAGCCTGAAAAGTTTCTTTCCTCAGACTTTTTGGCTGCTAAACAGTCCGTCACCTCCCAGCTTAATGCTGGGTTTTTTAAAAGAACTAATTTTGTCTTCCATTTATCAGAAGTGACATACTCAGAAATTTCAACTGGAACGCCCCCTGGAGGTTCGGCTCAAAAAGTCGGAAGCACTTCTGCAACCCTGACCTAAGAATTCAAGATGGCTGCACCCTTCATCAGCAGAAGTGAAAGCTGTAGTTATATACTGTTTATTAGCACTTATGTCTTATTTGTGTTTCTTTAAATTGGTCGTACACACAGTACTGTCCAACCGCTATCTGTGTACATGTTGATACAGTGTTTGTATGCGCAAAATACCATGTAATGCATCATTATCAACTGATAATGCTAACAATGGCTAACAATGAACCTGGCTAGAACTGAGGTCTGTTTAAGAAAGAAGGATTTTTTTTAACTTAGCTGGATAACTTGTCGGATTTAAGGTGGTCTGGGCTAAATGTAAGTGAATGAAGATAAAGGCCATTTAAACTGGGGTACCTTAAATCTGACAAGTTAATTGGCTAAGCAAGAAATCTTGCCTTTTGAAACAGGTCCCCTGTTTTACCAAATGGCTATCTGACTTTAACTCATTGAAGTCGGGTGTGACCTCCTAGACTAATGGAACGCAGCATACAGTAATTACGCTCAACTCACATTACTGTATCTAAACTTATTTATTGTACAGTTCACTTCCATGCCAAACTTCTGTACCAATTTGCACAATCTTTCCCCACCAATGAAGTTGTCAACTGTATCCATTTGCCTCTGTCTTAATGTCCATGCCTTAATATCATGTCTATATTAAGTTTATGTCTTTACAATGTATACTCTCTATATCTATTGCTTCTCATTTGCACTATAATTGACAAGAGCTATATTTCAGTGTGAGACTCCATGATTCATAAATCTGAAGCTGACACTAAAAGGTATTTTTATGAGGAAATTTTACCAAACAGATTGAGAACAGGCTCATTTGGGCAGGATACGCATAAGTAGGACAAGTTTACATTTTACAGAAATATTGCCTTACTGCATTAGATAGCTATGAGGGGAATTTCTATAATATGCAACATATTTGGACATATAGTCAGCAATCATATGATGCCATCACTGATGAATTGTTACAGCTCTTTACCTGACCAGTGAACCCGCGGCCATCCTCGGACTGCAGGAAGCTGCGGTAAACACGGTTGGCGCGGGCAATGAGCGTGGCCACAGCGTCCCGGTAGCTTGGAGCGGCGACGGCCAGCAGGGGGAGTGCGGCCAGGGGCAGGTGGTCCACGCTGCTGGACACGCAGCTCTCCTCACAGCTGTAAGGGTTCAGGCTGCGGGCGAGAATCAGGATATGCGCTGGCTTCATCAGCCAATAGCCGATAGACCAAGGTGATTGTTTTTCGAGCTAGGCTCCATAAAGCTAGTGGAGAATACCAGTACTGCTCTCACTCTGCTTATGGGAGTTTTACTTATACAAAAATGTTATTAGGGCAGAACAAAAAAAGATTGTTTCAAAGATATAACCAATCAGATTGCTGAGGAAGTGGGTCCAAGCAATTAGAGGAGGTGGGACCAAGACATCTGATTGGCTGGTTCCTCCTCCTCTAGTTGCTTGGACCCACCTCCTCTACAATCTGATTGGTTATCTCTCTGAACCAATCATTTTTCATTCTGCCCTCAGAACAGTTTTGTGTAAGTGAAACTCCCATGAGCTCTCACTGCAGGGAACCTGGAGCTGGCAGCCACTCATAGGTCCATTTCTCAGAATGGGCACAGCCAAGGGACTCTAGACGTATTCATGCAATGAGCTTTCCAAACATGCTGACCCACAAATTCACTTAAACTGTAGTACAGTAAAAGTTACAGGTATGTTAATGTAGAGGGCATGGGGCTGTGCCCATGATACTGAGCCATGCAGCTTCATGTTCTGCCAAATTCAACCCACTTCTGGTCTGTTGTTGTTGTGGTCGACAGCTCTCTGGCCCCACCCATTCTTAGGTAAATTAATCGCACCGACTTTTGCTATCAGACCACCCCTTTCCACACTAGCTCCACCCCCTTTCCATCTAAAGATTCTTTCCCATTGGCCCCTCACCACTCACTTGGAGATGAGAGAGAAGGCTTCGGTGCACACAGGAGGGCAAGGCACCAGGCGGACCTGCACGTGCTGGGGGGCACCGGCCCGTAAGTGTGCCCGCGCCATGCAGTCCAGGCCCTCTGCCAGAGTGGCCACATCGCCTGCTTTGGCACCTGCGTCACCGCCCCCCGGGTCCAGGGCATGGCTGCCATGTACCACCAGAATCAGTATGCGGGCCTTGCATTTCCTCTGGGGGGGGCAAAGGGGACACATCAGAGGCCATAGATAGATAGATAGACAGAGCAAAAATGTACAGTGCAAACAGTTTGTGGTCTGGTATAATATATTTACCTACAGCATAAACAGGACAGACAAAATGGCGAAATGACACACAAAACCTACCTCTAGGATCTCCTGGCCATCCACACTGCTCTGGGAGTGCTGGAGAGGACTTTCTGGGAAGGGGAGAGGGGATTGGAGGCAGGTGGAGAGAGAGGGAGAGAAAATTATTTTGGCTTTTTTGGTGTTCTGCTAGACCCGCGTGTCTCATGCATCTCATCACATGTGCGAGTCAAAATTAAGCCCTCTTCAGAAATGAATTTCAGCCTAAATTTGAATTTGAAAGGCAGAGAGACAGAGAGCGTGGGTGACTGATTTGGGTAGCGCGCCAGTTCCATTTCCTCATCTCCTGGTTCCTGACTCTGTTTCAGACACAGGATGTGGCGCAGGGGCAGAGAGAGCCTCATACTGCTTGAAAGTTAAGAGCCCGGGAAGGGCCATTGTTGTTGTGCCATTAAAGTTGGCGCTCACTCTGACAGCTCCAGTAAACAGTAGCCAGCCTGCCTGAATGGCACCTGAACATTGGATTTGTGTGGCAAAAAAAAGTCACTTCTACTCTGGGACGGCCTCTCAGTGCCCCAAAGAAAAGCAGGCTCATTCTGCCTCCAGCTTTCTGCACTCTTGTGTTCTTTACACTGACTGATAGCTCAGTCCACAGTTGCAGCCCTTTGTTGTGTTACATCTTCCCCATTTGCTTTTGCAAGGAAGAAAAACCAACAGTTCTGACAGCCTTTCAGTGACGGGCCTTATCTGGCAGCTCCAGTTGCGCATTTGTGAAAGCTGCCATGGCGGTAACCCTGAGTGTGCGCCAGAGTGCTCATCAGCCTCCAGGGGGCAGCGAAGCGTCTGGCAGATTCTGTTTTCAGAGACTCGGCCCTGGAGCCATATGGACTGCACTGTGCCGCGCAGTGAACTCTGGTAGCAATGTGTGTCCACCGTGTTTTGTTAAAAGAGAATCGAATGTAGCAAACAGAAGGGATCTGGAAACTTTTGGGTGTCGTGAACCTCGAGTGAAGCCTAGGGGGCGCCACCATGCTGCGCTTCAGTAACCTTAAAAAAATTCAAATATATCAGTTGAAAATAAAAGCATTTACTGAAGAAATCAGTGTGTGTCCCGCGTTCCTGAATGAGGTCATTGAGGGGTGGGAGGACAGTGCCATTTCTTCTGCTTCGTGAAGAACACACTCCTTCCCATTGGTGCAAAAGCAGCCAATGATTGCAGACTGGAGGGTAAACCCCGCCCCCTGGCCAGGCAGCCGCCTAGCACGTATTTGTTTAATTTAACCATGCTGTTTGCCATTTAATGAGCTGTTGTTTTCGCTTGTTTATCTCCATTAGCAGCCCATCCCAAGTCGATGACCCCTCCCTCACACTGCTGTTCCGCACATTGTCGCTGTTAATGTGGGCGGGGCCTCCCACGGGCTAGAGCCTGCGTGACCGAAGCCAGAGTCACTGATCTGGAGCATGAGGGGAGGCAGGCTGGGGGGGGGGGTGTGGATGGCTGGGGGGGGGGGGTAGCCGTCACAGCTGGAAAAGGAAAATTAAACGCAAGCCGTTTGAATAGA
>JAODKC010000041.1:11815815-11829668 GCA_026777985.1 Mormyrops attenuatus | reverse complement strand
AGTCACATCTGGAAAAGGAAAATTAAACGCAAGCAGTTTGAATATAAAAAGAGGAGACAGGAGCTGAGTACAACAGAATGGCCTCTGGAGGCGGAAGGAGATGGGAAAGAGGACACATTACAGATCGATTATCGCCATCTTCCTCTTCATCCCTGCTGCAACCCTCCAGAAACACAATGACTGTGTTCTCCTTTGGTGTTCAGCTGGGCACGTTGAAAGCTGCAACAAAGTGGCATCCATCGCTGGTGCACATGCCCCCCGCCCCCGCCCACCCCAAAGAGGCTCTTATCTTCTCTTGGATACTTCAGTGTTAGGAACCGTTTCTCAAACAAACCCATTTTTTTATTATTATTCTGTTCTGACTTCTGAGAGATTTATCCGCCTCCAACAGTAAGCGACTAACGTACAGGTGCCCCAAGGCAGGCACGAAGCCAAATGTTAAAATGACGGGTTTGAAACTCCGCCGAAAAGTTTTCGTTACCAGTCAGGCACGTAGGCGGGTAGTAAAAAATATGAGTTTGAACCCTCAAAATTTAGCTTCAGCCCTCCGACTGGTGAAATCCACCAAAGGGCCCCCCTCCCTCCGGTCATGGATTGCATGGGTCGGCAAATCTATTGACCTATCGGTAGGGTTTCCAGACCCCCTCCATGGAATTTGTTTCCAGCTACGGATCTGCTCTAGAAAAGCAGCGAGGAGCTGGACGGCTGGATGAATATTTTTGGAGCATGCCCCCCCTGGCCCTCTGCTCTGACCCCGCTCCACACCGGCACACGCACAATGCACGCTTCATCTGTCCATATCTGGGGCGCCCAGGTCTGCGTCGCGCTTCTCTCTGTTAGCCTGCTCTGCCTGTCAGCCCATTTATAGCGACCTCCTTCAAGGGCCCCATCTTCACTTTTCACAGCTACTGTTTAGCTTAGTCTCCCGCCCCCCAGTCCCATAGGGTATCCAGGCCTACCTTGCTTGCCCTGCTCCAGTTACCAGCCTTGTCTATGCGTCACATAATTCACAGCTCTATAGCACGGGGGGGGGGGGGGCGGCGGTGTCAATGTGCTGACATCTGAATTAGGGAACAGGGGTATGTCTGAGTTTTTTAATTATCTGGGTAAGGATTGTTTAACTCCTGCCCAAATCCATCCATCTTCTACATGCTTGATTTGCTTCATCTTGGTCAGGCTCATGGGGGGGGGGGGTGGAACCTATCACAGGCTGCACAGGGCACAAGGTTCGGGGATACCCTGGATGAGATGCAATAAAGGATTTTGAAATATTATTATATTCATTACGAAGGATCACTGTTGTTACCGTTGAAACTGCGTTAATAATAATATTATTGATACAATTTATTCAAAGGCACTCTTCAGGTCACTTCATAAAGAATGATAAGGGGGAAGTGTAGTTCTGGGAGGGAGTGTAGGTGTGGGGGAGTGTAGGTCTGGAAGGGAGTGTAGGTCTGGGGGGGAGTGTAGGTCTGCAGAACATCAGTGAAAGAGGAGGGGGCAAGATCATGAAGGGCTTTGAATGTTAAATGCAGTATTTAAAAGTGTGTTTGGTAAGTACTTGAGGGGGCACAAATATTGCAGTAGTACACTCTTACTTAATGTATTAATTAACCAGTGAGTACGTGTTAGTTATACACTGATCCCATGTTCATTCATCATTAATCAATTATAATGGTTCATGTATTTCATGCAGTTACTATATTTGTTCATGATTCGTACTTGAGTAGTAACTGAGTTGCTAAGGTAAACTGTTACCATGTATTTAATGGGACACGGAGCCAGTGGAGTGTCATGTGGACAGATGTCATGTGGACAGGGGTCTTGAACATGCAATTATCCTGACTGCAGAATTCTGAATGAGCTGTAGCTGATAAAGAGGCTTACTGGTGACACCAGAGAGAACAAGGTTACAATAGGTCAGTGTTTCCCAATCGGGTCCGTAGGGACCCTCAGTCGGTCCATGTTTTTGCTCCCTCCGAGGTCCCTGCCAGACAGTTCATATTTTTGCTCCCTCCCAGCTCCCGGAGGGAGCAAAAACCTGGGCTGTTTATAGGTCCCCGAGGACCAGATCGAGAAACACTGCAATAGGCTATGCAGGACATAATCAGAGCGCTGAGCTAACCTACAGTGCTGCGCTGTGAGAGGGTGGACAGAGTCTGGAGATGTTTCCAGTAAGGGGGAAGGTAGGCTGGGAATGTTATCGATATGTGCCACAAAGAGGGGGCTCGTTCCTTCCTGGTTGGCAGGTTAAATGGCTGGTTTAATGGCCAACATTTCTGCACATCCAGGCAAAAAGAAAGCAAGGAAACTGAAATAAAAAAACGAAGAAAAAAGCAAACACATGTTCTTCAAAGTGCGGCCTTTCATGCTTTTCTTGTTCTTATGTGAGAGTAAAGCAGGAGAAACACACCTTAAAGGCTACATTTTATCTACGCAGAATAACCCAGTAAGAGTCCTTCGTGACTCACAAGCAGTCCCACAGAGTCACTGTTGGTCCCTGACTGCAGCTCATTGAACGCTGGAGGCCAAGCTGCCCATGAGGTGAAGCTACCACAAACACCTCCCAAGTCACACACACGTAGAAGGCGTATAAAAATACACAAAACCAAGGCAACTCCCTGCAACCATCTCCACTAGCCAACTTAGCATCAGTGACCTCTGCTTCATTTATCTGATGCTTGTATTCAAAGCAACTTACAGTAGAGAGAATCATGTGTGTCCCCTGGGATTTGAACCCACAAACTTCGCATTGTTAATACAGTCCTCTACTTGTTGAATGAGAGGAGCTAATTGTGGTTTTGACAGCCCCCGAGAAAGCACCCCCCAAGGCCAGGCTGTGGTTTTTAGCACAATTTCATTACCAGAGAGGCTTCATACTGTTGGGCAATTTACCCCCCCCCAATTTCCTGTATAACTCCACACCATCCAATCCTCTCCCACGTTACCAGTAAGGTTCCAACTGCTCAGGTTCCCCTCACATTACCAGTACGGCCCCATCCTGAAAAAAGCCACATTCCATCTGTTCACTGAAGGGTCTATTATTTTCTTTTTGTACTGGTTTTAAAAAGAATGTTCTCATTTACTCTCCATATCTAAATATACATGTTTGTCCTTGGGGACGCCTTGGGGTTTTTTTTTTGCGACTGTTTGACGTGAGTCTCTTGACGGAGGATGTTTGCAGTAAGCGGCGGGTCACAAGCACCTGGAGCTACAGCAGAGCTTCCCCTGCTTTTTGTGTTATAGGCAAAGTGCCGTGTCACCAGCTCTCATGTAAGTGCCCTAAAGCCAGAGCAACTAAAAAAAGACGTATAAAAATGGGGAAAAGTGAATGAGATACTTAGTTATAAAATTGGTCCTTTTTTATCCTTTAAGCTCAGGCAGTTCAACCCATCTATCACCAATGTCTGTGGAGGAGCCATAGTTTTCCATTTACAGATGCCTCTCAACTTACGATGGGGTTACGTTCTGATGAATCCATTGTAAGTGGAAAATATCATAATCGAATATGAAAACCTACTGACACAAAGTACATAAAAAATTACTGTAACTAACTAAATACCAGTAACTGGAAAATTTATGTCATTACCTACTCGTACCGCCCTCTCGTGTGCCACGCCCACTCATTAACCTCGTGTGCAATCCCGCTTGTAACCAGCTGTTTCCTGTTTTGTATTTCGTTCTGCGTCCAAGTCAGTTTACCCAGGTCTGTCATTGAAGCCTGCACCATGTTTGCTCATCTGCCTGAATAAACCCTTTTGTTTTGGGACTTCTGTCTATTTGACCCTGATTCCCTGAACCCTGCTCACTCGCCTATACACGATCGCGACAATTTATATGCATGGATGCTGCCGTCGCCCTACTTCAGCAGAAAGTATCGTACTGCATATCGCTGACCGGCAACATATTGAAATTCAAAGTGAGATGACTACCGAATGTGCATCACTATCGCACCATCGTTAAGTCGAAACATTGTAAGTCAAACCATTGTAAAGCGAGGAGCATTTGTATATTGGAAATATTACTGTGCATATTACTGCCAAATAATCTATAAAATGTACCTGTCGAGTTACCTGAACCCATCCAAATACCTGCATCTAATGATGTGTATCAGTCACTGCACCCAGGATTATACTTATAAGGAAGTTGGGTCGTGGTAGGAGGAAATAGTTTTCAACTGCTTCAGTTTTCTTCTATAGTTAATAGTATAACACATTGGAATTTATGTTAACAAAAAGCCGCCTGGTACAATCCGAGTGCCGTCACACCCGGGCAGTCAGGTAATGAGATGCAGACATCCACACGGGTGGCGTTCGCAGAGCAAGTCATGTGGTGTGGAAGTAGGCAAAGGTGCTGAAAACTTTACTGTGAGTATGTGAGATGGACTGGGGAAAAACACCCAACAGGAAAATGGACACAGGGGATGTACTCTCAGTGCCAAGGCAAGAAGGACTGAAAGAAGAAAACCACATTTGATCCAGGGAAACAGGACCTAAGGCCCTGGATTGCATCAAATCTGAAATTAATTGCTTAATTTAAGAACTTATTTACTTAGCAATTAAATGGAACAGAAATTAAGTAGAATTTATCGCAGTGGTAAGAAGCTCACGCCATAATCATACATATTAATCACTAATAAGCAATCAGGGCAGGAGAGGTGGCGAATAGGACTTCATCAGGGCTGGTAGGGTCAGGTAGGGACAGACTCACAATGAGTGAACTCAAAAAGATCACTGCCATGTCAGCAGGGACTGCACATGTGACCCGAGGAGGGGGCTGAATCAGGTGCTGCACGAGCCCGCATGGCTGTGGGGGTGGACTTGGCTCAAGTTACTTCAGGCCAAAAAAAAAACAAAGAAAAACAATTTTTTACACTTTGAGATGTATGAGAAACTGTGAAATTAGCCAATCCGCCAAAATTCCAGTCAGCGGATTGTCACTGCCGCCATCCTCCCACATTCCTCAGCGAAGCAATGCTTCACATAGCTTACTGTCACATATATACTAAGCCAAACAATTTACAATTTTATGCTTCTTTTTCCTTTATTGTATGTCTATTTTTTGCTGGAGTTTAGTCTATTATTATTTTTTTAATTTTTGTTCATTTAAGGGTACAGCAGCACAGCCCTACCAGGGACATGACGTTTTATTCAGAGGTATTAGCCGGTGTTGTACCTTATTGCCCCGCTCTCACTGTCTGCTATCAAAGCCAGAGTTTGCCCTCTAAATGCCTTTGTCAGTACATGAGGCTGTCGTTCGGCTTTCGTGGTGCCCCCACCACTCTGCAGTTTTGGAGCCTGTTGAGCAGGCAGGGGGTGAAGACTACAAAGACTGAACAGCATAAATATGGATTACTATGCCCTACTCCATCCTCTCTTTAAATTCATTGCTGTATCCCCCCCTCCTTCATTCATGCTCTCCTTCTCTCTCTCCCACAGTCTCAGCCGCTCTCTCACCCGCAAGTCTAAAGACCGCAGAGAGCTGGCAGGCGAGACTATGACAGTGTAGGAATCCAATCCAAAATGCTACTGACCTCAGTGGCAGCAGAAAGGACAGAGGAGACGCAGGTCCTTGCACAATCATACAAGTGTCAAAGCATTCTGCATAGGAGAGTGACCCCCCAGTGCTGTGAAGCTGTTACACTCTTGGCCCCACTGTCAAAGAAGCACCAGCTTACTGAATTAAGTGAAAGTGTCTACTAAACGAACCTGTCTCCTCCCAAAGCTGCATCTATCTTTCTTAGGAATCTTTTTTTAGAAAAACTGAACTGAAGGAACAGACGACTGTTACGTCGCACCGCTCACTGGCACAGCAGAGGCCGCTGCCCAGAGTGACTCATGCCTTACACAGTTTATGCTGTACCTGTCTGCAGAGTGACTCATGCCTTACACAGTTTATGCTGTGCCTGTCTGCAGAGTGACTCTGGAGTCATGCGGAAAATAACAATCCAGCAGTAATTTCATTATCCATGTCCACCTCTGTGAGTTTTTCTGTTGCAAAAACAGCAGCAGTTTTAAGTTGTCTGTGTGAAGTAGACGGACGGTTATGACATCATAAGAAAGGACATTGCCACCCACAGGACATTGCCACCTACCTCGAGTGCGACCTTGGTGCCCCAGGGTCTCAATTTGCTCCACCAGATCATTGGAGTTCCACTGACTCATGCCCAGGAGGATGGCGCTCTTCCCCTCCACCATTTCTGCCACAAAACAAGAGGATAGAGAACCGGGTAAAGCCACAGTCATGGGCTGTAGGATGGCGTGGGCCGTAGATAGTGACAGCATCTCCCATCTGTTTGTGCTTTCTCGTGTGCGACAGGGAGCATTGAAACAAGCCACAAGAATCATCTTTGATTTCTGACCTTGATGATATAGACAGAAAGAATCAAGTGTGTTATGTAACAACTGACACACGCGCTTACATGCTCACTGTACATGCAGAAGTGCAACAGCACCTGAGGGCCTGGGCCGGACTTGCTCAAATAGGAGCAAGAAAATTATCTTCAGAAGGAAATAGCTGGACACTCACACTAAAGCACAGGAGGGCTAAAATATAAATGAAATATAAAGGCCTGTGACTCATTTAAGCAAGGAAAGAAAAGTGGAGGAGAGAGAGAGAAATCCAAACATGCGAGCTTGTAGAGACTAGACATCCACTCCTGCGCTGTGGCAGATGGTGTCACAGGAGCCAAGACCGCAACCGGCTGCAAAATCACTGACGTGGCGACTTAAGAGACTGAATGCATAGACTCGGCTCAGCCGGGACAACATTCAGAGAGAAACACCGGAATGTCAACAATACGGGAGGAGATAATAAAGCCTTTGCCATCTGAAAGGGGCGCTTTAATGCACGGGGTTACCCTGGCTGAAGCTCAGGGGCCTCCACTAACAACAGGGGCCTCAATATTTACCCCACCCACCACGGCCGACAACTTTCAGTGCTCCCGCCTTGGCTTCCACTTGGTACCTGCCTTATACACCATCACTGTCATGCTCCCATATTAACAATGAGTTAAAACATTTAAAATGAACTGAATAGCAAATTTCCGACACTCGCAGTCCACAGAAATTTTTCAAAAACTCTTCGCCGGACTACATGAGAATTGTGTGAGTTTTAGTTCCCTTTACTGTAACATGTGATGAAGAAGCATGACTTTAGGTCACTGCCAGTCTCGTCTCAAAAACAACACCGAATGGATTGAGTGATTTTTTTAAATTTGCTCTTTAATTTACACATCCAGCTGTCCGCTCTGGACAAGCAGTAAGTGTAAGATAATTAAGACGGTTTGTGTTTGCCTGTCGTTGAGTTCAATCAGGATTTTGTGGTGGCGTTTAAAACAATGAAAACCGTCCGTGCTTATAATTGGCCCTCATGAAACATCTACAGTCAGTTAAACCCAATGGAATGGTCTTCTGCTGTGACATGCCATGGAACTCTCCGATTCATCTTGTGGAGCTCTAAGAGGAATAGGGAAGATGACATCAGGAATGCATTCTGTTTTCTTGCCAGCAGTCCCACGTAACATGAAATGGCATTTGACATTAAATACTTTCACATAAATAACTTTAATCACTGGGTTTCAGTCCAGTCTCTTACCCAGGGTATAATTAAACTTACCATCTCAGCGAATTTAACAGCAGCAGGACTGAAACATAATAAACTGGTTTTTAAAAACCCTGCTTCATTCCTGTGAAGCGTATTCAAATTGCTTAACCAGCATCGCATAACATCCACCTTTACAGCCCTGTATCAACAGCGCTGAATCACACAATGTGTCAGCCTGTAAGCTGATGAGGCCCGTCCGGATAGAAGGTGTTTGCTAAGTGCTTGGTTCATATATCATCTGTATGATGCATGGAAGGGCTGCTCCAGCACTCCTGCCACTGAGGAGGACGACACTTTGAAGAGGATCCCTTCATGTTTTAACAGAGCAGTTTGCAGCGAGCATAAGCACGACCCCTTACTAAAACTGCTAGATATTTTGCTTAATAAGTTCAGGTTATGTGCATTTCTCAAAGGTACAACATTAGGGGCGTTTCTGGGACTAGAAGTAGTAATCATTCAAGCTCCGGACATACGTCACACTCTATAATGACATCACAATACTGTGACAGGTCAACAGTCACAGCAACACAAGAGAGGCCGAAATGTTTGGATAAGCTGCAGACATAGAATATATACATGATCTGACAGACGGTTGAGCAAAAGCAAATTCATTATACAGAGTGAGACAGATGATCTGTATGCACAAAGACAAACTTCGTGTATGCACATGGCAACTCACAGACCCGCAGATGCCTGGGTAACTGAATTCATCAACAAGCTCTGTCTTGTTTCAAGAATATGTGAAATGAAAAATAATAAGCTGGGTTTTTTACTCTGCGTATTGAGATATCATGGCGTGATTTCAATCACCCTCCGCGTTGAAGTGTGCACGTGACATTCCCTCTAAAAGAAAAATAACAAAGCGATAAGTGGGAAATTGAGGCACAGAGGGGTGGAACGAGATCTATGGGACATTTTATCGTGTTCTGAAACCTCGACTCTCCCGCATTTCATTCCCTTTGATGTCCTGATTAAATGAAGAAAGGTAAAGATTGCAGACCGCTATAGATTGGGGATGAAACTAGTATGTCAACTAAGAGGCAGACCTGGGTCAGACTGTTCCGGCTCACTGTGCCTATAGGGCTCACACATTTCCTTGTCGTTTAATTGACTGTACCATCCACTCCAACAGTCCTGTTCCACCTAATCCACAGTCTGCCACACTCTGACTCATTCCGACCACAGTGAAAAGGGGATGCTGCATTATTCTGGAATGGGCCGGTCTCTACCGTGACATTCCAGAATGTAGAGATTCATCAAAATGTTGCTCATGAATTATCATGCTCGTGTATTTCTTCAGAGTGAAAGTGGTACATCTAGGCTCAGGAGTAGCAGAGAATATAATGATTCCATTCCGATATGTACCAGTGATTGGTAATGCAAGATACTGTTCGAATATGAGGCCACCTGTTTACATAAATGTTCTATATACTTAATGGATAGATATGGTAGTCACAAGGTTCTTCCACAAGAATGAAGAGTATACTGAACGAATGAAAAGACAGCTTACTGAATTAACTTCATCCCCAAACTGGTCTCACGATCTCCGTTTAATAAAATCAGAATTAATTTGAAGAAATAATTATTTTGAAGTGAAATGTCTGGGAGAATTGATAGATATACTTTATTAATCGCAAGCAGGAAAAAAAAAATTCATATACCTATACATAAAAAAAATTAATTCCAGCAAAGAGACCGGGTGGTGTTTCAGGTGGAGGTATTACAGGATCACCCACCTCCCCCCCCGGGGTCCCCATTGATAATATTTGCCAGAAGGGGAAGCGGGGGAGGGGGGGCGTCCTGTATTTCTTCAGAGTAAAAGTGGTAAATCTAGCCTCAGGAGTACCAGGGAATATAATGCTGTATTTTGTGAGGGATGTTGTCAGTGAGTGTGTTTTTCTTCATCACTGTCACAAACAGCCGTGCTTTTCCTCAAAGTGAGCCATGGCTGGGGGGGTGTTATCATAGCTGGAGCTGTAGATGAGGAGCGAGGCATGCTGGGAATGCGGAATGGACTTCAGGCCTGGCTCAGCCGCAGTGCCGGTCATCGGCACCCCATGACAGTCTGTGGCCATCTGAGCCTTTTACTGTGACTTTAAGTCCGATCTGCATTCTCAGGGGCGGTCTGGCCGGTAAGAGTTCCGAGCTCCTGCACTAAAGAGACCCCTTTGTTCTATGTTTGCTCATGCCATTTTGTTAAAGGTTTCTGATCTGTAAGGATCCTGGTCTCTAGTCATATCGATGAATATTCATGAGCAGATAATGAGTGGAATATTCAAATGATGGCCTCCAAGCACAAACCCAGCACTGATGAATATTGATAAGCAAGTGTTTCCAGCTTCCACCTTTGACACAGGCTACTGAGGGTCCTATTTCTGGAAAAATCTCTGACTATATAATGCAGGTCTTCCCCTAAATCTTCCCCCACACAGAATTAACTGACTTAAACAGCCCTGCTGAGTTTAGTGAAACATACACCTCATATACAGGGAAACATTCAATAAGTGCTGAATATACTGCTAATTAAAATCCCCCGTCACCACTTCCTGACTAAACCAGTGATTCTCACACCAGTGCTCGGGAACCCCCAAAGACAGGGAACTGGGAGAGAGCAAAACACGGACCATCTGGGGGTCCCCAAGGACTGGTTTGAGAAACACTGCACTAAACCATCACTGTTACTGACCTAACAGCTGACCTAAAGGTTATCTCAAAAATCTGCATACACACTGGCCCTTTGCCAATAAGATTGCCCACCCCTGCTCTAGAGTCTCCCTTCCTCCTCCATATACACCCCCAGCTCAGACAGTGATCACCTGTACCGTGTGACTCATCTCAAGGTGCCCCATCCTGTCAGATGTTTGCCATCAGTAATCAGAATCCTTGGGCTCCCAGGAGGATGATTTTTGTTAAAGGCAGCTAATTCTGTCAGACTCAATTAAATATTCACTCTGGGAGCCCTGACAAAGTGCCCCCCTAAGGCTCCACCCACGTCCCCCGTTCTCTGAAAGACATTTTCAATGTGCACCGGAGCAAAGAGGCAAACAAAGAAAGGCAGAGAAGAACAGGGGCCGACTTACCCCGAGCATCGAAAAATTCGTCATCTGAGCTGTCGACGGACTCCTGTGCAATGTTCTGCAACCGCCACTTGGGGGCGCTGTACTTGTATGTGGCAGCTAGAGGGCAGAGGAGAAGCAAGGAGAGTTAGTGGTTAATTGTACAAAATGTCTCTTAAAGACATATTCACCATCTAGAGCCTGTGTATCCTTGCAATGCACCCTTCTTTCCCACAAGTCAAACAGAGCACAAGAAGTAAAAACACTTTAAAGCGTTTGTCAAGCCAGGAATTGTAAATAAAACAGCCTTCATTGATGGTTAGAGAAGTATCCTGCTGAAACACTGCATCCACCACGTTTCACTTGCTCGTAGTTTACCAAAAGATGGTGTGTTATTCAATGTGGCTCCACAAAATTGAAGGACACTGTACCGCTAGACTAGCACTTTCTTTATGAAAATAGAGCTCTGCATTTAAAAAGCAGCTTTGGTGCTCTGGAGACAGGGTGTCCAATTAGAACTGGGTCAACACATAGCAGGATCAGAGCAGAAACGTATCACATCTGTAGCAGTCTGTGGATATCAGTAAAACACAAAATCAAACTAATACAGCCCTTCAAGACGTTAATCACAGGACAAAAGCCGAGAAAAGAAATATGCCTCTGTCTGTGTGTGTGTGTGTGTGTGTGTGTGTTCCCCACAATGTAATAACAACCTGCTATTTTGATGTTGTGGGGACCATTTTTCAGGTCCCCACAAAGATCTGTGAATGCAATAAAAATCTAAAAATGCCAAAGGTCTTGAATTAAATTTGTGACTGCAAATTAATGAATGAAAGTTGTGTTTATATAGTGCTTTTCAAGACCCCCAAAGCACTTTACAGGACAGTTTCCCCATCCCTGCAGTAGTATCCACACAGACCACAGGGTGGGCTAACCTGCTGGCCACACCAACAGCTCTTCCAGCAGCAACCCAGCTGATCTCCCATCCAAGTACTGGCCAGGCCCTGACCTTCTTAGCTTCAGGTGGACAACCTAGTCTGAGCTGCAGGTGATGTGGCTGCTGCCTAAGGTTGCCATTGTTGGGATTAGGGCTTTTCCCACAGGAATGAATGGATAGTCCCCAAAAAGATATGAATACAAACGTGTGTGTGTGTGCGAATGTGTGTGTACCATGTTTTGACCCTTCCAGGTTCCCCATCCAAGGTTGCCAGGTGCCCCGTGTGGACTGTACAGTCTGAATCACTGTGAGCAAAATCCTCGTTTGGGTAAGATGTGGAGGAAACCAGCAAGAGCAGTGAGAGGCATGGGAAGACATTCAGAGACGGAAAATAAGCAAAGAGCTGGCTTTGCCAAGTGGTCCATCTTTCAAAACCCACACAGCAAGATGCCTGTTTGGGGAGCAGCTAACAGAAGATAACTCGAGTCACGGGGGGGGGGGTTGGTGTGTTCTGACCTCCTGAGACTACCCGAGCCTTGGCATTCCATCCTACCACTTATCTCTACCGCAGACGGCTGAACTGCATGAAACAGTCCATCTTTAATTAAAAACTGGGGAGCGAAGAAACATCGCGTGCTGAATTTGCAAGATTCGTGCACCAGGTACTGACCTTGCATCAGAAACACATCGGCCCTCCTGAAATGAACAGACAAAGAATGACACCTAATACCTAAATATTGAAACACGTAAACATCATAACAAATAAAAGGATTTAAAGGTGGGTCAAATATATTTATTTGCTACAAGCTGGTCCTGATGTAATAGTCTACTGTCATGGCAACCAGTGTTGTTAAATTTTAATTTTTTAATTTAATTTTTATTCTTATATTATTTTCAATTTTCGTTTGGAATACAGTTTAGTTTTACTTAGTTTCAATTTTGTTTTATTGGTTTTTATTTTTAGATATATTTCTATTTAGTTTTTGAGTATTTTAGTTTCAGTTCAAGTTTTAGTCATTTTATTTCCAGGGAAAGACTGAAAGTTGTAGAGCTATTTCATGTATCTGATCTTTAGAGCATCTTACATGAATACACAGTGCTCATTATGTATTAATGCCCTCAATATGGGCAAACCATGTACCAGGCATTATTTATGCTAATTAGAGATATACAAATCATTACTTTAGCTAAACAGTATTTTTAAATGGCAATAGAAAGTATTTGATGCTTGTTTTTATTTTATTTCCGTTAGTTTTGGAAGCAATATTTCATAATGCTGTACATTTCCAGCTCCTTCATAATTCCTTCATAATGCATTCATAGAGCATACTTACCTACCTAAACAGTAGGTAAGTATACCATAGCATCTTAGTATCCTTTAACAGCTGTATTACGCATCAATAAAAAACATTATATAATAAACATTATAATCATATTATTTTTGTTATGAATGTGCATTAAAGCTGTTAAGGTTTGTTAGGATGTTATGGTATACTTATAGACTGCTTAAATGCATTACAAAAGACATTATGAAGGTGCAGTTAATGAAATGTTTTACCCAATATTTACAGTTTCTGTTTTATTGTGGTTTTGAATTTTATTTTCGTATCTTATTTTATTTTAGTTACGAAAATATTTTAGTTCTTGTTAATGATAGTAACCCACCAGTGTGAACATCACCAGCTTTTCATTTGCAGCATAACTGCAGCTGGTTTGGTTCAGTGGTTGAATAATCGCCCCCTGCGACCTCCTGCTATTACCCAGGCCTGTGTAAAGTAAATAAAGAATGAAATAACTGGCTAATGGCACTCATTGTCCGAGTTTAGCTGTGTCTCTTCCTTCGCCCCTAATTGGCCAATCGATCCATTTTCTCCCACGTGTTAGCAGCTCCACTGATGTTGGTGACACCGGGCATCAAAAGCAGAGAGAGAGAACGGGCATCTAAAGCAAGGAGAAAGAATGGGCATCTAAAGCAGAGAGAGAGAACGGGCATCTAAAGCAGAGAGAGAGAACGGCATCTAAAGCAGAGAAAGAGAATGGGCATCTAAAGCAAAGAGAGAGAACGGCATCTAAAACAGAGAGAGAGAACGGCATCTAAAGCAGAGAGAGAGAACGGGCATTTAAAGCAGAGAGAGAGAACGGGCATCTAAAGCAGAGAGAGAGAACGGGCATCTAAAGCAGAGAGAGAGAACGGGAATCTAAAGCAGAGAGAGAACGGGCAACTAAAAAAGAGAGAGAGAACGGGCATCGAAAGC
>JAODKC010000041.1:11786967-11805166 GCA_026777985.1 Mormyrops attenuatus | reverse complement strand
CCCCCCCCCCCCCCCCCCCCCCCCCCCCCCCCCCCCCCCCCCCCCCCCCCCCCCCCCCCCCCCCCCCCCCCGAGCACTGACTCGAGAAGCTTCCAGTACCTATGTAGTGCTAGTTGTTAGTGGCCCAGGGCTTAGGACAATGTTTAGCACAAGATGTAGGTTTTGGGGCCTGGGGGGTACAAGCCCTGTTTGCCATTTTGAAGACAGTCTGCAACCATTCTTAGATAAAATCCTCAGATAACTATAACAATGCTAATTAGACACTCCCTAATTGCACATGTACACTAGACGAATTTAGCCCCTGCCATTGAGCCGGGAAAACCCCGTGCAGGAAAAGGCTAACTAGCTAGCTAGCATGGTCATAAAATTGCTGTGCTTTCAACATTAAACCAAGTGTCCGTCATTGTGAGCTCAGCTGTGATTGCAGGTTATTTTGTCGTAGTTTCATCTTACTCTGGACGGCCCTGGGGAATAGGTCAAGTGGCGCATGGCCGGGGAGGGGGGGCTAGAAGGGTTCATGCGCAGGTGTCCCTTATTTCTGATTTCTTAACCAAATCCATGAGGTTATGGAAGCCAAATCAGGCAGCCCAGAGTGAGTGAAGGACAGCTTTGTTTCTAGTGTCAGATTATAACATAAAACATCTTTTAAAAAAACAAACAGCCGCTAGTGAATTTGGGAGCCCTTTGTCTTGATTATAAAACCCAGTAGGGCAACTCATCTGAGAGCATTTCGCCGACTCCATAGGTATACAGCAATATGTTCCTATAGTCACAGTCAGGTCATAATACGGTGCAGCTTGGTTGACTTGAATTATGTTTAGCAGGAGTTGTGCGTATTTCATGTTTTTCAGTCAGTTGGAAAGAATCTCTTTAAGAAATGTACAAGTAGCGGCCAAAATCCAGGATGAACAAGGACTGCAAGACCACATGTGTGTAAATGTGTTTTTTAATGTCGGCTGGCAAACTCAGTTCTAACAACCCAGGTGCTGCTTGTTTTCAGCTCCTGACACAAATATATGACTTTGTTAAGGATATTTGGGTGGTAGCAGGACCTGTCCGGGGCTTTGCAGATGACTTTGGGGTTCGACGACCCTGTTTGGTTGCCCCATGCTGCTCTGGTCAGCCTTTCACGCCTCAGTGACGAAGAGCTCATGTCCGAAAAAAAAAAGAAATGGCAAGCTGTGATTTCTGCTGGGATGTGACTGGGAGCAGACAGCTTGCAGGAGGTCAGGTGGCCGTAAAGGGCCAATTACTGCCCCCCAAATCGGGAACGAGCCTGATCTCATTCATTCAGAGAGACAGAAATCTGTTTTCATCCTGGTAACACAAAGCCAAGCTGGGCTTGGGGATGAAGTGGCAAAGGACAATGTTATTTGCGTTCATAGTCTCTTATTTTTCCCATGCAAACTGCAAAGACGGAATCGATGGAATAATCCAATGAATCAGCTCGCCTGAGTTCCTTTAATACATTATTTCTTTCTTTTTGTAGCAATTTACATACATTTTAACATTTAGACATTAAGTATAAACATATTTTTTATTATCCATACAATGATTGGAACCAAAAGCAGGAAAGGTATAATTATACATTAGGCAACTGGCCACAAGGTTGTTGGTGCGAATCCCAGCTGAAACATTACTGTAATGTCATTTTGTATAAAATCTGCATCTTTCATGTTGCCTTGTTTGGTCACTGTCATCTTACAAAAACATTGGGTGTAACCAGCTAAGCCCTCTTTGGTACAGAGAGCCGTGAGAAAAGTAATACTACCGAACTGCTATGTTTACTTTTTGTTTTATTTGTAATTATTAAAATATACACATACATAATAATCAATGCACACTTTTATCTATCCATTATCTGAAACCACTTACCCTATTCAGGGTCGCAGGGGGGTCTGGAGCCTATGGACACAAGGCAGGGAACAACCCAGGATGGGGCACCAACCCATCACCGGGCGCACTCACACCTACAGGCAATCTGGTAAATACAATCAGCCTCAACATGTTTTTGGACTGTTGGGGGAAACTGAAGTACCCTGAGGGAAACCCACAACAGCACGGGGAGAACATGCCAACATGGAACCCTGAAAATGGAACCCTGGCAGCAGAGATGGACATTTCAGGTCCAGAGAGTAAAAATCCAAACCAGGATTTTGTTTCAGCCAACTGGTTGAGTATAAAGAGTCACAGTCACTCAACTGGTTTGGATTTTTACTTTCTGGACCTGAAATGTCCACCTCTGCCTGGCAGACTCGAACCCAGGCCCCAGAGGCGTCAGTACTAACCACTGCACCACCCTGCCACCCATACCTTTAATCAACTATTTAAATGCAAACATCTAGAAAAGTCAACAAACTTGGACTGCAGCAGAACATGATGAAACCTTCTCCCTAAGCAATGTGACTTTCACAGAAGTAGCTGAGATGTTCTCAGCCTTTCGAGACAACTTACTTCACAATGGAAACGGGAAGTGCAGGTAAAGACAGGAGATGAAAACAGAGGGATATAATCTCATAATCCCATTTGGATTGCATAGTGATCCAGTCCAATCCAGGCATAATTATGTGGTCATTTGTCTTTGTTCTGAAATGACTCTGCTGGAGAAAAATGAAGCGGATTGCAGACCGACGACACAGGAACTGCTGAAGTTTATTCTTGGACTTGTGAGCATCCTGCACGCTGACAGCTCCCTGCCCACAGTCCACCCCCGGTGAAGCTCTTCTCAGTGAAACACTATCTCTCTCTCTCTTTCCCATTTCCTTTCTGTTTTTCTGTCCACTCTTCTGTGTGACTCTCCCTCTCACTTTCTTTATCTCCTGGAGTCCACCTCTTTCTGTCTATCTTTCTGTCCTCTCTCAATACCCATCTTCCACTCTCTCCTTCTCCTTGAGTCGCTGTAATTTCCTCCATCCATCTCTCTCTTTCTCTGCTTCTCTTTCGTTGTCCTGTATCACTCTTCTATGCTCCCTTTCAACATCTTTCTGTTTGTCTGTCAATTAAAGTAGCCCAGTTAAGTAAAGCTTTATTATCATCTGAGTCATGCACAGTAGGCAGTGAAACAATATAATGTTCCTCCCAGACCCGCAGTGCAACATGCATGAAAGACCAGACAGGATTGCAGTGCTAAAGACGGTGTCATGGAATTATTTACATAGGGCAAAAACATCCTGTACAATTATCAATAATTTAAGGGGAAGGGAGACACAGGGAAGATTACTACCTATATTTTCTACCATGACATAGAACGTCACGTAACGTAACTTAACATAACAAGCATTACACATTAGACAAACAGCGAACAGCATACTACAAAATGCTGTTGTTCTCTCTCTAATTCTCTACCTGCCCAAAGGAGACAGCCGACACCCTGTCATCATACATACTGAGCCATTCAGATCTGCCATGAAAAAAAATCACACAGGGTTTTGTGACACAGTGAACCTGCACCAGCCATGTGCAGAGAGAAAAGTGACAGTCACTCTATTCCAGTGGGACTGACTTTGGAAAAAGCGATTAATGTCTCCCAAATAATCTGCCAGGAATGAGTGAATTTCCAGGTGAGCAAAGAGATTTTGGGCAAATGTTCTGCAAATAGCACCTGTTAAAAGGACTAAGTTTCCCCCCTCTCTGCCCTGGAATCATAACACTGGAACCAAAATCTGTTTATCTATTTATTACGCATTCTCATTCATCCACTCCCATTGCCCATTTATACAGCTATATTTTAAACTGTTTTATGTCTTAATATGTCACGTTTAAGCCTCTTATATTTATAGTCTATTACTTTTTTTTTTTTGCACTATGACCAAGGAGAACAATATTTCATCTCCCAAACATCACAGAGCTGAAGATGATATTAAAGATGCCTTGATTTAGATTGGCTTTATTGTCCCCCAAGGGGCAATTTCTTTGCAAGCAGCAGTCAACACAACCAACAAATAAAAATATATGACGTTGACTCTGACAAATACTGACAAGTCCAAAATCAAAGATACTTGTAGTAGACGTAAACACACGTGTTGCTGGGGCTGAAGGAAGAAGGTGGAATGCTGAAGAGAGTCCAACTCAGCTGGGGGCGGAGTCAGGCAGAGGTGGGTGTGGCTAAGTCGGCAAAATATTGCTCACTGTAGCCTTCTGCTATCAAAACCTGGCTAGCAACCTTGTTATCCTAACTCAAACCTTTAGAATTGCTCATCTTTGGCATGGACATTGGGGGTAGCATAGTGTATCGTGATTAATATTATTTTAAATGTACTATTAGGAATGTTTTATGACATCCATTTGGTCCTATTAAAACAGGATACATAGATTCTAGCAGTGGTTCCTAAGTCTATCCTCATTTACTGTACCTTGATTCAGCTAATCAGTTAATCAGCTAATCAGTATCTCATTAAGCTGAATCTGGTGTGTTGGTGTTCAACAAATACTGCCGTTCCGACCCCGTCTGGGGGGGGGGGGTGGGGAAGCCTAGACATTGAATGGCCCCCATACGCGTGCAGATTTAAAAACTCCACAATGGAAGGTGACACATTTACAGGAAACAGGTGGAAAATCCTGAAAACGGGGAGCCTTGGAGATTCACCAGTCAGGACTATGCTCCTTAACAACATCACTTCTCCATGGAAACATGTGTTAGCTCACTCGGTATTGGTATTGATTTAGAGTGAACAAGCCGTGCCCAAATAAGGAGACGGCATACTTATAAAATATATCACATCACGTTTTCCATCTGCACCGTTACTCACCTCCAGAACCCATATTTTTTCTATCTATCTACCTATCTATCAATCTACCTATCTATCTATCTGTCTGTCTGCGTCTTTCTGTCTGTACATCTGTCTATCTTGCTGTCTGCATCAATCTTGTATATTTGTCTGTCTGTCTATCTTGTTGTCTGTCTGTCGGTGTGACTATCTATCTGTCTATCTTGTTGTCTGTCTGTGTGTCTATCTGTCTGTCTGCCTATCTATTCTACCCTCCCTGCTCCTTCTGATGGGCACACCTTGGCAAATGCTTTCCCTTGGGCATGGTAGCAATTGACCCAGACATCACAGGTAATCATCTGGCTACATGTGTCTGTGGTGCTCATCGCCTGGAGCAGCAGTACATAGCGGAGAAAGCACAGCACAGTGTAAAACGCAGCTAAGTGCAGAGATCCACAGTTAATATTAGTCCATTGTTTGACTGACAGTTTAATTCAAAGTAACATACAGGTGGACGTTGTACCGGAGTACCAGCATAGACCAGCACAAAGCGTGCTGGGCATCCCAGCATATGTAGTGTTTTGGTGCTGGTGGACCAGTATCATTAATGAAATATTGCTGGTGGACCAGCTTTGTCTGCCGGTAGACCAGCACAGCCATGCTGGCCCACCGGCTACACCAGCACCAAACCAGCACTAACCAGCATAGACCGGCATGGAAATCATGCTGGTATATGCTGTTTTTTTGTCAGCAGAGACCAGAACTGCATCCCCACCATGTTTCCTGCTGTCTGTCTGTCTGTCTGTCCTAGAGAGCCAAGCTAGACATTCCTTTCTAAGCAATTATTTTACAGTAGTTACTGTGATTATGTATCATGAATCTGGAACGTGTGTTTCCGAGTGAAGCATTAGGGTGTAAAACTCCTTATTATGTTGCGATTAGTGCCATATCTTCTCATGTGAGATTACGCTGACGTTTCCTTGGGCTTGTTTTCTGTTTGCGCGTGTCAGCGCAGCCGGTCGGTGTCCCTATCACGCGTCTTTCTCCCCTTTCACTTCCCCTCCTCACGTATACGCTTCAGAGCAGCTACGGGGCCCCCCTGGGAAGCTAGCTTAGTAAACGCCGCTAATGAGGGCGCAGACAGCAGATAACGAGCTCTCCTGGCTTATTAATCAGCAAATCAACTGCGTCTTAACCGCCCACCCTCCCTCCGCTGATCTTTATGCCGAAAAGCTAACAAATAGAACATGAGTGAGCTCATGTCCATTCCGGAGAAAAAAAAAAGCCAAGTGCACCCTCTAGTGGAAGATATTTTAATGTTTGCCTATCTATCTATCCATCTACACCACGGGTGTCCAACTCCAGTCCTGGAGGGCCGGAGCCCTGCATATTTTTGGGTTTACCCTCATTTAACGCACCTGATTCAACTCCTTGTGCTAATTACCACACAGCTCTTGAGCTGAATCATTTGTGGTGGAACAGGGAAAGAACTAAGCCACACAGGGCTTTGCCCCCCCAGGACTTCAGTTTGACACCCCTGATCTACACTATATGGACAAGAGTATTGGGACACCAGGCCATTACACCTATAAGAACTTTTATGACGTTCCATTCTAAATCCATAGGCATCAATATGTAGTTGGTCCCCCCTTTGCAGCTATAACAGCTGCCAGTCTTCTGGAAAGGCTTTCCACAAGATTTTGGAGTGTGTCTGCTGGGAATTTTTGCCTATTCATCCAGAAGAGTGTTTGTGAGGTCAGGCACTGATGTTAGACGTGAAGTCCTGGCTCACAGTCTCCATTGTAGTTCATTTCAAAGGTGTTTGATGGGGTCGCGGTCAGGGTTCTGTTTGGGTCAGCCAAGTTCTTCCACACCAAACGTTGGTGATTTTTACGCACAATACACCTCAGCACTCAGTTACCCCTCTCTGTTACATTACATGCCTGAGTGTCTGTTGTTCCTAAACGCTTCCATTTTGTGATAAAACCACTGACAGTCGACTATAGAATAACTATCATGGGAGAAATTTCAGAAACTGACTTATTGCAAAGGTGGCATCCTATGACAGGACAATGCTTGAATTGACTGAGCTCTTCAGAACGACCCAAACTTTCACAAATGTTTGTAAACCTGAATGCATGTCTAGGTGCTTGATTTTATACCCCTGTGGCAATGGATCTGAATGAAACACTGAATTCAGTAATTAAGAGGTGTGTCACAATACTTTTGTCCATACAGTGTATCTATCTATCTATCTATCTATCTATCTATCTATCATCCATCCATCTATCTATCTATCTATCTATCTATCTATCATCCATCCATCCACCTATCTATCTGTCTGTCTGTCTGTCTGTCTGTGTCTGTCTGTCTGTTTTTGAATCTGTCACCTTTGGGATTTCCAATTCCATGACGCATACACTTACACATGACAATTTAGGAACTTGCTGTACTATTTAGGATTACAGGCCTTGGGATTTGTAAGATTTTTTAAGGATGATGAACAGTGTATTTATTTTTTTCCATTTTCCATTTACTTCTGGCTTTCTGTGGTAGCTGTGAATGCCTGTGATTTAAAAGGTGCATTAAAGCAACTCGATAAATGCTAATATATTGTGTTGTTTTTTGAGAAAAAAGATTTTGCACTTATGTTGCTCATGATTTGGTGTTTGCTAGTGAGAACATGAGGACCATCGTCTGCTGAATCTTTTTCAATTACATTATCCACAATGAAAGCTTCATTTTATGCTACTGCAGTAAATCATAACAAATAGCACTTGGCATCAATAATATATTTACAAATATAAAGTGTTGGTAGAACTCGTATTCTGTGTATAAAGGGCATTTACAGGCTTCCAGTGGTCTGTGCTGTTTAAGGCTGTTAAATCACCTTTGTGTTTTGGTCTTTCAGGACTGCTGGAATCTGGACGCTACAGAGACATTTGAAAAATCATATTTCCTTCTCGGGCAACCCAGCTGGGGAAATGTGATCTAGCAGAGATAAGTGGGGAACGACATCATAATTCCGGCTTTTGGCAGAGTGATTTTCTCGCTGAAAAGCCTCACACTATTCGCGCTACCTTAATCTTCGTATTTCATACAACGTAAATAATGACCCCCGTGCTCAGAACAGGCAGAGGGAACGAAATACGAGAGAGAAACGATAAACTCAAAAGGTCTCAGTGAGTCGGAGCGTTTTACCTCGATTTTAAATGCGACTGGATCAGGAGTCTGCTTACAGATTTAGATTATAAAGGCGGTGAGAGGGCTGGAGATGCTGTACATCTGTATTAGGCAAAGAGAACGGCTTACTTTTCAATTTTTGAGGCATGTAAAATTAGTAGGACACTATACTGCAGGGTATTGTCATTTAAACACCCTGTTACTGAGAACAAATCTCAATTACCAAGACGCCTTCACTAAACGTGAAAAATCTCACTTAAGTACATACGCTCACTAGCTACACACAATCAGTGCCATGACAAAACAGCAGGTGGCGCGCTTTCTCAGTTTCGTTATTACCCCCCAATACGAAGATCGTGAATAGCTATTTTTATAATCCATATAAATAATACTTCTGCATTAGTTACTTTTCACAGTAGAACCATTGTAGATAAATAAATAGAATCACTGCCATGATTTGGACCGTGGGACCTGGCCAGGGTATTTAGTAGAAATGTAAGCAACATAAATTATTAAGATTGAGGAATATATGTATTTGTGATTATACTAATTAATACGTGTTACAAAGAAGCGGATTCTTGTTTTAACTATGGTCCGATCGTACGTTTGGGCTAATGTCTTTTACTTCATGCGGTGATTTGATTGCTGAAGTTTAAGGCTCTTGGTTCCGCCTGCTCACCGCTGGATGTCATCGAAGAGTTGAGCGTCTCCTCCGGTTTGGGATGCAGAGCTCGCTGCGTTTCCCAAGCCGCACGTTGAGGGGAGGTGGTCGGCGTTTCGGATACACCGCATCCCCGCATGCCAGCTCAGTGCTCCGCTTTTATTAAACTAGGGGAAGAGAAAGGTTATTGGTTATTGATTCATTGATATTTTTTTGCGTGGTTATTTTTCGGGGTAAGCCCAAGATAAAAGGTGGTTTCTACTGGTCACTGCGGCAGGATGTCGGAGTTTCTGGTGACCCTCCTCGGGGAGCGGGTGGTGAACAGCGAAAGGGCTGAGGTGGACGTGCAGGCGCTGGGCGGACGGCTGTCCGTGCTAGGGCTCTACTTCGGCTGCAGCCTCAGCGCACCGTGCCGGCAATTCAACGGCAGCCTGCGCGACTTCTACTGCAAGTTCAAGAAGGCGTCGGAGCGCAGGGAGGAGCTGGAGATCGTCTTCGTCTCGTCGGACCAGGATCAAAAACGCTGGCAGGAGTTCCTGCAGGAGATGCCGTGGCTGGCGCTGCATATCAAAGACAAGCAGAAAAAGGTAAAGCGGGGATTATTCTGCTGGACTAAAGTCGGTTCTTTTTCCGGCCTGTGCTGCCCCTAGCTTTTATTTGTGTCCGTCCCACGCTGAACTTTTAACCAGAGGCGATATGAAAGTGATAAAGCATCCTTTCATTGGATGGGCTGATATGGTCAAATGCAGTGTTTCCCAAACCAGTCCTCGGGTCACGCTTGACAGATCCACATTTCTGTTTTATCCCAGTTCCCAGCAGACCTGTAAGGTGTTTACAACTCCCGATAGCTTGGATCAGTTGTTCTGGGAACTGGGATTAAACAAAAATGTGGATCTGTCCAGTGTGCCCGAGGACTGGTTTGGAAAACACTGGTTTAATGAAATATTGACTCCATGGTATCTTTTTAATTTTCTTTAACCAAGTCTTTTCATGTCAAGTCTATATTTACTAGCAAATCCGATTGGGTTATTTACAGATAACATCAGTTCATTATTAAGATTTATCCCCGGGTAGCGATGGTGTGAGATAGTGTTAAACAGATGAAGTTTCGATTAACTGCAGCAAGATGATTCCCCAGGTTTCAGTGTAATCTTAAACAGACAGAATATATATCTGCTTCTTAACCTGCCCATGTGTTTGGCTGCTATAAGAGTAAAGAGTCAAGAGTCCGACCTAATTAATTTTAATTCCTCATCATGTCATTAGTGATCTGAGGCAGAGACCAACTTAAGCGCAGGAGGAAGAATACTTTAATCCATAATTCAATCACAATACATTTCAGTTTCCTCTATGGGTTTTGAATTATGATAATGAGTCTCTGGAAAAGAAAGCGTGTCTTTCCTCCTGAAGTCAACGTGTCCTGTTAGGGTGAAGCTGGTCTTGGATCTCTAAACTCTCAGGAAAAAGGATACCATTTTATACCTCTGCTTGTCACTGGGGCTGCACATTATATTTATGTACCTTTTAAGGTACAGAAATGGACTCCTATAAGGTACAAACAACATTAGTGTACCCTTACTGGTAAAAAAAAAAATATTCCTCAGAGTCCATATCTGTACCTTAAACGGTACTTTTCTCTCAAAATTCTACCCGTTTTCAGGTGATGAATTTGTTCTTTTAATCGAATATTAAAGCTCTTTTGGTGTAGCTGTATATATAGAACAGGGAAAAGATTCTATATGACTGAATCAAAATGGTGAGAAGCCAGGAAGGCGTGTGAGGGTGGATGAGTTGAGGTGCCTTGTGTGACAGACTCGACACATCAGCGATACACCTTATGAAGGGCAGCCCTCACACAAATTAGCTGCTGAATATGTTTCTTTCTCACAGAACAATGATCTCCCACTAATGCTGGTACTCAGTCCTCTGAGTTGCTGGTTTAGAAACTGAACCTTTACAAAAACATAAAAGGTTTGACACAAAGTGGTTACTGATTAGCAGCTACTCTGACTGCTCCAAACCCCCGACATTCCCTCGCCCTGTCCAGACCAGCCCTGGGATGATTGCAGGCCAGGTGGAGAAGATTGTGGGACAGATGGAGAGGATTGTGGGACAGGCGGTGGGTAATAGTAGGTGCTGCTGGATTGAGGTGACATGGACCCTTATTGCTGGAATCATGGACCAGTTGAGACCCCAGTGGTATAAAACCAACAATGGTGTAAGTCTGTATTCTGCTATATGCAGCCTGTTGCTGTGTGTATGTCCAGATGACCAACTTGCTCTCTGTAATCTGCCCTGATTTGGACTATCGCTCATATTTTTGATAGATAGATAGATAGATAGATAGATCTAATGTTCTTTGTGAATGTCTGCACCAATTCTGCCACATGAGTCTGATTCTGCTGCGGTGCAGAAGGGACACGAAGGCTTTTCAGATCCCTTGCTGGTTTTCGGATCCACTGCCCGTGGCCTGCTGGGGCCCAGACACAGTGGGAAGGTGCTGCTTCGTGTTTAGTTGCCCCATTGTGGTGCTTAATTAGTGCTGGGTAATGGCCTGATTCTGGCTCGCTTCATTTGGTTGTGGTGTGCTGTCTCTTGGCAGAAGGACACGTGCATGCTTTGCACCGGGGCCGTCTCTTGGCAGAAGGACACATGCATGCTTTGCACCGGGGCCGTCTCTTGGCAGAAGGACACATGCATGCTTTGCACCGGGGCCGTCTCTCTCCTGTTTTATTTTTACTAACTCATGCAGGTGTGTGCATCAATTGAGATGAGAAAAGCTCATTGTAAGAAAGGCACAGATGTCTAAGATTACAAATCTGATTCTCCATCACCATCTCTGCCTCCCTCTCTCTGTGATCCTTCCTTCTGCCTCTCTCTCTCTCTCTCTCTCTCTCTGTCTCTCTCACACCCCTCTCTGCTCTCAACCCCATCATTTAAATGACTGGGAATGGTGCCTGTTGTCTAATCGGGCAGATAAGCCATTGAAGTCAAACACAAACACTGGGCGCGTTAACCCTTTGTGAACTGTGCCGAAACGCCTGCAGATTCACCATGAGCCACTGGTGTGCTGCTCACTCACAAATCCTCAGTGTGCGAGGGATCTGCATCCAGGCGTGGATCTGAGTGGGATGAAAGTGTGACTGTTTTCCCATGAGTTTTGGCCTGGGCGTGAAGTGGCACTCTGTTTCTGCACAAGGTGCAGCTCTAGGCTTCTAAAGGGGGGGTGGGGGGGGTATAAATCTAAATGTGTGCTGTACAAACCCCCTGTGAGTACCCACAGGCCATCCTGCCTCGACTGCTACCACCAATGTGCCTAATCCTTTTTAACAGCGGTTCTGGCTGCCTGGAAGTTGCAGGAGTCTGGATGGTGCAGTGGGTGGGGGTGGAGGTCGGGATGCCTGGGGGGGTCTCCCAGCAATCTGCCCCATTAACAGACCCATTATTCTCTTTGTCCTGATTGGTTGAAAATTCAGTATCATTTGCATAAAATGACCAATTATCCAATGAGGAGTCGTATATGGGTTTGCCTAGCAAGAGTAGGTAACTTACCACTCAGATACTTGAGGTCCTTTAAGTCTGATTCAGTTCAGATTGTAGCCCTGATGAAGGATTGATTGCTTGAAAGAGATGTTCCGTTCGAATAGCTGGCATTAGGGTACAACAGCAGCACCCCTAACCAGTATTTAGCACCCCAGCAGTGGAATAATGGACAACCTGTGTTAACCCTATTGGAAGTTGCCGGGGAAACACCACCGTGGGAAGCCTTTTGCAGTGGTTTCCAGGGAAACCGACCAACGGGATGTCCTTGGGCGCAGATGGATCGCTGCCTCCTGTTGGCTGTGCTGCGGCGGGCGGTGCGGTTTAGATACTGAACTGCAGCGCTCACACACCTGTGTCTCTGCTAACGCGAGCCTGTTCTAATTATTTTTAGATTCTCAAAAACCAGGAGAGGTGTAGATGTTTCTGATAAATATGGAAACACTGGATTTGGAAGGAGCTCTGAGACTACACAGAAAGGGATGTTTAAAAACACCACAGACTGGTTCTCCTTAAGGAAGTTTATAACTCAGAACAAGTGACTCACTCAGTCCTCATTGTTCACTGATCACATGCTACCTCCCTGTCTGTAGGAGGCGGTGTGTTTTTTTTTTAGGCAGCTAGGATTATTCAGATTGCGCTGTGTTAAATCAGACTCATTATTCATCTATTTGCTAGAAAATATCCTACAGCTTTTTTGTGCTTCCACTGTGAGGGGAAAATAATCGAATAAGAGATTAGAGCTCATGAATGGGCACATAAGGAGTGAGGGAGGGGGGTCGTGGGCCTTTGTGTTAGATGGAAAGGCAGAATGGGGCCGGGGAGGGAAAGTTCTAGATTCATGGCCCAGACGGGGAGACTGTGATCCCGCTGAGGCGTTCTGCATCATGGCCCCATTTATTTGCTCGCGGTTCTGGCGGGTCCCATGTGGCCGCATGTTAAAACCATATGGACGCAAGTCACACTGATTTCCAGCTGCTCAGATTCACATTGGAGCTGAAGCCCCAAAGCCTGTCTCTCACCAAAACATTTCTGCAAAGTGGCTAGGCTTTGGTGTTGTGGGTACTCAGGTCACTGCGCCCCCTAATGATGACTCCTGGTACTACTGGCAACCCCACCCCCACACCCTGCGCCGGCTGCATGGCTTGAGTCCCCCTTCTCTTCAATCACAGCTCTCTCATTTTATTTCTGAGAACTGGCTGCAGCCCTATTTGATGGCTGACTCGTTTTATTCCACTGTCAGGCAGCAATGTTCCTAACGCTCATAAGAAGGAAACAGCATGACCATTTTTCTCCGCCAGAATCCCAACTGTGCTTCTAGAACAAAGACCCTTATGAGAGAAGCATGTCTCCATGACTGTTTGAGCGGTAAGCGAAAGGTCCACAAAGCGCACGCTTTCTTGTTGTTTTGTTGCCGCATCATTCTGGCTGAATGCTCCTCTGATGAGGCTCGCCCCTTCATTATTTACACTTAAACAGCTTAAAAAAGGCCTCTTATTATAGCTGAGCATTCTGGGAATCCATTTGGGGTAAAGACTAGTTTGATGAACTGAAACCAGTGTTACATTATTAACTACATATCCTTATGTCCTGATAGGCAACGTGTTACCTTATATGTTCAGTATTGTACACTAACTGTGACCTCATTTGCCAACTGTGACCTCAGAGGCTGTGTGTTACCTTATATGTTCAGTATTACATTGTACACTAACTGTGACCACATTTGCCAACTGTGACCTCAGAGGCTGTATGTTATCTTATATGTTCAAAATTTCATTATACACTCACTGTGATCTCATATGCTTACTATTACATATTAGAAGTTAAATGGTATTATTCCACAGCACTGTCGGATTCTCCATTCTGATTCGTCAGAAGAGTGTTGATTAGTTTTTTGTAACTGCGCACGCATTGCCAACAAAGCAAATCACAATAGTCAATCAATGTGCTATTATAATCTTTAATTCTAACTAATGTTTAATATTTAAATTTAAAATGAACAGAAACGGAACGGAAATATTTACTCATTAGCTAAAAAAAATGTAATTCTACTAGGAAATGCATTTTTGGCCTGTAAACGTGAAAATAATGCTTATAGGTACAAATGTGTAATGACTGTGGTATAAGCAGGTTAATGCACTCCTGAGTATTATACATTTATAAACGCACGACTGTGGAAGTGACCACCCTGTAAAGCGTCTTTAAAAAGTACAGCACCAAATCCCTGGGATTTTCATGTAAATTTATCCGGCCACAAGTCCTAAGGGTGGATCTCTGTTCTGGATCCTGGGTAGGTCAGGGGGATTCATGTTCAGTCCTACTCACACCTAACCCATACTGGTGTCTATGTAATCCTTTATTTCCTGTAATCCTTTATGGAATGATCATGTGAATAATCAGTGCCCTTAACCAAGACTCTTTGTTAATTATTTGTTATTTCCACCTATAAGAGTACATCTTCAGGGTCAGAGGTGGAAAGTTCAGGTGCAGAAATTTTAAATCCAGACCAAGGTTTTGTTTCAACCAACCAATTCAGTACTCTTTGACTGTGACTCTTTACACTCTGCTGGTTGGTTGAAACTAAATCATGGTATGGATTTGTGCTTTCTGGACATGAACTTTCTAGCTCTGTTCATGGTGGTGTACAAGGTGATCTGGTGTGTCCAGATCATTTCTAGTCAGAGAATGGTCATTAAATGGAGTGCAATCTCCACCCAGACCAGAAGACCAGTGCATGAAAGCCAGAATACCGCAACAGAGCCAAACAAACAGCACAAGGAAGCCACTATTAACTCGTTAGCTTAGCTGTCCCTTTAACCCAATTAGCGAAGCAGGAAGGCAATTTACTGACAGCTGCGTGCCTTTGTGCAGCCAGATGTTTCTCAGGAGGCCCTAACCACGGCTCGCCTCCCTACAGCCTTCTGGACATGAGAGGAACATCAAAGGAGATGCATATGGAGATGGGAAAGACGTCGGCAGGCGGCGTTAAAAGGCGAAGCGGAGCGAGGGACTCGGGGAGCATGATAACGAGTGAGAAATAAATGATTTATAAGGGCTATTTGAGGGAGCGACGTGTCTAGGAAGCCATGAACGAGGGCAAAGAGAGATTAAAGCAGAATGATTATCCCATTCCTCTCACACAAGGAATAGCGTAGCTGTCCGGGTTGACACTGATGTAGGTGTCTAATGTCAACATCTGGCTCAATTACCAGAGCATCATGGGCAACGTCTGGCTGCATGGATCCATAAAATCACGCAGTGTATACACGACCTGTGACAGTTAAGATCCCTAGTTAGTAGGGTGACCATCTAATCCATGTCAGGAGGGACACTATGAGCTATGGCAGGGTTTACAAACTGCTTTAAAACTGAAAGGCTCCTTGGATAAATAGTTCAGTTCTTCTTGTGCTTTGACTGGTTTGTTTGATTGAAAGACTCATCCATGTGTTTCGCATTAACATTATTGACACATGCATGATTACAGGAGACTGACCAATCAGCACACAGCAAGACCTCAGTGCTTAAGTGAATTCTGGGTCCTTTTAATTGAAATGGTTGAAATGGTAGTGAAGATTCTCAGTCATCCAGGTCATGGTTATCCCAAACAAGGTTATTCAGTGGCAACTGGACTTGTTTAGTTCCTTGAAGACATTTCACCTTTCATTCCAGAGGACTTTCTCTATTCTGACTGACTGGTTGGAGTTGGAGCTGGTTGGAGCTGCTCCACAGGGTTTATAAACCTGCTACTCCAACCAGTTGAAATGGTAGTTTACAAACTCTGTGGTTGCTTATGGTGTCCCTCCTGATATGGAGTAGGTGGTTACCCTACCAGATAGATCTAACGTTAAGATATGTTGGTAAATAATATTGCCGACATTGGGTTCTATCGCCATGGCGATGTGAATGACTGGTGGAGATGAAGACATGGGGAGAACTGGAGGAAGCTTATATAATGAGAGATGCTGGAGAGGTCATGCAGAACCTGGCTGATCTTCATCCTAGGGGATGAGGAAGACCAGCCACTGTGATATCTCAGTGCTCCATATAAACCATATGTGTGTTTTCGGTGTCACGTCTGCCGCTGTGCAGTTGTGACAAACGGGTGACTGTTAGCCTGTGTTTGCAAGCCCTTAGCAATCTCACAAAGTGCTTCCCTGCCCTCACCGACCAGCTGCACGTCTGCTTGCCTCACTACCAAAGCAGCTGGAACTATTTGTTTCACACAAAAAAAAAAACTATAAACTTGACTTATGTGAAGGCAGATTGGTTTAGTTTTTTAAACGGATATTGTGGTTGATTTTTCTGGCGTAGACAAGAAACCAGAGTCGGCTGGGTGCGGGTACAGGGTGCCTCTGATCCGCAGTCAGCACAGCTAATTAATCCCTGTCTCTCCTCCAGATGAAACTTTGGAATAAGTATCGGGTGACCAGCGTCCCCTGTCTGGTGTTCGTGGATGCTGCCACGGGCAAGGTGGTGTGCCGCAACGGCCTTCTGGTGGTTCAGGATGACCCCAAAGGTGGGCACACAATTCTTAGCGGCTACATTCACTCCCATGACTTTCAACATCATGGAAATAGTCCGTGTTTAGGACAGAGAACCTGCAAGAACAATGTTTTCCAACCCAGTCCACTGGGACTCACAGTCGGTCCATGTTTTTGCTCCCTCCCAGCTCCGTCCGTGGACCATCTATGAGTCTCCAAGGACTGGATCGGGAAACACTGCAATAGAAGTATCAGTATCTGATGGCAGTGGCATATAAGAAGTAGACGTTGATGTATTCAGTGGTGGGAGTGGTCATCCATGGGGGGGCAGAGCCTGATTATACAGTTTGTAGTTCAGCAGTTGCAAGAATGTCCAGTTTGATCTGACTTTAACCCCACATCTTGCTTCAGTGTTTAATCATGCTCTGTGTGCTGTGACCCCCCCCTCCCCCTCCCCCACCCACCGCGGGCTACAGGGCTGGAGTTCCCCTGGCGGCCCAAACCGTTCGCCGAGGTGGTAGCAGGACCCCTCCTCAGGAAAGATGGCCACGTGACAGACAGCAGCTCGCTGGATGGCTCCTATGTTGGAGTCTACTTCTCCGCCCACTGGGTGAGTTACACAGCGCCTGTTCGTGTAGCCGGCGTATGTGGCAGTCCTGTGTTCCTCTCATTCTCGCGTGTCGGTCTGTGTTGCTAGTGCCCGCCATGCCGCAGTTTGACCCGGGCGCTGGTGCAGTCCTACCACAGGCTGAGGGAGGCTGGTCACCGGCTAGAAGTCGTGTTTGTCAGCGCCGACAGGTGAATCGCCGCCGCCGTGCAGGAGCCCGTTATCTATGGCAACAGACCTTCACGCCTGTCACTCTCCTGCGCCCCCTGCAGGTCGGAGGACTCCTTCATGCAGTACCTGAGCGAGATGCCCTGGGTGGCCGTCCCGTACTCCGACAAGGCTCGGCGCTCACGGCTCAACCGGCTCTATGGGATACAGGGTACCTGCCCGCCTCACTGCCACCCTGATTGAGGGCCGGGGAGGATTTCGGGGTCTTCGGGATTCTACTTTATAGTGTAACATGGGACCAGTGTTCAAGTCTCTGCGATGACTCCATGTGTATGGAACTTGCATGTTCTCCCTGTGTCGTCATGTGGTGTCCTCAGGGTTCTCCAGTTCTCCTCCTCAGTCCAAAAACATGCTGAGGTGAATTGGAGTTGCCAAATTGTCCCTAGGTATGCATGTGTGCGAGAATGGGGTGTGTGTGTGTGTGTCCTGCGATGAATTGGTGCCCAATCCTTGGTTATTCCCTCACTTTGTACCCATAGCTTCTGGGAGAGGCTCTGGACCCCCGTGACCCTATATAGGACAAGCGGGTTTGGAAGATGGATGGATGGATGGGTGGAATATGGCCTGGTTTTTGGTGGGGAAAGGTGAAATAGCGTTGTTAAGGGGATGGGTGCTTATCTCCGTGGTTCAGACCACTGTTGTAGTCTAGAGAAAATGGAATGACCTGTTTCTATGAGACTGTACTTTGCTGTGATTGGCCACATGACCTGTTCCTGTGAGACTGTACTTTACTGTGATTGGCCACATGACCTGTTCCTGTGAGACTGTACTTTACTGTGATTGGCCACATGAC
>JAODKC010000041.1:11731726-11786867 GCA_026777985.1 Mormyrops attenuatus | reverse complement strand
TGAGACTGTACTTTACTGTGATTGGCCACATGACCTGTTCCTGTGAGACTGTACTTTACTGTGATTGGCCACATGACCTGTTTCTATGAGACTGTACTTTACTGTGATTGGCCACATGACCTGTTCCTGTGAGACTGTACTTTACTGTGATTGGCCACATGACAGCCTTCCCCCCTACCCCCCAGGAATCCCCATGCTGATCCTGCTGGACACGGACGGCCGGGTCATCACGCGGCAGGGTCGCGCAGAGGTCCTGAGTGACCCGAACTGCTGGCGGTTCCCCTGGCACCCGCGGCCTGTGCTGGACCTGAGCGAGTCCAATGCCGCGCAGCTGCACGAGGGGCCCTGTCTGGTGCTGTTTGTGGGTGAGCACCGGCACACAGCGGCCAGGACGTCCATCAGCTTGGACAGGAAGCGACTCGTGCCTAAAGTGTTGGTGGTATAGTGGTTAGCATAGCTGCCCTACAAGCAGCTGATTTGGGTTCAATTCCTGGTCAAAACAATGGAACCTACAGGGGGCGGTGTGTGGCTCAGTGGGTTAGGGATCTGTCCCCATGGTCAGAAGGTTACTAGTTTGAATCCTGGGGCTGACAAAGTGACACCACCTTTCAGCAAGTCCCTTGGTCACTGATTACTCCAGGGCTGCTGCATAAATGATTGCCTCTGTGTGTCTCAAAGGAGAGCAAGGAGGGACATAGAAATGGTAAATAAAACATCATCGTGCCTTCAAACCGCCCCCCCCCACACCATTTCTTATTGGTCAGAATATGTGTCAATTCTACTGGCACCTCCTTCTTACCTCAGTTGCCCCTCCTTCACCTTACTTCCGCCCATCCGGTCCAGATCACTGTAGCTTACCTACGGTCGTTGCTTCAGATGCAGAGGAGGAGGCGGAGCTGGAGCCAGCGCGGGAGCTTCTCCGGCCAATAGCAGAGAAAATCCTGGCCAATCACAAGGCCAAGGGGGAGGAGCCGCCCCTGCTCTTCTTTGTGGCTGGAGAGGTAAGAATGCGTTTGACTTCAAGGTGAGTGCGTATGTGAGATGCTCCCTTGAGCAGATGTACTTTCCTAATCTCTGTGTGTTACCATTTGCTGTGGGAATGTTAAGTGCTGATGACCTTGGATTCACTCAGCATCACAGAGCTGAGCATAGCAGGCAAGGGGCTCATGGGAGTTTTAACTACACAAAAATGTTCTCAGAGCAGAACGAAAAATGATTGGTTCAGAGAGATAACCAATTAAATTGTAGAGGAGGTGGGTCCAAGCAACTAGAGGAGGCAGGACCAAGACATCTGATTAGTTGGACCTGCCAATGGTTTTCTCTCTGAACCAGTCATTTTACTTTCTGTCCTCAGAACATTTTTGTGTAAGTAAAACTCCCATGAGCACAAATGCGTGGGACACCTAGATACTCCTTGGCAAAGCATGATGCCATTCATAAATCTGCTTGACCACCCCCCCGCCCAACACACACACACACACACACACACACACACACACTTGTAAATCTGCATTTACAAGATCCACGGATACTGCTAACCCAGAACCTTGATGAACCAGTCTACACCATGCCTCCTCTGAGTTCTGCCCAATGGAAATGGAAAGCCCTGGCCTGAATGAGGTGATTGCAGTGGCTGGGCAACACCTCACATCCCTTGGATTTTCTGTGAGGCTATTTCCGAGCTATAACACAAGTCTTGTGCTGGTATGGTGGACTTAACTCAGGCCATTATGCAGCCATGCTGGACTCTGATCTTCTTTGTGCACTTTGGCTGGATTTTTTGCAGGGTTTTTCCAGAATTCTGTCTCAATGTTTCCAAATAGCAAGCCTGAATTACCTGCCCTGAATTCACATTTTATGTTCCTCTGAAGAGACATGTGTTGGGCCAGATGATGTTTTGTAAATTACGATTTTGTCCTCAATTAATTATTGTACTTCATGGCTTGACTGTTGGATGGGATTGTGGGAACAGCTGTTTTATCTCAAGTTTAAGCATTTTATATTTGTCTGAGGTCTGTGCTGCACCAAATAAAGTTTAGAAAATAGATTTCACTTATCTGTGCAAAAAAAGTAGCTAAGGAAAATGCAGCTTGTAATTATTAGCAGTAACCAAACCCACAGAGAACCTCCACAGTCTGGTTTGAGGTTCACTAATGCAAAAGATCTCCGTGTCAAATTCAAGTCAAGAACTTAGAGAAGACTGGTCTATGTTTGAAGTGAAGGACAATGGGTCGTTGGTGCCACCTACTGGTTATTAAGAGCGCTGCATGCGAAGTGTGACTACCTCTGTTAATTGAGCACTTTATCTGGGAGAGTTAAATGATGTCCACCAGGGGGAGCTGGACGTCACACAGATTACAGTGAGTCATTGTGGAGCGGCAGGTGCCATGGAGTCGAGTCCTGCTAAACAGCTCTCCGATTTCAACAGATCAGCGTGCTGCTGCACTGTTAACCTACTATGATAGTGATGACACCCATGATTGTTCTCAAAATAAGCTGGAACCCTGCCTGGTGTGGCAATTAAGATCGCTGCCTTAATCAGTAAAAGAAAATAGGCTTTAGCCAGTTCACATGGCAAATATAAGTCATTTATATTGTCCGTGTCAATCTCACGGTTATAATAGCATTAAAGATCTCTTACCAATAAATCGTTTCTAGTTAATTCTTAGTTAATGATTTTGGTCAAAGCAAAAAGCAACAGAGCAATTGTCCCACCTAACTTTTATGAAATATTGCGGCATTTACAATACAGTAGAGTCTGTTAAATAAGTTATTGGTGGTGCGGCGAGTTGGGCCAACGGACACAAATCGGTGCCGACGAATAACTTGATTTTGCTCAATATCATCTCTATGAAATCCAAAATATTTACAATCAGGGGAAGACGAATGTCTTTCGGAGATCAGTTCTTGTTTGCGTTTCTCCTCCCGAGTCATTTTATTAAATTTCTCACGAACGCGCTACACTGTGAGTCCGACACCAAGGACGGTCATGACTGGCTGGGAGAGCGCGTGCCTGCAGTAAACTTTAGACGGACTTTGTAACATATGCTGTATAATCTTAAAAAGGAATAATCATTAAACTTTCAAAGCTTGCCAAGTGTCTTTTCCTGCGACCGAGCATAACTTATTGATCTCAGCCCAGCTGATTATCGCGGTCCTTGCCATGAGACAATTACTTGTGCATAACATGCGATGTCGATATTAACATCACAGATCGTGCAGCTTTGAGTCTCTTCCAATGCCAGCTAATATCTCCGCGAGATCACACCTCCTTTGAACGTGTCCGTTTTATGCTGATAGGTACGACCACGCGTGTTACTAATTACCATCTGAAATATTCTCCTTTATATTAATTACAGAGCTGCTGTCCGTGACTACCACTGACTTCGACAGTCGTCTTATACCGGCTGATTTTAATACCCACACAGATAATTCCAGGGACAATAATACCAAAGAAGCGTTTATGGTATTTGGCACTTTTCAAATGGTACTGCACGTAAATGGTCCCACCCAATGGTTATTAGTCAGAATAGCAGCATATCCAGAGTTATTAAGAACCAAATCTTCTCTTGCTATCTCTCTCATCATCCAATCCGGATAAGTCTCTATTAAAAAATGGTAAATTAATAAGAACAGCATCACTCTACTCATGCAGGCTACATCCATAACGTGCATGATTGCAGATGTGCTCCTTCATAGCATTTACTCAAAAACTGTGAACATTACTGCTGGCACTGCACCTGCAAAGAAAATTGAGAAAATTCAAAGTATAATGAAGAAATATAAATAGAAAAGTCTGAAAAGAGATGCAGGAACGCTGAGCTAAAGATCCACCGTGGCATTTATAAGGAGGAACCTCATATCTGTCATTTGGAAAATCACTCCATACAGTCCTTCTGCCCTGAGCCATAAACAGGAACATCAACCACACCTGGGCCTAATTTGCTGCTATGGACAGATTATCAAATCCCCCAAAACGTGGAACCACTGAACCTCTCTCCTTCAGCAAATGAAAAATGATCCAAGCTCCATCTATTGATAAAATCAGAGAGATTATCCTGACTGTCAGCCCCTCGCTAACATGCAGGCTAAGCTATCGTCACCATCACACGGAAATACTTCAGCACCTGAGCTGCAATTTAATGCCATCGACCGCCTGACCCTAGAAGATACCTCATCTTAAATCTTGCCTGCTCTCCCCACCGGTTGCCTAGAAATCCACCACCTGCTTATAATAAATGGCTCAATTCTATGACGCGCTTTTCCCAAATCAGAGAAAACTCAGTTGTTATGCAAACATCTCCTAGAAAAGAGAAACCTGGATGACTATACTAAACAATTCATAGGCAAGACTGACAGAGTCATGTTCAATTAACTCAGCCAGCTCCAGTAGCTGTTCTGGCAAATATCACATCACGGAGACCGTTGTCATAAAGATACAAAATGACATTTGTTCTAATACAGATTTGCACTGCTAGATCTTTGTGCTCCCTTTGACACTGTTGACAGATTGTAAAGCTGGGCAGGACTCCCCAGGACAGATCTCCACAGCTTGGAGTCTTATTTAAAAGACAGAGGCTAGTTTGTTGCAATTAAAAAACGATGCACCTGTGATTATATTTGGCTGGAGCCTTTTGATGTTGGATGCCAAGGGCTACAAACCAGCGGTTACAGATCGATGAAAACCATGACGTGTCATTTGCCCACAGGATGACATGAGCGACTCTCTGCGCGATTACACCAACCTGCCAGAGGCGGCGCCGCTGCTCACCATCCTGGACATGTCGGCTCGGGCCAAGTTCGTGCGTGACGTGGAGGAAGTCACGGCCGCCGTGGCAGAACAGTTTGTGAGCGACTTCCTGGCGGAGAAGCTCACACCAGAGCCCATCTAAACCCAGGAGAGCGCATGCTTAACCCCCACTCCCCTTCTGATGAGACACCACTCCCACATAGCGTTTATGTTCAATTTGTCTTTTCACACACCGTCCCCAGAAAATCAGCATATGCCCATCGGTCTAAATATCACCATTGTTTTTATTTTCCCATTTTTTAAGAACACAGATGTGTACACTAAGTATGAAAACAACAATAAAGTGAAAGCTGTTGACTCGGGGCACCGAAACGTTAATTATATCCTCTGTGATTGTCCGTCTCCTTTGTTGATTGTTCACAGGATTGCTTTAAATATCTCCTTATATTAGCAAAAATGAATTGCGGAAACTCTTGTACTGCATGTCTTTTACTGAACTGCATAGCAGTAGATTGTTCCAGAAGGTGCAGTCCACAACATGCATGGTTCAAGTCTGAGATGTGTGTTTAAGTTAGCAAGTTTTGCCATATCATCCACAAAGTTAATGTCTTATTTTTGCATTCGCTTCAATACATACGGGAGTTCATTTTCCCGTTCTCATTAGTTGTCCTTACACTGCCTGAGCCCTGGCGTTGTGGCAGCTTTCGACCTGATAAGCGTTGAAAGACATAATGGTAGGGGCACCTCAACCATACAGGAAACATGGCAGCTCTGATATTGGTTAACAAGTTGTCCCAATGAAGGGGGCACAGAGCTGGGGCTGAAGACATGGCCGGTGATCAGGAACGGTCACTCCTCGCTCCACCCTGACCATCTGACTCCATCAGCTGTCTCCTGCCCTCAAAGAGGAGGACGCTAGCCGCCATGGCGGAGTTCAGGCTGTCCACGCCGGAGACCATGGGCACAAAGAGTCTGAGACCACCGGTCCGCTCGGCCAGCTGCAGGGCCTCCAAGCTCAACCCGTGAGTCTCCCCGCCAATCACGAGGGCCGTGTGGCTCACCGCCCAGCGCTCGTGGTACACCCGGGCGCCCACCACAGGCAGACACACCGCCGGCTCCTCATCCTCAAGCTCTTCATCAGAGTCCGACTCCCAGGTGCCGGCCGCATCGATGGAATCGGACCGGCCTCTCACCCAACCGTAATCCCCCGCCTTCCGAGAGGCCTGTGGTTTAGATGGCTCTACGTCACCTGTGGCCCCCTGGTGGATGTTGCTGGCACTGCAGTTGTCGGCCAAGTGGATGGTGACCGCAGGCGGGAGGTTGCCAGCCACGTCGGCCCAGTCCAGGCTGGGCATTATGGGTAGGCGGAAGTGAGCGCCCATGGCAGCTCGCAGCACCTTCGGCTCCCATACGTCCACGCAGCCTACAGCCGACAGACACACAAGCAGGCATCAGACACGCTTCTAAGCATGAATTTAGGCTCTTAGCTAGCTTACCTGCCTATTTGCTATTTACAAGGTAAGCCATGCAGATAACAGTAACATACAATTAAGAGATCACTAGAAACAAAAGCCCCCCACCAAATGCCCTGCTGTATGTTCATCTTCACATACATTCTGCTTAAATGCCTTTAAATTACATCATCCACTCTGCGCCATTTCCTCTGATCCCCCATACTGCTTTCTCTACACAGCAGCAGTCACCGTTCTGCTGGGGAACACGGACTCTCCACCGCCCCCTTGTGGCCGTACCCTTGGTGAGCAACACGCTCTGGCAGCCGGCAGCAGTGGCACAGCGCAGGATGGTGCCCAGGTTCCCCGGATCTCGCACATTGTCGCAGATTAGATGGAGGGGCACGGCCTGGTTGCGCTGGTCCTTGGGAAATCCTAGCTGCTTTGCATCCGGCCGTGAGAATATAGCTGAAAGAGGGGAGGCAAGTCCCATTTGGGTGCTAGATGGCGCCACAGAGCTGCTCAACACTCCCACTAGCCAGGCATTGAAAAGGGATTTATGTATAGCCATCTGTCAAGGTGCCATTACATTAATCACTAATTTTAACTGAAGCCCGGGTGGGGAGGGGCACATACCGATCACTCCCTGGGGGGTAACAAGGTCTGACCACGTCTGGATATCCTCCCCTTTCACCTTGACCAGGCTGGCTTGCCGCAGTCTGTCCAGGGGCAGCTCCCGCAGCTGCTCCATGCTGCTGAAGAAGAGCGTCTGAGGGAGGGCGCCAGCGAGCAGCGCATCACAGATCAGCCGCCGCCCCTCCAGCAGCACCTTCCCCTGCTGCTCCCGGTACTTCCTGGAGCGAGCGATGCTTACCGCCCTCCTGTGGAAATCAACAGAAATGCACCACATTCCCCTCTTCAGTCTCTGAAAGTTTGCTGAATAATTATATACATCTGAGTCACTGCTAGCAGCTGCATACAATTCTACGATAAACATACATTAGTCAAAGTATGTTTGTTGTCATATTCACTCCATGGGTCATACACTGAGATGAAATATCATTTCTCATTAGTCACTGTCCAAGGCAGAAGCCTAAATTACCTGCACATGACCTACCCTTAACCCCCAGCTTAACTCTAGGACTACAAAGATTTTATTGATTCCTGAAGGAGAAGGTTAACTTGTTGGAAAAACTGACTCTTACTACATTGTATGATCTTCTGTAATCACTATCGTAAGAAAACCCACTTACGCTAATCTCTTGTCTCCGGCGAATGCCTTTTCGTACCGCAATCCATCAAGCAAATCTGAAGATGTATCGGACACTTTTGTTGCTTCCTTATTAGCAGGTCGATCCGAATTTTTACTTATGAAGTTCGGATCCAGTTTTTTCTGAACCGCCGCTTTGAGGCTTGTTTTGGACCCATTCGCCTTGTCCTTCTTCTGGCCGCCAGGAGTCCGATGGTGTTCACCAACCACAGCTTTGGCCGGTGTTGGTTTGGGTGCCTTTCCAGCCTCATCCTCCGAGTACAGCACTCGGACAGGCCTGCGCTTGAGAGCGCGTACATACCTCTTAATGTCTACCACCGTATTTTCCTTTGCTAACAAAACCGCTCTAGGTTCAATACATATAAGCCGCCGACCCACGCTTCTGATGAACGCTGCCATGTTTCCACACCAGTACCCTCATTGGCTACAAACATCACGTGATACAAAACGGCTCTAAGGTTGAATAATCAAACGACGTTCATTTTGTAATTATTTTTTAAATAATAAATTATGACAACCTTCCTGTTATTTTTAAATGTCAAAATACATATAATGGTAATACGAACAATATACTAGCTAACATTGTACAAGCGCTAAACGGTTAACCACTAGACACAACTAATAGATCACAGAGTTCGACACCTGAAGGCGCTGTTGGGTTACACGTGACTCTCAACTTCTAATTGTGGATTCATTGAACCGGCATAGTTTTAAAATTTCATATGGTTTTCTAGAACTATGACTATCGAGGTGAAGCAGAAAATATTTCTATCAAATCTTTATTTATTCTAGCTTCACGCAGGTTTGGATGTAAAGATTTAGGCTTACATTTCACATTTAAAAGTTAATTCCCTCCCCATTGTGTTTTACACGAATCCATGCAAATCGTTTCTCTTGTATGGAATGACATTAACACTTTAGGTTTATAATAATAGAGAAGTTATATCTTTAACAGGAGTAATATCGTATGAAGACTAGTCAGATTTCAATAATATAACAACCGGCATGATAACTTTAGTATATTTTAGTATATAAATAAGTAGCGCGTATATTCCGTCATTGTTTTCTTCAAATGTCGAAACGTATAATGTGACAGTGCCGTTGTTTTATAATTGTTGTCCGTAATATATTTTATAGTTTTGACTATTTCAGCACTCCATTTCCGTTTATTAATTTAGTTGGTGGAAAACTTGCGTACTGTTTGTAAACGGCACTGCCCTTGGACTGGAAGAACTGCCTTTGCTGCTTTTAGAATCTAACCAGTTTATGATTAATTTGGTTAAAAGTAACCATCATAAGAAGCTGGTTTGGAAGGATCTCTCTTTTCATGGCGTTGAATATTTATATAAATATTAAATATTTATGAGATGGGTGGTCCCGCTGCTTTACGTCAACAAAACAGCGATTATTTTGTTTATCCGGGACCATCCCGAAAATCCTAGCGGTCTCCATGCGTTGTGTGAGTTGGGCGGCGGACGGTTCACAAGCCGATGTCCTTGTCGTTAAAAAAATGACGGATGAAATGTTCCGTGTTCCTAAAAGAGCGGACCCAGTAATATAATGGGGGCTGATGCCAGTAAAAACAGAACGGTAAGTGCCGTATTCATTTAACTGTGTCCGGCATGGGGCGGGATGTAGTTTTAATATAATGTCATTTAAGAAGGTGAATGGTACGCTTCCACTTCGGTAGTATACTAACTGAATTTTACTTTTCGTGTTTATTAGTCCGGCCAGCTTTGTGAAGAATCTGTTTTAGGAAACTTAAGTTTACACGTTTTATATCGAGGTTTTTTTGCGTTTCCTTCTTCAGGCTGCCACAGTTGTGCGTTTTTTTTCTCAGTGATTAATTTCTGGTTTAAAGAAAAATAGAAACATCATGCGCAAAGTTTATCCAGAACCCGAATTAAGGGCGGCTGCTATAAAACGAGGCTGATTTAAATCACGGCGGCCCTTAAGAGCTTTGCTTGTTTCAGACGTAGGTGTATGATCTCCCTCCTGTTCTTTAGAATGTGTTTTGTTTTAAAATGCAAGTTAATGGTTTCTACTCTGAATTGAATGCAGTTCTTTATCCACCAATCAGTAATGTAATTAAAATGTGTATGAAATTCCTTAGTAGGAGTTAACATTGGGCTGAAGTTGTTGGTACCAATGGGCATCTTGTTTACCAAAACAGGAAGCAGACGGGCGATGCCACTCACGCTGGAGGGCCTTCTTCTCTAGTCTGGGCATCTCTTCTGCTTTTGAGCTCCACAAGCTCTGCGTGGGGGGGCGGCGCATGGTAGAGAACCAGTGCGCTGACAGACCCCAGTGGCCCCCCCTGCCCTCCTCAGGCCCCGAGGAGCCCTGGGTGGAGTGGACCCTGCCAGCCTTCATCTCCATGTTCCTGCCTGAGTTTCCACACCGCAGTATTCCAGGATCTGAGAAATTCCAGGTACGATATCCTCACCGGCTCACCCGTCAGCCGACGCCGACCGCTGTGCTCAGCCGTCCTTGCTAATGCAGAGATCAATGGACCGGCGCATTCCCTGTGCAGCTCCGATGACCGTGACGCCGGTGTTTGTCAAATGGGAAATTGAAGCCTTGCTCCTGATGGGGTCAGCGTGTCCTCCCAGCTAGTCTGTCAGTTGTGGCTGTTTTCGTGAACAAAATAAGCCAGAGAATCTCCTGGGTGGCTAATGTGTGGATTGTAACATACAAAGCATATTTACTGGAGCTTGATCAATGTGCTGTGCTCAACTGAGTCTCTCTTCTGGACCAGAACAATCCATCTCCCTGTTTGTTCTCACAGTTCCTGGGATACATTGCCAAAGGTTCCTTTGGGCCCATCCTGAAGGTGAAGGACAGGTTCAAAGAGAAGACTTATGCTGTGAAGGTCAGCTTCTGTTTGTATTTTCCACTCAGAACCTCGTGTATGCAGGAGATGCAGAGTAGAGTAGAGTAGCGCAGGGCAGAGTAGCGCAGAGTAGCGTAGAGTAGAGTAGAATGCAGTGCTGTGCAGTGTACTTTATTGATCGCCATGGGGATATGATCTTTTCCCCTATCTCATCTTGCTCTCCATGAGACATATACTGAGGTGAGAACAAACTTTGGGGTCCCAGTGCAGGGTCAGCCAGCATGCAGTGCCCCTGGAGCTGGGGGTTTAGGGCCTCGCTCGGGGGCCCGACAGTGGCGTCAGTCTGAGCCACGCATAGCCCTGTGCAAAAACCTGCATGGATTCCGGATGCATCCCATATTCCAAAGAGCAAAATTTCTAGAGGGTTAAGGTTCATTTCAAGCTGAAGATTCCCAGTGATTCCTGTGTAAATATTTTCACCTAGGCAGTTTGCATCTGTTTGCAAGATTTTGGCTCGTTCTGGCATGAACCAGACACCTGCCCAGACCCGATCTTGCTATTTTGTTTTGCTTCGTCTTGTGTTTGCTAGATGGTACCGAAATCTGAGGTGCTGAGGCTGGGAATCCTCCAGCAGTCGAAGGAGGAGGTCATCATTCAGGTGTGTCTTACAGCCGATCTCCTGGCGCCCGACTGAGGACGGGATGAAAACTTTGGGAGGCTCTTGCTGTGTGTTTATTCCTGCTGGTCTGTGCTGTCCATGTTCAGATGAATCAAACCATTGCCATTGTTGCATCAATGCTGTGTTCTATGCATAGAACCGTTCTAGTATCTAAATACTGACTGTTCAACCCAAGAACTTATACTGAAAGAATCACCAGTGGGAGACTCCTAAGTGGGATTCTAACCCGCATCTTTACACTATCTCTGTTGCCCCACTAAATTCCAATCCAGTTCCTTTAAAACTGACAGTGCAAGGGATTAGGATGTTCCATTGCTTTGCGACTTTTGAAGAGCCCCTCCCGAAGGGCCCCCGAAGGCTGCAGCTTCGCTGCTGACACCCGGTGTTGCTGACTGTCCCTGCAGCGTCAGGTCCGTCACCCTTTCCTCCACGACCTGCAGGACTGTTGGCAGACCCAGAACCACCTCTTCATTAGTGAGTGACCAGGTGCACCACCCACCTCGCCCCTACCTACAACCACTACCCCACCTGCAAATTCCCTCTGTCCCTGAGGGTGTTTCTGACTGACCTGTGCTGCAGTCCTGGGCAGATGCAGATGAAGATGCAGGCTCAGGGTAGTAATCAACACTAGAATAATACCGTGGTACTGCAGTAGTAGGTAGTATAAGTACCATAGCGGATGCCATGACCAAGAGAAGCACTCCAGCCAAAATAATTTTCAGATGACTGAAAAAAAAACATGAAAATTAGCACAAAACAAAAATAAATGCATAGATTGCCAGTATATTTTCAAACTTAAACCTCTGATTTGCACGCAAGACCATGCACATGTATGCATGTTTGTTGTCCCATGGACCTGAGGGAATGTTTTCTCAGTATGGAAGGTATACTTGACTTAATAATGCAAAATGATGACTCTCTATTAGCCAGGCGGTGTAAGTGCTTGGCGGTTAATGAGCAGCCTCTCTACTGAGTGTAAGTTAGTTGTGATCTCTTTTGAGAGCCCTGGGTGTAAGTGCACATGCGTGAGCTCAGAGCCTTTGCTAATCCGCTGCCTTTGTGTCCAGTGCGAGGGAGATAATCCCCCAGGCCGGGCATGACCCCAGCTGGTATCCGTTGATTGAGGCTTTCGATCCGAGCCCGTTGCTAAGGAACAGTGCTCGCTAATTCCAAAGGACAGATCTGATGGCTTGTCACTCAGCACTGCGAATGTGACTGTGGTTCGCTAGAACAACTCCCACGTACTGGGAACTGGAGAGGACAGTCTGGCAGCTAAACAGTAAAGACCAGAACTAACCTACGTCCTAGGGAAGGGTTAAAGTTACATGGCTGGCACTAGCGGTTCTCGTTCTCAGTTTGATTTTATCCACCGCTTCCCACGCACAACATTCCTGATCTTCTCCAAGTTCCTGGCAAACCGTTCCATTCACTGTCAGCTCAGGCCGTGACGGAGCTTAGACCTTAAAGACCACTCCCATGTTCCTCACCCTCTGACCTCACAGCCTCTGTCATGTCCAGGACAGTACTGACAGAGCTTCATTGTGTGACGCACCTCCATCAGTGGTTCCTCACCCTGCTTCTGGAGAACCTCTCCTCTGCAGATTTCACATGCTGTCCAAAGTAGCCTCTCGTGAGGCAATTAGCCATGACAGCAAAATGGGTTTTAAAGAATCTCACGCCAACCAATTTCATATATCCCAACCCCTGATGTTAACTCAGTTGGAGTGTAACTGATAACTGTGATTGGCAACATGAACAATCCTCCAATGTTCTAAATGTTGTATGGACTACATAGGATCTCTTCAGGACCAGGAACCACTGCTGTACCTTGGGCCCATAGAGGTAGGTATTCCTTAGCTGTAGCACCTACCTCTATGGGATGCAATCCTCCCTCCTCCTCCTAGTAATGCTGAACATGTGTACCTATACTTTATAATAGTTTATAGACTTTCAGATAGTCCTATATGGCGGAATCCATACAGAGATCTGGAAAAAAATTAAAAGAGACCACTCTATAATATTTTTAAATCTGCATTTTCAAATCCTGGTTTAATTCTGGTTCTGCTGGCAGAAGGCTACACTGAGCAGCAGGTTGTTTCCAGGCTCAGTTTCTAAGACGGCAGTACACGAGAACAAGGTGAAGCAGGAGACACTGGGAACAACCAAAAACCAGTTAGGTAGAGGGTAGAAGCAACTTTCTAATGCCAGAGATGACTGTCAATTTATCCGGCAGTGCCTCATAAATCGGAGGATGACATCAGGTGACCTTCAAAAAGAATGGGAGACATTAAGTGCAGGTGTGAAGTGCACTGCTAGGGAAGTTCATATCAGGCTCCTAGAAGCAGGACTGAAGACCCATAAAGCACAGAAGAAGCCCTTCATTAATGGGAAGCAGGGAAGAGCCAGGCAGGAGGAGTTTGCAAAAAAATGTATATTTTTTTGTAAATGAGTGTAATGAAATGAAATGTAAATGAGTGAAACTGAAAATTTTGCTGTGGTCTCTTAATTTTTTCCCAGAGCTGTAGATGTTTTGTTTGCGGCCTGTGTGTAATTTCTGCCATGATTACTGTAATAGCCTGAAGTTGAATATGTCACATTCTCAACTACCAAGGTCCTGAGGTCAGAGCTAGTGACATTGCATTTCTCTTACAGTGTGTGATTACTGCAGCACTGGAGACCTCTACACCTACTGGGTGATGATTGGCCAGTTTGCAGAGGATGCTGTGAAGGTCTTTGCTGCTGAGCTGGGCTCTGCTCTTGGTAAGTGAGACTGTGCCGTGATTGAATAAGGCTGCTCTAAGGCTATGCTCTGGGTGACTGAGACTGAGCAGTCGTTGAGTGAGGCTGTTGTAAGGCTGTGCTCTGAGTGAGTGAGACTGTACTGTGGTTGAGTAAGGCTGTGCTCTGGGTGACCGAGACTGAGTTGTCGTTGAGTAACGTTGCTCTAAGGCTCTGCTCTGAGTGAGTGAGACTGCTGTGGTTGAGTAAGGCTGCTCTAAGGCTGTGCTCTGGGTGACTGAGACTGAGCTGTTGTTGAGTGAGGCTCTGCTCTGGGTGAATACTGTCACCTCTCTCTCTCTTTGTGATAAATAGGTTTCCTGCATGACTTTGGGATCATGCACAGGGATGTGAAGGTGAGAATTTATGTATGTTAAAATAAAGGTATACTTGGAGCGCACCAATGAATGTGCATCTGTCTCTTTCTTGTATTGCTGACAGTCTCTGTTTCTCTGTAGATGGAGAATGTTCTTTTGAGCGACCAAGGTAAAGAAATCATTTGTGCTAAAAACCTCAAGAGGGACCTGACATCCTACAAGAACAGAAAGGATTTTTCTGGAACAAATGTTTGTTTTACAGCAAGGAAATCAGTAGGATTAAATATTGCATAATTGTGTCGTTATTTGATATTTTTAGCTTGACTCTGAAGATTAATTTTCATTAAGTTAAATACAGTATGTACTGCTTTATGATTTTTAGTTGTTCAGTGACAGAAATAATTATGATGAATTTTTTTTAAGCACACCCTGCAATAGCGTGTAAGCTATGGTTGAATGTGTGCTTTACCTGACTGGATCCAGGCCATCTCCGCCTAGCTGACTTCGGACTGTCCTGCCGTCTGGAACAAGGTGCGAGGGCCTCCACCATCTGCGGTACAATGCAGTACATGGGTAAGATGTTTAGGGCTGAGGTCCTGTTAAAGATTTTAGATTTTGTTAGAAGTTGTGTAGCTCCTGCTTACACATGTACCTGGGCGTTAATCGGAAGCTCGACCTTAGCTGCGCATGCATAGTTGACCCCTTGACAGCCATATATTTGTAACCTGCTATTTGCAGTGTTGGGCATTTCAGGTCCAGAAGCTACAAATCCAGACCAGGATTTTGTTTCTACCAACCAGTTTTCTGTGACTGTGACTCTTTATGGTCACCTGGTTGGTAGAAACAGAATCTTGGTCTGGATTTATAGCTCTTGGAACTGAAATGCCCAACACTGACTATTTGCCTCAATTGTACGTCACTTTGGACAAAGGTGTCTGCTAAATATGTAAAATGTAAACATATACATGACCCATTTGCTAAAAATGTAAAATAGTGAAATATATGATTTTTTTTACTAAAAAAATACGAATGGCAGCATTTTCAGTGAATATGCTAATATACACTAATATAACCTTGTTATGGTGGATGCATCTCAAACAGTTTGTTTGTCACTATAATGCTGATGAGATTTATGTGGCGTTAATGATGGTGGCTCACATTGCTGACAGCGTTGTCTGCTACTTCTGCTGGACAGCCCCTGAGGTTCTGAGTGGGGGACCCTATAGCCATGCAGCTGATTGGTGGTCCCTAGGCATTCTCCTCTTTGCCATGGTGACAGGAAATGTGAGTTCATCTGCAAACAGTATATAGTTTTCATATAATTTGAGTGGGTCAGATTGTATACAGAATATCGGTGCTGATTTATCATTCATTGTGGGGGTGTGGGTGTCCCTATGTGTGTATATATGACTCACTGCCTGGACTCTCTGCAGTTCCCTGTTCCTCCAGAGCCAGATCACAGCACAATGCTGGGGAAAGTACGGAGCTTTCCATACAAGATGCCCGAGACCTTCAGCCCACCGCTAGCACTGCTGCTTTTAGAGGTGATGGGGGGTCCCAGAACACCACAGCATAGTCTCACCCTACACACCCCTCCCCCCACTCTACTGACCAATGACCAATTAGATTGCGGTCATGTGACCTGTAGTGTCATGGCTAGCATTACTAATGGCACACCTAACTGGGTAAAGCAGATTGTGGTAAGTGATAATAGGCCAACGTCTTTCTGAATGCCTAATATGATGGACCGCCCCCTCTCCACACCTCAGCTCCTGTGTAAGACCCCCGCAAAGCGGCTGCACACCCTGGAGCGATTCCAGCACCAGACCTTCTTCCGTGGCACCCCCTTTGACTCCCAGCTTCTTCAGAAGACCCCCATGGAGCTCATCCTGGAGCTGAAGCAGCGGCCCGACCGCGAAGCTAAAGCCCGCCGTGGTTTGGACTCGGAACCCTTCCAGAACTTTGACTGTGATCTCCTTGGTTCCCCTGTCACATCAACCATAGACCTGCCCCCCACTCCCACTGGCAGCCTCCCTCTATTTGTGTGACACGGCTGATGGCCAATAAGGAGGACTCTTTCATAAGCAGACAGTGAATTGAAGATGCAGAAACTGAGCATGCGATTGGCTCCCCTTATCCACTTTCTCTTATTCTCCCACCCCCTGCTTCTTGGATGGACAGTTTTGGCAGGGTTTGGAAACTGCCCTGTCATCACTCGATAATAACTGAAGAGCTTAAACCCTCCTCTGTCCCCTTCCAGAGTATATTTCTCCTAAATAGTGCAGAGGTGAGAGGTCATCCTAAGGACGATGAAGCAAAACAGGAAATGTCTGGAGACATTCCTGGGTCAGTGTCTGGAACAGCCCCAAACACCTGCCCCAGGAACTTCATCCCTCAATCTCCTCAACGTTGGACAGAAGAGGAAGGCTGTAAACTTCCTCCTGGTGCTTTTAGGAAGACCAACATCTCATGTACTCCTAGGGGCAGCTGTGATCTATTCCATTCCTCGATGCTTAGTGTTGAAACCTAATGTGAGTTCATCCACCTAACGTCAAGGTGTGGAGATACAATTTCACAGTGCTGCTGTTGTCTGGGATGATGAATATAAAACAAGCTGCTCTGGGTTGCTTTCCTAGCTGTTTTTTTTTGGTAGAATGACGCCTTAGGTGTCACCTTGGCTGCTTAGTGTGGCTAAAGTACAGAGTTAACTGGTTAAGACGGGCATTTTCTCTGGTTCGCCGACAGCCACCCCTGGCACCTTTACAGTCAAGTCAGTATTTTTTATATTCAGCCATTTTTCTCTTCTTTTTTGACCTGTTTTTGATGGTATTGTTCAACCAGGACTTTGAAGGTGTATAAACTGTTGAAAATGGACACTTGATCCCTTTCCACAGACAAATAATTACAGTGTCGTATAATAAACAAAATACAAAGGTGTTACACTCCTTGAGTGAGATTTAAGGAGTGTCTGTGTCAGTTTCTGGTTTAAGACCACTGGGTTATTTTCACCATATTGAATAAAGACAAGGTTAGGCTATGAGAGGCTTAAACTACACACCAAAGTAATTATTTTTAACGTGATAGAATGAGCCATGAACAGTATATCACGGTTTTGTCCTTCAGTGTACTTATTTCCACATTTTCTAATTACTTGGATGTAATTTGTCTATTTATAAATTGCCAGCATTATTTATATTGTATAGAAGTATTAAACAGTAATGACAGAAAATGTCTTAACGGAAGAATGAGTTATTGGCGATCTTGAACGTTGTTACTGTGTATTGTCCGTCTGAAGTTTGTGGCCTACTTTAGCGACCCTGAGCTCTGCGACATAAACGCCGACCTGCACCGTCCAGTCATCAGAGCCTATGGCTGTTCGATATTTTCCATTACAAATGGGATATTATTTATTCAAGATGCGTCAAAATCCGCAGTGTTACAGAGAAGCGTCCGCTTCGATAAGGACATTTGGATTTAGTGAGCTAATCTTAGCCCCTTGTTTGGCTCTGTTTTGGTTTATTGAATGAAAGAGAAGCAAATCGATGTCTGCTTTCCAGCACTCACGCCAGCTCCTGGTGTAGAGATGCAGTTTGTGTTTCTTTTAGTAACATCTTGTCCCTGATGGGAGGAGACACCTGTCGGATGACTTAAACCGGAACATTAAGATGCATTTATTTAACAGACGCACATTTCACGAGACAACATAAAAATCAAGCTGGAGTCATTAAGGACTTTGTAATAAATGTGTTCAGTGGTTCCACCCACTACAGTGAAATGGATCCGCTAGTTTATAAAAACCTAAAAACACGTATTAATATTAATCATAATACTAATTATTCATATAGATATTAATAATGTAATGAGTATTGCGTTTCGACGTTAGCAGCAGATGGCGCGAAATTCACTTAAACAAATCTGTGTACCGGATAACAAAACTGGTGAAACTGGTTTATGTCAGCTGGGATGTCCCGTCTTAATTTTTAAAAAGAGGAGAGCCGACGTGCAGATGCACCATAAACGCACAGCCGGGGACATGACGTATGGAGCCCTATATGAGATCGTGCTTGTGGGCGTGTCTGCGGGCGTGGTCTGCTCGCCAAGCCCCGCCCCCCAGATGGCCCTGTTTTGTAAGTCGTCACGTAGCTCTGCGGCACAGAGCCTCGGTTCTCCGCAAAGCGCTCCGCTTACAGATCCCCGTCCGGCAGCCAGTGACCTCCTCTTCTCTGCTGTTACAGGTGAGATACGGGCGGTGCTTTATCTTGTACCGAGTACGCTTCGCACTGTTTCTGCATTTTTATAGGCGAATTCAATCTACTCTCAAGTATTAACAGATGGTATATTTGTATCTTTGTATTATTTCTTACTTTGGATGCATGCTCATTTAATATTGAGAGTTGCTTATAAATTTCCGTGGCTTCTTGAGCCGTCAGGTGGTTAGATTTGGTCGATGTGTTCGGATTAGTGGCTGGGCCGCATCGTGTACATCGCATATTGTCAATCGTATGAACTGTCCTAGATTAATCTATAGTTAACCCAGCACATACAAAACCGCGATTTAGATACGTGGGGTCTGTTTTAATAAGTGTATTATTAGATTTGGCTTTGTGCGCATCAGTGCATCCCGTTGAAGTGATAAGGCTTCCAGCATTTGAGCAGTTAACGTGATGACGATCTCGAAAAACCAAATAGTTGGCGTGAGGTGGGCACGTCGTCTGGCGCCCGTGAATGACATGCATCGAAAAATGCAGGCGCTGTGCGGGCTTGACTTGTCTGTGGAGCATGTACTAAACGCGGAAAATATCCAAAATGGCTACTGTTTGTCGTCCGTAATAAATAATCAATTTCTTATGGTGCAATCGATTTTTTTTCATGATTCAGAATTTCTAAATGAAAGACTCTAATTGACCGAGGATTGGAGTTACTTTCCTTGAATGGTGCGTCAGCAAAACGATGATGCCTTATTAATGCATCGGCGGTCCCGATGAGCTGATATGGACGGGGATGTAGCTGTGTGCGTGTAGGACGGGCCGTCAGCTGAGTGCCCCCACCCCACCCCACCTGTCTGCCGACACCAGCCGGTCAGGTGTCCCATTCAGTTTAAAGCGCAATTGTTATTATTGGAAGTGACTGCATTTGTGGTTGTCTGGTAGCGTTTTTTTAAAGGGCCTGCTCTATACTGAGTTGCCGGCTAGATCAGAGCATACTAGTGTTTTTGCTCTGGAATTTTAAATAAAATTTTATGCATATTGTCCTGCACTGAATCTGCACCGTGAATGTAATGTGATGGCGCAGTGGTTATGGTGCGCTATGTCGCGTGATCGCTGCATGGGTGCGTAATGAGACTATATATTTTTGTTTAATATATAACCATAAGTAATAAAATAAATGGATAGTTTAAGAGTACAAGGCTCTGTCATTCACGTGCCTTAATCCATAATCTATTTATTTAATCCATTTAGTTAATCCATATTTGAGCATCATTCGTGGTTAAATAAAAAGATTTCTGTTTTTTATTTTTTGTGTAACAGGACCTTTTTGTCGCTGTCGTGGGCAGAGAAGTGTTCACTGAGCCTGTAGGCACCGAAAATGATGACTGGAACTGGTTGTTAGGATGCAGATTTTAGAGCCTGGGACTGGCTCTCCCCTTTCTGATGGTTTGGCTGCATATCTGTGTCTCCTTGGTGTTTCATTGAGGTGAGGTGGGGGAGGGGGTTCAATGGGGCTGTGTTTGTTGGAAAGCCAGTGCAGACTAAGAAGTATCCTGGAGCTCTAGATTTTCGCTGCATTTTCGTACCTGGGCCTGGCGTTTGCCTGTGGTGAGACATGTGGAGAACCTTATATGTCTGCTTTTTGTTCTGTTTGACACCGGTGCTCATACGGGGCCGCTCTGGTGTGTCCTTGGGTATAAGTAACCCCATGTCTCAATGTCACTGCTTTGTGTCGGGGGTGCTGCTGGTTTCACACAGTATAAACACTTCTGATAACGTTATTAAAAAGCGGATGAGGGGATAATTCACCTCTAACGTGAAGTGACGCTTATGTAATCCCTCCACGATTGGTTGCCATGACCACCACAGGCCCGGTTGTGTCTCTTATGTAAGGCGAGCCTGTTGGCCAATCAGAGTGAATGAAGGGCGGGTCTTCTGAAAACCGGCCATGTGAGAGTGGGGACCGCCTGTAGCGCTTCAGCTGGGATCCTCTCTTACTTGACTGACATGGTAGAGGCAATCCACTGCAAAAGGCCCCACTTTACACTATCTTGGGGTAACAGATGGACAAACAAAGGGGAAATTTTCCACTGAAGGGAACGACTGGGTGTTGTTTATGCACATCCGTGGCATGAAATACGTGCTGTGATTCTTTTTGGGTAGCGCTCGCTGCTCCCCCTAGTGGCACTGCAGCTCTGCGTGGAACCATTTACAGATGCTGATTCATTATCGCTAACGCAGTACAATGGCCCAGCATGGGACTATAGAGGAGGAGTGTCTTTGAAAGTCTGTCACACAGGTACAGGCTCGTCTCTGAGGTGTGTAGTGTAGGAAGAAATCTATTTGACACCCCCCACTGCCCCCCCCAGGACCCATAAGCCACAGCCAAGATGACGCATCAGGTCCCCGCCCTCACTGCTGAGCAGAAGAAGGAGCTGCAGGACATCGCCCAGCGCATTGTGGCTCCCGGGAAGGGCATCCTGGCCGCCGATGAGTCTGTGGGTCAGTAGAGGGTGCTAGAGGGCTGGGAATCTGGAGCGTCAAAGGGTCAAAACGAGGCAAATAAGCATAACTCATATCCAGCACTGGTGATTCAGTCTAAAAACAACAGTTTTGCCCCTGCGTGTATCTGTCCGTACAGGCAGCATGGCCAAGCGGTTCAATCAGATCGGTGTGGAGAACACAGAGGAGAACCGGCGGCTGTACCGCCAGCTTCTGTTCACTGCCGACACGCGCATCGACAGCTGCATTGGTGGCGTGATCTTCTTCCATGAGACCCTGTACCAGAACACCGACGACGGCACATCATTCACCAAGATGATCAAGGACCGGGGCATCGTCGTGGGCATCAAGGTGTGGCGACGTGGGTGGGGATGGACTGGGTTGACACATCCTGTTTTTGTTTTGCCGCACTGCTGACACTTTCATTCAGATTTTAATCACTTATCCCACTGAATGTATCTCATTAATTTCTTTAATTAAATCCTGCTCAAGGATACAAAAGGCTCGAAATCCTATCCAGGGCCTCTGTTAAAAGTATTAACCTTGAGGAGGCTAAGCCAGGAGGAAGGGGACCACTATATTTATCAGATCAGGAAAGAGATTGACAGTGCTTAAGACCAATAGGAGACATGGTAACAGGAAGTAGGGGGGCAGGACTGTCACTTCTGCTGCTTATAGTCTTGCAGAGAATCTTTCGCTACACTGTCGCTACCTGATCCGTACAGCCTACCCGGTCCGCTCCTTCAGGAACCAGTTCATCTATAGTCTACATGTCGTTGCCAGATTTGAACTTTTCATGTGCTCAGAGTTGAAGCACGCATTCACTGAATATTTTACGACTGGTAGAGAACAATGCATGGAACCGCGTTTGCGACTGTCGGTGCCAGCACGATTTTTTTACTTTACAGGAGAACACTCGTTTGTTGTAGTGTCAGGTATTGGGGATATATGCAATTACTGGGTTCTAGGTCTCAAACCTTGAACTACATTTCTTTATTATATGACGGTAATGGTCATATTTACACACACACATATGTGTCATACCTTACACATCATTCTTACAATGGCATATATTTGCACCTTTTTCACACTAAATAAATACTGATGTTCCCTTTTATTCTCATTTATTAGTGCTATTTTCTGATGTTATTTTATTTATTACTCTTTAGTTGTTGGTAATGTGTGCTGATTATTTGCATTTTCACGCATGCGTTGTCATAAATTGGGGGCTGCCATACATAGTCTAAGTTGGGCAGCAACGCACACATGCACACATGTATGCTGTTGATGAACCTGATCCAGGAGGAATGGATCAGATCGGCTGTATAGATCAGGCAGTGACACATACTCCAGAAGAGGATTCTAACTGCCATTTTGTGTAATTATCAGCCCCTCTCTGTCTCCCTCTGCAGGTTGACAAGGGTGTGGTGCCACTGGCTGGAACGGACGGAGAAACCACCACCCAGGGTATGCCACACTCACAATCTCACAAACACCTGCTGAGATGATTTGCATGGTAACATTCCTTCCCATAATCCTTCGCTGTTCCCATCGCACAGGCCTGGACGGCCTCTCTGAGCGATGTGCCCAGTACAAGAAGGATGGGGCCGACTTCGCCAAGTGGCGCTGCGTGCTGAAGATCAGCGAGCACACGCCCTCCCAGCTGGCCATCATGGAGAACGCCAACGTGCTGGCCCGCTATGCCAGTATTTGCCAGCAGGTGAGGGGGTGGAGACACTGTCACCCAATGGGGATGGGCGCTAGCCTGCTTTGTGGGAGTTGTCTAGTAGTGATGGGCAAATGAAGCTTCATGAACCATTTGCTGTATTTTTTTCACCCCACTAGATGGTGCTCTTGGTTTGCTTTTGGGCATGCTTTGAGCTCTTTTATGAACAGAGAGCACTTTATAGTGGGGTCAGAAAATACAGCAAATGGTTTATGAACATTCATTTCTTCTTCACTACTGTTTAGTACCATCTGTAGGACTAAGGATTGTAATGGTGATCTTTTAATTTTGTTTCAGAATGGGATCGTGCCCATTGTGGAGCCTGAGATCTTGCCAGATGGCGATCACGACCTAAAACGCTGTCAGTATGTCACGGAGAAGGTGCGTGTGGGACCGATGGATCTATGAGCTTCAGGAGAGCCTGTCTGGTTTTTGTGCAGATTGGCAGCACTAACCCACCGCCTACCTATGTGCGCTCCAGGTCTTGGCTGCCGTATACAAGGCCCTGTCAGACCACCACGTGTATCTAGAGGGCACCCTGCTGAAGCCCAATATGGTGACCCCAGGCCATGCCTGTCCCAGCAAGGTCACCGCGGAGGAGATCGCCATGGCGACTGTTACTGCCCTGCGTCGCACAGTCCCTCCCGCTGTCACCGGTAGCGTCATGCCTGTCACAGCTCTGATCGACGCCGACCCACTGTTGAATCGTGACTGATTTGTGTTTGTGTACCTGTAGGTGTGACTTTCCTGTCTGGAGGTCAGAGTGAGGAAGAGGCTTCCATCAACCTGAACGCCATCAACACTTGTCCCTTGGCCAAGCCCTGGGCGCTCACCTTCTCTTACGGCCGCGCCCTGCAAGCCTCTGCCCTCAACGCTTGGCGTGGGCAGAAGGAGAACGAGAAGGCTGCCACGGAGGAGTTCATCAAGCGGGCGGAGGTACGTGCGTGTTGGCCTGTCTAGAGCTGTGGGCCAGTTTTCCTTATTCTGTACCCCAAGGTGCTTAACTGACAAGCTTCTGCCCAATATACATGATCTCTGTTTTCCAGGTCAATGGCTTGGCTGCACTGGGCAAGTACTTCTCCAGTGGAGATGGCAGCGGAGCAGCTGGGCAGTCCCTCTACGTAGCCAATCACGCCTACTGAGCTGCCCAATCACAGCCGTGTTCCAGCTTCTGCTGACCAATAGTATCTTCTGCTGCTGCTATGTTTTTTTTTTTTTGTTTGTTTTTTCTTTCCCTTCAGCGTCATCAACCAGCACAGGCCTTCTCTGTCTTCAGTACTTTAGGTCACTATATTTCTAAAATGAGTGTTGATATTGGATTGTAAGTCATATGAAACGCATCAGGGGTGGTTTGGCTGGGAAAAGCTACTGGAGAAATAGCTGGGTGGGCATTACAGATTAATAGATTATAATATAGTGTTTAACTGTTCAGGAGAACATGGTTTAAGTGTTAAGGTTATGGGTACTAAGCACTTTCTTAGACTAGAAGCTGGAAGAAGACACATTTAATTGATGCAAAATACTGCATAAATACAGACTGCAGTGGAGTTTCAAAGTATTTCCCTGTTTGTGGGCAGCCTGCATGAATATTATCATACTGGCAGTGGTGTCCTTTCATGATTTAAGACAGCAATGGTAGCAGCTTGGGAAGAATTGTAGCTGTAAGTGACTAAATGCTATCAACCTCTTATCTTACCTGTCTTTCAACCAAGTTGTGGGATGCTGTCATCGCTAAAGAATAGCGTTTAAATTGTAGCAATGTTGTGTGTGACTTTGTGCTCCCGGTGTGTGTGATGCTTCTGTGTCAGTCTGTGTCCCGCCCTTTTCCCAAGCGCACAGTCAGAAGCTCACTGATCTGGGGCGTCTCTGCTTGCTGTCCAAATGGCGATTAGCTGGGTCTCTCATGTGGGTGTGGTCTACTACTGTGATCGGTGTGTTGTCCACCTGGTGTACCAGATAGTGAATAAAATAAACTAGACATCTGGAAATCTGTGTGGAGTCTTGATGTTTTATTGAATTATGTGATATGGAACCATCAATAACATCACCATAGCTACCGTATTCAGTTATTCTGGAAAGATCCATCGTAAAACCATTCTTCCTGGTTAGAGTTGTGGGTGGAGTGGGGGTATCCAAGGCAACATATTTATGAGGCAGACATATTCATGCTGCATTCTACAATTGTACCACCAGCTCTGCCACGGACCAGGCCTCAGTCAGGTGATGTTAAATAGCAGCCTGAATAGCTTTCCACCTCCTGTCCCCCGAGGAATCCTATGTCCAGAGAGGGTCAGTTGGTGGTTTCATGTAGGATGTCCAAGTGTATCTGCGCACACTGGCAAATAAAGGTATGGGCAACATGAATGCACAACATTTTTGTTGGCAGGGGGATGGGTGCTGAAGGTGCATTCACCATCATCTGAGCATATTTTTTACTTTGAGAACTTTTAAAGGTTATTAAGAACTGTTAAGGGTATGATTTTGAGCAATCCCTGTCATGCCAAAGGAGTTTGAAGATCGGTTCTTGGGTCAGTTCAATCGTGACATTGTGAGAGTAGTTCAAAGGACATAGATGATTGACATGAATTTTTTTGTGCTGGGCCAAGAATACGACGTAATTCGATCTTTTGATTCCTTAAATCTGCTGCTTGGTGTTTGTTTTAGTATTCTGGTTTCTCTAAAATAGCCATAATATATGATTGTGTTCGTGTATATATCATTCCCGTGAGGGACTGGCATCCGGTCCCGGGAGTACATCTGCCTTGAGCTCTGTAGATGAACGAATGCAGACATCCCACCTTAGGCACATTGATTTCAGGGCAATAGGACACAGGGCAAACACTTACGTAAAATAAATATAGGAATAAATATGAATGTGTAAAAATAAATATGGATATGGATGTAAAAGAATTATATAATATAAAATAAAAAAATTAAATGCTCTTAATTACAATACAAAAATCTTTTTAAATGACAATAATAACATGGCAAAACACCCAATGAATCTATAACGTCCTGTAGTACGGAGCGCTGGTTGGTGATTGGAGGGGAGTTTAGCTCATGCTCTGATTGGACAGAATTGTATCCAATCAAATGCGTCTTCATTCAGACAGCAATGGCTACGGCGGAAGTGGGTGAGTGCAAATTTCTGTGTCATATAACAAAGAATATATTCCTAATTTTACTTTTATATTGATACATTTTGAAAAAAATGTGTAGTGCACGAAAGAGCTATATTTTCACTACATTGCTTGACCCCGATGTAGAAAGACGCGACTATTGAAGATGTTGTTTCTAGTTAACTGGATGGCAGGTGCTATTTCACATAATGGTAATCGTATACTAAATTCATAAACTCCACAGCTTCGATCGATCGACTCTTCACTGCGTTAATCGAGTTTGCACGGTGACAGTTGCACATCTGTTAATCACACCCTTCGCTTTTTCAGAGAAGCTCCGAGGGCGATATGCGGCGCTCTCTGTGGCGGCGGTCGTGATAATGGTGGGCATTCCGCTTTGGTGGAAGACCACCGAGACCTACCGCGCCTGGCTCCCCTACTCTCAAATCCGGGAGCTCGATTCGCTGCAGGTAACTTAACTAGATTTGCACCCGAAGACGTGTAATCGTGCTCAAGTAGTGGTAAGAAAGTTGAACCAGAATGGAATATCACCACTTTTTCCGCCTGATCTGTATTAGATTTCAGTGGTGCTGTTGCCAGGTGACGGAATCAGTTGTAATGATTATCGCTGGTGCCCATCACAGCTCCAGCTTAGCATGGACGTGGAGGTGGTGTTCTCCAGGGGCACCCTGACCCCAGAGCAGCAAAAGAAGGTTCCCCTAAGCCAGACTCGGGAGGACCAGCACCAGGTGAATGGTGAGTCAAGATCCTGAGGACAGGCAACTTTACAGGTCAGAGAAGGTCTCTTCTAAGATTAGTTAATCACTTCTAACAGAACATTCAGGCACCAAAGCGATTAGGAGGTTATCATTAGTTAAAAGCTGTGCTCCTTCAGTACTATACAGCTGGTTCTGTATCAAATTCCTTCTACTCAGAAAACACAAGACTGAAGTACCGCTATGAGACGAAGTACCGAACGGCCACCGTCATGGAGGAGGACGCCCTGGGGCAGCCAGGCGCTGAAGGTGAGGCCTCACCCCGAGCGTCCAAAGTGCTGGCTATGTTTCTCTTTATCGGAAAGTGACTGGTAAAACGAGGGGCGGGCTTTTGGCTGATCACCACAAGCCTGTTAGCAGCCACTATAGCCGTTAGCTGCTGTAGTCCTTGGGCAGCAGAGACCGATCAGGCAGATTCCTTAAAGAATCAGGGGAACAGGCTATAACATGCATTTCCCTGTTTGCTATCAGTTAGAATGCTTAGGAGAGTGTGGGGATTGTAGTTTTTCTGATGCGCCTGTGGCCGGCTGGCCAGAGGCTGACCTTTCCCTGCACAGGCTCAGTGAGAGTCCCTGTGGCTCGGTGGTGGTGTACGTCATCCCCCGGTCATCCACGCTGCTGCCAGAGGTGAGAGGTTGTGCACAATGAGGTTTTTTAACTACAGATTTGCACACGCACTAGAATCTGAGTCTGACGGCTGTTTTCGTCCTTCAGGGTGTGAAGGTGTATGTGGGGCAAAGGAGGACGGCGCTGCTGCGGGGCTGGGACGGCCTGGGAGGGAGCTTGAAAGAGGTTCTAGCTGTACTGGAGCCGCAGGTGGAACAGGTGCTGCGGACGATGTCCTTCAGTCACAGTGACATCATAGCCGCACTCGGCGACCGGATCCGCGGCAGCCGGCTCAGTAGGGAGAGCCTGGCCGACAGCATGAGGGCCTTCAAGTCCAGCCCCGGTGAGGGTCGCTAGCTCCGCCTTTTCCACTAGGTGGCTTCTCTGCAACACACCCAGGCAGCCTTTGTCTTTCAGCCGTATCTCTTCATCCACATGAGTGTCCTCTTTGTTCCTCCTCCTCTCTTTCCTTCTCTCCATCCCATGTTTCAAAACTCGATCTCAGACTTCATTTCCGCATCAATCTCCTCCCTCCCCATTAATCACCTTTCTTGTCCTCATATTTTGCCCCCATCCTGGGTTGTTCCCTGCCTTGCACCCATAGGCTCCGGACCCCCCACGACCCTGAATAGGACAAGCGGTTACAGAAAATGAATGGATGGAAATGTTGATGTAGTAAACAGAGGACCAGCAGACAGCTGATCTACTCCTAATCCCCTGTTACCTACCCCCTCCCCCAGGCTACGAGATCACTTTCAGCCTGCTGAACCCAGACCCCCAGTCCCACAATCTGCACTGGGACATCGAGGGGGCGGTGCGCACCTACATCCAGCCGCTGCTGGACAAGCTGGCTCCCGTGGCCAACCACTCGGTGGACTCGCAGGTGCTCCATCTGCGCCGATGTCATGCTTCTGCGTCTCAGCAAATCCTCCTGAGCAGAAAGGCGGGGTCTCGGCGTCTGAGCTGTGAACAATCATCACTAAAGAAACCCCTACCCCAAACACCCACTGTGTGGCTAATTTTTTGAGTTTTGTAGAGAAAACTTAGAGAGAAGGATCCAAAGTGCAGTGATCTTGCAGCTAACACAGTGCATGGTTGTAGATACACCACTGCTTACACGCAGTTGATTTGGTGGAATCACACCTCCTGTCCTCCATGCTGCTTTTAGATCCTGTACTACGCTGTCCTGGGGGTCAAGCCCCGTTTGAACCGCGAGCTGTCGGCGTACACACTCAGCGCGGAGAGCCTGGCCCATGTTATCAACCCCATAGAAGCCAAGCTGGGTGAGTCTGTCTGTCCATCTGTGACACCCTCATAAACAGAGTGCCATTAAACTTGTTCAGTCCTCAGTGGTTAGGATCAGTATTCAGTTCATCAGGCTTCAGTATTCAATTATCAGAGGTGGAAAGTTCAGGTCCAGAAAGGAGAAATCCAGACCAAGGTTTTGTTTCAACCAACCAATTAAGAACTCTGTGACTGAGACTTTTTGGGTGAATCTCAATACCAGGAACGCAAGGACTGTACTTGTGATCTTTGCAAGACCAGTCTTGCTAACTTGCCTTCCAAGAATGAACTTGGGGTGCAATGAATCATGGGATTGGTCTCGTTTGGCAAGTATGCAACCGATGTATCCTTGATATTTGGGGCAGGGCAAGACCAATATCTGGGGATTTTTACCATCCCCTGTACTTATGTTTTTAGTATTGAGCTGGTCTTCAGCAATGGAAGACGACGTAAAACAGGTACACAAGAACACAACTACGGTCATGATTGTGGTCATATTGAGATTCACCCTTTATGCTCAACTGGTTGATTGAAACCAAGTCTTGGTCTGGATTTCTACTTTCTGGACCTGAACTTTCCACCTCTGCCAGCTCGATTGTAATTCTGCAGATCCGTCCCTATGATACTGTGTCGATGCTGACCTTGTGCCCTGCCTTGCTAGGTTCCAATGCAGCCTCGTCAAACCCGGTGCTTAACTTCCTCCTGTATGTTCCGGACGCACATCACGCCCCCCTTCTCATCCAGGACCAGGGCAAGCGGGAGGTGCCCAGCAATGCATTCCACAGCCCCCGTTGGGGGGGCATCATGGTGAATACCCAGTCGCAGCTATGTGGACACGCCTGTCACCGTGGAGACGGTAGCCATAATGAGTTATCCAGGTCTTGACCCTAACCCTAACCCCCCCCCAAAAAAAAACAACAGAAAAACAGGCATTTTGCAGTCCTTGAGGCATATCTTTTGGAAAGAATTTATGAGCATAGACACACGCACGCATTCCTTGACTTGCACTAAAGTTAACTTTCTGGGATTGCAAAGGCTGTAGCGTGTGTTAGCTTTTAGGAACTGGGACTTGTTCAGTAGACCATCTGAGCACATTAGGAAGTTCAGAGATGTCTACAGACTGAGAGATACATGCGTATATGTGTGGCGCATGCTTAGACTTGGCCACATGCACAAACACACAGATTCTCCAGTGTACCTACGACGGGTGATATTGGACCGGGTTTGCCGGCACCACATGTGCGTTTAGGTTATGGATCCCTGCTGAGATTTTGCAAACCCTGACCTCTCTGCCTCTCATCCTCCCTCCCCAGGTATACAATGTGAAGGACCAGTATGGCTCAGAGGCCGAGCTTCCGGTCTACATCAACATTGACATGGCCCGTGTGATGGGGGTGTTCCTGGCACAACTGCGGTTAGTGCTGGGAGGGGGTGGGTGGAGATAGGTGTCAGTCACATTTCTGGAGCAAATGCTGCATTCCATTTACTTCTGAGGCTGGAGGGTCGGAGCTCCACATCCGGGTTAACCACATTCTATCATGAAAAGTCGGAAAGCCATTGAGCAACATCATTTCTAGCCAGGTTCATCGTTAGCTGTTGTTACCAATAGCTGTTGATAATGCATTACTGAGTATTTTACGCATACAAATACTGTAGCAGCATGTCCACAGATAGCAGCTTGACAGTACTGTGTATATGACCGATTTAATGAGCCACAAATAAGACATAAGTGCAAATAAACAGTATAGAACTGCAGCTTTAACTTCTGTTGGTAAAGGGTGCAGCCATCTTGAACTCTGAGATCAGGGTTGCAGAGGTTCTTCTGACTTTGAGTTGGAATTCCAACTTCATGGGGCGTTCTAGTTGAAATTTCACTCTAGGAACTTGGAAATTCTGACTTTCAAGATCAAATGGAACCCAGCATAACTAGTGCTAGCTGGTGAACTAGTCACTTCACACAAGCTTTACGGCTCAGTGGGAATTGCAACAAAGCGGTCCAGGCTAGCAGGAAACACAGTAGCTAAGGATAAGCCTTAAAAACCTGGAGGTTGGTGTTTTCAGTCTTTAGAAACCTCTAATCTGCACCCATTGAGAAGGTAGTTACTTTATTTAAAAAATTCAGGTGTATATATACACATTAAATTATTAATGTAATTACAGTGCTGGCTGAGCAGAAGAATAATCAAACTGGCACATTCTGGTGAGGATTGTCTTTATGTTTAAGCCCATGGCTGTGTGTGTGTGCGCGCCCCCTGCAGGCTGATGTTGGGCGTGCAGCCAGCCCGCCCGGCTCCGGGATTCCTGCTTCAAAGCCCAGGCAGTGCCGGGCTGACTGACTGGGAGCTGGACCGCCTCCAGTGGACACGCAGTGTGGAGAACGTGGCTATGGCCAGCACCACCATCACCTCGCTGGCCCAGCTGCTGAATCAGATCGGCAACATCGTGATTAACGACAACATCGCACAGCAGGTCGGCCCGGAAACAAAACTAATCATAAATCTATCTTCAAACCACTCCTCTTGGTTGTGGGGGGCCTGGAGCCTGTCTCAGGCAGTATAGGGTACGCGTGTGGGAGATTTACTTGCACAAAAATGTTCAGAGTGCTGAACAAAAAAATGACTGGTTCAGAGAAATAACCAATCAGATTGTAGAGCAGGTGGGTTCAAGCAACTAGAGGAGGCGGGACCAAGACATCTGATTGGTTGCCGTTCAGAGATGCCAATTATAAAGCCAGTCATTGATACTGAATGACTGGTGATGGTGGCTTGTCTATAGTGTGGCTAATTAGTGGCAAGTCTTCAGAGCCCATCCTGACTGGCTGTCCCCTCTGTACTGCAGGTGTCAAGCGCCGTGACCTCGCTGCAGGCGGCGGTGGCAGAGCTGGAGGCCGGAAACCTGGCCTTTGCCCTGCAGTACAGCCGTGAGGCCATCCTGGCCTCCGAGAGGGCCTTTTTCGATCCGTCGCTGCTGCACCTGCTCTACTTCCCCGATGACCAAAAGTTCGCTATCTACATCCCCCTGTTCCTGCCCATGTGCGTCCCCATCCTGCTCTCGCTCCTGAAGATGCTGGGTGAGATTCGGAGGAGTCGCGCAGAGAGGCGTGCTAAGAGCGACTAAGAGACCTGCATCCTTCGACTTAGAGAAATCGAGATATATTTAAATAAACAAACACACCACACATGGACAAGGTACCATGCTGGCCGGCTGGAGCACACGCGGACAGTTTTCTGCATTTCAACTCTTCAAGGCTTGGTGTTCCATGGCAACCAGTTGGCTGGGTGATTACCGTGTGATGTGACTGACATCTAGTGATGAGCACTGAAATCCAAACTTCTCACCGGTTCCCTTCATCAAGAGAAACTAATATCATTTTGGTTGTTTTTCTTTTAAAAATGTATGACCTGGAATCTTTTTTTCACACTCCACCTGTGTGTTTTTCATCTCTGGCTCTATTTTAAGCACACTGTGCTCTGGACCCTAGCCCAGCCTTACTTGTGAAGACATGCATCTCCTTGAAGTACTGCTTTTATGCAATATTCGCCGTCAAATAATGGATGACATCTATTAGTTGCTGACTTTGATTTGTAATGCTGTTGCATAATATTGTCTTCATTGTTGCAAGTGACATGTTTCATTAAGGGGGCTTCCTGGAGTGTAAGCCAGGCTTCAGAATTTCTCAGGGCAGGGAAAAAAAAATACAGAAAACTGATTGTTTCTGCACTGCTGACAACACAAGAAAAAATAATGTGGCATGGAATTGACTGCTGGGTGAAAGTGTCTTCCGTTTTATTTTGTTTTGTTGGTGGTTTGCCAGTGTTGGATTTGCAGTGGGCTTTATGTGAGATGTTGTAACCTCTCAATAAGGACATGACAATGTTCTCATGCTCGTTCTGGTTCTTCATGGTGATTACTTCATTGGTTGATGGGCCAAGGGATTTGAGTTGAGGGAGCATACATAAACTGGCTTAGTGGGGGGGGGGATCCTGCAAACATCTGATTGATCTTTGGCCGCATGGAGACCAAGTAGCTAAGTTTGCAAATGGAGGATCAAGGACCTCAGGCAGCTGGGCAATATGGATATATATTTGGGCCATTTAACCTTTATACGGAGAAGGCATATTTACCTACCAGTTACGTCAATCCACGACATGCCCATACCATCTACTTTGCCACTATCACTGAGTGAACACATTCTTTTAATTTTACAATTCTGTCTTTAATTAAAACTCACAAATAGCCGTTTTTTGCCTCGTGGGACCAATTCTTACTGACATTTTGATCAATATTATTTTCAAACCACTGATTTAGTATTTAAAAACAGTTACATAGTTTCTTGTCTCATTCTGTCACGGATACCTTTGTTCCTGGAAGGACGGGGGTGACGATCTCTGCTCTATAGGCATACTACATTCTTTTGAGGTCGCACATTACTTTTCAAGTCATAATGTATGCTTTATAATTACAGTGAAAATACCGAATATGCATAGGTCTCTGGAAAGGCGAGACTTCTCGCCGAAAGAGTGTCAAACAGACTTTATACTGCATAAAACACAGAGAACGCAGAACCGGCTCGCACGACACGCACGTGCCGCCTCGCGGCCAGCACCGCTCGCTTTCTGGGCGGAGCGTCGCGTGGCGTCCCTAACAGTCTGGCGAAACGCAGATAAATCATTTTAAATTTGGTGTTTAGTAGATTCTTGTGTGCGCTTTCACGTTCACTACAAGTGATACTTGCAGTAGTTGACGTGTGATGCGTTTCGATAACTTTGTTTTCTGTCTAACCTGTAAAGAGGCACTATTTTGATTCGCGGACGCACACTTTCTATGTGCCAGGGAAACACTTCCGATTATTGATATTCGTCCGCGTTTAGCACAGCGGTTCAAAAAAGGAGGGGATCGGCGCCATCTTGAAGAGAGAAAGTCGTAGAGCGGGAAGGGGTGGTAATTCTTAGCTAGTGCTTCATAGTGTCGGTTTGGTTGTGGTTAGTTGTTTTGTAGTCATTATCTCTTGCAGGAGATTGAGCTTCTGATTGAATTTGGTCATTCTTAATTCGTCCGGTTAATTGAAGTAGAAGAGCTATGTCTGGCGGTGGTGTGATTCGCGGCCCAGCTGGAAACAACGATTGCAGAATATACGTGGGCAATCTTCCTCCCGATATCCGTACCAAAGACGTCGAAGATGTGTTCTACAAGTACGGGGCGATTCGCGACATCGATCTGAAGAACCGGAGGGGAGGACCGCCGTTTGCCTTTGTGGAGTTTGAAGATCCCAGGTAAGATGGTGTGCCCGACCATGCCTGTCCTTTATGTTTTGCAGCCGGCCGTCGTTTAGGATTTTGAACCGGCGTGAGTTCGCATTACCCAGAAAAATTAATGTTTTATCACCGTTTTCTTCCTTTAAACACTCGACAGCATGCAGCCTTTCCCTTTCTTTTTCGGTTCAGTGGTTCCCTAGGTTTCACATCTCCATGACTGGCGGGTAATCCAACTTGGCTAGTACGAGCAATTGGCGATCTTCCAGCAATCGCGGACGCTCCTGCGGGGCATTAAGTCGTGATTATAGCTTAGTAAGCAGTGATTTCCATCGCAGCACCTTTGGATCGCACATGGTGTGCGTGTTTGGGTGTAGCGGAGCGATCGGCCACGTGGTGCTCCCACCCCACACGCTCGGAGCTTTCGGTTTGTACTGTGAGATTATCTCCCATCATGGAAGGCTATATGCCATTCCGTATGTGTGGACCGTGCGTGTGATCTTCCTGGTACGCATCGTAGGATTCCCCTAGAATTTAAAAACTGCGTTCAGCGATACGGAGGCTTGAACGAGGGAGAATTTGGTTTATTCGCACAAATCGTGCTCGAAGCCAACTTGGTTACGCCGATGATACTAAACTGGCTCTTACAAACACATGGCACTGTTCTGCCGAAGTTTTTTTTGCCCTATATATACGGTCCAGAAGGTTACAGTTCAAATCAAGCGTGTTGGAACCAATGGGGGCGAAGAGACTTGTACCCCGCAGTATTTAATATGGTTTTATTCACTCCCCTCAAGTATTAAGCTTTTGCATCTAAATTAACTTTTCTCCCCCAATATAAAACTTTCTTCTACACCCTTTGTTCAAGCTTCTGGGGAGATTATGAATTTGTATTGTTTCATCAGGGAATCTTTTGTCTTGCTTTGAACCCAGTTCAGACTGTGTGCATGTTGCTTCTAAGTGCACGCGGTGGACATGATTTTGGATTAAGAAATATCTCCTGTCTTTTCAGAGATGCCGAGGATGCTGTGTACGGGCGAGATGGCTATGACTATGATGGGTACCGCCTGAGGGTCGAGTTCCCCAGGAGCGGTAGGGGTGGAGGGCGAGGGGGGGTTGGGGGAGGTGTTGGTGCCCCCAGGGGCCGATACGGACCCCCATCCAGGCGCTCCGAATACAGAGTCATCGTCTCAGGTGAGCGGGTCCACCCGGACGCTTGGAGCGAGCTGGCTGGGACGTGTTGGGGCTTTGTCGATGTTGGAGTTGTGTAGCGTGCTGGTGAAGGAGCTGGACAACCGAAAGGTTGCAGGTTCGAGACCCAGGAGGTGCCCTGCCGTTGTACCCATGAGCAAGGTACTTAATGTGTATCGCTTAAGTAATTATCCAGCTGTATGCGTGGGTAAATGTTATGTGAGTTGCTTTGGATAAATGTGCTGCGGTTGTAGGAATTGAGTCGTGTAGCATGTAGTACAGATTTATAGGTATTGAGATTGAGTGTCTTGGGACCAACACTCCCAAAAGTTCTGCATTTGCCTGTTGCACTGGCTTTGTGTGCATTTTTTTTTTTTTTTTTTTTTTTTTTTTTTTTAATTTTTACTGAAATGACCTGTATTTGGGGTTCCTCTTCTTGAGCGTCTGTCTCTTGTGTCCCTCAGGCCTCCCGCCAAGCGGTAGCTGGCAGGACCTTAAGGATCACATGCGCGAAGCAGGTGATGTATGTTACGCAGACGTTTTCCGAGATGGAACTGGGGTTGTGGAGTTTGTTCGCAAGGAAGACATGACCTACGCAGTCCGAAAGCTGGATAACACTAAGTTCCGGTCCCATGAGGTAGGTGTGAGATCTCTCTGGCTTTCTGTTGGAAAGGCTGCATAGCTCTGGACGTGGGTGGTGGTAGTGCTGATGGTGTTCCGTTGATGTAGACAACTAGGCTTGGAATGGCCGTTTCGCGTCCAAACAGATTTGTCTTTGGTTTAATCTTTGTTGTACATGGATATTTAGTCTTGTCATATCGTTCACTGTTGCTAAGAAACTGCGAAGCAGTCATTTGCAATCATTAATATATTAATGTGGCAGTCCTATTTTTGATGAGTAGTTGGTGTGTATCACACCCTCCAAAATCGGAACATGTAATGCATTGCCATGGTGGGGTCACTTTGCGGGGTCTGCTCTGCTTCTGTACTTCCCTAAGGGCAGAAGGAGTTGAGTTTTTCCTCTTAACAGTTTGGGAGTGTAGTGGTTTTATCTACCAGCTATTTTCACTGTAGTTTGGCGGTGGTGACACTGTTAAGGCTGTGCTTTCATGGGAAAGGTGTTGGTGTTCACCAGGGGGAGACGGCGTACATCCGCGTGAAAGTGGACGGCCCTCGGAGCCCGAGCTACGGGCGATCACGCTCTCGCAGCCGGAGCAGGAGCCGCAGCCGGAGCAACAGCCGCAGCCGGAGCTACTCGCCACGCCGCAGCCGTGGCTCCCCGCGCTACTCGCCACGCCATAGCCGTTCCCGCTCGCGCACCTGAGCGCCCGGGAAGCCGTCGCTTGACCATGTATAGTTCTGCAAAAAATGCAAAAACAAAATATGATACGAATGGTGCTTTCTTGAAATTGAAAAGCTTCACCTTTTCATTTTTATGGTTTGTTGAGTGTAACCTTCAGCCCAGCGTGACACGTGTGACGTGAAAAGCCCAGGGACTGGACCGGCCGAGCCGACCTGCCGTTAAACACTCACGGCGAAGCAAGTTTCACACATGCAATTTAAAATGCGATTAAACACCGCTGACCCCAGCCATCCGTCTCTGTCCCCTGTAAATTTCACCCATGGCTTCGTAAGAAAACTCCAGCCCGACCATCCCCCAACACCCCCGGCCCTCCCAAACCTCCTCCCCCCCCCCCAACCATCCATGGACCATTTTCTCATCCCTCTGAGTCAGTAATGAATTCACACTCGCCTCCTGGAGGGATCCTTACCTACCATTCTTTCTAATTATCCCGTAATTATCCTCAGGCGGAGAAGTCAGAGTTACTCTGGTCCTGTGGACGCAAATGTTATGGCCGCCGCTATTAAAAGTTCACGACACTCCGAGGAGCAGAGCATGAAAAGTGCAACGTCGCTGTAGATCTCGGTTCCGCGTCACATGCGCAAAAACCTGACTCACTTAAGTAAACACCAAGCGGTAAAATTTACGTGGCAAGCTACACGCTGTCCTTGAGCAAGGGCGAAAAAATAATATCATTATACATAGCATATTGAAATGAAAAGTGGCGCTAACCCAATGCCATCCTTCACGCTGCCTGTCAAGCAGAGTTGCAGTTACCCCTCAGCCGCGGCCCCCGCAGCCCTGCGGAGATCTTAAACGCAACATAAATACATCAAAAGCCGAGACAATACCGACCAAGATGATCCTACGCAGCAAAAGCATTTCCTGGCTTTGTGCCAGGCCTAGAGCTGCCCTCCGCAGGAGTCTGCATCTTTGCCTCTTATTTCCGGAAGCTTCTAGTGCCAGCTGTGTGTGACAGAACTGGGGTGGCATTCATCGGCACTAGACTGAAGGGTCACATAAATCTCCCGGACAGTGCCCAGCTGCACGTACCCCGCCCGAAGGTGGGGTGGCTCTTTGTGATCGCCCACACGGACCCAGCAGAGGCAGGGGATGGGCCTCTTATTTTCACTCCTCCTTTTACGCTCATCCCGGTGGGTGAATGTGGGTGAACGTTTCCCCGACTAAAAAAAGAAAATGTCCTGGAATGATTAATCGGTTTGCCAGCTATGCATCATTGTTCCGTGGATTGTTCATGAAACATTGTGTATGAAAGGGTCATAAAACTCTTACATTGGGCCCTTTGAGGAGCGTTTCCAAGGCAACCGTGGTCACCGACTGCTTTCCTAAATGTTCACGCTCTGCTTATGAAAGAGTGATTCGAGCTCATGAACGTGTTATGAAGGTGTTCTGTGAAACACCAAAGTCCTCGCAGGTCTTCTCTTCAAGCTGGTAATTTCTCCAGAGTCAGTCTGATTTTATTTCCTTTAGCAAATGCTAATATCGAACAGTTCTAAAACGATCTGTAGAACACTGGGAAAATGGGATAGGTTACTTGCACCTCGAGGTCTGAATTCCGTTAGAGAAAAATGCATGTTTTGTTCAACCAAAGCATGGAGAATAATGTTCTTCTATTTAAAAAAGTAGAAGACATCTCCCTCGATATGAAACCATGTCATGCGTGACCTTTTCAGCCCCAGAAACTCTTGGCTCTGGAGGTCTGAAAGAGACCAAGACTCTTTCTACTATATATTACAAAACACCCTTAGGCAGCATGTGCTAAGATTTGTCCATGATGATTCCAGAACTCCGGAACATTGTCCAGGCCACGCCCCCATCCCCCAGGTGGGAAACCCACTAAACAGAAGCTACCAGCTGCTCATCCAGGGATCTCGGCAACCAGATGTGTGAGCAATCGCTCTGTGAGTGATGACTATGGTGGTAGGTCTGAAAAATCCAGTGGTTCTGAGTCTCTCTTTTTTCTATGTCTAATTAAACTGGCAACTTCACACGCTTTCTTTTGACGGAATTAATTGTTCCGACGCTATGTCTTGACTACGTTCAAATAAATCAATTTGTCAGAGTTTTAAATTAAAGCTGCCAACGTCCGTGTTCAGCTACACAATGCTACACAGTTTAGAACATGTTATCTGCTAATGCAGAAAATTAATGTTCTTCATTTCAGTAATTACAATTATTATTTTGTTTTATTTTAGTCGGTATTAGAGGTGTGACAGAAGCAGGAATTATCCTAAATATGTAATAGATATCGTAACATTTTTGAGCACATACAAGCTACCAATTATAAAGATATTGCTCTATAGATCATTTTGATTAAGTAACACAACATTTCCTCGCAGCAGTTTTAACGCACAGTGAATGAGTATAGAGTGTGTCCCATTCCAGAGATGTATGAGCACTTCTGCAAAAATGAACAATTAGTGGCCATGCCAGTTTTACATTTCACAATGTGGATGCTTACGAAACATGAATTACAGAAAAACACGCTGTACAATGAAGATCAACATTAAGAGAGCCTGCTAGCATATCGATTTCCTAAAACACATTATTTTAATTCAAAAACAAACAGGAAGATGAAAATGTAATAATAATCATAAAAAATGTATGCTTATCTATTATTATTTTGTATGTTTTTGGTGTCCTTTCTGAGCCGATTTTCTGTGAGTTGTTTTATTTCGCAAGCGTCAGGGAGGTGTAAAAGGAATGAGACCATCATAGCGAGCAACGGCCATGTCCAAGAGCCCCGAATTCGCCACTCGCCCGAGTCTGGGGCTGTTTCAGTGTCAGATATGCTATTCATCTGCATCTTCAACTAGCATCTGCTCTCTCTGCACTGCTGAAGACGTTTCCCCGGCAGACAAATGGCGCTCGTGGGGGGGTAATCGCGCGGCTCGAGCACGTCCAGATGACTCAGCCATGTGGTAGGCCGCATTCCAGCATGGCCCCCTCTGACCTCCACCCTTTGACCTCGAAACCCGGGGAGCCACGCTGGCATAAGCTGGGGGCCAACTAGGCATTTTCTGGAAAGAGGGACAGTAGAAATATCACGGGAGGTAAGTTGGGTAGCTGCTGACACAGATAGCTGGATCCCTCCCTACCGGCCTGGGAGATGGTTTAACCCAGGACACTGAAACCCAAGGAAAAGCAAACGATTGCAGAACGTTGGAAGCAGTCTTTAAGTCACGCAGCAATGACACATGGAAGGAAGGCGGAGGAAGAAACGGATTGATTTCTGTTTGTCTAGTGGGTGACATTCATTCAATCAAATCTATGAAGTAAATGCAATTATGAAAGGACCAGAAAACTGCTTTCTCAGTAAAGGCCAAGGAAGTTGTGCAATTTGAAGTGTATCTTTTGGCTTTGATTTTTTTTATTAGTGCATTTAAAGTCTCCGCATATGCTGTCATAAATAAAATTATCTACCTTCCTCCAAGCAGCGGGTGAAGAATTTACACAAAGGTGATATGTTAGTGTTTTCAATTTTCAATGTTATTTCCCCAATAAAGCAGCAAATATAATTTGTGCAGTCTAATATGAAAAACTGTTTTTTGTAAATTCCTTTTATTCCCCCTTAGGTTCATGAACCATCACAATATATATGTATAAAGTATATGTGCCGAAATCTTAGGCAGTCAAAGAAAATGTTTAAAGCTATTTATCTGGGTAGCAAGTGTATATTTGATCAGAAAAAAATACAGTTTAACATTAGAACATATGCGAATTAACTGTAACACAATAAAAACTAACAAGAATTTCTTCTGCTCTGCAAAAAGGTACTGATATCTAGTTGGATGGCTAGATGTACACGCTTCAGTTCCCAAACCCTTCAGGGGTACCCCAGCCATTCCGTGTATTCGTTAAAATAGACCACCAGCTCAATTACTTAATTGATTTAATTAGGTAAATAACTGGGTGAGGGAATGTTCAGGCAAACATGGTATGCTAGGAATCAGGTCAAAAAGTACATGGGCACGTTAAATGTTTACTGCATATGCTGGGGTGACTTTATGAGGGATTTCAAAATGGCTAAGCCAACACACTTTGATAGACATAATATCATATAGTTTCACGCCACCAGGAAGATCATTTAAATATCATTTTCTCTGACTGCCTAAGACTTTTGTACAGTATTGTGTATATACATATATATCTCCAGTTGTTTTCAAGGTGCAACAGTCATCTTTCCTTTCCCAAGTTTAATAACCCAACTTACTTCCATTAAAATGTAATTTTGCCCAAGATTGTCACATGAAGAGCAATAAATGAAAACACTGATTTTAAATTTGAAATTAGCTGTCTGTCACCGTGATGCCCGGGGCTGCCAGAGTGATTGGGTGTTACCACCTAAGTATGCTATTATTTCACCATTTAAGACTGACCAATGACTGAGTAATGGAAACAGAAATTTCATTTTCACCTGTTACTGAAATAAATACAATCCACTTTAAAGAGATTTATTTTTGAAGTTACTATTTGATTATGCGTCATAGTCTATTTGGCTGCAATTTAGGTCATTGGTCATAAATAGAAACTAATGAAGACGAGATTTATCTGAGTACCATGGAAACATCATAACTAGCATAGTTTTGTGAAATGCATCATTATATATCGATGTTATTGAATAATCAAAACAAGATCTGCTGAGCAGCACTTAGCACAACATCGATGTTGCCATTCATCAGTTTCTTACCCAAGTCAAACAGCAAAGATGATGGAAGATACAACAATTGTTAGATCAGAAAGGAGAACAACAAGCCCGAGCTGTAAAACGAGCATGCTAGCAACACACAAGCAGAAGGGCAAAAAACATACGTGTGCCTCGCTAAGCTAATCGCTAGTGAGCTTTGGCACTAACAGTGTGACAGCCTGGGACACCGCAGGCCTTATTAGTGAATTTGTGAAGTGGGAGAAAGTTTTGAAGAGTAAAACCTTAGCAAGGCTTGGATAAGGTAGATCGGCATTTTCCTGAAGGGCGTGACCGATCCGGAGCATGGCGACCTTCCCCAAGAAGTCCGACTAGCGTTGTGAAGGCGACCACAAGCTTTCATGCCCATAACGGAATGTGCGGGCTGGCACAGTGACCCAAAGAACATGCCGCCTCACCACTCTCCCACCAAAGACGACACGTGCAAGGAAGTGGGCTGAAGGAAGGAAAATGACACTTCACAGCAGGAAATGCCTGGCGACACGTTCATCCGAGGCCGACAGGCCCCGTAAGTAGACACCTTCCACTCGTGCTCAGAGTCTTTGAGGTACAGTGAGAATGACACGACGCCAGAATGTGAGGTACCAACACCAGTAATCCTCTGAGAAGGAACACGGAGAACGAGGAGGACGGGGGTGGGGGCTTGCAGACTGTTATTTCCTCTGGAGCTTTCAGCCAGCAATTCCTGGGTTCCAGAAGTGGGCTGCACATGCATTACTAAGCTGATGAAACGACCCCCCTGGACACAATGATTTCAGCAAAGCAACCCCCCTCCCCCACCGGAAAAGAGATTGCTGGTACAAATCCCGGCATCAGCACTTAACCTGACTCAGGCTCTGTGAAATATCCTACTGTACAAACCGGTAACAGAGGCAGTCTAAGCTGTACGTTGTGACTGGTTTTGAGAAGGACTGCAGACCCCAGAATATATCGCTATAATCCAAATTTCTCTCTCATGCTAATAAGCTCATTTATTTCCATATTTCTATTCACGTTACAGCCGTGTCTCCATCCAGTGGGAATAATGATTGTAGCCTTTAGCGTTGTCCAAATTCATACCTTGTACATTATAACCTTCTTGTACACCCCACATCCAAATTATGTCATGTTATTAATTAGATACACCAGTGAAGAGGATAAGCCATGAGTGCAGAAGGGGATTAGCTGAGATTTTAAGATTCCTACTCAAACAGGCATAACGAATGGAAATTTAACAAAGGTCTACATTCAACAGGTAGGAACCCAAAAGGACACAAAGGTCCGTCTGATCTCTACAAAAAACTATTGCAAACTTTAAGTACAGATCAGGATGTGAGACAAAAGAAGGCCTGGTTTGTTTAATTCATTTAAGTTATAGACGTTGACCGATTCTGTAAAATATGGGGACATTCCATTACCTCTGAGTATGAGTGAAGAGCGCGGGGCGGCCCGCGGCCCCCCGCCGGGGGGGGGGGGGGGGGCCCCCCGAGCGCCCGATGGGACATTCCAGGCCTTTCTACAGGACTGTAGGGACACTAGAAGGGGCACCATTGCTGTGTCCATGGACTGAAACAGGACGGAGGGAGATCACAGGATGGAGGGAGATCACCATAGCAAACACAGCCAGGCAGGATGGATCGGCGGTGTCTCTTTTGCGAATGCAGAGGGAGAGCGTGAGATGTCTGATCAATTAGCAGGGATGTTTATGTAGGGATACGTTGTTTTTCGGCGTGCACCTTGGAGGAGCATGGGGTGTGCAGGAGTGTGCGTGCGGAGCATGGGGCGTGCAGGAGGGTGTGTGAGGAGCATGGGGCGTACAGGAGTGTGTATGAGGAGCATGGTGCGTACAGGAGTGTGCGTAAAGAGCATGGGGCGTGCAGGAGTGTGCGTGTTCTCCCCATGTCTGAGGAGGGATTCTGCATAAACTGCACTCCTCCCGCAGTCCCCAGACCTGTCTTCAGGTCAGTCAGTGCCTCTAAATCAGCCGTGAGTGTGCATGTGAGAATGTGACCTTCCACAGACTGGCATCCTGTCCATAGTGTCCCCGCCTGGTGTGCTGGGATCCCAGTTAAAGGCCCCAGACTCAGCGAGACTCCAATAGATGGATGTGAAACATTACTGCCTTAATTAAATTGGTCAGTAAGCTTTAAACGCGCAGAAGTAATACGAAACTTTGTCTTATGAATTTGATCTGTTTATGTGGAGCTACATGTGGAAATCAGCTTTGGGGAGGTGCAGGGAGGTACAAGGAGGAGCGAAAACCCAAATGAAAAAAGGCCTAAAAAATCAAAGGAAATCAAATGAAGTGACCCATGGAAAATGAGCTGAGGGTGAATCAAATGCCGGTCAGTGTACTGATTTTGATTAATACTTAGGGTTCAAAGTTACTTTCGAGAGGTATGTATAAAAAGAACAATTGAGTGAAGCTTTGAATGTAATTCGTCAGCTAAAATGAAGCCGGTTTGAACCTCTTTATGCAGCTAAAACAGCAAGTATATATGTATATGTGTTTAATGTGTCTGATTAGCGCATGCAGGGCTGTGCAAAGTGAATTGTCAATGTGAAGCCATGATTCTCAATGTTGAAGTGAGACAGTCATTTGGAGAAAACTCTTCATGCCCCCCAGTGTCATATTTACTTTTTCACACCACTGCTCATATATCATGTCTGATTTAAGCACCTTTTACATGTGCGATTAGCACCCAATTATCCAGTTCTTTTCAAAATAAAATTTTAACTAAAGGTGACTGTAAAAGTTTTGCTTGCATCTACAGCTCACAAACACATGGGCAGTGTTGGGCATTTCTGGTCCAGAAGCTACAAATCCAGACCAAGATTTTGTTTCTACCAACCAGGTGAGCACTCTGTGACTGTGTCTCTTTATGGTCAACTAGCCGGTAGAAACAAAATCCTGGTCTGGATTTGTAGCTTCTGGACTTGAAATGGCCAACCCTGCACATGGGTGTATTGGATAGTAAATGTTTTAGGCTGGTAAAGAATATTATACGTTTCCATAGTTTTGCATTGTGTTTAAATTTCGATACGATGGTGGTGGTTTAATGCTGGAGATGAATCTGCTCGGGTCCTTCTCCTGTCAGGCCGCCTCCGGGTCCTTCTCCTCCTGTCAGGCCGCCTCCGGGTCCTTCTCCTCCTGTCAGGCCGCCTCCGGGTCCTTCTCCTGTCAGGCCGTCTCCTGCCTCCATGATCTAACAGAAAGTACAGAATGTTCTTTATTAGTGTTACATTTTATTTCCTGAATATACTATTGCTTGATTCTGTATCAAACAACTCTGGATGTTAAAAGAGGAGGACTAAAACTCAAACAAACACAAGATTTTTTTTAATGCAGGTTCTGTTACATTTTTTCCATGACTGCTCATCCAGGACAGGGTCATAGTGGGCCTGGAGCCCATGCCAGCAACCGGGGGGGCTGGCTGGACAGGATGCCAGTCCATCACAGGGCACACGCTCACTCACACTCACACACAACCCCCTTGCATATCCTGCAGGCAGGAACATGTGTGAACACAAAGCTGGGGGAGGGGGCGAACCAATGCACCATCCTGGACGTATGAGTCTGCTGCTGACCACTGAGCTGTAGGTGAGACAAAAATAAGAGAATGAAATAAAATGAAGTCCCTGTTTGTATATTGTGAGGGGTGACATAAGAGCACAAGTGTTAGTGAGGTTCCACCATGAGGTTTCACTGCAGACATCCTGCTTGAAAGCATGATGTTCCTCCTAGTTCTGTGTTGTGGGACATCCAGCCGAGGACCCCCCACCAGTGCTCTGGGGGGGTGAGGAAGGGGGCGAGGCCTGGCAGCCCGCTGCTGGTTAGGGCCATTTGGTGTCAGGCAGATTCCTAGGGTCGCCCCTTCCAGTGCGTTGGCCACGCACCTGCTTGGGCAGGATGGGGTGCAGCATGTCAGAGGAGCTCCATATGCTGCCCACGTCTGTCGGCGTGAGCACAGCTCACACACCTCCTGCCCTTCCTCGCAGCTGCAGCGGTCACATGGTAAGCGTGCAAGCCAGCAATCCATCAGACCCTCACCTCTGCTCCGCCGTCAGGTACGAACGTGTAAGATTAGGTCATACGTGAGGATAGATCACGTGTGAGCCATTGGTGAGCGGCACTAATGCGATCCCTTACATGTCCGTACAATGCAAAGCCGACTCGTGTAGTCTGGCACGGAACGATCACCATGTTACATTGCACAGTCCGACACATGCGGTGAGGTGTTTCTGAAGTGCCTGCAGTGTATGATTCTGCTTGCTTGAGCACATCTCCTGTGATAAACCGGCATGTCGTCCACAGCCGGCCTTCGCTGGCTGAGTCCCCCTTTGCCGTTTCCTGTCCATGAATGTCCACACCTCACTTCACATCTCATCACCTTTGACGGCTCACCTGTGCTTGACATACATTCCGAATGTTTCTTCTTGCCCAAATATTAAGCCTAAGCAGAAATAGTACTTACAATGGACACATTCAGAGGTAATAAGTAGGTCTTCTTCCACCATCCCTTTGGCGTAGCTGAGCTCTGAAACCAGTAAACGATGCAAAGGCTCATTGTGTGTGATCTATCGTACAGTTTCCCTCCAGGAAAAGAGGGAAGTAATGTAAGTGAATTAGCTTCCATAAACACACAAGAGAATGGCTTCATAAGCAGAGCCGTGGCAGATTGCCGTACGAGTCACGGTCAGAGATGATAACAGGCTGCATCTGACAGCTTGTGAATACCATTTTCACCCTCTGCCACAAACTGCAAATTGTTTTACACCCGTCTAAATGGCTGTACAGTGATTGCATTATCGCATTAAGATGTCAGCTGTCACGCACTTTCATCTGCTGTAATGCCATTTATGGGTCCCTCCATCGCAGTGAGCACCCACACTGTCGGCAGTCCTTGCCACCATTGATGCCTTCCCATGATTCTTTTGGGGTGAAGCTAGAGATGTTCCCCCCAGGCCCTCCCCCCAACCGCTTGGCACCCCCCCCCCCCAAAGACCTGCAAATGGAGGTGTTGCAGGAACACATTTGGAGGTGTTATGCCACTAACGAGTCACGGTGGGGGTTTACAGACGACGAGGAGGCTGGTCTTCCTATGTGCGACTTCACGCCAGGGCTGGGGGTATCGGGGGCTCTTCCTGTGACCCACACTTCATCTTTATTTTCCTTTTTTCATGACTGTACATACAGAACTTTGCAAAGTGGGGATTCATTTTGGGTTTCCGATAATCGTGTGTAATTATAGCAGGTTGGCATCACTAGCGTTGGTTGATTTTGGTAGGAAGCACATATCTGTCACGCTAAAGGCAGGGGACACTGGGTGGCATGCCATCCCAGCACAGGGCACACAGTCACACAATGCGGGCAATCCAGAAACACCAAAAGCAGATGGCATTGGACTGTGGGTGGAAACTGAGGAAGACCTGGGGAGAATCTGCAAGGTACGGACAGTATGTAACCAGGGGCACTGACGAGTCCATCATGTCTCCCACATGAAGCCGGACGGTATGGAACCAGGGGCACTGGCGAGTCCATCATGTCTCCCACATGAAGCCGGACGGTATGGAACCAGGGGCACTGGCGAGTCCATCATGTCTCCCACATGAAGCCGGACGGTATGGAACCAGGGGCACTGGTGAGTCCATCATGTCTCCCACATGAAGCACAGATGCCGGATCAAATGGAAAGCTTTGTCCTTAATTTGTTTTATGGCTAATTGTCCCCCACAAATTTAAAATTGAAAATAAAGCCCCACCCTTCACCTGCGTCTTCAGCAATGTGCAGTATGCGAGTGAGACTCCGCGTCTGACATTTACACAAGGCTAAGGGAAAGTTGCTTGTGGTGGTGGGCAAATTATTTGAAGAATTCCTTTAAACCTCAGAAAAGTATGTGGGTGGCATTGACAGTTTGTATGTAGATTTACTTGATTGACAAAGATCACTGACCGTAAGGAGAGCCAGAGCCTCATCCTGGCGCTGCATTTTGGCCAACAGTGTTACTCAAAGCGATTACAAGATGGGAGACTGGTCCATCACATGGCAGGAGGCAGGGGTCTCCCTGGATGGGAGGCCGGTTCATCACAGGGCAGGAGGCAGGGGTCTCCCTGGATGTGGATGGGAGGCCGGTCTATGACATGGTAGGAGGCAGGGGTCTCCCTGGATGGGAGGCCGGTCCATCACAGGGCAGGAGACAGGGGTCTCCCTGGATGTGGATGGGAGGCCGGTCCATCACAGGGCAGGAGGCAGGGGTCTCCCTGGATGGGAGGCCGGTCCATCACAGGGTAGGAGGCAGGGATTTCCCTGGATGGGAGGCCGGTCAGTGGCAGGGCACACACTCCCATGGATGGTCACACACTGCAGGCAGCTTTCAGAGAGTAGTCCACCAAAACCACATGTGGGAAGAAACAAGAGTAGCAGAAGAATACCCACACAAACGTGAGGAGGACATGCAAAGAGACATGGGGAGATTCTGCAAAGGCACACTTACGGAGACAGGGGCCAGGAATCAGCCCCGGAGAAGTGAGCCCACGCCTGGAACTGATGCACGTCACACTCTCATCATAAAGCCTCATCCCCTTTTCAAGCTGCTTCCCCTCTCAAATCCTGCCCAGTTTCATTCAGGCTCACAAACTGGCGGTAGCGATAGAAAAATGTTGCAGTGACCTTTGCGCTTCTGGAGGTGCGTCCACTTTAGCCATGGCAAAGCTGTTTGCACTCATATAAGCAAAGATGTATTGAGTGGCAGTAACTTGCGAACACCGGCCCACTATAGCTGAGTTATAGATGGGTTCGAGCAACACTGGGCCCCAGCAGGAACACATCCTTAGCACAGCGTTAGTGTCCACTGGGTCAGTACGCCTCTTAGCATGCGTGACAGCCTGCCGCTGCTCATCAGTCCTGCCCCCCAAACAACTGCTGCAGCCAGAAACATACACATGTCCACAACTGAATTACCTTCTGCAAACACCTACAGGGACCGGCCCAGCCCGAGGTTTATTGTTCTGCCATGGCTTCCTTTTATCATCCGCGAAAAATGGAACAATGGTGCGTGAAGGTCCGTGTCACCAGGTTGGTTATCCAATATCCCGGAATAGGCGCTTCCCCAACCTGGCGGGCCGGTTCTCTAATGACACGACTGACTGCCAAATGGAAGGGGTGGCTCTGAGAGCGCGGGCCTCGCCATCCGCAGGAACGACGCTCAGGAGAGCGTGGCCTTGTTGCCATGACGACCGAGTGTGAGCCATCTATCTGAGGAAAGCAAATGCCCCCGTCTGCCTGCAAGCCTTTAAGCCAAACATTATTCACTGGGGTTTCATAGAGGGAACAATTGGACGTATGGCCACAGATAACAAATAGGCTTTACCATGTTTGTGGTCCTAATGACCAGCTTTAAATGCATGGCCATTTTACGGCCAAGCGTTCTAATGGGCAGAAAATATATGCATTTTTCCATTCTTTGTGACGTGGATTTACAGGGCAAGGACAGAGGAGACAGAATTCTCTCCTGAGTCTGTGAGTCATTGTTGACCGCCATAGAAACTCAAAAAAAAAAGAAAAAAAAAAAGCAAGCGTCCCATGGCCAAAGACGCGAATCTCAGCTGTGATGCAGAAGGTCCTCCAAACATCTTCTGGGGGTGAATAAGCACGAGATCCAAAGCGCAATCTACTCATTGATAATCAGGGCTGGACTGGCATACCCTGCGTTTTCTGTATGTGAACCAGATATTATTAAGATTAAAATGTATCATGGGGGAGCCCAAAGTCCAGGGACATTATTTTTATCCCAGTGCAACCCTGTCGATGATGCACCACTTTTGTTAAGGCGGTGGAACCTGATCATTGGGACATATTGTAGCTATTTGTTCCACGGCGGAAAGCACAGTGGCAGCCACATCCCATGATAAGCGTGGAGAGGTGGACCGCGGGCCTAAATGCGACTCCCTCGGTTCTTTCATTATCGCAGTCCTCACTGAGCCATAATGAAGTGCCGCTCAACTGAGCGATCTCGAGCTTCTCCTGCCACACCGTCATCGGTTGGTGGTAAACAGACCTTGGATTATGAGACCTAGCCGGGGCACGCGAGGGGCCCCATGTTATTGGAGACTAGCTGGTTTCTGGAACGGCTCTGCATGTAGCGAGCGGCAGAGCTGGAGGGAGCCTCACCAAGACACTAAACAGAACAGTGGTCCTTTCTCTCACTCGTTATTAGCATGGCAGGGATGTGGCAGACGAGAGCAGGGAACAAAAAAGGAGGAATTTCTCCCCATAATTGTTTCAGTCTGCTCTGCCGCAACAGATTGCAGAATTTGGCTTTCTTGCAAGACCGCTTCCTCCCCCCGTTCTTCATAACTCCAACATTGCAGATTTGATTTTGCCGTCAATCTGTGCTGTTTTTCTGTGGAATGCCCAAGCTCTCAGTGTGGGACGTGTGAGCTTAACTCTGAAATGTGAAAATGTACGATTGTAATGCACACACCACTGTATCTGAGTAGCATTTGTACCCTCCCATGCTAAAAAGGCACCCCCAATAGAATGTCACCAGCTACATCTTATCGATGCAGATTTGCTGAGCGTTCCTGCCATAAGTACCATGACACCTAGAGTCTTGGTCACTTATCACACAAGGCAATCATTGTGTCAGTTAGCTGACACTTTCTGGTTTATACTATATGGCCACTGACACGCGGGCAGAGATCCTCTGTACAAAGACAAACATCTGTGGCAAGATTTGTCAGTGGCAAAATATTTTCACTGAGAAAAAAACTATGTCGGCTATGATGTTAAATACCATCTCTATGCATTCTAAACATTGCATTTTGATCAAAATCTCCTGCCAAATTCACCTTGCTGCTGATCCCTGTATGTGGCAAAGGCACCTCCCCACAGGGAAACGCTGTCACTGCATTCACTGCATTTGCTGCGAGACTCCAGTTAAATGCCTTCCGTGATTCTGACCGACCAGCCATCTACCTTCCTCTGACAGGACAAAAACCCCCGACTGCAAGATGGAGGAGCAGGAGCAGAGGATTCTGGAAGTTCTGGTCATATGTCACTGGGTGTTTGTGCTGGATATTCATGAAGCCTTTTAAACTCAGCCTACTGCGGTATAAATTGTGTTTCCTTCGACATTTTGGGAGCCATTAATTCAGTGAGGGATTGTAGGAGCTTAAACCCGGCCCATGGAATGAAAGGAGCGGATTGTTATTTGTTCAGGATCTTAGCAGCAGTTCTGTTCAGTGGAATTTCTGTTAAAATGATTGATGATATAATAGGCAGCAGCTATAATAAAGTCTAATAGAACTTAATGTAAAATGCTTTGTCAGGCATAATCAAATGGCATTGAAGGTGTTGCCCTTGTGTCCCTAGGCTTCCTGGGATTGGCTCCTAGCTCACCGCGGGATAGGCTCCGAGTTCACCGCGGGATAAGCTCCGAGCTCACCGCGAGATAGGCTCCGAGTTCACTGCGGGATCGACTCCGAGCTCACCGCGAGATAGGCTCCGAGTTCACCGCGGGATAGGCTCTGAGCTCACCGGGAGATAGGCTCAGAGTTCACCGCGGGATAGGCTCCGAGCTCACCGCGGGATAGGCTCCGAGCTCACCGTAACCCCTTACTGGGAAAGTGGTCATAGGTTAAGGATGAAAGGATAATTTGTCATGCAGCATGATGCAAGTTAATAATATAAATCCCTGGAAAGAGATTACATCACAACTATATTTGACTTGGTCTGCAGTTTATTATGTATTTAATTTATGACATGAAAAAGAGCTGCTTTAAAGTCACTCACAAATACAGCATATGTAACAGCTACATAAAGTTTTAAAGGGATTCTGTTTGTTTCCAAAGAGTTACGCGGCTTCCGCACACCATCTGCTTGCCGACACTCTTTTTGGATAAAACAGTCACGGCGTCACAAGCATGCCGCTCAGCGAGTGCTGCTGTCAGCCATGTGGGGGCGCCGCTTTGCATAGCCTTCATGTAGGCCCCTGTAGAGCCCGTAGGTGAGGGGAGCCATTTAACAGCTCTTTCAGGAGCCCCCCACCTCCACCCCCCGCCCCGCCTTGCTGCCCGATGCCCAGCAGCAGACGATTACCAGCTTTTGTCTCTGCAAGAGCCGATGTCAGCGATGCCGGCGCGGGAGGATCTGGCCCGGGCTCCTTCAAAAGCTGCTTCTGCTCTTTGCCAAGCACAGAGGAAGCATGAGACCCACTGGGCTGAGAGGATTGTTTTTTTACCTCTCCAGTAACAGCAAGGAGATGCACTCAGGTTCCATGCAAAACCTCAGAGTGTCGTCTGGGTGGCTTTTGAGGGTCCGCTTCAGCAAATTTGTGTCCTGTGCCTTTGTGTGGCTGCATGTCAAGGACATATTTGTCATATATGACAAAGGACTGTAAGGGCATGCTTTCAGCTTAACTGAGGAACGGGGAAGCTTCAGCCACCAAAGCAGGACAGGGTGGTGATTATGCAGACAACACAAATACTGCCTCAATGAAAACAGAGATGCAGTGTTGTGCTGGTGGTTTTGTTTGGATGTGCTTCCAGTGACAGGCAGAGGTTCTAACACAGATAGCGTGTGTGTGCAGTGGGCTGTGCCAAGCATTGCCCATCTAAGCATGTGTACCAGGTCCGCTTCCACGTGGTGTGGATTCAGTCAGGTTCCCGCCAGGGCAGGTATCCTGTCATGGGTTTAAGGAGATTGCTTCTTAAATCCGGCAGCCTTTCCTTCTCCATGAGAGCCAGGGACACAGCGGTCACTTACCACACAGCTTCCGGAAAGCCAGTTTGTAGAGCGGCTTGATGGAGTGGTGGACACAGGCTTGCAGGACGAGCCGAGCTGAGCCCCATGGTAGGAAGGCAGCACGGTTCCTAGAAGGTACGAACTGCAGTGCTTTTTATCCCAATCCCTGGAGTTAACCCGAAGTATATGCATGGGTTCCATGTTGGCTCATATAGACATTACCCAAGCTGTGTTGGGCATGTACATCTTCTGAGTTGCTGCCCATTAAGTATGTCCGGCCGTACACGGCCTTGTCTGCATCATTGCTTCCTATCTGGCCTAATATGGCGGCGGTATGTTTGACCCGCCATCTGCTTCTTATGCTCCCTTAGTACGGAAACTGCACTTTTAAAGGTGATCTTACAATGATCTTCTGGTAGTTGTCAACTCTGCTGATGCTGCCGTTTTCATCTTGCTGGAGCTTACTGCAGCGTTTCACACTGTGCATCACACTGTTCTGTTATCATATTTGATGCATGGAGGTATTCAAGGTAATGCTCTTGAATGGTTTAGATCTTATCTAACAAACCAAAGTTTTTCTCTATGCTTTGGTGAATTTTCATTCTCCTCAGCCCCTCTTACCTCTGGCATTCCACAAGGCTCCATTCTTGGTCCTATTCTTTTTACACTTTACATGTTGCCTCTAGGTTCCATTATTAGGAAATATGGCTTTTCTTTTCATTGCTTTGCTGATGAACTTTATTTGCCACTTAAATCAGTACAGAGCAACTCAGCACACTTGGTCCATGAGTGCTTAAATGATATTGAATCCTGGATGGCAAAAAAAATTCCTCAGCTCAACGAAAAGAAATATTGGTATTCGGGCACTCAGGAATTCCAACTCCTATTGATAATTCTCTTGGCTCTCTTACTTCCTATAAGAGGCCATCCGCCAAAAATCTAGGTCTGATCTTTGTGCTTTTATAACATCATAGTTAGATTAATGCAACAGCATGTATGTAGGAACTGATCAGGCCTCATTACAGCATCTACAGATTTTGCAAAATGCTGCAGCCCTTTCATTAACTGGTACCAGTAAATGTGAACACATCTCACCAGTACTTGCCTCCCTTCACTGGCTTCCAATGCGATATTGAATTGATTTTAAAATTTCATTATTGGTTTTTAAATGTTTAAATGCATTGCTGCCTTCTTACTTGTCCAGTCTTTTACAAATTTACAACCTTATAGAGCTCTTAGGTTGACTAGCCAGTTGCTCCTTGAGGTTCCATGACCGAGATGCCATCGGAGGGGTGGGGCAGGCTTTTTCGATAGCTACTCCCTCTCTATGGAACAGTTTACTGTATCATATCAGAACCGGCTGCTCATGAATCACTTTTAAGTCGTTATTGGAAACTCACTTCTTCACAATGGCTTATCATCAGAGGTCAGACTGAGACATTTTTCTTTTATTTCATCATTTCATCATCAATTCTTATTGTGCGTTAGATCATTTATATGTGCATGAACCTACAGCACATGTATTTTAATTTACATTTTGTGATAGATGATAATGTTTATTTATGATTGAATAGCACTTTGGCCAGCACTGGCTGTTTTTAATGTGCTTTATAAATAAATTCGACTTCAACTTTATTTCTGTCTGACACATCCACAAACATGTAATGCAGAGCTTCTCCATTTCCCCTGGAAAGCCTTGTGTAATCAGAGTGCTGTATGACTGTGGTACTCAAGTCAAATTGGAAACAAATGCCTGGAAAATGCTTCAACTGTATTGATCTTGGAAGAGTTTGATTGAGATAATTGTGGTTAAATGTATAATTTCACAATGCTTGCTTTGAAACACATGAATAGGGCCCTCGAATGTCTGCCAAAATTATTGCCTATAGCCCAAATTAAGGGTGGAATTAAATCCTCTGTAATTAGTGGTTTTGGCCTTTGCAGTACGTGGTGCATTTAAAGAAGTGTTTTTCATCTCAAGCTGAGAAAAAGAATTTCAAAAAAACAGCTAAACATTTCAGCAGATGGGGAGAGTGAAATGGACCCTATGCAGCACAGACTAAAAATCCAAGTTAACAACAGATATTTAATTATAAAGGACAAAATATTGCATTTGCTTTTCAGCTCCGATATGTGCTTACAAAGCCGTGTCCTCCCTTATCCTCCCTATATGATAAGTGTCTTATATATTATGTAAATGAAGAAAAAATGTTAGTTTATTGTCATGTCTCGTAGTGGCTATAACCTTGAGGTCCAACAGAGGTGGACATGACATAATCGTGACATAATCATGACATAATCATGACATAATCGTGACATAATCATGACATAATCCATCCGCCACTTAATCTTTGAGTTTCCTTGGCTGCTTTACACAAACTTAAAAATGAACCCAAATTTTACTACGTCAGGCATAGTCCATGAAATCTTCAGAGTTTTGCTGGTGCAGGTTTGATCCTGTAGTTGCCGGTTGTGATGGAAGCCGGGGGTCCTTGCTGGCTCTTCTCCGCTTTGATGTTGAGCTGCTCTGGCCTCTCAGGCAGAGTGAATATCCTGTGTTGGGGACACAAGATGATTTGTGGTCAGTGGCACATGCTGTCCTTAAGACGGGCCGGCTGGTCTGCCATCCCCAGCTGGTCCTCCGCCGATCTGGCCCCTTCTCCTGCCCAGACAGGAACAGAGGCGGCCTTGTCTCGCCCAAGCTGCCCGGCCACTCACAGCCTCCCTCTTGGATTCCTCCATCTGTCTCCATCCTTGCAAATCCTGTCTGAATCGGCATGGTATGCTTTTTACAGCACTATGCACCGCGGTAAAACATGTTGCCCTGCATTGCACTGCCAAAAGCGGAAAGTCACTCATAAACAGAAATCCATCTAAATTGCAGTAATGCAGTAGTGAAATGGGGATGCGAGTCTGCGAGTGTGTCTGTAGGCGTGTCTGCGAGTGTGTCTGTAGGCGTGTCTGTGAGTGTGTCTGTGGGTGTGACTGAGTGTGTCTGTGGGTGTGTCTGTGGGAGTGTCTGTGAGCATATCTGTGGGAGTGGGAGCGTATCTGTGGACATGTCTGAGTGTGTCTGTGAGTGTGTCTGTAAGTGTGTCTGTGGGCGTGTTTGCGAGTGTGTCCGTGGGAGTGTCTATGAGTGTGTCTGTGAGTATGTCTGTTGGAGTGTGAGTGTGTCTTTGAGCATATCTGTGGGCGTGTCTGTGGGAGTGTGTGAGTGTATCTGTGGACGTGTCTGAGTGTGTCTGTAGGAGTCTGTGGTTGTGTCTGTGGGTGTGTCTGTGAGTGTGTCTGGGCATCTGTGAGTGTGTCTGTGAGTGTATCCGGGCGTTTATGAGCATGTCTGTGAGCATATCTGTGGACGTGTCTGAGTGTGTCTGTAGGAGTCTGTGGGTGTGTCTGTGAGTGTATTTGTGATTGTGTCTGGGCATCTGTGAGTGTGTCTGTGGGTGTATCTGTGAGTGTGTCTGTGGGTGTGTCTGTGATTGTGTCTGGGTGTCTGTGAGTGTGTCTGTGGTTGTGTCTGTGGGTGTGTCTGTGAGTGTATCTGGGCGTTTATGAGCATGTCTGTTGGTGTGTCTGTGAGTGTATCTGTGGATGTGTCTGAG
>JAODKC010000041.1:11693165-11725448 GCA_026777985.1 Mormyrops attenuatus | reverse complement strand
AGTATAATCCCACGTGGCACTGCATCGTGGGCAGAAACTTCGGCAGTTATGTGACTCACGAGACCAAACACTTCATCTATTTCTACCTGGGCCAGGTGGCAATTCTGCTGTTCAAGTCGGGCTGAGTGATGGATGGCGAAAGTGAGGGTGGACCCCCTCACCTGGACTGATGCACTGATGGCTGCCTCACCTGCTCCTTACATTTAAATACACATGGGGGGGAGGCAGGACACAACACTATTAAACTGGCTGTGCTCAAGTGCATGGGCGGTGTACAATATTTGTGTATATGTTGCAGTAAAATCTTGCTTTTCTTTAGTTGCTGGGATACAGTAAGCAACAGGGAGAGTTTTTGTTAATGCTTTCTACTTATTTTGTTATTGCACTCAAGTTGTACAAAATGCTTTAAAAGTGGCCTTTAAGTGAAAAATAAAGAATAGTTCTACACGTTTAAAGTTTGTGGGTGTTGTCGATTGGCATGCCAGACTCATTTTTCTTTTTTGGGGGGGATAGTATAATCGCCAAAATTTGCAATGTCCTGCACTGGTCATAATCATTTGGGTTTTTTAGGGGGGGATTAGGGTGTGGTGGTCTTAAACGGGTTATGGTTATATGCATTGGTCTGCTTCTATCAAGCAAGGGTTCCAACCAAATTCAGATTTTTCAAGGAGCTGAGTGATGCACAGTAAACCCGAGTGTGCACTGTAAGTGATTTGGAAAAAAAAACCGATATTGCGTAACGTGGATCAGCGGTTACGGAAAATGGATGGTTACACAATGTGAATGCTTGGTAGACTTCCAAATGATGCCGCCGCCCCTCCCGTCCTGCTCGCACCGATTCTCTTCACAGTGCAAGCCGAAAAGCTGATTGTATATTCTCTGTCGTTACAGAACAACCCCGTCGATGTAGCGGCATTCTGTAAACCTTCTGAATGTCTTTTCGTAAATCTGACTTTGGTACTATAAGATGGTTATGTCTGTAATAAAAGGAACGTTTAACAAAACACGTGAGCGCGTCAATTTGAAGTATGGTCCTCCCTATTCTACAGCACGGGACTTTTGTAAAAGGGTATAAAATTAATCTGCACGGTTTTGGAGAAAATAAACGTAAATTACGTTACCGAAAAGTAGTTAAGCACGTCTGTAGACTTCAGTCAGAGCAATAAAAGGGAACAGATTACGTTAGCTTTTTAATCCTTGAAAGGATTAAAGAAATAGCAGCGGCATGAAGTGACATCCGAACTACTCGATAGTCTAAGTCTAGGCTAATGAATACACGAATGAATGAAATACAAATAAGATTAAAATTTTGTACTCCACTATCTGACGCAGTTGACTTCAGTGCAGGGCGTTGGAAAATGTAGTATATAACAAATTAAAAACATTCTCCCGAGTCGTTCGTAATTATAAACAGAATGATTTAAAAAAAACTGCATGCACAAAAAAAAAATCGCAGGAGACCGGAAATTACATTTTACACCTAACCCGGATGTGGATTTCGGTTACCGTGGCAACGTCACCCTCGGCCTCGCAAAAAATGGCCGCCAATGGGGCAATGGCCACGGCTTCCAGCCCGATGCGGGGCCCTGTTCGCTGCTTCCCAAGGCCTGCGGTGGTAAACGAGGCAGAGGCTACGCCTTTCCTAGGATCCGGTTCCGCGGAGCTCGACCGGGCGCCTCCAGGCGGATCAGGTTTGCAGTTCGCTCGCTGTTTCTCGAAGCTTTGCTCGCTCAGACCCTCCGACAGCGACAGCCTGAAGACCGAGCTGAACCTGCTGTTCGACCAGCTGATATCAGAGAACTACCACAGCTACGCGTCTGGCCGCGACGTTCAGCCTGAGGTACAAGGATTCCTCCTTACAAACTGTAAACATTAGTGTAAAACTCTAACTATATAATAAGTGTTGGTTAAATGCACTGTAAACTACAATGGCTATGATTGTGCACAATTTTGTTAAAATATTGTCGCCTTGTAATTTTGGTTAAGGCTAAGTTTGTTTAGATTCGCACTTGGAACGTAGTACTTCTAAGTATCATACCTAAGTATAGTAATACTGATCGTGCAATTCAGCTGTAATGCAAAAATCTTAAGACTGTCAGCGGTTAGGAGGTTATTGCCAGAAATAGCAATTCTGATCTGAACTGGCCTTGGGGAATCTCCAGACCTGTTTAACGACACCCCCACTCTGCACTCTGCTTTCAGGATGTATGCGCTCTCCTAGTACAGGCCAGCCGATTGGTGCAATTCACTCAGGACCACCTCCTTGTTAAATTTTGCCAACTTATCCATCACCTTCTCAACCGGCTACAGGTGGGTCTTCCCCATAGTTGTATTGTCCAGGTCCAGAGAGTAAAAATCCAGACCAAGGTTTTGTTTCAACCAACTGTTTGAGTATAAAGACTCAGTCCTCAGCTGGCTGGCTGGTTACACTGAAGTCTTAAGCAGTTAAAGAAAGTGTTTAAGGCTATTTATCTGGGTATATTTGCTGTGGGGGGGAAAGCACAATTTAACATTAGAACATGCACAAATTAATGGTAACACAATAAATAGGTTGGCACCCCGATCTAGATTATCCTCTGCTTTACACCCGTAACTTCTGGGATAGGCTTCAGAGCCCCACAACCCTGCATAGTACGGATGGATGGATGGATGGATGGATGGATGGACAATAAAAAATAAACAAGACTTTCTTTTGTTCTCTGAAAAGTTACTGATATGTTGTCTATTGAATGGCCAGGTGAATAACACTTTAGTTCCCAAACCTACAGACATAATATCATAGATTTACACCAATATGAAGATCATTTAAACATTTTCTTTAACTGCCTAAGACTTTTGCACAGTACTGTATGTGTTTCTGTGTTCAGATTGTGGCACCCAGGATGGAGTCATTGGTATCGATGGCGCGGAGTACATCCTTACTCCCTGTGTAGGGAGGCAGCTGGCTATGCGCATGTTCCTGCTTGGTCAAAAAGTGCCACTAGGGTCAGTCAGAGGGGTTGTTTTTGTGTGCCGCAGGTGATTGTGGATGAGCACAGCTTGGACTGCCTGGTGTTGTACGTGACCCAGGCCCTGGCCGTGTGCAGCTGCTGGACACGCACTGATGTCCTGCAGGCACTGGCCGCCCTGCTGTATGGAAATGGGCCCAAGTGTCAGAAGGTAAATCTCTCATTAACTTTCCTTTTCCTCTGTGCGTTTTTTTTTTCTTTTTAAAGTCCCATGCTATTAAATTCACTTAAATACTGAATAATACTGAATAATACTGAATAATGATAATCTCTTCATTTATTGTTCTGAGCAGGGATTTGTTCTGTCTCTCTCATTAGTCTGAAAGTGGTTTATATTTAGTTTACTGCCCTACATGATTTATGCCTCCTTTGGTATCTGTTTGACAAAGTAAATAAAATATTTAGGACTCTTCACTTGAGTAGGCCCAAGTAGCTGGCTAACTGGGCTCCCTTTACTGTGAGGTTAGTCACCTGTAACTGTAACTGTCACTCCTTCTCAGTATCTGCCGGACCTCCTAGGTGGAGGAGGGATCCTCTTACGCTACAGTGACCTAAGCCAACCAGACCTGGAGTTGTGGCGAGCTGCAGTGCACTGCATGGGTAACCTGTGTTTGGGGTGAGGCAGTAGGCATAGACACAGACACATACACACACACACACACCGAACTGGACACTTCAGACAGAATCTCTGTCCATGCCACGCCGCAGTGGCTCGCTATTGGCTAAAAGTAATCATGTGACCTGTCAGGGCACCTGGACAGTCACACCTGGAAGAGCCATACAGGAGTGTCTGTTTCCAGACCTTCATGCAGATGCTACAGTACCCCAGACCTGCTAATGTGGACGAAGCAATCTTCTGCACGGTCAGTAAAGCTTTTCTCTCTCTCTCTTTTTCGTTCTTTCTCTCTCCGTCACTCACTCATACTCGTCCACACTCACTGTGTCTCCTGCCCTCCTCCTCCAGCTGCTCCAGGATGCCCTGAAGGGGATGCAGCACTTCCTGAACAGTGAGAAGGGAAAGCTGGCAGTCGGTGAGCAGCTGGGCACCCTGCTGGCAGTATTCAAGGTGCTGGAACTGGATTCAGGGGCAAAGGGATTGGTTCACTGGTCAGATGACTTGCATGTGCTTATTTCTGGTTATGAGCCCTTAATCCAGTGACTGCTTTACCATGTCTTCACCTCCAATACAGAAGGAGGCTGAGTCTGAGATACTCAGGGTGTACTCACATTAGCTGTTTCAAACTGTGCCGAAGCATGTTACACAGACATGACGTCACTGATGCAACTGCCACATGCATGCGCACATGTACAGGAACCGGACCCGGAAGGAATGGTTTGGGTAGGCTGTACAGATTGGGTAGCAACAAACATTTAACGGGCGTAAAAATCTGTCCGCACGCCAGTTTTTTCTTAGGTTTAATAAACATTTTGCGCAAGAACTTGTTTGGTAAAATTCAGGATTTTCATATTACACGTGCAGCACGATTAAATAAAAATCATTGTGTTGCATAATCAAAATGACTCCAATTAAACCACAAATGAAGGACATTAATCATGGACTCCATTGTGCTGTGTGATAGCACTTTTCTTGCTGTTTTCTTCAACACAAAAAGTCGCACGATGATGACGAAAGCGTGCTCAGGTCCGGAACGTCAAACGCAATGTGGGCGCCGACCAGCGGGGGAGGGAGGAGAGTCATGTGTGGGCATGGTACAAGCCTACTGGGCCAAGTGTGAGTACACCCTAAGTCACTCTTGATCAGTTTTGGGTGGGGCAGTGGGTTGCACTGTTGCCTCATATCTCCAGGTTTGGGGCTTCAGTCTCCACCTCTGCTCTGCATGTCCTATCTGTGTCGTGTCACTTTCCTACTGGTTATCTCATGTAGTTGGGCTGTCTAGTGTTTCTAAATTTCCCATAAAATATGATTGTGCCTTGTACTGCTTGCGATAGGCTCCAAACTCTCCCGACGGGCAGTTTGAAGATGAACAGATTAGTGTTCTTGTACATTAGGGTACAGCCCACCCTTACAGATGCTGGTCGTTTGCTTTCGGCAGAAACACATGTTCTTTGGACTGCCTGGGATGAACGTGGAGATGCCAGGGATCCTATACCCCACACCACTCCCCCAGTACGATGGAAGGACTCCCACCAAGACAGAAGTACAGAGGAACCCACCGGTTCAAAACAGGCCCCCTGGGGTGTGTCTTTGCCTCTCTGTTTGTGCATGGGCATCGCAGTGTCTCTATGGCTGTGTATCTGTACGGCTAATCTGAATACATGTCTCGTTACAGAATAAGAAACGGAAATCGCGTGGGCGGGGCAAGAAGGTTGGGTCAGAAGGGAGGCGGGATGAGGATGGAGAGGAGGGGCAGGAGGTGGAGTCAGACACAGGGGCGGAGCCTAGCAGGGTACGCACAGCTGAAGCCCCAGGCCGCCGGACCCACGATTCCAGGGGCATAAGTCACCTGTTCTCCCAGGCATCCAGAGAAGGCGCTGTGGCATTCCACTCTTCCTGGAAGAAGAGCAGTTCTGACTCTGAGATTTCAGACCCAGAAGGAGGGATGCAGAGTAAGCTCAGGTAGGGCTACGTGGGTCAGGTCTGACACGTGCAGGAAAATGTTTCTGAGTGACCCACTGGACCTTTTTAAGAAGTGTATGTCTCCTGTGCTACTTGGAGAGCCTGATCGATTGCTGTGGTCTGTTCCCAGATGTGAAAATGGCACCTGTCTGACAGAGCTAACCCTTACCAAGTTGAACACTGAGCTGGGATTTGTGCTAATCCCAGGTCGTTGGTTTTTTTGGGTGACTTGAGCACATGTCTGTGTGCAGGTTGTACCAAGCCCGCGTGCGGCAGGGGGCGCTGCACTGCTTCCTGTCGGCCATCCGGTGCGTGGAGAAGCGTGTGCTGTACGGCTATTGGTCCTCCTTCGTACCTGACGCTCCCGGTGTCGGTGGGCCACCTCCCCTGACTCTGCTCACCATCGCCCTTAAGGATCCCTCACCAAAGGTCAGCTGAGGGGGGGGAAATCCCATCATTCCTTCATTCAGCTAATCTGCCAATCATTTTCTCACTATGGCACTTTGATGATTTGTACTTCAGAGACTTCCACAAAAGAAGACAGAAAATCTTGGGGGTGCCTTATAAAACTATGATTACGGTATAACCCAGTCCGGCTCATTACAATGCTGTCTGTCACGTGTGTGAATTGGCAGGTGAGGGCGGGGTCCCTGCAAGTGCTCTCGGCCCTGTTGGAAGGCTCCAGGCAGTTCCTGTCGGTGGCCGAGGACACAGGCGCCCCACGGCAGGCCTTTACTCCCTTCTCCGTCACTCTGGCTGCCAGTCTGCGGGAGCTGCACCGCTGCCTCCTGCTGGCCCTGCTGGCTGAGTCTTCCCCACAGACCCTCACACAGGTCATCAAGGTGGGAAACCTTCTGTTGATCTCGCACACAGACGCACCACCCTTCTCATTTAGCATGTTTTGGCATTGATCTCTTGTGACTGTGTATTTTAGCGTTAGCTTGGTGATATGTGTTATGTGAGTGTTATGCTGATCCCGATGCTTAATATTGGCTCGACCTTTGACTTGTGTGTTCCTATGTGTCACAGTGCCTGGCCCACCTGGTCTCTAACGTCCCCTACAGTCGCCTTCGCCCAGGGCTGCTGGCTCCTCTTTGGAGACAGATCCGCCCCTACATCCGCCACCGAGGTAAGGAGTGTGCAGTAAAGCCCAGCACTGGTCGCTAATGCTAATGCCGTGCACAGATGGCGTTATGAATGTGTTGTATTGGATGAACCGTTATCAAAATCCTTTCTTCTCGCTTTCTTGCTCCTCCAGACGTGAACGTCCGTGTGTCCTGCCTCACCCTCCTGGGGGCAGTGGTCTCCGCTCAAGCTCCCCTCCCTGAGGTCCAGCTCCTCCTGCAGCAGCCTGCTGGGTCTGGAGGAATCAGCGGGACTTTTGGTGGAACCAGCAGTGGGGGTGCCACCCCTCAGGAGCAGCAGCAGAGTTGGAGGAGGGGCCCTGCTAGGGACTCCCCGCCCCCACCGGCCCCAGCAGAAGCAGACACGACTCCTGGGGCTCAGTGCTGGCTGCTGCAGTTGTGCGTGTCGCTGGTCACACAACCCCGGGAGGACCCCTATTCTGACAGCGATGCTGCTAGCGCCCCCTCAGGCACCATGGAACCGCCCCCTGTGCGGCTGGAGGCCCTCCAGGTGAGGGTGCCCTGCTTGGGTGTCAGGAGGGCTTCTTGAGTGCTGGTTTTTTTAATCAGTACTGTTTGTAGTTGCAATCAGTTCAACAGCTACATATTCAAGGTGTAAAACTAGTTTGTTTTACTCAAATGTATAAAATAGTGTTAATTCTTTTTAATACTGATCTTTTTTTAATTAATGTTTTGCTTGACTCCTCCCTCTCCATCCCGAGAGCAGGTGCTGGCCCACCTAGTCAGGGGCTACTTTGCCCTGGTGCAGGGTCACTTGCTGGAGCTGGGGGAGGTTTGTACTCGGTGCCTCCAGGAAGCCGATCCCTCCATCCAGCTGCATGGTGCCAAGGTGAGGTGTCCTCCGTACCTGACCTTGGATCAGCTCGGTCAGTTAGTCTGTGGCTATGTCCCAGTTCTGTAGCTGCATCCTTCTAAAGCTGAATTCGAAGACTGAACGCATCTGAGCAGCAGGACATTTTGAAAGTTCCTTCAGATGTGGTCTAGAAATGCATCCTCCTTTTGCCAAGTTGTGATGGATCCACCCATTGGACCCTTTGCAGGCCAACATATCCCATGATGCATTGCGCTGAGTTTTAGAAGGACGCAGCCTACAAAGGCTACGTAGACCATGTCCTACGAAGGATGCAGCCCCTGAAGTGGGACACGGCTTCTGTGGTTTGGTTAGACTGCAGCCAAATCAGCATTCAAAGGAAGACTGCAAGTGGAGTGTGGTTTACTACACCCTCTTCAGGAGTGAAGGAAGGGATATATCCGGATGGGGAATGCATGTGGATTTGAAATACATTGTTCCAACAGCGTGGAGCTTTACCAGGATATATTTCAGTGATGCTTTTGACTGGCAGCTAGCTCACCATTTTTGCAGTTTGTTGTTTTAGCCCTGCTCTCTGACCCCAGACACACCCATAAACTGGGTTAGTCAAACTGAGCATTATCCTGCTCCGTACATGTCTCTTTCTGAGAAGGCAAAGGTGGCTACCTGGAGTAAGCCGGTGAGGCGAGGGTGGTGTCAGGTTAACGTAAGCCCCCTATATCCCGTGTCTGCCCCCAGCTGCTGGAGGAGCTGGGTTCAGGTGTCATCCAGCAGCACAGAGAGGAGTCCGCCGTAGCCCCAGCCTCCAGGGTGCCTGTCGGCCAGGTGAGCCGCCCGAGGGCGTCTATCTGACGGGGGCCGTGATGACGGGCACCTGTCCGTCTGCCTGCTCTGCACGGCCGTGTGAGATCCCTTTGTGTCATGTGACAGGTGGTCCAGTTCTGGTCGGAGGTGTTGAGTGGCCCCCTGAGTGGAGCCCTGCAGAGCGAACATCACCCCACCCTGCAGACCAGCTCTTGTGATGCCCTATCGGCCATCCTGCCCCAGGCTTTCAGCCAGCTGCCTGTGAGCTATACACACACACACACACGCGCGCACGCACACAGCCGTCCATCTCTATCATGCTAGGGCTCTGGGAAAGAGTATTGGTTACATGGTTCCTTTCTTCCTTCTTTCCATCCTTTCTCCATCTCTCTATCTCTATTTCTATCTATGAGGCATTAAAGCAACAAATAGGAAAAACAAGGGGACAAAAATCAGACAGTGCTGTACTTAAAAATTAGAAGTTAAATCTCACTGTGTGCAAGGAATAAATCCAAATGTGCAAAAAAGGCGTACTGTGCCAACAGCACTGTACAGTGATGAATAATCACAAATGCAAAATGAATATGTACACTGTCAGAGTGCAGAATATAGAGTACAAATTGACTGCAATGAACAATAAATAAATAGATCGACTGTGTGATGAACAATAGATGAATAAGTTGAAGAGAATGTAAATATTGCCTGCAGGCTGGTGATAGGCTGTCTGGCTAGCAAGCAGGTGATTAGCTGGCCTCAGTCTTGGGTGGAGTCATATGACATTTTACCTCATACTGTATCTGCTCCTCTGCTCTCCTTCCCAGGATCGAACCCAGGTCCTGTGCCTCACTGTGTTGCTGGGTCTGACTTACAGCGAGAACTCCCTGGTGAAGGCTGCGGCCGTCAGGGCCCTGGGCGTCTACGTCCTGTTCCCCAGCCTTCGAGAGGTGCGCCCCCTGCAGGTTGCCCAGGATGCTGTTTTTACTTTTTGACACCTTGCATGTGACACATTCTGTCTCCTCATCTCACACAGGATGTGATGTTTGTAGCTGATGCCGCCAACGCCATCCTCACCGGGCTGGGCGACCACTCACCCAACGTGCGCGCCAAGGCCGCCTGGTCGCTTGGCAACTTGACTGACACGCTCATTGTTAACATGTGAGTGGCTGCAGTCAGCATGGCCCAGTAAGGGTGTCCTCTTGCTTGCCCTCACTCAGTGTCTCTGTCCTGCTTTCTACCTGCTGCCCAGGGCATCAGTCGGACACGACTTCCAGGAGGAGTTTTCCGACATGCTGCTGCTCCAGATGCTCTGTTCAGCCACCCGTGCATCCAGGGACAAGGACAGGGTGAGGATGGGGAAGGACGTGACGCTCGGGTTACCAAATAAAGACATTTCGGGAGTAACCGCATTTCTAAATAAAGAAACACATGAGATTTCTAAACAAAGAAACACCAAGCCCTTCTGAAGGATTTAACAGAATACAAAATAAAAGTTAGACCTCCTGTGAGGGGTGGCGTGTAGCTCAGCAGATTAGGACACTGTCCCTGTGATCGGAAGGTTGCCGGTTCAAAACCCAGAGTTAGCAGAATGATTTCATCTTTGGCCCCCCTGAGCAAAGACCTGAACCCTAACAGCTCCAGGGACTGTCTGACCTCGCTTTGGATACCAGTAACTACTTGCTAAATATATTGTAATTGCAGTGCTTGTGAGAATAGTAACAGGTTTATTATCAATTAGGGCTCCTAAATCCCTGGTAGAAGTTCTAGGTCTTATTTGTGAAAAGGTCTTTTGAGGTTTACTCAGTTAAGCTAAATATACTAAGATCGTTACTCTCAAGATGTGATGTCTGATAGGCCTTTCAGGATCCCCATCAAGCTCATGCTCTATCCTGCCACCTACAGGTCAAGAGCAATGCCGTGCGCGCCCTAGGAAATCTACTTCGCTTCCTGCAGGCAACTCACTTGTCCCGGCCTGGGTTCGAGGGCCCGGTTGAGGAGGCGGTGCGGGCGTTGATTGAGACTGTCCGCAGCGATTGCACCATGAAGGTTCGCTGGAACGCCTGCTACGCCCTGGGAAACGCTTTCAGGAACCCCGCCCTGCCCCTTGGTGAGTGTCACCCAGTGATGCCTTTCTGCTCTCCCGGCGTTACGGCCCCTCATTAGCACTCCCGGCGTTACGGCCGCTCATTAGCACTCCCGGCGTTACGGCCCCTCATTAGCACTCCCGGCGTTACGGCCGCTCATTAGCACTCCCGGCGTTACGGCCTCTTATTCCCCTCCATCCCCAGGCACAGCCAACTGGACCCCCGATGCCTTCTCCGCCCTGTGCCACGCGGTGACAGCCTGCCGCAACTTTAAGGTGCGGATAAAGTCGGCAGCGGCCCTGTCGGTGCCCAGCGGGCGTGGTTGCTACGGCGACACGGCTCAGTTCGCCCGTGTGTGGCAGGCCCTTACTCAGGCTCTGGAGCACAGTGGCGAAGCGGGGGACTTCCTAGAGTACCGCTACTGTGCTGGGCTACGCTGGCAGCTCTGCTTCTCCATGCTGCACCTGCTTGGCCTAGCGCAGCCCCCTGACCTGCCTGCCCTAGCCGCTCCACTGGCGGGGGAGGCAGGTCCCACCCTGCACGGATACCTGGTGCGTTTCCACCTGGACGGGAGCGACCGCGGGGAGGGAGACGGGCCCGCAGATGCGGCCCAGCCCCAGGAGAGGACCAGGGAGCTGGAGGAGGTTCTGAAGCAGCTCCAACTGCTGCCTGGGGGGGACTCGGACACAGCGCAGGCTAAGGCCCAGGTGTTGGTCTTCCTGAACGACGTGCTGAGAAGCTGCTCTGAGCTCCGGGACCCGTCATCTTAACGCAGGGTCAGGCTTCTGGTTTCTGGTGTCTTGGACGTATCCCTGGGAGTGTCCAGTATTCCCCAGATGGCTAGTTCCTTACAGTCTGTCACGTCAAACTCCACACTTGCAGATACAAGCATTATTTGACCCTTTTATCTAAACTTAATGCAGAAAAAGTACCGATTGGTTTTATTTTTCATTTGTGTTTCTGGTGGCACGACAAACCCACTTTGTGAGTGACCCTTTAGTTTAGTTTTGTTTTATTTTGTAGTATTGATTTTTGGTTGTGTGTTTTCTCCCCTCATTTTCTCTGCCGGAGAGCAGTACGCTGTTGTTATACCTCTCGCCAACAGAGGGAGCTGTTGACTTGCTAACATTTTAGACTGCGTTTTTAATGTCCCGTGGCTCTTTTCAAAGCCCACCGTCTATGTGCCTTCTTCTCTTTGACAGCTGTAGATGATTGTCACGTGTCCGTTGATTTTTTTTTTATTACAGTGTAAGGGGGGAAAAAAAAAAGTCAGCGACATTCCGCTGAAGATAATTACATGAAATGTAATAAAATGGAGTAAATAAAGGCACCGTCCCAGAAGCCAGCAAAGGTGCTAGGAAGTGTCACGTGTCCTAAGTGTCATTCAGACTGCTGAGTCTGTTTGCACCTTGGTGCTCCTCATGTGACAGGCTGCAAAACATGCATTACCTGCCCTTCTTACTTTCTTCAATACAAATGGAAAAAAACTCTGTATGAGTGTTTGAATTCTCCTTTGACTTTCGAAGCGGATGCTGTGTCCATATAATGCCCAGGCACAAAATCTGTACCTTTCACATGATTCGTCAGATCAGACTCTCATGGGTGGTGATAACGGTTCATTGCTCACATGGTCCCGCACGTCGTGTTGCTCTGTAAAGCACTACATCAAATACCCAAACAGAAACTTTTAGGTGTATGAAGGGATTAACATGTATTTTTTTCTAAATTTACTTAGGAAATTTTGGATAAGTATTTCTACACACACAAGTAATTATCTTTTACGGTTGGAAGATAAGTGTGTCATAAATGTATACAGCGGCAAGGGAAATAAAGAGAAATAAAACATTATAGGCTGTAAACACTGATGTATTCTTAAAATCCCTTATTCTGCATGTAGGGCTGAGGGGTAGAGAGCATTTAAAAGTATGAAACTGATACGATTTTGTGTGAGAGCCACTGAATTTCAGTTAACCTTTGCCTCATAACTCAACAAGAAGAAGGAGGTCCATGCAGTGAAATCCACGCTGACTGAGTTCATATGCAGATCTGGTAGGAACTGAGACGTCCGTGTTTCCTGTGTATTGCCATGGCTCTGGTTTAAAACAAATGCATGGCGGCCTGTTTCTGTATGCTTTTCTTTTTTGAGTAATCATCTTGGTTTATGTGTCTAATTCTGGCTTTGTGTACCTGCTGTTAAAAAATGCCTATTTTACCACTCTGCTGTGACTTGGGGTAACAGGCCTGAGTATCTAATGCACTTTGTCGTCACCTGCATAAAAAGCAGACAGCTTAGCACATGACAGGAAGGAAGTACGGTGAGCCTTGACCGGTGAAGAGTAGGCCTGTGGTCTTTTTTTTGTTGGGTCCATGAACCTAGCTGAGTACTGACAGCCTTTTTCCTATGGGAAACGTATTGGAAATAAGAATTGAGCCAATCAGAGTTAGGGCCAGGCAGGGTCAATGAAGCAGCCATTTTTGTGGTTGGGTGCACTTCAGCCATTGAAAACACAGTATGGGGGGTGGAGCAAGCAGAAGTGAGGGGAGAAGGGGCAGGGGGGTCAAATATCTGCTCAATGGAATGTTGGTGTGGACTTCACCGTTCCTCGTTAATTCTGTTCCTCCAGGATACCTCCTGTGATTAAGGCGGATTTAAGGGTGGTAGGGGGCTGGTGGTTACGGACAGAGTTCGGGACCCAGGGAGGCTGATGCCCTGCATTTATGCTGATCTGAGCATCTACACCTGGGCACTATGCATAACTGATATGCTTGGCTGCTAATGCCATTCCGTCCCTCTAAACGGCTCTCTGAAGTGCTACTCCCAAAAAAATGTTATAATGGTGCATTCTGGGGCAGGTTCTAGCCTTTTGAACTCAAAATTAGGTTAGACTGATGAGCCAAATCACTATAACACCCCCCCCCCCATGTGAAGCAAGTAATGTTAACTATCTCATAAAAATGGTGCATGTCAATGTCTGGGATATATTAGACAGTAAGCTACATTCGGTACTCAGTTGAGATGTTGGGGGGGGGGGGGGGGGATAAAAATCTAAGTGACTTTGACAAGGGCCAAATTATTAGGGCCAGAGGACTGAGTCAAAACATCTCTAAAATGGTAGGGCTTGTGAGGTGCTCACAGTCAGCCTTGGTGAGTGCCTACTGAGAGTGGTCCGAGGAGGGAAAAACCACTAAACAGGTCATCCTGTCTGGTTATAATGATTTGTCCATGATCTCTGTTCATTTCTTCTACATTCAACATGTTGACTTCTAGTACCAAATGTTAGCTTACCAGCTAATACATCCCAGACCATTACATGCACTATTCTTTCTACATAGTGAACATTATTCATTTCACATGGGGGTGCTCATAATATTTTTGGCATGTTGGTGGTATGAATCCTTTTTTAAAACGAGATACGGTGATCTGGGGATCTTCAGTCTGAAGAGGAACCATCATCCGGTCTAGACCAGATGATTCTGGTACAAACCTGTGTTTAGGCCATTCAGTCCAGTCTGATCCGGTCCGGTCCGGTCCAGTGCATTACAGGCTTTGGTCTGGCACCATTTCCAGTGTCCTGAGTTGAACAGAAGGAGCAGGTAAACTTGTGGAGGGGGCACATGAGATGAGACATGTCACGGCTGAGGGGGTGTCTCATCTTTAACTTGTGTGACAATAAATAACCTCAGATTTCACATTAGGTGGGCCAGATGAATCCTTCCAAACTGAAGTGGAAGGGTAAACACAGCCTCATGGCCGCACATCTGAAGAATACAATGGTTTGGAATTTTTTCTGTCCCTTATGGACCTAAAATTAAGTCTGATTTAGTTTGATTGAACATGTGTGAGGTAATTACAATCTTTCATCCATCTGCGGATCTATTACTTCTTAAATCTTCATTATGGGTTCACCGCCCCTGCCCCGTCCAAAAAGCTAAACACTTTGCATTAAAGATTAGCTTCTGCCTGATCCAGTCCTTTATCTAGCACAGGTGCTGTTCTTTAAAGATCATGACTGGAAAATGGATAACATTGACATTAAAGAAGAGTAGCCATCCATTAGAAAACGAGACTTCATATTCTGTCAGGATCAGTGATTGTATGTTTGCGAAACATTATTGCAATGTGTTCCAGGAGACAATACTGAGAATGTGGTCACTGTATGACCCTGGTATCTGTTAACCCCTTCCAGGAAAAAAACTAAATATTTTGGAATGTCCCGCAGTGAGGATACAGGTGAGTAGGTGTTTATGGGCCTTGCTGGCAAAATAATTCTCGCAGCAGAAGGTCACTGTTGTCACCCAGTCAGTGAGGACTACTGATCTCTGTTCAGTTTGTGTCGCAGCCATGTGGACTGCAGGGTTTAGATGATCAATAATAAAAATCTATGAAAAATCCTTCGTTTGCACAAGTACATTGGAACTCTACTTTTCGTCTATCCCATCTTGCTCTCCATAGCTTAGGGGTCACAGCAGAGGGTCAAGCACAGCCTGGGAGCTGGGGGTTAAGGGCCTTGCTCAAAGGTCCATGGATATACGACTGTTCTGCTGAAGCCAAGGTGTGAACCAGCGACCTTCTGATCAGAGGCACAGAAGCTTTGCCCGCTGAGGTACTCAGGCCGCAGGAGGATGGCAGGTATCGTTCATTTTTGGGTAGGTTATGCTTGGAGTCTGAATGATAGAACTTTGTCTGGTGCCTGTGGGTCCCTGGCTCCCTCACGCTGCTCCAGACTCTGTGCCATGTGCAGAGATAGCGACTTCACAGGAACAGCGGATTCCTGTTGTGTAATGGTTATTTCGTTCGGTACCGACATGCCTTGCCTGTGCGTGTCTATGCATAATGAGGCTCCTTCATGCCCAGCCATGCAAGTAATGGCCTCTGAATCCCTAATCATGCAGAGGGACTAAGGACACAGGGTAGGGCGCGGTTACATGTTCACATATCTAAGCTTCTCATTGGTCACAGCAGGGGGGGAGCTACCCACGGTTCAGTGCTGCAGGAAACAGGGCCAGGAGGTGGGAGGGTAGAGTTTAGGTATTCGGGGGGGGGGTGCAGAAGGGCACCTATTTCAGAGTTGGTTCTGGAAGAGCAACTGCACACATACACCACCCCCCCACTCCCACACATCACACCCCCCTGTCCTCCTCTATTGACTTGTGCATGTTGTAAGGACAGGACGTTACCTAGCAAACACCTCTTCCTCCTTTTCCTGCATTTTGCAGTTCACTTCCCCAACTAGGGGCGGCATAGTGGCTCAGTGGTTCGAGACTCCGCCATGGCTCCATGTGTGTGGAGTTTGCATGTTCTCTCCATGTCATCATGGGGTTTCCTCGGGGTACTTCAGTTTCCCCCCACAGTCCAAAAACATGCTGAGGTGAATTGGAGTTACCAAATGATCCGTAGGTGTCAATGTGTGTGTGAATGAGATATGTGCACTGCCATGGCTTGGCACTCCATCCTGGGTTATCTCCTACCTTGTGCAAGTAGCTTCCAGGATACATTTTGAACCCCAGTGACCCTATGTAAGACAAATAGGTATGGAAAATGGATGGATGGATGGATGGATGGATGGATGGGCAGAAGGACTTCACTAAGCCCCACAGGATGAAACCCTGTGCCATTCAGCAATAACCGCCTCAAACCCTTGAACTGCCCCCATGTCGGACACAAGTGGCCGAGTATCCAGGTCGGCATCAGTTTCAGCCACAGAACCAGCCCAATGACCAGGTCTGAGGTTCAAATGAACCGTGAGGTCGACCCGACCCGGGGATGACATCACACAGCCATTTCATAGACCAACTAGTCTCATTAATATGCACAAAACAAACATGTACAAATACATGGGTGCAAAACAGCCCTGTCCCTGAGTCAGGGACCGACTCTGAGTGTGACGGGGACCTGAAGCTCATGTCCTACTGCATGCAGACAGAGCTGTCGGTCGTCAGAAAACATCTGCGGCACCACTTAGATATTTCGAGAAGCACAGCACCCAAGGATGAGCTACGCCTCCGACTGTCCCAAATGGGTGTGAAATACTAAAGAACACAGTTGCTCTGGGAGTTAATATCTACGTTAATGAGCTTAACACTGTATCAAACTTCCCTCAGGAAAATATCAAAGGTGGCCTGGAGGAGATAAATACCAAAACTGCTCAAAGTTTCACGTTTATTTGTTACGTACAAGGAGTACCCAAGGTAAATACTTCATGTCATACCTGAATATTCACTCTTTGGACAATTATAGTAAAATACAAAGGATAAAACACAATAAATGATATATCATAAATCCAAATGGACAGTAAACCATTTGCTATTTGAAAGCTAAGCTAAGTGGATAAGTCTATGATATCTAACAATGGCAGATTTCAAAGACAGGAAGCCCGCTTGAGTACTGCTTGTGTTTCATGTGTTGTGTGGTATCAGTGTAATCATCACAACGTTTGTGAAATTGTAGTATAAGGCTAGAAAATTGTGCATGCAGGTTAGTTTTAGTGGGCGAGGTCTCTGTGCCTGTCATCAGAAGATTGCAGGTTCGAGCCCCAGCCCTGGCAGAACGTGCCCTTCACTTTGGCTGATGCTGCACTGTGACCCCCAAGCTATGGAGAGCAAGATGGGGTCAACAAAGAGAAGCATTCCAATACACCTGCACTTATGCATGTTTGTTTTGTTTGAATTATTTTAGTTTAGCATTTATTATTGAAGTTAGACAGCATAGCTAATGAGGTTAATAACTACTGCAGATACTCAGAACCTGTATCCAAACACTCAGGCCCAGTTTCATAGGCGGTTTGAGAATTACATCACGGGTTTTCCTGACGAGAAAGTCCCAGCTGTTTAATTACTTGCCTCATTCCTGCCTTAAAGTTGGGTCATGTTGACCTTGTCCTGGACATCACACGTGTGTGTACAATAACCTTTTCCCTATTTATAGTAAGTCATGTACAGCTGCGTTGGTGTCTATCCCAGAATACACTGCACAACAGTGACTGGAGAATCCCAGTACACACAATCTTTCACTGTCGTGTACCACATGCAAGAAATGTCAGAAATGTTGAGTTGGGTAAATGACTGGGTTTATTAATCTCCAAGATCTGAGGCGGCAGCGACGGGTAATGAAGACTTGACATTCCAACATTTCAGTGTGCTTTCAGTGAGTCTTTGGGCCAAACTACACAACACCATAATGGAAAATTATACTGTCACAGGTATGTGTAAGGTCAGGCCAGGTCCACACAGGTAGCCTGAGGTAAACACTGGTGTACATGGGTACTCACCCTTACTAGGAATATGGTTTAGTTGCAATGGCGGCCACACCTTAATCTCAACATCTCCCTTTATCGTTTCCGCGACTGCTTGGTGTCCGCGTATCTGTGTGTGCATGTGTCTGTCTGCGTGTTTGTTCAGCATTGATTTATTTTTTCCATTCTTCGCTCGAGGCCACACACGGTTTTTCAGTTGTTCCTAAGTCCTGTGTCCACAGTCATAATGCCTTACCTTACACTGAGGTGTGGAGGCAGGTTGATGCAGGGTCCTGAGAGGCCAGCGTGGGGTCCCTCGCTCTGTGCCGAGGTCAGCCCCAGGAATGCCTGACGTAGGGGTAGGTGGCCACGGCCTCCAGTGATCACAATGCACCGATTTCTTAAGAAATTATAAAAAATGCCAGGGATATTGTTTTTTATACTCTGTGACACAGTGAGTCAGGTTTTTGTTTGTGTAGAAATACCAGTGCATAGATGCTATATTTGATGAACACTTGATTTTCACACAGTCCTCGCACTGTCCTTCATGCTTCGAATTTATACCACTAAAAAATAGTTTTGATTTCTAAAATGAGAAGAGGAACAAAAAATTTAAGTGAATCATTGCTGAGAAAAGAACTGAGATACTCAATTCAGAGTGACTGCAAGTATAGTTTACACACATGTATTTTAGCCAAAAGACAGATGAGGACACGCCCATTTAGTCTGCGAGCTTAAAGGGTCATTGGTTCTTCCCGGATTTGGCTTGATTACTGCCAGCATTGAAGTACGCTGCTTCATAAACACGTCCCTTGACTTGCTTAGTGACTGTTAGGGTTTCCCTGATTTCCAGCAAATAGACAATGGAAAATAACTTTGTTGTTCTCCATTTAAAAAACAAAGGTTCTGTGCAGAACCTTGAAGGAGGAAGGTTGCTATTAAACAGAAGGTCAATATACAGCAATGGAAAAAATTAAGAGACCATGCTATATTTTTCAAATAATTTGCATTTCTAAATACTGGTTTAATCGTTCTTCTGCTGGCAGAAGGGTATGCTGAGCAGCAGGTTGTACCCAAGACAGTAGTACCCAAGAACAAGGTGAAGCAGGAGACACTGGGAACGACCAGAAACCAGCCAGGCAAAGGGCGGAAGCGACTTTCGAATGCCAGAGATGGCTTTAACTTATCCGACAGATTGTCGTGAATTGTAGGATGACATCAAGTGACCTTCAAAAGGAACAGGAAACATTAAGTGCAGGTGTGAAGTGCACTGCTAGGACAGTTTGTATCAGGCTCCTAGAGGCAGGTCTGAAGTCCCATAAAGCAAGGAAGAAGCCCTTCATTAATGAGAAACAGGGAAGAGCCAGACTGCAGTTTGCAAAAAAAATTATTCACAGATGCACATCCATAAATTAAGAAATGAGTGGAACAAAATATTGTGCTGTGGTCCCTTAATTTTTTCTGTGGCTGTATAGATGATAATCAATTTATTTAAATAGAGGTTCATCACACTGGTAGTGGTGCTGTGAGGGACAACTTTGGTACTGATGTGAAGAACGGTAATGATCCTGCAATACAAGCTGGGTAATACAGAGTCCAGTGCTCTGAAGCAGATGTGGTGAATAAATCGGCGACAAATGACTCGGCCACATAAAGGCATAGCAGCCAGTGGGCAGCTGTAAGGGAAGTTTCACTGGAAACAAAAGCATAGAAACATATACATCACACGCTGACCCTACTGTTACATTTTACACTTAAAGGTAATTATGGATGTACACCATGTAAATCTATCTGTGCAGCAAGTAATGATTATTTCACCCAGTCACTTCTGTTGCTTATTAGTCATTTCCACTTCAAACCTCAGTGCCATGCCCTAGTTGTATGTTATTGTATATCATAGGTATATTGTATGTATTGCACGTATATTGTATGTATTATATGTATATTGTATGTTATTGTTAACTATTCATTTTTTGCTATTTATTGATCTTCATCAATATATGTTATAATGTTATGCACCCAGCATTTCATAGTACTTGTGCTTGTGCAAATGACAACGAAGCTTTTGAAGTCTTCGAATCCTTGAGTTCTTACACATCAGCTACCTAAACAGCTTGATGGCTTTCTGGAATAAATCCGCTAAAGTACCTTATTGAAATGCACAACGATTCCTTGATTGGAATGAGGAAGGAGAGCAGGAGTCTCTGGCTCTTACATGGCACTCCTGAGCAAACAGGACCAGGGACTTTGCTGGAAATTCATTCATCTTATCACTCTCCCTGGGGGCTGCTGACTGGGGACTCACCTCTGTAAATACTTCCTGCTAGCTTCCTGGTCAGTCGCTTGGCATGGAACCTTATACGAATAATGCCCTGCACATCCAAATAAGAGTGAAAATACTGGGCTTTATTTTTTATGCAAAATACTTTAAAAAGTCTGGGAAACACTGTTTTAACTGTTTATCCTGGCCAGAGCTGTAGGAGAACCTGAAACCTCATGGAGCACAAGCCACAAGGATGGGGTCCTGCCTGTATGCGATGACAGTCCATCTCAGGTCTTACAAACACTCACACACAGGGCTGGACTGACCATCCAGAACACCGCGAGTTTTCTCCGTGGGCCGATGGATTTGTGGGCCAGCAAAATTTGGGAGACCCCCGGCCCAAGGTTGGCAAATTGCATTATGCCCCCCGCCACACACACACACACACACACTCTTCAGCAAAATTTACAGTGGGGGACCCTAATCTCAGTCCAGCCCCACTCATACAGAACGGGAAATTTAGAGACACGGAAGGAAAACCAAGTTTCCTGAGGAAACCTGCTCAGTTATTTTTCACATGACTTTAGGATGGTTCTCTAAATGTAGGTCTACCCATGATTGATTAAGAACAGCGAGCGTAAAGTACATAGCATACTTTAGATCAGACTTTCCCAATCTGGCCCTCAGGGACCCACAGACAGTCCATATTTTTGCTTGGGAGCTCGGAGGGAGCAAAAATGCGGGCTGGCTCTGGGTCCCCAAGGACCGGATTGGGAAATGCTGCTTTAGATGAGATGACAAACAATGACAAGTTTGGGGCTCAGTTCACCCAGCCACATACATTTGGGCCCCAGGTAGAAATCCACATAAATCGATAGAGAAAACATGCAAACTCCACAGAGATGAAGCCGAGAATTAAACGCCAATAAATGGGCACATGAAGTAACAATACAACCCAATGAGCCACCAGTGCAAATTCTGGAGTCATTCAGGTGGTGAGAGCATCAGGTTTTTCTGACAGATAAAGGGAGAACATGCTGGGATGAGTATGTTGAGAGCGGGGTGTGAACGGCAGGCTGAGCTGGGGCGGAGGTGTCCAACAAAAACATGAAGCCTCATCTGCCACTCGGTAAACAGAGTGATGAAAGCGATGAATGTTACAGGCAAGAAAGCAAGAGGTAAGAAGGCAAGGTCCAGATCACTGACTGGAACGGAGAACTGGCACCTGTCACTGGATCACTGGCTTCTCGGAGCCGGGGGGGGGGGGGAGTAAGGATGTGCTGACTCATTGCTCATCACACCTCCCTCCACCTCTACAGCTCCACCAATGCAGTAAAACTTCACCCTCACTTCTACATCAAGATGGACCGCCTTCTTGGCACCTTAAGACACTGGGGTGGGAGAATTTTCCATAGGACAACGGGTGCAGGAAGAATATGTTGAGGATCAGTAGTGGGATGCCAGCTATACTTTTCATCCACTGCTGTTGTGATTCCTTAACTTTTCTCGCTTGTCAAAGCTCCCAGGGTTACACATGTTCAGCTCTGCAAAGGATCATGGGAACTGGGATACATGTCTATGCTACAGGTCACATGACTTGGCCCTCACAGGTCCACAATCTGAAAATGAAAATGATAATGGGATACCTGTTGTGAATATGTGAACTGAATATAATTATACAACAACATGATCTATGACATTATCAGGTAATTCTCTTTCTACTGGGGTGGGGAGGGGCAGTGTTGCAAATTAGCTCAAGGCTTGAGGCCACGAGACTGGCAACCAAGCCGAAACTATAGCGAGATATGCACTGCCCAATCAGCCTTCTCGCCTCATTAGTTTCCGTGGCGATCGACCAGCTCTGCATAGCCATGGCTACCTTCAAAACAGATCCCACATCTGATGCTTTAAAAACAAATTATACTGCTATATATGAGCACAACAACCTAGTAATTTTGTCACAACAAGTATTTTCAAATTACTTTAAAAATTCGCATCGAATCGCCATCTGTGGCGACTCGATGGTGAGTGTTAAGGACTCTTGCCTCACATCTCTAGCGATCCTGGCTCCATGTGTGTGGAGTTTGCATGTTCTCCCCGTGTCACTGGGGCATTTCCTCCAGGTACTACAGGTTCTTCCCGCAGTCCAAAAACACGCTGAGGTGAATTGGAGTTCCCAAATCGCCCGTAGGTGTGAGTGACTGGTGGGTGTGGCCTGTAATGGGTTGATGCCCCGTCCTGAGTTATTCCCTGCCTTGTGCTCGTATCTTTCGGGAAAGACTCCGGATCCATTCCACCCTGCATAGGATAAGTGTGTAATGAAAGGGAGGCTTCAGACAGAAGACAGTGAACGACCAACCTTTTTCTTATGTCCCTGTTGCCACTGGGCAGAAATTCCAGGTTAGCAGTTGCCCGCTTTTATGGGTTAATACAAAAGTAGCCCCCCTCCGCTTACCCTCAGAAGGTGGCGCCCTAGGCGGCCGCCTATGTTGCCTTATATGTTGACAGCCACCGACCCCTCCTTCCCCTGTGCTGAAGCCCTTAATACCCCAAGTAGCAACCCTATTACAATGTATTTTATCTATTTAAATGCTATTTTCATCCAGTGGAATGACACAAAAATAATATTGAAATGTATTTCAACTGACACTGACTTTGTTATTTAAAACTTCTGACCTTAGCTATAACTGGGATGTAGTGTGGTTTTGGGAAATACTTGCCGGATATTTTGTGAGTATTCGGCAAACCCGTTGTCCGATCAACTTTGCTCACGTGTTCAGCTGTGATAGTACTTAATACAGCCTCGCATTATCTGTCGGACTTCTGACTAATAACCAATCTGACACTGCATGCACTGGACGGCTGTATCGGCTCCTGAAACTGTCCGTACCGTTCCCAGTACAGCCACGTGCAGCGTTTACTGAAATGTATACTAAAGTACGCATATTACGCAGAAACATGCCCTGCGTTACACTGCTTACGGGATTACACTATGTCTATTCTTTGCGTGATAGGCTATATAAATCTGAGTTATAATTGACGGCTTACCATTTATTTTTATTCATAAATTTGACTGAAGTTCGTGAAACAACACACCATTTTTTTCAGATTCAACTAAAAATGAATGAAACGGAACTGAAATATAGACTATATATTTTACGAAAATCTTTCTCAGGCGAATTATTTATATTATTCGATATAAGCATCGTTATAAATGCCAGGCATGTGTCGCGACGATGTTGTCGTCCTTGATTTAGGCAGGTAGCTCTGCTTACTGTGATACTTATCTGGCATTCCGTACTTCTGTTTTGATTGTTCACTGACCTTAGTGTGTGTGTGTGTGTGTGTGTGTGTGTGTGTGTGTGTGTGTGTGTGTGTGTGTGTGTGTGTGTGTTTGAACGGCCACGCATGTCGTTCAGGAATAAGAGAAGTCTGCCAAATGAATAAGTATCAGCGTATATTTAAAGTTGGGCGCTTCTTAAACCCAGGGCGTAGATTTGGGGACACGTCCCTACCAATGTTATGGGAGTACCGTGCATGTTTAGGGGGCGGGTGGTTCGGGCCTGATTAGGTCCCTAACAACGTCGAAACCAAACTTACGCGCACAGGTCCGTGTTTTACCGTGTGAAACTGCGCCGGACATCCGTGGGCCATGAGTAAGATCGCTTTGTGCCCGAAACGGCACAGATAACGCTGCTTCTGTACAGGCATGCTGACATGGCAGGCCTTTTGATAAAATGACGAATCTAAACAAATGTATAACAATATAACCAGTATTCTTAATAATAATAAGAAAAAGAAGAAGAGGCTTATTTTAAGGGAATTTTATCCCCCCTAAAATGTGTTTAGCCCCGCAAATAGATGCGCATTTATTGGTTTAAGTCATGAGTAGTTTGCTATCAGCCCCCCCGTATAGATTCAGCCCCCTATCCATTCATTTCTAACTAGGCATACACTCCTGATAATAATAATAACAATAATAATAATTTTGCGGAAACGAAGAATGAGGGGAAGGAGGACGAGGAGGAAAAAGAGTGAAAAGGAGTCAGTAAGCGATCCTACGTCCCAGAACACAGTGGCCTTATCGCGGCACTAACCAGGGCGCAGTTCCCGAGAGCCCGCGCCCTCAGCGCTGTCATTTATGACTCGAAGAACCAACAGATTCTGCGAGGGAGGGGGCGACGGGCACTTAGCTTATTCCCGGTCGGTGACCGCGCACCTGCAGCGTGGGGCAGATTTACAACCGCCCGAGACCGACCATTTAACATACATTAAAACATCATTTTAGCATTCGAGAGTATTACAGTACAACAAATATTTATAAGCTAATTGTTTTTAACATAGGCGGTTTTTAAGTTCCACGAATGGAGTGGAATTTAGTTGAAGTTTGTTAAACTAAATCCATAGACTGTTTTAAAAAAGCAATAATGATTGTAAAAATAACATGTTTCCATGATGAATCTTGCGGTTAAAGTGGCATTTGATATTAGAACAAAATACAATGTAATTCAACAACAACAAAAGCAACAATATCCACAATAAAAATAATAATCACATCGCACTTATTGTTTGTTAAAAATTTAAATAAGTATTGGCTGCGAATAGACCTACCTATTGGTGTTTGTATTTATATAGACCTAATGTGTTACAAGTAGGCCTAACAATAGGCTATAGTAACCGTTGATAACAGGCCTAGGCAAAATCTCCACAAAAGATTCTTCATGATTTCTAAATTAAATTATTTTAGTAATTGCGCTTAAACTAGGCCTATGTGTGTAAAAGCTCGCCGGGGTCACTTTCCTTTGTTTCTCTTTTTGACAGTTTTCAGGCGTCTTATATGGTCCGTGGATTAAACTTTGATTGAATCAATAAAGTGCTCGCTAATCCTTTGGGGGTTCAATCAGTAAAATTAACAAGTCATCCCGTCGTTAACCGCTCCACATTTAATCACTGCAAAAGACTCGTGGACGAAATGATGAATAACAGCAATCACCACTGTCGTTTTGAAATCACAAGGACGCTTTTGGGCAGATCGCGAGTCCAGCCGAACAATCATCAAGGCAGTCAAAACAATTTACCGCTGCTTAAAGTCACCGATGGGAGCACACAGCCGTCTGCGTCCCACTTCTGGCATTTTGGCCGACAGCGTGCTGCCCCGCCTCGGCCCGCCCCCTGCTACTATAACGTCTCTGTTCCAGGCATTATGGCACATTGGACTGTTTTCCACGAAAGCCTTTAAACCAGGCGCCCTCAGATGCAGTGCGCGCATCACACAGCAGCAACCAGCAGACACGCTTTCTCCGATTCACATTTGGGGTTTTTTAACCAGCTGTTGCACATTGCACTAAAACGTGTTCATGTTTTCGACAATGGTCGCCAAGTTGACATCGCTGCAGCAGGAGCTCCTGAGCGCTTTGCTGGAATCCGGAGTCACCAAAGACGTCCTGATCCAAGCCCTGGACGACCTGGACCCCAGCCCGTCCGGTCTCAAACACGAGCAATCACTGATGTCACCCACTGGCGCAGCGACGAACGGCAGCGGGTCGGATTCAAAGACGGCGTTTCGGGCGCTGGCAAACGGGCACGGCAAAAGTGGCAAGGGCTCCGGAGATGAGGGCTCCGAAGACGGCGACGATTTCGACACGCCGCCTATTCTGCGGGAACTGCAGTCCCTCAACACGGAAGAAGCGGCCGAACAGAGGGCTGAAGTTGAACGAATCCTGGCGTAAGTCTGTGATTTAATCCATGTGAATTAAACATCCATGTGAATTCTGAAACACTTTACTCTGAGTAAAAGCTTATGGTTTGCACTTAGTATAAACTTTCTTACATTTAAATAACTCTTATTTGATTATACTGTTCTGTCCTTACTGTACTATTATTATATGAAAATAAAAGTTAAAAAATCACTGCAAAAATTAAGGCGAGAAACAAAGGTTGAAGATTTAAAATTTCAGGTCACTTCCAATGGTTGGTTTCGGCACGAAAATCTCCGCGCACAAACATATTTTACGGAATTTCGGATACCTTTTTTATTGTGTACAGTAATTATTTTATATTTATTTATTTTTCTGGATTAAATATACATTTTAAAAGACGGTCCGTTTTTTAATAATCTGTTTAACCAATAATGCAATATTTTCTCAGGAAGAATGAGCAGTAATTAAGGTTTTGTTACTCAACCAAATATATACAGGTATATTTTTATTTATTTTTTTTATATTTACTGTAGAGTCGTAACTTAGGGTTCATAATAATAGGATTATTTATAAAGGCCGAATTTCATTATTGTAATAAAACAATTATTTGCAAAATTATTTTCCTACTGTATGTCGCCCAGTATCTTAAATGTGTCAACATCTTTGTTAAATTAGTCACACTTAATTTAATAAGCACTATACCATCTAGTCTATTTTCCATATAGCATCGATTATATCATTTTAAATAAAAAAAATGTTTAGGTAGTTTCGTGTGGTCGAATTAATTAGCTTTTATTAATGTATCCATTCCCTGCATATTTCTGTGATTTAACTTAATTTAAGTGCTAATTTAGCCACATCAAACTGTCTGCAAATGACAGGCGAAATCAAAACGGAAGCACGTGGAACTGAGATGTTATTAATTTTATTCTATAAATCATCAACAGAAAGATACACAGTGGCGCACGATTAGACCAAATACATATCTGGTTACTCATTGGCAAGACGGTATAAACCGACGTGTCTGTCTCAGCCTGGTCCATTTGTCTAAAACTGCAGGTTTTTCAGCGGTAATTAATTTGAGTCGGATAGCGTGTGTTCTGAGTACCTTCTGCGGACCTGCGAGGCCACTGTACTGACCCAGTTAGCTCGGGAAAATGGTGAAACGGGCTGCGCTGATTGGGATTTTGGATGGTGATGTGTTCTTGGCTGGTTCCTTTGCTGTTTTCAAAGTGAGTCTGCTTTTATTTTTATAAACTTCTTTTTACCAAAAAACAATTATCGCGCAAGTGACCTGGATATTTATATCTGATGAATTGTAGTATTATATTACGAATTTTGTATTTTTATCAAAATAATATTAAATAAATAAATAAATGCCTAGTAAGTAAGGTGGACGTGTTTTCAGGTTAATGAAAAGTTACTCAAACAGAAATAAGGATTTTTTTTCTCGAGTTAGTTGTTGTAATAATAATAATACTACTACTACTACTACTACTACTAATAATAATAATATTAATAATAATTATAATTATAATAATAGAGTATCTGTTGAAATTAACTGTTTTTTCTTTAACAGTTTTTGGAGACTATATCAAAATAGGCACTTAATTACATAAGGCATATAATTACATAATATAAATTTATATGTATATATATAATCTAAAATGTTATAGTATAATATTGCTATTTAACAAAATAATGTTATTTTGCAATTGCACCATTGTACATATAAAATCAAATTATAATGGGATATTGCGTATTTTAGTTTAAAAGCCAGGTTTCATGCGTCGACACTTACCTTTTTGGCGGTGGTTGAGATAATCTTTTCGCCTATGTTCCTAAACGCCTACTCCGTAAAAATACGAATATACGCAGGCCTGGAGAAAAATTGCGGGAATAGTTATATTATTTTGTTCCTAATTCGGAAGCATTCCTGGTGTCGGTAATAAGCCCTTTATTTTTTATTTCCGTGACTAAAATTAAAAAAATTGGAACAATTAGTTGGCACTTAAACAGATAAATTCGCATTACTAAGTGCTATTTCATTTTGTGCAGCCGGAAAAGTAAAAACAGAAAACAGAGTTTTAACGCGTTTCTAACTTTTTACTAAATTTTTCGAATATAGCGGTTTCTACTCGTCCGATTAGCGGCCAGTTTTATAGTTATAAGGTGGGTAGGTCTCACGTGAAACGAAAAGCCTGTTAATACTAATTATTATAAACAAGACTATTCTATAACAATTTTAAAATAATTTATAATTATTGGTATAAAATAATTTAAAAACTAGTTACTACTACAGCTAGTGCTGCTAGTAATAAGCTACGACTACTGATAATAATAATAATAATAATTATTATTATTATTATTATTATTATTATTACTTAGAATTCTGGAATTTAGGAACGGACAATATTGTTTATTGAAAATGTCAATATAAAAATACTGTAGCATGAATAGTACAGATACTGTTATTATTTGACTAAACGGGAAATAAAATTTAATTCCAGTTAGGGCTGTTTATACGTTTTGTTGAGCTGTGCCCGGTTCTCTACCCCAGCGAGGACCCCTGGCATGCGGCCCGCACCATCAAGAGCTACATGCAGCAGCACAACATCCCGCAGCGGGAGGTGGTGGATGTGACGCGGCTCAACCAGTCCCACCTGTCGCAGCATCTGAACAAGGGTACCCCCATGAAGACCAGCAAGCGGGCAGCCCTCTACACCTGGTACGTCAGGAAACAACGGGAGATCCTCCGACGTAAGTCAACACTTCATCCGAGAGCGACTGGGATAGTTCACGTTATTGTACCGAGATTTTCCAGAGATTTTTTCCTCACTGCGACAAAGTTATCGATTCTTCTGTTAAGAAAAAAAAATGGATGCAGATGGAAAACTGGCAGAAGGACAGTCGTGAATCTCATGTACATTCAATATCATACAATTAAAGAGATTTGACAGAATTGGCACATTGAGGCAGGGGCGCCGTAGAGCAGGTGAAAGTTAGACTATTTCAAGGGCCCCTGAGTGACTGTGGCCCTAAAAACCTGGAGCATAATCAGATTGATCTGGGTTGGGGGCCCAATATGAAATGCTTTCATGGGGCCCAAAATCTTTAGCGGCAGCTGTGTGAGTCACTGCTCACCTGCAAAGTGTCACTGAGAATGAAACATGCCCCTGCTGGTGTGAGACCGGTCGAGATCACTTTGTCTTGTTTTTTCAGAATTCGACCACGTGCAGAGTTCAGAAGGTACAGACCCAGACAAGGCCAGTGAGGATCCGGTGCTGTTTCTCTTGTCAGAGTTCGGCGACCCCGGTCATGACTTAGGGCGGCCTGCCGGCGGGGCGGGGGCTGGCTCCGAGCCCGTCAGCAAGAGGATGAGGCGCAACCGCTTCAAGTGGGGGCCCGCCTCCCAGGACATCCTGTATCAGGCCTACGAGCGGCAGAAGAACCCCAGCAAAGAGGAACGGGAGGCACTGGTGGAGGAGTGTAACAGGTTGGACTTTGAGTTCGGAACAGTCCTGTCGTGATTATCTATAGCATAATATATCTTCATAGTAATGGTGCTTTATGAAATCTACCCCCCAGGGCAGAGTGTGTGCAGAGAGGGGTGTCTCCATCTAAAGCTCATGGCCTCGGCTCCAACCTGGTGACGGAGGTGCGCGTCTACAACTGGTTCGCTAACCGCCGCAAGGAAGAGGCCTTCCGGCAGAAATTGGCCATGGATAGCTACCCTACACACGGCCTCAGCTCCCTGCCCTCGCAGGCTGGTGTCTCCCCTCCTGGAAAGATGCCAGGTACTTGCTCATAATTCTGTAATGGCCCTCATGACTAAGGGTTCTTGGCCAACTTTCCAAGACCTTCTGCAGCGTGCGTGGTAGGAGGGTCGGGTAGTCCGCCAAGATAGGGAGGATCCCCGTTCTGAAGCTCGACGTCAGGTTTCAAGTAAGATACCAATTATGCAGCAAGATGATGCTCATGAATAATGTTCTGATGTGAATCTGTGGTGTTCTGGGTGGAGTAACATCACTCACACGAAGGAGAGAGAAGGTGTAAAGGAGTCAGTAACAACAATGGGTAATTGAGCAAAGTGGCAGCCATTGTCATTATGATCAGCACCGATCCCACTGTCAGTCTGCAGTATCTGTCAGAATGGGTGAGCCAGAGGGGATAAACCCCCCCCCCCCCGTAGCAGGCAAGGGTCAGTGTAGGTCACCAAGGTCAACGTGGGGTCAGCTCTGGGGTCGTAGGAGGCAGGCTCGAAAGCTGAGGACCCACATCCTAAAGAGGTCCGACTGGTCTGTAAATCCTAATGAGAAAATGAAAATGGTGTCATTTCACCACTAGTTAACTTTAACCATAGAAATGGTGAAGGGTTACCGAAGAGAGCTGCTCGTGGGCTTGCTGGAGCAACCCAGATTGGCAACTGGGAATCCGCTTAGCCTTTAGAGCCTGGCCCCTGGCTCCCCTGCCGGCTTCTAGAACACTCACCAATGGGTAGACGATATGGACACCCTCCCACCCACAGGGGGCGTCGGGGGTCCTGGCATGTCAGGCCTGTTTCCTCAACAATGATGTCACAGCGGGTTTCCTTGTCATACGGCTGGTGCTGCCTAAACCCAGCTGGCCAGGACCCCTCTGACCTCCCCTCCCTTTGACCCCATTACTAAAGGGACCCTATTTCTGCATCTACCTCTGGATACTTTTTCGCCTGTGATACTAGGACCTTTGAAGCAACATTAGACATTGAAGCACTGAGAAAGTCCTAGTAAGGACCCACTGTGTCTTACAACCTCTTTGTGTCCTATTTTTTTTTCTTAAACGCCACCTTACACCCATTCTTCTGTCTCTCCCTGACTCTCTGTGTATCCAGATGTCCGATACACTCATCAAGGAGCCGGTGAGGTCACTTCCTCCACGACAGTCGGTCACCTTGGCAACAGCGGAATGCCCAGCACTCAGGCGTTGCTGCAGCAGGTGTCCCCCGGAGGCCTGGACCACGGCCTGCTGTCACCTGGTCCAAAGATGGTAAGAGAGGCGGAGCTGAGCCTGGATGACCCAGGCAATATGCAAATTGCGGCCCTTGAGCTTCTTTCTTATTGGCTACCAATATCAATTATTTTATCTGGGTAAATATTGAAGCAACTGGCTGGTCTTTTAAATGGTTAGCCTTCAGCTGTTGCAGCCACTGAACATGCGGATCCTTGACTCCCAAACCCTTTAGATCTGCCAGGAGCAGTGTTTCTGAACCCAGTCCTTGGGGAGCCCCAGACACATGTTTTGCTCCCCCCCCAGCTCTCAGCAGACCTGAACCAAACAATCAAGCGATCAATAATGGCAAGTGCCAGGCACAGGTGTGCTGGGAGCCGGAAAGTACAAAAATCTGGGCTGTCTGGGGGTCCCCAAGTACTGGGTTGAGAAACATTATGTTGGAAGGACACATTCAGGATCTTACCTGCAAAGAATGTCTACCCCCATCCCCATCTCAGCCTTTACTCAGCCAGCATGTCATACTAGTGATGGGGGTCAGTATATATGACACAGATCTGACCAGAAGTCAGTCTCACGGTTTTTTAATTTGGTGCCATAACCAGCATGCACCTGTTTGGAGAATTAGGTGATGAAGTTATCCTGCAGCCTGCTGGATTTCTGATGTGGGGATGGATATAACGTCTCATCGTCCAGGTTGGCGTAACTGCTAACAACCAGAATATGTCAGTAGGGAAACAAAGGGAAGGTCTCTAAAGTGCCCATAGCGTGAACGTGTGTGTGTATGTGTGCCTTGTGGACTGGCACCTTATTCAGGACATACACTGCACAGGACAAGCGGCTGAAACATGGATGGATTTTAATCCCCACACTTAATACACATAGACACAGAAATACATAAACCGAAAGGGGAACCAGCAGAGAGCCGCATGCAAAACCTCACAATGACAGGCACAAATAACCTTCTTAGCCAGACCCTCTGCTTGTGCAAACAAACACAACGGGCTCAGTGAGAGAGAGAGTGAGCCTACGTCTGCGTGTGAGATCAGACACAAAGGGCTATGTGTTACACGAGTCATTCCATGTGTGTTTGTGTCAGCTCAGGCGCTCCCTGTGATTATCCTTATCTGTGTGTGTGTGTGTGTGTGTGTGTGATCCAGGTATACCTTACCTTGTGGGAATCAAATGTCCTCACAACGTGATGAATATGAATTTTTTTTAAGGGAAAACCCTTTCTAGAAAAATTTCTACAAATCTGTGACTGCAATCAATGAAAGATCTCCTGTGTGTAGTCGGGTTACTTATGGCCATGTAACACGTAAAGGGGTCTCCTGGATCAGAGTTCGACTTCCTGCCTCACTTGACCACCTCCTTCTGGGTCCCTCCCCTGTTTTACACAGATTTCTGTATCAGGAGGAGTACTGCCCCCTGTCAGCACCCTGACCAACATCCACGGCCTGTCTCCCACCCTGCCACAGAGCTCTCAGCAGCACCACACCCAGACCCAGAGCCTGATCATGACCATAGCACAGAGTGAGTCTGTCTATGTCTCACCCTGGACCCCTTGCCCCCCGCCTCCCCGCCATCCCACCACTCTTCCACCACACCCCGCCCCCCACACCTAATTTGGAGCCTAAGGGTGAAACAACGGGCTGTGGCAAAGATGGAAATAT
>JAODKC010000041.1:11641949-11659143 GCA_026777985.1 Mormyrops attenuatus | reverse complement strand
CAGCAGAGGGGTCATCCCCCCCCCATTTTAAAGTTGGCTGCACCCCCCCCCCCCCAATCCACAGATCTTTGTATTTAAAATTAAGCTGTGTCCCCTCCAATATCAATCTCTCTCCTACGCTGTTGTGTTTCTCTGTGGTTGCAGCCCACCAACCTGAGCAGGATGAGACGAATCGGAAAACTGACCCGTATGTGTCACGCTGACCTTTACACCACTGGTGCTGGAGACCAGAGAAGTCACAGGCTGCGCGTTGGTGCTAGACGACCCTCCAGCTGCCCTGCATACTGCCATAGGGCCACAAACTCTCAGAGCTGCAAGACAGCAGGTCAGGCCGTGTAACAGTACGTGGGAGCAAACAGACAGACAACACGTGCGGTCAGAGGCAACTGCGTTTTGGCCAGTTTCAGTGCCACCGTTTGTATGTTTCTTTCAGGTTCGGGGAGTGTGGTATATGAGTCACTGCAAATATTTGTGTCTGTACCTAAAAGTTTGTGGGTTCAAATCCCACAGCACCCAGAGTAATCACTGCTGGGCAAGGCCTCTAACCAGAACTCTTCCAGTGACACTGGCTGATCCTACTCCAAAACTCCATACTTTTCCTCACATGTACAATGCTTCTGACAAAAATGTCTGTTAAGCAAGTAACTGCAAACGTGGGTGCATAGCCGTTCTCCCTATTTGGCCACAGCTCTCAGCTAAAGTCCCCTCCACATACACACACACCCCCCAAAGTACACACCCAGTTCTGCCCCCAGCACCACATAATGATTAACATGTTTCCCAGTCCGATTCCCAGACTCCTAACCACCCAGCGCCCGCAGCGCCTGGAGCGCAGACCCTCACCCGTGCAAACGACAATACAGTGAATCCGATTTTGAATGTACACAACCCAAATAAGGATGTTCCTCTGCGTCATAAAACGTGTAATTGTACTTTCAGAATTCTTAGGTGGAAACTTGCATAAAAATGGATTTGCATACTTTGTGAAAACTTGACATAAATCGCTCCCGGAAATTACAGACGTAAGCGGTTAATGCGCAGACTTTACACAACTTTTCAGACAGCGTCTCATTCCTAGCTGCAATTCAAATGAATACTTTCCACGTTTCCGGTGTTAGAGACAACTGATACAATGTATCCGTATATAAAAAGAGAATTTTATGCAGTTAATATTTATCAGATAATTTCTCGCCCTGTATGTACAAACATCTACATGGATTTGTAATTTGTTTTTCTCTTTAAAATATGTTACTTTAAGATCCGCGAGATTTCACTCAGGACTTAGTTAAAAACGTTTTAAACAACTAGGTAATTGAAAATCAGAGAAAGCAGCAGTAAATCTTACCAAATGGCTTCGAAAAATATACAAATTCATTATTCTGCAACTGAGTACTAAAACAGATAAAGCACTTCGCTCATGCGCCAGATAAACACAGCCGTAAAGAAGGAGAAAAAGATCATAGTCCAATAGCAAAAAAAAAGAAATTTTTTATAAATATATACGAGACGCATTCGTTGGGATATATTATTATTGAAACTTAATTATTCTAATGAATTTTAAATCTGTGCTTTGACTGCGTTGACCTGTTATGTTCAAATGAAGAATGCCCACAGGTGCTGCTGACATCGATAGAACACAAAAATAACATCTTTCATGAGTTACCACAAAGAACTATTATTTAATTAACAATCAGCCTGTATTGTTAATGTGCTGTTCTTGCCAATAAATCATGGCGGTTTTGTTTAGTTCCGTGTCCTCTGATTTGGAAAGATGCAGACCATAGGGGTCACAGATGAACCTGCGACCAGGTGAGCCTGCGCGTCCTGCCCCAGGACATAGACCTTCGACCCGGCATGTTAATTTATTTATCATCGCCTATAAATAAACAGGAAAACCTTGTTCGTCAAAATGTCATTGCATCTGAATATTTTAAGATAAACACTTAACAGAAAAAAAAATAGAATCTCAATTTCTGATTAATCTTTCACGCACTCCAGTAGTCTAGAGCATTATTTTACATAAGAAATAATAATTCGGCTTCTTTGACCAGTTATCGGAGCAGAAAGGAAATATGAAATGCACTTACCTTAGAAATTCTTGCAGACAAGTATCACAGAACCTGTGTCCGCACGTTGAAACCTGCACAGGCTCCCGCATCGTCTTGTTGCATAAAGGACACTGAAATCGTCTTTTCGGCTTTTCCAGAAACTTGTAATCGAAGCCCGGCATTGCGGAATACGGATTGCACTGCTAATGTTTCCAGTCCGCTAAGTCTACACTGATCCAAAAACGAAAATGCTCTTTTTAAGTTGGACTAAGTAGGACTGCCGAACAACCAAGCCAGTTTCAGGTATAATCAGTATATTTAAATGTATTTTTTCGGAGCCGTCGGGGTGCAAGTCCCACTGCATGAAATGCAGAGAATTAGGTGTCTGTTCATATTACGGCATAATCTGCCAAACAGAATTAAATCACAGTATAATCGCTGAAAGCCAAGTTGTCAACCGACCGACGTAAAATACAGTTTCTAAAGTGTGGGTTAATAACTGGGCGAAGCCTCCGCCCCCTGGCGCAGCCGTCTAACTAGGAATAACTTCCATCTGTTAAAGGTGACCAAGTCAAGCCCCACCTCCCTCATTTTAAAGGTGGAGTCTTTGACTATATGTATATGTACCGGTCACATTTGTGGATTTTTTAAAGGCCCAGCATGCACATAACAATTAATGCATCCTTGTCGCTTAAAGTTGTTGAATTAGCTGCTTTTTCTTGTTTGTTTGCTTTTGATCGTTTCACCGAGTATATTAGGCATTTATGCAGCAAGTTTGGTTACACAGGTACCTGTACACAAATATGTATCACCACCAAAAAGCTGTAGCTGGTTATCGGCAACCTAAACAGAATGTTGAAAACATTGCCCCCTAGTGGTTCGCAAGCAATGACAGTTTCATTTCTTATACCTCCACTTCAACAGAAACAGCTCTTTAAAGCGTTAATATGAGGTTTAATTCGATAAGGTAATCGTCCAGATGCTGCTTTAATTTGTGAATATTGTACCTAGCTTTAGTCTTCGACATAGCGAGCCCGCCACATCCTCCAGTCCATGCTCTCTCAACTTGCCATCAATAAGACGGCTACATCTACTATCAGAGCTCGGGTGCTGAGGTGTCTTAAATCACCTCATGTAACCACCAATGTACCCGACGGTTAAGTCGACTCTGTAAAGTATCCATTTAATGCTTAATTCATTTCTCTTACCATCGATGTAACGTTTACTGTACAAATGCGACCTCTGGCGGCGGTTGTAAAAAGCACACCACAAATGCAGGTTATTACTGAACGAAATACGATTTAGACCCCAGTAAACATATAAAAGCTCGGCTGTAACCTTCAGGTCAATATTTCACATTCACCATACAGTACATATTCCAGTAAAAGCAAACAAAGCCTTTAACAGGTGAACTGACACCAAAGATGGATCAAAGATATTACAACCAATCAGAAAACGTCACTTACCCACTGACCGCATCATTTCACCCTAATAGGACCATTTTCTTAGGTGAAGTTCCCAGGAAAATCATACCATAAAAACCAACTGTCACCAACTTAAGTAAAAATCAATCCTTGCAACATCAATGTTTATCAAATTAGCACAATCTCAGTGACCGTTCTGCCCAAACGTATCAGCAGCACGCAACTACCAATCAACAAAGACTGATCTGCCAATACTACCCAGACGTTTCAGAAACCAAAATGCATTCAAGATTACATTAGGCAACACTGAACAGTCCCTCTTTTCATTCTGATATGGCACCTAATCATCACGTTTGACTGTTACCTCTTATGATAAGTTATCGTGCATCATGAAATACAAAAAATACAAAATCCCAGGAAAGCATGAAAGTGAAAGCGATGAGGACAATAAACCAGCGTTTTAATAAATGTTTATTCTGCTGTACATTCAGCGATGAACAGTTTAGATGATGCCAATCTGAAAAGAAAAGGGAGAAAGGGGAAAATGGTTAGGTACCGTTTCCAGGTTAGACATTTGGCCAGCATTTCCCATCATGCATCAGTGGTTCCTTTGAAAGCATCACAGTGGTTCAGATGCAACAAATTTCCATCATTTGCACAAATATATCGCAGAGACAGATTTAATAGACATACAAAGCCTTAGATACTGAAGTGCTTCTGGGACCATGGGCAGTCTGTATGTACATGCCACTGTTTGTGGAACAAATGCTACGGCTTCCTATTCTAAGCCCTCACTCACAGTAGCATATAAATGAAAACACTGCCACACAAACACTATAAGGTCAAATAAAACAAAGCATGACTGCATGTTGCAAGGCTGCATCTTCCTATCTGAACAGTAAAAGGACAAACTTGGCACGGCCAAGCCTTTCTACAAAATACACACAGCATAGTCACCCTAAAACTGCATAAAAGCATCCATGGAGTTCACTGTGCGACCAAATGGAAGGACCCACCTTGTTAGCAACATCCAGTGCATCGTAATCTGGGGCAAGACGGACATATGCCTTCTTCTCGCCATCGGGCCTGTAGACGGTGAAAGCAAAGGTCACCGTCATAATCCTACCCAGCGTCCCATAAAGTACACCTCTGACTCCTCAGCATTACATCTGCGAGAACATTCCTCTGCATCAGTGGTTCCTTTGAAAGCATCACATTTCAGACACTTAAAGTGTACATCATTCACAGGGGTGGCCAGGTAGTTCTGCGGCTTTTTCCATTTTAAACACATTTTCTTGTTAAAAACCAACGGCCAATCAGAAGCTCACCTGATCAGCGTGTTAACTTTGGCCACGTCGATGTCGTACAGCTTTTTCACCGCATTCTTGATCTGATGCTTGTTGGCCTTGACGTCCACAATGAACACCAGGGTGTTGTTGTCCTCGATCTTCTTCATGGCTGACTCAGTGGTCAGGGGGAATTTGATGATGGCATAATGGTCCAACCTACAGAGGAGGACACAGACAAATATGCTTTACTGGGGGAGTTACAGGTCCAGATGTAGGTGGCCATCCACCTAGGAAATCAACACCACCAAGTGGCAATATCCTCTGAGATATATATATATAGTCACCCCTTGTAAACAAGGATCTCAAGATGCATCAGTTTCAAAAAAGGTTTTAATCACAGCAAGTCATGCTTTGATCGCTGGTAACCATCATTTGCACCTGAGCAGATAACCCCAAGGAGATGCAACTGTAGCCTGACCAGATCCCAGAGGTGGAACCTCTCTGCATCTCCACCTCTACTTCATGATCCAAAATGACAAACAGTACATACTTGTTCCTATGAGGAGCACTCTTCCTGGGATATTTAGGCTGCCGCCTCAGACGCTGGGTCTTCGGTCGTCGGAAGGTGGGTGAAGTGCGGATCTTCTTCCTCCTGTGGCTGTGGACACCCTTCAGCACTGCCTTCTTGGCCTTCAGGGCCTTGGACTTGGCCTCTGTCTTGGCCGGCACAACTGCAGGTCGTGATAACAGGGGACAGACAGCAGCGTTAGGCTACTACCAACAACCCAGCGCTCAGAGCAAAACAATGCGAAATAATACTTGTCAGCCCAATGAAACAAAGAAATACGATACTAGCAATTAAATTCAGAGCTGGGACCTTGAAACGGTCTAAAGGAACTACTATCACAACTTCAAACAAGAAATAGATCGGAAATTTGTGAAGCTTTCGACGAATAGCTTTATAACACGTGGGTCTACAGGGTGCATCAGAAATAAGGTTTGAATAAGTACCGTCATGCTTTGTTCGCTAAGAACATCTTATGCACTACCCGCTTCGACCCACGACTGACTTAGAGAAAACACAAGCCAGAACACGACTTTGAAACCAGGAACAGAAATTAAGATTAAATTAAGCCGCAACGAATCCTATCTACATGCTCAACTGCATGGAGTCCGATAGCCACCTTCAGCAGACAATTATATTCTTTATAAACTGCTTCACAAAAATACGAAGAAATAAGCCGCCTTCATTTCACCGCAGCGTGTAACGTTACCAACGCGGCGCCGCCGAGGTCCTTCACGTGGAGCACAAGGCCACAAACCAGCGATGACAAGCACAGCAACCAGCTAGCAAGCACGATCAAAAACACACCCAAAGTATATCGGCAAGCTACCGGAGAACGTGGAGCACTTTACCAATACGTACTATCAGACCCCTATCTTATATCTTGCGAGAAAGCACCCAGCGATGTATCGCGGCTAACGTTAGCAACAACGCTAGCATCACACGGTGCTCAGAATGTACACCTCCGCACATTAAAACTTAGATATTGCGGCCAATATTTAACCATTATAGCAAGGTTATTCATCCAAATATACGGTCAACTTAGTTCAACATAAACTTCTGGGAGATTTTTATAGCATTTTTTCGGACTTAAATGGAGAAGCATTACTAACCCTCCTTCTTCGCCTTCGGGGCCATCTTGGGAAAGAACGAACAGACGGGGTTTCCTTTGGTATATTCACAGGGGTCGAAAAACGGACGAAATATCGCGGGATAAAACCAGCTCCAGGATTATGGGAGCTGTAGTACGGAACTGGAACACATGTAGTATTCTGCATTTTTCTACATTTCTGCCTGAAAACGAATTCCGCGAATCGCGTTCTGGAGTGTAGATCATATTTCCTCAACAAATCATATTAAACCGACTTTTACAACACGAACTCTTGTTTTAGAATTGTTACAACCCCACAGTGCAACTATCTTATAGAACTGGTGTATGCTTAAAAATACACGTGTTTAAACAGTTAACCCTTTAGTCACTATTTAGTCACATATTTCCATAAAGAGACAGAATCCGATTCACACTGTGCCGCCAAATCTTACTGGCATATCCAAGCATTAGCAGATATCTGTCTTTAGGGGGCGCGAAGGATCCTTACATCTTCTGCCGTGCTTCATGATGGATTTGCTTTGCTTTATCTTCTGTGTTTAAGGCAGGTTGACTCGCTCTTGGGCTTAATTCGAGTCATATGTTCGCGGCAGTGTGTTTTTTCGCGGCGCTGTGTCATGACTTGGGAAAAATAAGATATTATTTACTTCTGCTGGATCCACATCAAATTCCGACCAATTTATACTCCGAAGAAGTCGACGTACCATTGATTTATGGAATAAGTTTTTCTTTTTAACCAAATCGGGATTAAATATTTCTCGTTGTCACGTTGTCATGAAATGGGAGGATGTACTGTCTGAGGTATGTAGTCTATGAGTTACGGACTTATGTAAAATTAATAACTACTAGACTACTACCACATGATTAATAAACATATCTGTTTGCAAGATGCTGTCACATCACTAACCGTATTTATCTACTTAGTGTGTCTTCTTATTCGATTGCATAGCTTTTACTGTATATTAGATGTATGCATATAATAGGTTGTCTTGGCTTTTATATTTGTTTTAAAGAAACAGAAGATCTATTTTAATCGAGTTTTTTTTGATTAATAATCAAACGCCCAACTTCCTTCACCGACATCAGTTGCTCACGCAATCACACGAATGGCCTGTCGGTTATTAATCATCTTTAATTCTCTCGAAATTTGAGACTAGCGAGTCATGTGCTTTAATTACCTCAACAATACTTTGTAACATTCTTAAGAATTGATCTCCATATAATTTCCTAAACGCACGTATATATACGCATACATACCTTGGGAAGCATATGTGGTTATACATAGAAACATCCAATAAATAGAATTTCACGAAGTAAGCATTTGACGGTGAATTCAGAATGAAAAATCTACTTTTGGCATTCAAATGTTTTTTGTTTTGTCTTTTTTTTTTTTTTACTTCTCTATCTATATTAAGCAGGTTAAGGAACTGTGCATTTCCGTAACATTGTGTGTTGGAAACTTGGGGGGCACGCAGAGTAATCATATTACAACTGGGCCCTTGAGCAAGGCCCTTGACTGCTTCAGGATTGTTGGATACTATCTGACTCTTCACTCTAATCTCAGAACTTGCTCTCACCCGTAACCTACATTCATACATGTGTGTCTGTGTTTCTCATGCACGGCAAGATGGGGAATATGAAAATCAAAGAATTCATATGTACTTGTACTCATACTTGTACAAGTGGCAAATATTCATTCATTTAATATACAGTGCACACAGATTCTTAGGTGGTTTGATAAACCTGATCACACACGTACGGTTTGTTTTGAGGGTTGGGCCAACATAAAAAAAAACTCACTAGATCCACTTCGGCAGGTCAAGTAAAAGGGAACCAATTAATCACCAATAACCATATTTGTTTTTCGAATAAAGCAACCATGATTGCACTCTGACTAGGTGAGTCATGGCACATGAAACAAGAAGCACATGACAGTTACTAAATGCCACTTAGTAACTGGTTTCTTCTCAGATTAGCAGCAATATCACTGAGTTGGTATATTGAACAACAATGGCAGCACTATAAGTTGTGATTGGCAGGTGACATGTGACCAACGGCTGAGAGCTCAAAATGGCTCGGGATTATTTACAGGGCTAAAATGCAGCTCTGTGAAATGCTGAACTCTCTGAAGGCTCTGCTGCCGAATCTGTGTTGAAACAGTCATACAAGAATTTCTTTAAGGGGTCATCAGGTGACGTGACATGTGTCCGCCATGTGTCCGCCATGTGACATACTTATGTGTCTTGAAATGTTAGACTTTATATGGAAGGATATTTTCCTCAATCTTATTTTTTTCCTGGATATCACATATGCAACCATCTAGCTCATGGGAGTTTTACTTATCCAAAAATGTTCTGAATGCAGAATGAAAAATGATTGGTCCAGGGAGATAACCGATCAGATTGTAGAGGAGGAGGCGGGACTAAGACATCAGATTGGTTGGTCCTGGCTCCCCTAGTTGCTTGGACCCACCCCATCTACAATCTGATTAGTTATCTCTCTGCCCTCAGAACATTTTTGTGTAAGTAAAACTCCCATGAGCAACCAATTATCCAAGATCCTCATTCACATGATTAATGTCAGGGGGTGTAGAAAGGGCTGTCCAAGTAAAACTGCGTGATTTTTCCTTTCACAGATAAGACTCGAGTCAGGAACGCTTCCTGACCCCGCAAGCTGACTCTGTATCGCCAGCCTGGTGCACACCCACCATGAATGCACTGCCTCCTATCGGAAAAGATCGTATCATCACCCAGCTCCCTCCGGTAACCCGTTAAATGTTTATCATCCAGACTATAATGATATTTGACATGAATTTTCATTTTGTTTGAAGAATCTGAAACAAAATGAAAACAATATCTGATTTTTCGTGCCATCATACCATCCAGACATTATACCAAGGTATAATGACGGTATGACTGTATGCCGGCGTTATTTTCAGAAACAACGCTATTTCTGTATTTTGAAATTTTTGTACAATACAAATTGCCAAGATCCCAAAGTGTCACGGCATAGCCAAAATAGCACAGTATACAGTATTACCGTAATACCCCTCAAGAATACACGTTAGAATGATTCCAGAGGCCCCTAAGTGACAGGAGCCTGATAACTTTGGAACATAATTAGATTGGTCTGGGTTGGGGGCCCAAAATTTTTAGCAGCACCCCTCATCTCAGGTGTGACCTACTCCCCCCGTTCTGCTCTGACTACCCTGAACTTCCATGGAGGATCTACAGATTCTTCTGATTCCTGGTGTTGTGATTTCACTCCTGTATACCACACTGATTAAACTGAATAGCATCTTCACTAAGGCTCCTCCCCACCTTTGATCCATAATGAATTAGGAGTAGGGAGACATGGGGCCAGAGTTCAGTCACCAACTTGTTGCTTTGCCCCCCAGTGTTTCACAAAAGATGCAGCTTTGCACACCAATGACAGCTTTGACAGCAAGGTGATGAGCGCCTGCCATGACCAGAGGCTTGCTGGGGCAGGGTGAGCTCCGTCCCTTGTGCTTCTCGTGCCCGTCTTGGGCAGCAGGCTGCTTTGGTAACCCTCCTGCCATGTCTGTGACCTTGCCCTGCAGGTTTACCATCTCCAAGGTCATCGTGGTGGGTGATGTGGCCGTGGGAAAGACTTGCCTCATTAGCAGGTGAGCGAAAGGCGATGGCGTGTGTGTTGAACATCTAATGGTAGCAATCAAATGGAAAAGGGCGGGAAAATGTGATGTAACTAAGGTTTAAGCCAGATAAATGAGGAGGGAAAAACAGCCAAAACACGCTCAGTGAATGAAGAGAACTTAAGTTAACCTGATCTCTGGCTAAAGGCTACTCTGTAGCAAGTCTCATTAGCGCCATGCTACTGTTGAGGATCAGCTTACTGTGATTGTCTCACTTCCTGCTAATTGTTTCAGAAATGCCTCTAGCATGGTGGTTAAGGAAGTAGACCTGTAGCAAAGCACTTTCATTGTCAGAAGGTAGTACATTTCAGGTGATCCAAACTCCTACTTGTATAAATGGGTAAATCTGTAAGCAGTGCTCACGTTGAACTTCCGCACTAATGAATCTTTAGGGTAACCGGACAATGCATGTCAGGCAGGACACTTTGAGCTAGGACAGGATTTGTAAACTACCAATTCAATTAAATGGACTTGGCTTTCACTTTAACATAAAAATCTTGCTATGTGTTGATTGGTCAGTCTCCTGTAATCATGCATGTGTCACTATTGTTCATGTGAAACAGCTGGATGAGTCTTTCAAACCAGTCAAAGCACAAGAAGAACTGAAATATTTAGCCGAGCACATGAGCCTTTTGGTTTCAAAGTGGTTTGTAAAACCTGAAGTAGCTCAAGGTGTCCTCCCTGACATGGGTTATCTGGTCACCCTATGAATCTTTTGGAAGAAACAAAAAATTAAATAGGAAGTATCGCTTGCTGAAAACCTAAAAAATACTAGTGTTCTCCTCAACCCAATCCTTGTGGTCCACATTTTTGCTCCTTCCAAGGTCCATGTAGGGAGCTGGGAGGGAGCAAAAATATGGGCCGACTGTGAGTCCCCGAGGACCGCATTGAGAAACACTGGACTAAAGCATCCTGTAGTGGTAATGTACTGTTTTTATCTGGTTGGCATTCGACTGAGCCAACATTGCCATGTCTGAACATACATTGCGGGCTCTCTGTCCTCCCACCAGGTTCTGCAGGGATACCTTTGACAAGGGCTACAAAGCAACCATAGGGGTGGACTTTGGGATGGAAAGGTTTGAAGTGCTGGGCGTTCCCTTCAGCCTGCAGCTGTGAGTCAGTTCACAAACTTCATGCACCGAATAAGCCATTTTCACATGATTGGTGCTGCACAGCAGTTTACCGTAGATATTTTCAGAGGGTACAAGGAAAAATACCAAAATGTCCTCTGACCTCATGTAAATACGATCCTGGTCAAGTACTGGCTGTGAATGTACAGATTCTGGAAACCTCCAAGGAATTTCCCACATGACCACTATCATCACAGCAGTTCCCCCTTTCAGGTGGGACACGGCTGGCCAGGAGAGGTTCAAGTGCATCGCTTCCACTTACTACAGAGGAGCTCAGGGTAGGAGGCTGACCCGCACGTTTTCAGGGAAGCCCTCGATCAGCTCTGTCTCTAAGGATTCGCAGCATGTCCATAAATGTACAAAATCGATGAAACCTCAGTGCCGTTTATCAGCTACTGTAGGGTGTGTATGGTGATCCATAAAATCATTAACGTTTTGATGTCTTTTAATTTAAAGTTGCTGGATATTTGATAAACTTATATTTAGAGGTAGGCAGAAGTGGAAAGTTCATGTCCAGAAAGTACAAATCCAGATCCAGGTTTTGTTTTAACCGGCCAGTTGAGTACTCTGTGACTGTGACTCTTTAGACTAGACTGCTTGGTTGAAACAAAATCTTGGTCTGGATTTGTACTGTCTGGACCTGAACATTCCACCTCTGGATAGTTACTTTTTGGGGGGACAAGGGATTTTTGGAGCTTACGAAGATCATGTGGAGCAGATAAATCTGAAAGTAGCTGTAGACATTTTGTTTCTTGGAGATCCCATTTTGTAGCACAGCATGGGATGCTGTTCAAAACCAGAGCCTCTGGGAAAGAGGAAATGGACGTTTCTTGTTTTATTTAGATTCCTAACAATCTCCCCTTTGTTTGCCCAGCCATGATAATTGTGTTTGACGTGAACAACGCAGCTTCTCTGGACCATGCAAGGTAGGAGCAGAGTGACCTTTTCTCTCATTCTCCCGCATGCTTGGGGGGTGCCGGACGCTTGACCGAGTGCCTTTTCTCCGCGTTCCCCCAGGCAGTGGCTGGAGGAGGCGATGAAGGAGAACGATCCATCCAGCGTGCTTCTCTTCCTGGTGGGAACCAAGAAGGACCTGCGGGTAAGGCCTCTGAAGAAGCTGTCGCCCTTTCTGGTCCTGACATGTTTCTCTGCAGATCTGAAAGTCTGGGGTTTTATTTCTTGGGTCTTTCGTCCTTGTCCTCCACCCCACCTACCCAGCCTCCGGATGAGTTCTCCGAGATTGAACAGGAAGCTATCAAGCTGGCGGAGGAGATTAAAGCAGAATACTGGGCTGTGTCGGCATTGTCAGGTCGGTGGACTCCATTCATTCGTATGCAGGGGATTTATACTTTCATCAATGTGCTTTGCAGGGCTTTCACCTAAGAACACAGGACCTTTCATAAATAGATTTCTCCCCAGTTTACCCCAGAGGTGATTCTCTTTTTGCGTACCTCATCTTGCTCACCATGAGACACACAAGCAAACATACAGTTGAGAGCAAGTTTGGGGGTCACAGTGAAAGGCTGCTAGTTAGCAAGCAGCGACCCTGAAACAATTGGTGGTTAAGGGCCTTGTCCAGGGTTCCAACGGCGGCATCAGCCTGCCAGCCCCAGGATTCTGCGACCTCCTGATGATGGACACAGAGTCCTAACCAGAGGTAGATAGTTCTGATCCATAAAGTAAAAATCCAGACCAAGATTTTGTTTCAACCAACCAGTTGAGCACTCTGTGACTATGACTCTTTATACTGAGCTGGTTGGTTGAAACAAAATATTGGTCTGGATTTTTACTTTCAGGATCTGAACTGTCCACCTCAGCCCCTACCCATTGAGCCAAACAGTGCTTCCCAGGATTGCCTGTTTACACAGTTTACTAACTTAAGTTAGCCTGTAGAGGGCACTTACACTACAGCCAGAAGAGAAGGAAGGGAGGTGAAGTTCAAGGAACATATGCAAGTCATACATGTTCTCTAAGGAGGAGTGTGTTTAAATAGCCAGATAACCATCTCACAGTGGCTTGTGTATGTTGTGGTTGTTGATCACATGATGTCGAGCTAACTAGCTGGCTGCAATTGCAGGGGAGAGTGTGAGCGACTTCTTTTTCCGCGTGGCATCGCTCACCTTTGAGGCCAGCATACTCGCCGAGCTGGAGAAGACGGAGTCCCGGCGCACTGGCGACATCGTCCGTGAGTGCCACCACCGCCCCCGCAAAGCCTGGCCGAATGCATCAGGCTGCCGCACAGTTTAATCAAGGCTTTAATGGTTAGTAAAGAGCGTAAGAAAGCCTTCTTGTTTTGGAATTCTCCCCATCTTTTGACAGGTATAACAAGCAACTCGGACAATGTCGACATCAAGCTGAAGAGGCAGGCTCCCTGCTGTCAGTGATGAGGAGAAGCGGTTAGTCTTCAGTCAGTCACATTCAAGATGTCTGCCGCCACAAAGGCCCTGGCAGTCAACACTGGAAAATGAACGTGCTACTAAGGGAAGTCAGAGAAGAGGGAATTATCAGCATTTCAGACGGCCTTGAACTCCCCCCCCCTTACCACTACAGCTCAACACCCTTGGGAGGTTCTGTGTCCTCCCCCCATTGTTAATCTGAGTTGAGACCGAGGGTCCCATGACTCTGAGGCATAGAGGCCAGCCTTTGTGCGTTGCGTGTGCAGGGCAGGCATGTAGTCATGCTTGTGACAGTGTGTTTGCACAGATAGGGGAGCATGTGATTTCCTGTAACCCTTTCACGTCAGGGCTGCATTGGCCTGGAGGGGGGGATCCATAATGTGCCCCCTTCAAAATACAGTGCTGCCTTTAACCGTGACAGCAGTTATTTCACTCCTACACGTTCTGCGACTCCATGCCTGGTTGAGATCATCCACAGGGTCTCTTCGCAAAATTCATCGTACAAACTCCCACTATAAGATAACATCGCAGGACAGATATTTTTGTCTATTTGACTGGATCGCCAGGGAATCATGTGTTCTTTTCACTTTATTTGCCTGTTTAGCTTAAAATATTCGAGTTTATGTCCTAAAAAGCCTTCTCAAAATGTTAAATCGTTATCACTGGAAAAAAATGGCATATTTGTTTTTGCAAAGACAACCATGTCGCATTGTTTAACAAGAAACAGACTCCCACTAGTTAATGGAATAAAATGCTAACCCAGTAGGACCAAGGTGAGCAGAAATTCACAGGCTACAAAACAGTCATGGAACAGGACCGCAGACTGCTAACGTGGAGGGTGATGCTGATCAGCAGAGCACCAACAGTGCCCCCTTCCTGTCACTTTGAGGAAGTACAGGTAAAGCATAGACTTGAATCTCAAGGTAAAATCCTAGCAGGAAGCAGGAAGCTGAGCAGATGTGGTGAACATTCTAGCTCATAATGTGGAGATCGGGTTCCCACCCAAGGGAGAAGGCATGCCCTCTAGGCCATTGGCACTGCTCCAGCTGCCAAAGTTCTTGAAGGAGTCCAGGTGCTGCCTGTCGATCTGGGCCTGCAGCTCATCCGGGACACAGTGTGATGACATGTAGTTGTCTTTGATCCAACGCCCCCCATCGCTGTTCTCGATGGCGATGGCGGCTACGCCTGGAAGGGGGCCGTACACACACAGAGGGAGATGGGGATCACAGATGGCGAGGTAGGGGGCAGACAAGGGCTAGCGTGTTCTCTACATCTCCTAAAGGAGCCTCAGAACCACTTCAGGAGAAAACTGTAAACTTGTAGCCGCACTGTCATGAAAACCCACCAACGACGGTGGCGCCCAGCTTCTCCACCAGGGCGATGGCTGCCTTCATGGTGCCTCCGGTCTCGATCCACTGGTCCACGAGCAGCACATTCAGGCCTGGCATGCAAGGGCCATGTCTGTTATTGCATTGGCGCATCCCGCCCTAGTCTATAATGTGTCTGTTGCACACTCTGTACATCTGTAATCTGTCCTCTCCACATGCTGCCTGCCCTGATACATGGGTGAGTCTCAATACCAAGAACACAAAGACCGTACTTGTGGTCTTGGCAAGACCGGTCTTGCTAACTTGCTTCCCAAGAACAAACTTGGGTGCAATGAATCATGGGATTGGTCTTGTTTGGCGAGGATGCAACTGATGTATCCTTGACATTTGGGACGGAGCAAGAACAACATCTGGGGATTTTTACCGTCCTCCGCACTTGTGTTCTTAGTACTGGAAGTGGTCTTCAGCCATGGAAGATGACGTTAAACGGGTGCATGACAGCATAAGTTGGTCAAGTACGCATATTGAGATTCACCCATAATAATGACTAATTGCTAATTCAGTCCCAGCTGAACATTCCCCACATACATAACTGCATTAAATATTGCCATGCTTTCTGTGATTATACTGCACGACTAAGGCAAAACATAATTACTACGCTAACACTGAAACTGAGGAAAAAGGTTGTTTTGCCTTGATTTTAGTGTGCCTGTCATAGTTACTGTAATGATCACACTCTGTTTTCCTCATCACCAAGCACAGTAAGATATATAAGATATTCTGTCACGAGATAAAACAGAGCATAAGAAACCCAGTTTCGGTCAAACTCAATTTTGACTATATGTAGTTACGGTGTTTTCCCTTTGTGGGGCAGTGTACCTTTACTCCATTCTATTAAGCTGGTAAGCTATTCATCATATGGGCTTTGAAAACCATCAACCTGCCAGAGTGGTACTGCGCAGTTACACAGCGACAAGTGATGTTGCTGTAGACCTGACTTTTATAAGAGATAACTCTCCCTCCTGGAGAGTGTGTGTTTGAAGATGAAAGGTGCGAGAGTGAAAGGGCGTCACCTGCTCTTAGCACGTCCAGACGCACCTCTATGATCTTCTGGCAGCTGGTGTAGTCCTTGTAGGCCTGCTCCTCCGTCTGCACGCAGAGGTGACCCGCTTTCCGGATAGCCAGGAAGCCCTTCCCCAGGCGGGTGGCTATGGCTGAGCCTGGGGGGGGGTGGGGGGGCAGGGGTGTAGGTCAGTGACCCTTCAATATAAATCAATGGGTTCCAAAATATTATTGGTGAAATCTGTTATTAGAAAACTCCATAGTTCTGAGGCTTTTGCTGGCTCAAGTTGTGTGAAGATGTGGTTGTTATTGGGAAGCATTAATTCATTTCTAGAGGAAATCACTAATTCAATTCTAATTCAGTTCTAACTAGATAAAATGCGTATTATTGATATCGGAAATTTAGTTTTAACTAGCTAAAATGCCAATTCTTGATATCAGACATTCTGTTTTAGCTAGTGAGATTCAAAATGTTTTTCTTATTCATTTCAGTGGGAGTTGGAAATCGAACTAGTTCAAATGCCAGCTTCTAATATCAGGAATTCAATTCTGACTAGTTAAAATACCAGTTCCATATATCAGGAATTCGATTGTAACTAGCTATACTTAAATTATAACTGAATTATAACTAGTTACAACTGAATTCCTGATATCAGAAATAGATAAAAATTTTATTTCTCATATCAATAATTGGCATTTTAACATTTTAAAATTGAATTTCCAATATCAGAAATTTGTATTTACTTAAAATTGAATTGAATTAGAACTAGAAGTTAGAATTAGAAAACAGAATTCCTGATATCAGAAACTGACATTCTAACTAGTTCAAAATCCAACTCCCATTGAAATAAATGAGAAAAACGTTTTGAATCTCACTAGATGAAATACAATGTTTGATATCAAGAAATATCATTTTAACTCATTAAAACCAAATTTCCGATATCACTAATATGCATTTTATACAGTTAGTCGAATTTCTGATATCATTCATTTGCATTCTGACTAGTTATACTTGAATACGTTGTCGCGGAAATTTCACGATGTAGGACTCAAGACAGCATAAAGTCTTTTTAACGTTCAGTTTATTGTGGTACCTTACAGCACGGGCCCGGGGAGATACCTCAGGAGTTCTCCAACGAGCCTCTCCCTTACAATTCTTTTTATCCCTTGT
>JAODKC010000041.1:11616006-11641849 GCA_026777985.1 Mormyrops attenuatus | reverse complement strand
TTCCTACTGGCCTAGCACATTCCTCTACTTCTAATTCTCTCTACTTTTGTTTAGATTAGTTTATACAAGTACACAATATTCTCTAGGTTATACAAATCCACAATATTCACTACTGTTCCATCTCATTTAGATTTTTCTCTCACACTGTTTAGAAATTAATTAAAGCTAAATCGGCATTCCATAGATTCTGGACCTGAATCCTAAGTACAATGAAAACCAACTTTTCCTAAAGTTTGCTTTATAACAAACCCCTGGTTCCAGCAGTGCCAAACCAGACCTGCTGAATTCAAGTGTTTGGGTTCAGACTCTGATGGTTAAATCTGTCCTGTGACTAACACTTTCTAAACTTGGCTCAGATGTTGTTTTATATCCTACCCTGTCAGCTGATCTGTGGTAAAAATAGCCATGCGGGACCTTCCCCTCTGCGGCTGCTGAGAGCCCCTCTGCACACTGGTGTGCTTGAGCCTGCAGACCTGGCTGGGGATGAAGGTCCACTGCACTTAGTTATGTTTTAAGCCATGTAGTGTTATAGGATAAGCCATACTGTAGGTCAAAGGCTTTACAAGCAAATGGTGATCAGGGCCCGTCTCACCTAGAATGAACCCCATGGCATCGATTCCGGCGACCAGATCGATGGACGTGTTTCGGAAAGGCTGAAGTAGGTCTGTCACACAGTCAGAGAGAGCCTAGACGGGAATCCAAAGCAGATGGACGTGACTGGTGCTGAGTCTGACCCTGACTCCCATCCACGAAACCAACCAGCCCAAAAGAGCAGAACATTCCACTGAGTTTGTGCAAATTTGGGTCAAACCCAAAGTCCCAGAGCCGTGCTATTGCAAACAGACACGTTGGATAGCTGACCACTGAACGAGAGGCTTTGTTTTTTGGCCTGCAGTCCGTGCTACGAATTTGACTTGACCTGGGATTATAGCCAAGCAGATACACAAGGAGCCATTGTACACTAGCAGAGACCAACTTGCAAGTGGTATTAGTCGTCACAGCACCGTGGAAGAATCCGTGTCTGCCCACCTGGTGGTTGCAATAAAGCCGAGATGGATCCAGCCAGGCGAACCTGAGACCCTTGGTGTTGGGAGCCATGAGCGAAAGATACCAGCCTCTCGGCCGGTCTTCTGGCACGGCCAGCGCGTCCATGGAGAGTCCAAGAGGGCGGCTGAGCTGGATGGAAGGAAGGAATGGTCCAAAAGGGGAGGGAAAATAAAGTTTGTTGCATGGTGGGGGCCAGAGAGAGAGAGATCCTAGACAGCCAATTACAAACCGGGTAAAACTGATCACGTTTCAGTCTGCCTGTGTGGGACACAAGAAAATGAGGTGACATGCTCTGCAATTGGCTGGTCAGCTCCATCATGGCCACCGGTCTCCACCAATGACAAGAGTGTCTTTCTGTGCTACTCCACTATGAGCCAATGTTTAGCATTCTGTCCACTGACAGTTCTACTTCCACATGGGTTTGCAGAATGAGTCTGAGAAACACTCGAGCACAAAAACTGTCCAGCTTCTAAACCACTGCTAGCCTTAAAGGGGCAGTTCACCCCTTTAAGTTCGTCGCTTTGACCACCACAGAAAGAATGCCATTCAGTCCCATTATATTTGATTAGCCCGACATTACTACGGCCCTCTAAAACATATCTTTTTCAGTTTGAGGTGAACTGCCCCTTTAAAAAAAAGGAACAAAAGGGAGGTTTAAAAAGACTAGACGTGTGCAGTGAAGTTTCCTATACAAACCCCTAAGACAATTAAGCTTTACAGGTAACACTGGGGGGGAAAAATTACAAGTGGACAAATGAGCCTGTGAAGGTCTCAGTGGTGGCAGGTTTCAGATGCACACACATGAAGAGCAGACTTGGATGGCTGTCAGTTTTTTTCCATACAGAATGGTTTATTTGGAAACACAAAGGTGCTGAACACATATACCCAAAGCAGCACTTTTAAGTCTGAACAGTTGCTTTTTTCTTTTACATTTCCCCCCTCAGGCAGGCTTAAGCGATGAGGCCTCCAGTCGGCCCATTGAACGATGCAACCCGTTTCCCAGGATACCCTCAAACCCCTGCTGGGGGGGCAGTAAGAATTTCAGCAGGAAACACGCAGGCAGGAGATGCACCCATCAAGTCTTTGCGACATAAACCTGGCCAAGGGCACAGTGTGTGACAAAAGGGAGTTTCCTCCATGTTTTCCCATACTCGTTCCGTCCTGGCCAGGGAACCCTGATGTCTGAAAATGTGTGGAGCCTCCTGTATAGGAAAAAAAATGGTAGCGTAACACAAACAGTAACCAAAGTCTACAGTAAATACTGATGAGCTCAGCTGGCAGCAGATGGCACCATGATTACTAAGGCGAGAGTTTAGGATCCGGGAGAAAACGATGTAGCGATGCTGACATTTCGGTGTGGATTACACAGAAGACGCTTTGAACAAATGACGAGGTAAACAACCAACTAGACATTCTGTTGCAGGGACTACATTTTTTATAACTCAAATACACAACATCCTATTTGAGCAGTTCACCTGTTTGAAGGGAACGGAACTGACAAGGGGTAACCAAGGGTCCTTGGTCCATTTTAATATATAGGATTTAGGAGGGAAGGGGTACAAAAAATAAAAAAAGGGCATAAATATATCCACCCCAGCACTAATAAGTACTCCTTTGGGGGCATACCAACGCATGGGGGGAGGGGCTGAAAGTCTTCTCCCACAACTCTGAAAAGGGGGCAGTGCAGCCAGATCTTCTGCCCCAGCCAGCCTGTGTGAACTTCCTGCTGTCTGCACTCCAACTGTCCAATGAGCTTCCAGGAGAAACCAACCAACAACAACTTCCTCTGAAAGCCCCGCCTCCAGGCAACAGAAACACCAAAGCAACTCCAGCTATAACCCCACCCAGCAAGCCAAAAGTCCCCCATCGCAGTAACAGAGTTAAACAGATATCACATTGTTTATACTGAAGGGGGCAAAAAAAAAAAAATGAGGGGGGAGGAGGAGTAGTTTATTTTTCGTTTTGTTGCATGCATACAAAACAAACAGCTCTGAGTGCTCTGAATCACCAACTCTGGCCAAGGCCCAGCTTTTTGGGGGGTGGGGGCTGCCATTACTGTGCTAGCGGATATGCAGACAGAAGCCCTGATCAGCGCATAGCCAGTCACCCCAAGATGGATACTGGATCCCTCCTAATTCTGTCATTTTCTTAAAAATAAAGAAATGCCCCCCCTATTCTCTGCTTTTATTTTAAAAGAAACAAATAAAATCAGATGTAACGAATCCACCCCCCCCAGCCCGGCTCAGCCTCTCATCTCCAAATGCTCATCCATGAAGACGGCCGCCATGCAGGTATACGGTCCACGGTCATTAGGACGAGGTGGGGAGTCGAGCGGGGGCTGGGGAGGGACAGGGCCTCCTGCCTATCGATCCATCTCGTCCAGCAGGGGTGTGGCATCGCCGGCCACAGACATGGGCGTGCTCTCAATCATGGGGCTGGGCGAGGGTCGCGGCCGCGGCGTCACACGGTGCTGCTGCTTTCGTCGCTCCGCCTCCTTCTCCTGCAGCCACTGTTCCGCCATCTTGCCCCAGTCCACTGCAGTGTGGCTGCTGGTCCTGCAGGAAGGGGGGACACCGAGGGGCATGACTGAGTGACCTTGGCAACAACCTCAGATCACATTCATTCATCAAGCTGGCACTTTTATCCGAAGCACGCACAAATTGTAACGCTCCCTGGGATTCGAACCCACAACCTTTGTGTTAGCACAATGCCCTACTTGAACTACAAAAGGTCACACTCATAGCACCAACAAGTGCAAGGCTATTACTTTCCAAGTCACTCTAGATCGACTAGTGTGAATTTCAGGTGACTTAATGGGTTTCTTCTACTAGCCTGATGCCTCCATGTTCTCAGAATGTTTAAGGTTGCACTTCTGCTCCTTGAATAGTCTCATTAGGCTCTTGCTTTGTTGGAACTTGTATAATACTGCTTACTCTTGTACCTGGATATTGATTGGAAGCGCAGATGAACGTAGATCATGTCACTGTAGATGTTGAAATGTGAAGGCATCAAATCAAGCACTAGATCAACATGCCCTAAATCCTGCATGATCTCAACTATGCCGCAGTTTTGTCCAGGAGGGACAGAAACGTTTCAGAAACGCTCTACACATGCTGCATAGAGGATAAAGAGAGACACTCACTTCGGCTGCGGTGTCCTGACACGTGACGACGACGACGATGAGGAAGGCGTGGATGAGGCGTGTCCATGGCCGTGCGAGGACTGGGGGGTGGAGCTAGGGTACTGGGGCGTGGTCATAGACTGCTGCTGCTGGCTGGGCGTGGTGAACGAGTAGCTTGGGGTCATAAGGGGCGTGGCCATGGGCTGCTGAGCCGGGGTGGCGAATACCTGTGGAGGGAGAGGCAGGTCAGAGACTGACAGGACAAAACCAACACAAACAAAAGCGGGGCTGTGGGTTTGAGGAGCGGTGTGGCTGTCGGAGTATAAACCCAGTGAAAAGGTTTCATTTCCTGTTCATTTCAGTAACTGGTCTACAGCACTTGAACAAGCAGGCAAACAGTCAAAGACTTTGACCAGATTCTTCAAAATGGCAAACCGGTCCCCCCCTCTGAGACTCACATGGTAGGCGCTGCTGCCCCCACCACCACCGCTGCTGCCTGCGCTGTAACCGTACTGGCTGGAGGCCCACTGCGCTGGCGTGGCGTTGGGGTTCTGGCCCTGTCCGGTCACTGCAGCGATGGCGTTGAACATCTGGGAGGTCATGTTTCTAGGAAGGGCATTTACTGCCCGGGTCAGGTCTGGAAAAAAAGCGAGTGACAAAGTTAACCAGGTCCAAACACATTTAACAGATTAACCTATTAGGCACTTCTGCTCCAGCATGTGTACGTCAAGACTTCATTCCATAGGCTCCTAGTGGTCACATGACAAAGTCCGAGGCTTTTTGAGAAGGCAGCGCAGCTCACCTGCGATGTTGATGTTAGCGGGTGTAGCATTGACCGATGCCGGAGTGCGGGTTCGGCTGCTGCTACTGGGAGTAATGCCTGTTGGGGGCAGGGAAAGAGGTGGGTTTATTTGCAGTCCCATAGCAGACTGGAGGTGAGGAAAAATGAAATGGTGGACAGGGTCACCCACCTGGAACAGGCTCCTGGTAGTGATCTTTGAACCAACGGAAGAGCCCGTTTACAGTGGGGAATATTTGGGCCCGGTACCGGAACCCATCGGGTGTGATGGTCACAAACTCTATCCTATTGGGGGGGGGAGAACAATGTCTCTCATTGAATACTGACCTCTGACTTTGCTAGTATAAATTACTTCAGATCAGTGTCTCTCAAACCAGTCCTCAGGGACCCCCAGATGGTCCACATTGGTCACTGTGCCACAGGGGGCAGGCAGATGGAAAGGGTCGTGTGCTCACCTTGGCTTCCCGCGGGGCTGATAACCCAACAGGAACTTGCCAGGAAGGTCCCGGCATGCTGACACATAGTACGGGATGAAGGTCGGCTTTTCCTTTTTGGTCTTCAACAGCAGTTCCTCCATTTTCTGTTTCGCACAAGTCAAGAAATTAACTCCATCATTCTGCCATTTCCATAGAAAAATCAACAATAACTGCCAATTTGGTCATTCAGCCAAAACGATCAACTGAACCCAAGACAAAAGGTCCAAAGGAAGACCACTGCTAAAGTAAAGGTAAATGGTGAAACTACATCTGAAAACAGACCCTCCACCCCCCCTTACCTTGCGGTCTCCCCCGTTACAGTCCTGGAAGTACTTGTGTCCTAGGAGGTCGCGAGCGAATGCAGCCATGGGCTGGACATAGCGGGCCGTGATCTCGTCCAGATCTTCAAACTCCTAGGGATGAGAAAAGTAAAATGATTGGGTGTCACATAAAGGGAGAAATGACCTATGGAAACCAATGGGCTTCATGATCATGCAAGTCAACCATGCACACTGCTGTATCGTGGTTGGGAGTATTCACATATAACCCACAGAAAGACTTAATTAAAATGCAGAAAGATGGCTACTTGCCTCATTGTTGATCCATAGCGTGTGGCCAAGGCTGAAGGCGTTCTCCTTGCCCTCTTCCCGCACATCCACATGCTGGTAGATCCCATCAGCGACCTTCCAGGTGACCGTTAGATGATTCTCACCCTTGCTGCTAGGCCGGATGATAACATCTCCCTGGTCCATGGACTCCATCATCTTCTCAGCCTGCTTGAAGTTGATGTTGTGGAAGGAAGGGTGAGCAATCACCCGCTTGATATAGGCTGTATGGGACACAAGAGGGCAGAAACTTCAAGAACAAACACATTGGTATGTTCCCACTACAAAGTCCTCAGAACTGTCATATGTTACTTCAATACTTGGCATTAAGTAGTAACTAGTCTTCTGATTACTGTTCAGTTTGTAACTTCTAGCATTCATTTGTTAAAGCCAGGGTGAGTAACAAATTTTCTTCATAACCAGATTCTACAGTCCTGATAATAGGACACCCAAACCCTCCGTTATACTGACTGGTCCTCTGTTGCTTCTTCTTCATTTCTTCATCCAGCTTGATGTCCTCCGCTTCAGTGTCAAAATCGTAGTAAGTATCCTTAGGCAGCTTCCACTCGTTGTTTTTGTCCATCAGGTCTGACGTTCGGCAGGTGAGGTCCACGCTGAACTTCTCGATGTCGATCTTCATGATCCGACAGTGGACGGTCATTCCGACCTGTAAGAAAATAAGCTTTATTTATATAGCGCCTTTCACACACTCAAGGATGCTTTACAATGCAAACGAAAGTATGGTCCTGGACAGAATAGCATTTTCCCCACAATGGGCTTACCTTGACCCTGTCCTCTGGATGCTTCACCACCTTATCGCTAAGGAACTTTGTAGGAATAAAGCCAGTAACACCGTTGTCCAAGCGGGACCGCACGCCAATGGCCTGGCCGGGACACGAACCGCTGTCAAAGTGGTTCCATACCTAGGCAGGAAGGGGACAAGATATTTAAGACTAAGGACAGCAGACAAGGAAACCAGAGTTGGCCCACATGCTATTAATTCAGTAAAGTGTGTCCCCCCACAGCACTGTTCTAGGTCCCTGTACCCCACCTCGCTCAGCTCAGGGAAGTTGTCCTGCTGGCAGAAAGGGCACTGCCATAAGCCAGTCTCATCATTCCGGATGGCCTGGTCATAACTCTCCCCCTGCGGGCGTCTGTGAGCTATGCCGGTCACTACACTGGTTATTAGCTTGCCTAGGGAAGGACAGAAAAACCAGAGGGAAGCGAGAGAGGGGTCTGGCGGCTGAACACGCAATGCTAAATAAAATGCTAGTCAAGCTAATTGTGAAATCAGAGTGAAAGTTAATTCTCGATTACCAATGTAGAAAGTCTCCGGCGTCTCCTTTGTGAGTAGGTTGAAAACCTCCTCTGTGTTGGGTGGCCGGTAAGGTGCCCTCAGGTCCTTATAGCGGCAGCTGAGCTCGGCACGGATGTCATACAGAGTGATGCCCTTGTTCCCGTAGCCCTGGAGATCAAGACACAGTGACTGTCATACATGGAGCATGCCGTGGTGGGGATGGGCGGTCTCACCAAAAGAAAAACAATCCGAGAACCCAAAGGTTCTCTTCGACTGTTCTATAGACCAGCAACAATCCTGACCTGTCTCTCGAGTTCTTCAGCAAAGGCATCTAGATCCAGGTCTTTTAGCCTCTCGGGATTCTCCAGAATCTCTTCCAGAGCACCAGCGGGGTTGGCATCTTCTGCAGACTCATCGTATTCCAATGCATCTACTGCCATTTTACGAGCCCACTCATAGGTCTCCGGGTGCACACGAGATCCATCAAGGACCTCGATGTACGAATCCGTACTGCGGGGAGGATGAATATATGAATCATTTATTGAAACCACCACAAAAGATCATTCAATCAGGTCTACGCATAATCTTTGGAACTTCAACAGCCCTTAAAATAATACTAACGCTAAACCGAAATCTAAGAGTCATGTGAACAGCAGAAATGGCAGACCTGTCTCCCAGGGAGGCGGTGTCGATTTTGATGAAGCCAGCACAATTGATGAAAACCTTGGGCCCCATGTGACACATGGTTACAAGCTGGGTACGATTCTCCAGGCGACTGTTATTCTGCTTCAAAATCTGAAATTGGGCACCAGAAAAGGATGTATTTCAAACTGCTAACCAAACCTCTAATGCTTGCAAGAAAACAGATCAAAGACTGATGCCAGCTTGTCTCCTTACAATACACTAGCCCCGTTTACATGGACACTTTTTTTCAATCCGATTGAATTTAATCAGATTAAAGGAACCCGACCGAACTGTTTACGAGTGTCAAATAAAGAGATCCGCGTTTGTTCCACGTTTACATGTTCCAGCCATTTAATCCGATCGTCCATTATTTTGACAAGCGCTGGGGTAGGCCTAGGCTACTTTTCTTGTACAGAAAAAGACAAAATGTTCTGTGTGAACCTCTGAGGTTCCCTTTCTCCTTGTTTATCCCGCCTTCGTCACGCGATTAAAAATACTCTCTTTTATTTACCGCGGCATTGGCTTGTGCATAAATAACTCAGTGTTTCGGATTTTACGGCCATTCAATCTCTCCGCGATAACTGTTTTAATGTATCCAATAAAAACGTAGTGTCGGGGACTGACCAGTTTTTGTTTTTTTTAGTACAGACCCACTCATATTTGTCGACTGCAGCACCTGAGGTAAACTCACTAAACTGGGATAAACTCTACTTGGCTCCTGCCGCGAGCTCACGCACATGCGCAGGAACAAGGGAAGTGTTCTAATAATCGGTTTGCCTGTTTACATGAGTAGTTTCCTCTATCGATCGGATTAAAAGAAAGGTGTAAACCACCTATTTTAATCAGATTGAAAATTTAAACGGATTCAGTCGAATCCGATTACTTAACCGTTTACATGAGACGTTTTTAAAATCGGTTTCCGCAATTAATCGGATTAAAAGTGGAAAAATTGTGTCCATGTAAACGGGGCTACTGTTACAGTGGCATGACAACAGTTCGCGAAAAGCCAACATTTCAGTTTACCTTAAGAAGGTGGGAGCCCTTTCGAGGGCCCAAGCCACAGACGTACTGCACCAAACTTTGAGTGTACGGGTGGGCCAGGGCCCGGTTCACATCCACGCCCACCTCATTGACCCGGTTAATGAACTCGCAGTAGAGTGCATTTAGCAACTCTTCCTTCACCACATGCTCCTGGGGAGGGTCAAAGGAACAAATTAAGTCAGTCTGGCTAATTACTAGCAATGGTTAATACTGTACTAAACTGAGGCAATAATTTAAACAGGATCTACTGTCTGGTTTAGCGAATAAGGTGGTGTTCCCCAATCTGGTCCTTGAGGACCCACAGACAGTCCGTGATCTTGTCCTAGGAGCTAGGAGCATGCAAAAACACGGACTGTCTGGCAGGGAGCAAAAACATTTGACCGGCTGTGGGTCCCTGAGGACCCGATTGAAAAACACTGGACTAAGGTATCAAAAGGGTATCTGGCTGTAGAGGTGTAGGCAGACATCAAGTACAGGGGCAACAGTACCTGGAGTGGGTGCAGCTTGAGGCACAGGATGTCCTCGTCAGTGCTGCAAACCTGGGCAAACTCCACGAGAGGGTCCTGGATCTTTCTGGCTACGGAGACCGCCTGACGCAGGAGAGGAGGGTAGTCTCTGAAGTCCGCCTAAATGGGGGGGGGGGGGGGGTAAGATGCATATCCATTGGCAAGGCTCTAGCATCAACATGCAGATGGCAGGTTTGACCACACAGACATTCACCTCAGACTTCTTGCTGTTCATGTAGAGTGTCGCCAGTTCATTGTCCACCAGCTCCACACCTACTGCAGGGAGGGATGATTCCTGCTCCAACTCGCTCACAGTTCTCTTGATGTCCTCGATCACCATTTGGGCATCCCTTCCGGAGGGTTAACCAGCAGGGGGCTTAATCATTCTGAATGCACTACAGACCCTCAACAAAATGACGGTGGACTGGAGCTCACCTGTTTTCTCCTGCCACAGCCACTATGTGAGGCTTCTTGCTACCCAGGAACTTCTTTAGGTTTTCAATATCCTGGATCTGGAGAGAGCACATGTTCAGAGAACAGATTCATTGTAAAACAGACAAGGTCTGACCAGCTGAACATCCTCAATCTTGTAATAGTGGGAAATGTAACAGGTAAGCAGAAAAGTTGATGATATGCATCATCCACACAAAAACGGAAATTTTAAGCTGGAAGTGTGCGCCTGCATGATTAACGAACCTTCTTCTCCCGCTCATCTTCTCTCCACGCATTTCTCCTCTTCAGGAAGTGCGGGAGGCGCAAGAAGTCAACCACCTCACCTTCACCATTTATAAGTGCACAGAACACTGGGGTATCCCTGTCAAAGCACAAGATGCCATGTCATCCAAAGCAAAACATAACCCACTACCCTTGGCATATTCGGGGATGGGGGTTTACAACCAACTGAGGCAGATTAAAATCTGAGTCTCCTACCTGCCAGATGCAAACGCCACCCCCATAACACGAATACCCTTTCCCTGGGTCTCGTCCATGAGGTCATCATCCTCTTCTACTTGCTGGTCAGGCCGATACGGTGCCACCTTCAGCCAGTTGTACAACTTCCTGCTGCATGCCTGAACAATGAACAACATACAGACTTCTAGAAACAAACCAACATTGTTCTGAACCGGCCCATCAGCCATCCAAATTCAATACAGAATGTAAGCTATTGAACTGACCTTTAACGGCTAACCACATTGCTACAATCCACATCATGAAGGTAGGTACCTTGATGATGTGGTCCTTGGCCTCAGCGAGCAGCTTGTTCCTCAGCTCCTTGGCCATCTGGGGATAGAGGAACTGCTGCAGGGCACGCTCGATGGCCAGCGTACGCTGCCGATTCCACTCCTGCACCTGGTGGCTGAACTCATCCCTGTAGTAGAACTGCTTGATCTCCTCAAAATAGGTCTGGTCAGCACCATACCTGAAAGGAACCACATGGTCACCTTCGCTGCTACTTATCCAACCTAAGCACGTTCCAGTTTGCACAAGCATGCACTTTCACAGGTTATATGAAAGTCTGATCATTTGTAGAATCATGAATCTTAAAATTATTCCAGCCCACTTCCTACCAAAGGCGGACTCACCCCTTGACGCCAACCAGGTCAATGCAGATATCAATAGTCAGCAGACCCTCCTCCTCGGCAAGGCACATCTTGAGGAACTGGTCCCCACTCAGTTCCTTCACAGGTTTGTTCTTCAGGTACTTGAAGGAATATGCATAGTGTGCTTCATCCACATCCTGCATAGCGGGGAGGTCAGGGATCGTGCAATCAAAACAGTGCCACAGCAGTGTTTAACGGTTAGATAGTAGCACTCCATACAGGTGTGCAGGATGGGACAGAGCTCGTTCATACCTTCTTGCCCTTTTTAGTGGGCTTGATGTTGATCTTGGCCCTCTCCTGGAAGGTTTGCCGTAGGACGTGTCTGACCAGGGGCTCGCGGGCGATTTGCATAGCCACCATGTAGCGCGTACCTTCCAGAACTTCCTCAGGGGTTCTGAACTGGCTGCAATGGGATTGAGGCAGCTAAGGATTCGGGATGCCTGCTCTTGACACCAACCATCTTAAAGGGGACCTATTATGCTCATTCTCACTGCTCATAATTTTTTTGGGGTTCTACCAGAATAGATTCAAATGCTTCAGTGTTCCAAAGACACATTTTTCCCCTCATACTGTATATTTATTCACCCTTGGTCTGAATCACTGTAAGAGCTTTAAGCCCCACCCCCGACGAACCCAGTGTGCACTGATTGGTCAGCTTGTCCTACACGGTCTGCCCATCTCGCAGTCTGAAAACAGATCCTTACAAGCAGACTGCCATAGGAACTCTGTTACTAGGTGACATCACCATGTCACTGAAGTAAGGGCTGGAATTCCAACAAGGTGTTTCAGGCAGGCATGAGTGGTTTCTGTGGTGAAAGTTACTCCCCTTGGCGTGTACTTGGGGCCTTGAGACTTTGCAGGCCGTGTACACACACATAATACAACACACTAACGGAAAGTGATAAAACCAGAAAAACATAATATGTCCCTTTAACTTGTAATCGAACCCTCTGGGGTAAGAAATCTAAACTCGCATACTGTCACCACAGCACCCCATGTGGTCGAGAGATCCTCACCTACACACATAGTCCTTAGCAAGCTCCAAGGGCTCGGCGGGAAACTGCTCAGTCTCGTGGCGCTGGTAGCTGTCACGCAGATTCTCTCCAAACTGCTCAGGGGTCAAACCAAACTTCTTGGCCAGGCCATCTGGGCAATATAAACAATGAGGCTTAAAAAGACAAGAAGGGGTGGTTTCTATCATCCTTCCGAGTGTAGAAATTTACTGACCCAGCCCAGTACTCTGACAAATGCTGTACATGTCTCGGCGAGAAGCCAGCTTCAGGTCTGGACCCTTCTGCTCCTCCTCTTCCTCCTCCTCCTCAGCCTCAGCGTCCTGCTCACCTGTACGGAGATCACGCATCTCAACGCATGGAATCGCGGTGCGAACTGAACACAACGCAAATGCTATAGGGTTAATATATGAGGACTCACCATCATCCTCTGAGACCTCCTTGTTTAACTTCTGCTTCTTCTTGTTGGCTTTGGCAGCATTCTGCATCTTGGGGATGTCACGGCCGTAGTACAGCAGGAAGTGGTTGTAAACGTCACTGAGCTCCTCGATAGACTGGACGTCTTTTAGCCTTGGTGGAGAAGGCGGTAGCATTTTATCATAAGAGCATATGTCGGACAGGATTAAACGGAGGAAGTGGACGGCTGATGAAGGCACCGCCACCATACCGCTCCATGTCAGCAGTGTCCAGCGGCCGAATGCCATCTGCCAGGGGCTTGTCTGGGTCAGCAGAGATCTGCTCAAACTGGAAGGCCTGCATCTTCTGAAACAGGCGAGTTAGATTCTGCTTGCGAGTTTTCAGCTGGGTCCACTAAAGTTACAAAAAAAAAAAAAAAATAGCAGAATCAATAATCGGGAATTACAGACAAATCACACAAAACCTTAAAGAAACCAAGGACAAAACTACAGGCACTCCTCTACTTACGAGTTACATTCTGAATAGCTGTTCGTAACTTGAAATGTTCGTAAGTCATTATTCAACATCATTTTAAGGGTATACACAAGTATAAAGAACTAGGATGCTGGGAGTACTACGCTGCCGCCCCTGAGGGAGCGGCGGCCAGAAGTCGTACTAGGCGGAATTGGCGCGCAAAAAAATAATTGATGTTGCGGACAGGAAACGGGAGCCCAACGAACACAATTTGGACTTGCAGTCCTCTTCGTTCGCATGTCTGAAAGTTCGCAAGTTGAAAATTTGTAAGTAGAGGAGCGTCTATACATTTATTTATTAATTGCGTTCGTCAGGGTCAGCCAGCAGCAAGTGTCCCAAACAATTCAGGAGTTAAGGTCCTGCGCAAGGGACTTGTGGTGAGAAACAGAAAAAAAATTACGAGCAGAGCAAAGGACCACTTTGCATAAACCTTGAATAAAACTGAATCGCGCACAAACACTAGGGGTTGAAAAAGGTTTTAAGTTGAAGTGGCAGCTAGTCACTGATCGCGCAATTATGACACTAACATGGATGCCTCAGAGAATACCAGTTTAATTGCATTTACATTTAATGTATTAATGAATACCTTTTTTCTCACATCTCTCTCAGTCCTGCAAAATTTGATCAATAACCAATATACTCATCTAATATCGCTGGTGCCAGAGGTGAAACCTGCCTAACACGTAGTAGAATAATGTTACATCATGTTTTTTTACTTTGTGAAAAAAAAAAAAATCGATCGCCTGTCCACAATTAATAATGAATTCTGTCGCGACCCCTATAATGCACACACACGTGCGCACTTACATGCGTCATGCAAAAAGGCCAAAGGTCAAACTGCATGTACCTTCTCATCCCATCTCCACACCTTCCACAGGTCATTGATGTTGAGTTCAGGTTCCACATACTCTTTTCTGTAGAAGGCTATAAATGGAACCTGGAAGAGTGATGTTGCGTTAAAATGACAAGACCAGCTGAAAGCAGGATCCTAATTTTTTTATTCCTGATTGCATGGGTGATTCTAAATATGCACGCCAGCTCTTTAAACCGCAAAGCAAGCACTGCAGTTTGGCAAGGCTAAAGCAGTAAAATTATAAGTGCTTGCTTCAATTTAAAAAGATTAAGTTCTAATGTCAACATAATCAAAGCCTTTAGTACGTTAAGTACTGCTAAAGCAATCAAAACACACTTCCAAGTGTCTTTCAAACACACACACACACACACACACACACACACACACACACCCAGTCTACATACCACCTGGGGACCAATCCACAGGCACTGCACCCAGGATCGTCTCTTACCTCGAAGTGCTGGTTCCGCATGAAGTTCAGGGCCTCCTTGATCTTCTGGATGGTGCTGGGTCCTTTCCTACTGAAGCTGCTTGTTGTGCCCCGGTCCAAGTAATCGGTACTTTCCTAAAAACAATTTACCATGAATTCCAAAACTGTATTCCTTGTGAATTTCCCTGCCCTGGAACGGGACTAGCAAACAGACTGTTGGCAGCCTCCCATACCTGCATGGAGATGGTGGGGGTGGAGAAAGCACTCCTGTAGATCCACTCTGCCTCCTCCTCCAACTCTGGCTCCTCTGCAGGTCTCACTGGGATGGAACGCAGCTGAGAAGATAGCCACCCATGGTAAATCAACCCCACCCAGCTCTTCAGTCAGTCACATAACACCAAATTTACTGTCCTTCACCATATGGTTTACGGCTTTGGCTTCAAATCCACAGCACTGCGAGAGGACATCCTGAGTGTGTGGTGGTGACACACCTGAAACCTCTCCGGCATGTCGGTGGATCGGATCTCGTTGTCCTGGTCAGTCATGTGACTACTCTCCAGCTCACTGGGCTCGTAAATCTCGAAGATGCTGCGCCGGCCCACGCGCTTCTTGGCCTGCTTCTTGGGCCGATCCCAGGACTCTTCATCCTGGTCTTCCTCCTCCTCCTCCACATTGTCGTAGCCTTCTACGTCAAACTCTGCAAAGTCAAAGTCGCCACCGAAGATCTCCTGGGCTTCCTGCAGGGCACTGTTTGTGGGGGGGCACAAAGTATCATCAGATTAGGGTTGCAAAGGGGCGTAAAACTTACAGAAACTTTCCATTCTATGGGAAGTGGGGGAATTCCGTAAATATTCCAACTCGGAAACTTTTCTTAGGAACTACCAGGAATATATGGGAATTGACAGGAAAATTTTGTGCAGACTGGGACACTTACGCGTCAGTGTATCCTGGGAGCTTCTTGCGCCATTTCGGCTTCTTAAGTGGCTGTCCGTCATCGTCCACAATGAAATCATCAATATCTATAGAAACATTAACAGGACCTCAGGAACAAACAGGCAGGAAATACCCGTGAAGAATGCCAGTGTTGACAGACATCCAGAGGTGGCAATTTCAGGTCCAGAAAGTAAAAATCCAGACCAGGATTTTGTTTCAACCAACCAGCTGTGTAAAGAGTCACAGTCAAATAGTACTCAAGTGGTTGGTTGAAACAAAATCCTGACATCCCATCACCTCACCTGATTCTTCATCATCCTCTTCCTCGTCATCGCCTGGGTGGAGTGCCACGTCGACATGCTCCCCATCCTCGATTCCTCCGTCACCAGTGAAGATCTCATCTGCGATCAAGTCCTTCTCGTGGGCTTCTCTGCCGTCGTCGTCATCCTCATCTTCATCATCGGACATTTTCCTCACACGTCGGAACTTCTGCTGTGCGGCAGATGACATCTCCCAGTAAATATCAACACCAAAACCAAACCCATTAAAAGGACCAAGCTGCCGTTTCTTCAGATAAGGAGTTACGTCCAAACAGAACATTTACAGGATTAAGAACAATGCACTACATTACTGGCCAAAACTAACCAAGATATTGTATCTACCATTTCGGAACTGGAAAAAATGTATCTGCAGAAACTCTCATTCGAACACCCTCAGTTCTGATTCTGATAGTTACCCGCTTCACTTTCACTCCCAAGTTCTCCTCAATGAGGTCAATGTCGTCATCGTCCAGGCGATCATCGTAGGCTGGGGGAGAAAGGAGATCAACCTTTTATTTTCACACACTCTATTGACCCCATTCTATCACAATGGCACTGACATGCTTTTCAGATGTTAAGTTCAGAAAGGGAGCATAAAGAGCCTTACACATGGTGTAGATTCATCACAATCATTTCAGATAGGCAGCATAAGCAACATTACACAGGGATACACTTACTACGCATCACTGATCTACTATTAGCTATAAAACCAAAATCCATTTTTACTTCGCTTTCGTTTGCGATGTCCAATTTCCTCTCCAGAGTCACTGTCTCCACCAGCACTTGCGTCCAAATCTTCATCCTCGTCCTCCTCAACGTCATCATCGATCAGGCCACGCAAATTTCCATGCTCGTCCTGGTCTTCAGTATTCTCCTCTTCCTCCTCCTCATCTGCGGTGGTGATAAGGGGAGCAAATGTTTGTACACAGGGCAATATAGGAATGCTCTAAAGTGGGCCAAATTCAAGTGGAATAAGCCCAGGAGAAATTGCAGGATCCTTAACTTTACCTGGAATAAAACTATCCAAACAGCTGGTACATTTCTATCAACATCTGAGACATTATGTGCTGAAATAATCCAGCTAATTTTACAACACATCATCAAAACAGGTCCAACAGACCACAGTTGAAGCACAAAAGCTACTGAACAATTTCTCCAAAATCACCCACCATCCACCTCCATAAATTTCTGCGTCTTTTTGGGCTTCAGGTCCCTTTCCTCAAGCTCCTCCTCCGACTCCTCCGCCTCGCTTTCGATAAAGTCGGACATCTTGGCACGGCCTGTCAGTCACTGGGCACCAGCTGGTGAGGCATGATGACAAGAGTTTGGAAAATGGAAGGAGACACAGACGGGTGACAGAACAGGATAGAGCACAATAAATCTCTCTGCATGTCAAGGATTCAAGTATTGTACTTTGCGTTTACCGTACATTTTACGCCATTTCTGTGAGATCGGCATAGTCTTGGGAACACCATTACTCATTCCAGCAGAAAAGGGCTCACTGAAATGCGTTTGGCCAAAAAGAACTAAAATAGGGGGTTCATTTTAAAATGGTCACACCTTACATCCATAAAAATGCCTACAATAAGATAATATGGAAACGGTGCATACAATTTTATTATATGAAAGCCATGTAAAAATACGTGCGGGTGCTTAGACCAGCTAGCTATTTTAGAGCAGAATGCCCACCCCGCCTCGATCCAGTACCTGAGCCGTGAGAATGACAGCGCCATGATTCAGTACAGTCAATAACTGCTGCTCTCCACAAAGTCCTTACAGCAGAGTCTCGGGCATCAAGACACGTTGGCATATGACCAACTCATTATCTTATGATCTACATTGTGTCGCCCCTACATTACAGCCGCTGCAACAACGTTGCGCAACTACTTCAATACTACTGAGCCCATGAATGAAAGAACAGATTCCACCGCTAACAATAATAATTTTACCTAATAGGGATCTCAGAACCACGAACACGGCGGCTCTTACTTCCCGCAGGGGTTAGTATAAAAAGCCACCAGACTGTGCTGACCCCCATGGAGGCTGCAATCTCATTACCACCGCTGACACACTTACTCGCCGCTAACTTCATCTCCGACAAGGGCTTATAAGGATGCAAAAACCTCCGGAAAGTTAAAATACCATCTTATTTAAATATTAAAACCGACAGTACATTTAAAAAAAAAAAAAAAAGGCTAGACAGTGGGCATCCATTACGTCCAGCAACAAAACAACGGGGCCTAAGAGCCTAGCAAAGAAACGCACCGCACTCCCACGAAACACGACCCGCCGAGCGCCGTTTGTCGACGTCAGCCGACGCGGACCCGGGTTCGGCGTTTCGTACTTACACTCCTTTCCGCCGAGTCCTCCGGCCCCAAACTCCTAAAGCATAAAAAGAAGGGCCGGAGAGATGAAGAGTACCTGCGTTTGAGCAGAGGGCAGCTGTGAAAATGGCCGCCGGCCTGGCGTCGCCTAACCTAGAACGCGAGCGAGACAAGCGTCCGCCGCCGCTATTCGGCGGCTTAAATCCCTGCGGCGACACCTGGTGGCCACAAGGAGAAGTGCTTACTTTTTCGGAGCAAATCAACCGAGAATAAAAGAGTATTTCACTGGACAAATAACATGTCACAACGCAGAGTTTAAATCACAATAGTTTCAGTTAAAAGTGAATTAAAGGGAAAGGGTATCCAAATTCAATTTTAAAACCTTCGCGCAGAAGCTGCAGTGATTATGCCCATTCAGCAGGGGGCGTATGATGAGAACGCCACGCCGCTCTTTCTGCCTATGATTGCAACGTTGCGCGTCTAGAGCGATAGAGCGATCTCACAGTGGTGACCGGGATGGATGGCCGAAGCTGCATCTTACGCCTTCTGCGGAACAGCATTCTGCTCTCCTGCTTGTGTTCCCTATCGGCCGGTACCGAGATTAGTTTCGTGACGTGCGGATCGGTGGTTAAACTGCTGAACGTCAAACACAACGTAAGACTGCACTCCCATGACGTTCGGTATGGTTCGGGTGAGTGCTGAGCAGTCATGCTTGAAAAAACCGGCAATGCGCTATTTTGTCAAGTCATGTTAATCGTACAAGTTAACCACCTCGCTTATTGCATCAGACAAACTTTTGTCGCCAGTATGAGTTTGTGAGTTCTCTCCAATACTAAGTCCTTGTATTGTCTTCCGATCAGAAAACGACCGGGAGCGCAGTGACCGGCATCTCTAGGCCGTTCATGCTTTGCAAACGTCTATGCACTAGTGTCCTTTGCTAGTGCTGAATACGTGATCCTGATCGTGTTTCCAGGCAGCGGGCAGCAGTCAGTAACTGGGGTGACCGCCGTGGAAGACAGCAACAGTTACTGGAGCGTGCGGGGTGTGAGCAGTGCCGCGTGCTTGCGGGGAACCCCAGTACGATGCGGACAAACCATACGTCTGACACACCTCAATACCGGGCGCAACCTGCACAGCCACTACTTTGCATCGCCGCTGTCCTCGAATCAGGTGTGATTTTTTTTCTTTGTTTTATGTGTGTGTTTGTTTGGGGGTTTTTTTCTCTGACCTATTTAAAGTTTTTCTCTGCTGTTTCCCAACTCTCCCCTGACAGGAGGTGAGTGCTTTCGGGGAGAACGGAGAGGGAGACTCCCTGGACGAGTGGACGGTGATGTGCAGTGGCTCACTGTGGCGGAGAGAAGAGTCAGTGCTCTTCAGGCACACCGCCACAGAGGCTCTGCTGTCCGTCACGGGCGAGCAGTACGGGCGACCCATCCACGGGCAGCGGGAGGTTCACGCCATGTCTGCTGCCAGCCAGCACAGCTACTGGAAAGTCATGGAGGGCATTTTCATGAAGCCCAGTGAGGTGCCCGGACCTAGGAATGGCAACGGGCCTGTCCATACCGAATTTTAACTACCAACCCCCTCCCGCTGCGCTCTCAATCCCGGGTGGCAAAGAGGGGTGTGTACAAGTGGCAGGCTGAAACAATGCGCCTTAAAAACCTAGTATCAGGTTATGATCCAGTCCTGGTGCCTTGGTCACCTTATCAAGGCAGGTGGCCATAGGTTCAACCAGCCGAGGTTAACCAGGTTTAACCATTTGTTTAGGGTACTGTAAGTGTAAAAGGCATCATGGGATTTGCAATTGGATTTGGCCCCCTAGGTATTAGTAGAGCTCTAGAAAGTTCTAGATCTGAAGTCCAATCCCACTTTGCCTCTGGTTGCATCGCTGTCATGGAGCTCCTGGAATCCTGGATGAGAAGCAGACTCTGCTTTCTAATGCCCCATAGAATTGTGGCAGAAACACCTCGGAGAGCTATATCCGCAACTGTTATGAATTTAGGCAGTGGTTTTCACAAAGTAATTATATTTTTTTGATGTCCCTCATAGTATTTTCACTGATTTGCCGCTGGAATGATTTATAAAACACATTTAATAATCCATGAGATGGGAAATTTGATGCACATTTGTCCTTTAGTTTACATTCATTTGTAAAACTAAATATGCTATATTTTTCTGAGAAGAGGCCTTAATACAGATCCATTATGGACTCTTTTTAGATTCCTGGACAGGGTCCAAAGGCCATTTTTCTATGTGTCAAACGGTTGAATAAGCAAAATACACCATTTGTTTATGATTGTATTTGGTATTTCTGGTGCATCGTTTTTGATGTTTTGGGAAATCTCCCGATTACCTATCCATGGAGGTTGGTTGTTTAATTGACACGGGGTTACTGTCTTGTTTACAGTGCTACTTCATTAATGTAAAAGAAGCACAACATTAAGACCAGTTCACTATGACCTTTAAACGACACTAACAGTATTATTGTAAAAGCCAGGGAGAACTACATCAGTGTCTCTTTGCATAGTGAGACATAATCAGTGTTTTCAGAATGGCCCAATTCAATCCAGCCGTTTCAGATAATCACACTCAAAAACAGATCCCTTCTCCTAGTGGTTGCATTGATTTGGGTCCCTGACTTTGATGGGAAGTAGATGTAGCCTCCGGCTTGCAGTTGGTCTGCATGTGAAGCAGGAAATGTAAATAATACCTCAGAAAAATGTTTTTTTTTTTTAGCCTTTATTAAATGTTTTGACTCTGAAACAGCCCCATTTTTTTCTTTAGAAAATGGAAGACAGAAAATTTCGAGTCACGTGTGTGAGCCTTTATGAATACTGAATGTAATCACCAGTTAGTTCAGTCCATCGGAATCCCCAAAGCAATTACAAGGATTTGATGTAATGTAACCTTTACCAAGGGTATAGATTTGGGTATGGATAGTAGGGACGTGTCCTTACCAATATTTTGGGAGAATCGTGTGTATTTCTGGGAGAGGAAGGTACGGAGCTGATTTGGTCCGTACCGATGTGGAAAACAAAACTACGCCCTTGATCTTTACAAACCTATTTTCTTTGTCATTGCGTGCTTCGTCTGCTCGGTTTAATATAGAAACACTAACCCAAGAAGTTGGTCGTACACCATCAAGGACTTTAGTTATTTCAAATCCAAGGATCATGCTTGGTTCTGGGAATTCCAGCGTAAGGGATAACGGTGCGGTTCACAGGTCTTCGCGAAAAAAAGGCAATTCACAAACAGTGTTTCGGCGCCCCCTTGTGGAAGCAATCTATATGCAAATTAGGCCTAAAGTGTATATTGCCATTCCCAAATAGTTAACATAAAATTTATCTACATTACAAACAGGTCACAGATAAATTGGAGCATTTAAATGGGATTTAAAAAGTATTAAAGTAAAAGGGTGGGGGCAGTATTTAACTGATAACCTGCCTATGCAGGGTACGGCGCTTACTTGTGTAGTGAGCAACCTTAGCGGTGACGGAACTGGAAGAGTAATATGCAGGGGGAAATAAAACAGCATTTTTTACGTTTGCCATTTTCACATTGAGATAGAATTGATGAGTTGGTTCGCGTGCACTACAGTAGCAAAGTGACGCCACTGATCCTCGAACTCAAACTGCTTTGCAGTTAAAGGGGTGTGATTTTTATATTGCAGTTCCCCAGTCTGCCTTTGAAGTCCCCATAAACGGGGAATTTCATTCTAAGCCAGCGCCAGAGTGAGTCCTTCGGGAAGGAGGTGAGATGTGACAGCACATCGCATATTTCAGTAAGACTCACGAAGCTCTGACAGCACTGAGTAAACTGTAATCTCCGCGGTAAAGGGCATGAACTTTTAAAGTTGTCCGGTCAAATTTCACTGGGGAATCTTTCGTCAGCCCCTTTTCTAGGGTAACTATAATTACTGCAGTAAATGATCCCGTTAGATCATCCGTCCGTCTCAAGCCTCATTTTCTGGCCAGGGTCGCCGATCCAATTATAACAAAAATTACTTTTGATCACCTAAGCCAACAATTCTTTTGCCCTAATGAGCGATTTAACAAGGTAAAGTACACTGACATTTAAAAACTTTTATTGCATAAATGTTTTCCATTTACGTTTGAACAGGTTTACATATTTACAGCTACATCACTCAGGCATTGATATATTACCGATGTTCTATTACTTTAATCAGCATGCTAAGTTTACATGTATTTACAGGTATGTACTATGTACACATGAACAGAAGAAGGACCGCGTATGTTTATTTACGTATGTCATTAAACCACCATGCTGTTTAAATTTCTGTCACGCTTCTTGCAAAACTATTAAGCTGACCCAGAGTACTTGTAATGACATAACTAGGAAATTAATTGGTAGAACGTATCAGTAGATACAAAAGGTGAAAATGACTAACCTCCGTACGTCAGACCATTCAGTCTACCAGTGTTTTGGTTTTTGGCACAATTTGTTAAAAAAAAAAAAAACAATTTTATGCGTACAGTATCCAAAAAAGACAAAATGGGACCTATATATCGAAGGTCAGGTGTAGTAAGATTACATCGCTTTCTTTTTCTGTGTTCCATTGCTACTATTAATACTATATTATTATATAATAAGACTTTATATATATACACACATACACCCAATACATACCATCTCCCATCACCCTCTATCTCCTAGAAACACGGCCCACTTTCCCGAGTAAACAGCAGTTCTGAGTAGATATTTTAATTACCATTAAATGTTTTTAATTGTCGCAAAACTCGCATATGGCACATTAACGATATTAAATAGTCGGTTTTCGTTTAAACGGTTTAATGGCAAAATTAACGAAATAGCGGGGATTGAGATCGCGCCTATTGAGATAAGACAGCTGGTCACTTTTGTTAATTTCTACCACAACGTACAAACCTTCTTTGTGTTATCTAAAACTTCGTCAATAAAAAATAATGATTTCAAAAGTAGCATTTCCAAAGGTTTCTTATTCAAATAATAAAATTACAGACACAACCTAAATGTTTCCTGTGTCAGCTGCATAAAAAAAGTGCAATTTGAAAACATCAAAGTATAAGAAACCGGTGGCCGAACTCCCACCTTGGTGGTTTAACGGATAAAAGCCCGGACATTACACGTCCAGACACGGTTTCCCTATGACAATCTGAATACTCCTCACGGAACATATAATTGTCAGACACACGCATACACTCGCACACGGCAGATACCTACAACAGAACCTCCCCAAGTCAAACAAAACCACCTCTCACTTAATCACTGCTCTAGCCGATTAGTATGATTGCTACTAATTTAGAAACGTGCATTTATTCAAGCCCTGGTAATAATTATAGAATAATGCATGTAAAATTTTTAAAGACAGCCTTTCAATTATGAAATATTTAGTAGTATTTTATTCACATTTTTAGTTAAGCGTTTAAAATCCTTTTCGAATGGGTTGAGGTTTCTGTATATTTAGATGTTCAGAATTCCTCACATTTTGGGGCTGTGCTCACGGTCACTAGGGTGTTGTGTGAGGTCCTGCCGTGTGTACAGGCTCGCACGCGCGCACACGCACACGCACACGCACAGATCTATACACTATTGTGTACATCAGTTCTGTACAAATGGTGCTGTAGATTTGGGTTCCCTGCTGTCTTCTATGGCTTGACTCAGAGTTTATGGACGTGTACAGGGTCTGTTTCTCCAGGCTGAACTCAGACAAACAATGGTGGGTCACACAGGTACAGCTTAAGGAGATCATCATGGCTCTAGGCAACCTTATGGTACCTTAGTGACACAGACACACACACACACATTTGCAAACACTCTACTGGGACACATGCACTGTGTATGACTGGCCTTGTAGGAAACTCTGCCCCATTCCCGTGAGTGTTCCCACCCAGACGCACCGCTAAAGATTTTGGGTCCTATGAAAGCATATCATTTTGGGCCCCCAACCCAAACCAATCCAATTATGTTCCAAAATTTTTAGGGCCCCTGTACAATCACCCTGGCCGTCTCCGCCACGACATCTCTGAGGTATGGTGCTTTTCCACCGACATACAGGATCCGACCCCTCCCGGACCCATAAAGCAAAGAGACACTAGCAGCTCCAGCTCACTCCAGTTTTCCGCTGCAGGAGGTTTGCCTGGGTACAGATATGGTCGGGTTGGAGAACGACAGTGATACGAAACCGAAAAGGCGCTTATTTACTGTTCACATGGTGTACGTCATGATTTACTATGTGCTGATTTCCACTAGCACGTCTGTGAGAATCCTGTGTTATGTTAGCATCAAATGCTAACGGAATTGGTATTCGCTTGTGCAAATTTGAATTAAGTATCCATTCCATTCAGCTCTCCTATAGTACTTTTTTAAGTAGGAGGTTAGAAAGTTTCATGTTCTGAGTAATTGGGAATGCGATACCACTAATAATGAATAATATTCAGAATATGCCTTTTTCTCCTTCAGATAACATATACACAGAACACCAGAATCTCCGTGCATTTCAACCAATCAAATGGCGGTGATGCAACCATTTGGTCCGTTTGGTCACACTTTTGTCACATGGTCCTGCTTACTAGCGGGGCCATGTCAGCGTGGTTACGGCTCGGGTACAATTCGGTTTTTGGTGGCAGTGGGAAAGTGCCAAGAAGTATCGTCACACCTTTTTTAGAAGATTTTGTTCATATGCAGTCATGGAAAAAAAAATAAGTTGGATCGGTGTGTTCCCAGCCCCAGGATATACAAAAAACAAAGGTGTTCTGGAAAACCAGGCCCAATGTGTGTATATAGCAGATATATAAAAACAATCCGGTCACTAAGTCGAAGTATCATTCTCAGACAGCTTGGGTTGGTACTGTGTAGAGCTGGGCCTGGACCACCCGATTTAAAAGGGCGATCACTAAGCCAAGCTTTGATTGAGCTGACGGCAGAGCTGACGTGGGAGCACAGCACCCACTGACATTTATCAAACATTTGCGAAATGCCTAGAGAGAGTGAGGATGCTATCTGGCGCCACCTGCTGGGGATCAGGCATGTGTTTTTTTACGCCACTCTTAAGTGTTCTGTGCGCCTGCATGCTGTCCGCGCGCGCGTGATGCTTGGAAAATGAGTGCTATACAGAACGCATTGCTTGTGTCCCTGAGTCACACGTACAAACATTCACACACACACACACACACACACCACACATGCACAGACCTGCACTTCTGATGTCAATCACTCATGTAAACACCTTCCAGGTTCCATGTATATTTTTTGACATGTACTTATAAATTACGGCCAAGGGGTCTAAGAAGCCGTGGCTTCACACCGGAGAGACAGTCCCTTCTGGAAGACTAAGAAAAGCCAAAATCACAGCCTGGATCAGAAGACGCCAGCATGTTCCTCGTCTTGTTGCACTGGTGAGGCGGGACTAAGCGGCGTGTTCTCAGCCTGAAGCGTGTTCCCCGCCTGTGTGACGGTACCATGCCCAGGATATCAGGGCTCCTGTACATTATTGCGTTAAGAAAACTGCTCCCATCAGAGCAAAAGGCAGCCCTTGCGATGTCCCCCAAAGACGGGGGCCCACACCTGTGCCCCAGATTACTCCCCCCCCCCCAAAAAAAAACACAAGATCCTTTTATTTTTCCCTTTTGAAGATTTTTTCCCTTTTGAAGATTTTCTTTCTATTGATAATGTTCCTTCAAAAACAGGAAGTGACCTCACTGGCTGGGATCTTCCTCTTGCCAAGTGTGCCCCCCCCCCCTCATCCGGTGGTCACTCCATACCATTCCTCAGCATTTGGTTGGCGGCGATGAGCATAACGCTGATGATGAAGGCCATCGCGAAGGCACAGATGAGGCTCTTCCTCACACACGTCTGTCGGTTCTTCTT
>JAODKC010000041.1:11599849-11614953 GCA_026777985.1 Mormyrops attenuatus | reverse complement strand
GGAATTCAGGTGAAGTACATTGCGTTGTGCTGGGCTCAGAGAATCCCCACCATAGGGCTGGCTGGGACTAAAACCAGCAACCTTCAGGCCATAGAGGTACATACATGTACATTAGTGGCCTTACAGATAAGAGAAAGGCCTGGGAAGAGCCAGAGTGCTGTCTCACCTCCTTCGAAATCGGCCTGGCAGCCTCCCGCATTGTCCTTCAGACTCTCCTCCTCCGTCATGATGATGTTCTCAATGTCCTTCATAGTCAGATGGTCCCGGAAGGCATGGAACAGAACATGCTTCAGCTCCTCCAGTGTCAGACGCTGCATGTCAAACTGGGGGCCAGTTGGGGGGGGGGGTTACAGATCAGAACCGGTCAAAGTTTTTTTTTCCTAACAGATTTATGGCAGCCCATAAATCTAACGCATTTTGATTGGTTGGTTTTGCTGTCACTCTGCACTACAGGGAGGGCGTTGTGCTGGGCTCAGAGAACCCCCCGGGACTGAGTGTGCTCATTGTAACGGCTACATCACCATATCAGCCACCACAAAAGGAGGACCACTTTCAGTCAAATAGTTCATGCAAAAATATAAGAAAATAAAATCAGGGATACAAAGAACCTGAGCAATACATTTTACAACTGGTGCATTTTTTAAAACTTTTTTTTATTACAAAAATGCAATGGCTCAAATCTACAAGGACATGGGTTAGGGGCTCATGACCCCATTTCACCAATATGGGGGGGGGGTGATCGTTAGGTTTCAAGATTGAGGGTCTCCCATGGTAGATTTATCACAATTGAGCAGTAGTACTTATGGTTGCAATGGAATTTCTTTCACGTTTTTAAAATTTTAGACCCATACACTGGTAATCATCTCATGACCCCCAGAGGGGTTGTGGCCCCCATTTTGGGAACCCCTGTACTGGGATATTCAGAACACACCCAGAAGGCTTTGATCGACTGCCACTACCATATACGGACATTCATTCATCTTCCCAAACTGCTCAACATTGTCAAATACAATTACATATCATTTGTCCCTTAAATAATAATATATCTTTTCATTTTAACACAATATTTCAGGATGACTTCTACGAGTAATGAGGAACTAAATTTCTTATTCCCATAGTTTATAATTCATGAACTCATAATTGCAAGACAATTGATCCTAACAGCCTTGTGACTCAAATGCTAAAACTAAATGAGTCGGATGTAAAGCCAGTGAAGGTTATGTCTGCCCAAGCCTCCACTGTGACCATGTCGCTGACAATCATTATATCAATACTGGGCACTGAAACTAGTCTGCATAGCTTTGGCGCGGGGGGGGGGGGTGTCATTTCAGGAAATAATCACAGACAAACGGTCACTGAACTCCAGCATCCCAGTAAGGACTAGTCCAGTAACACCAGACCACACTCACCGACATGAGCACTGCCACTCTTCTGTCTCCGATAGTCATTATCGTCTCTCCACTCTGCAGGTAATGAATTTGATTCGCCGTCCCTCCACACGCATTGCATAACTCTTCGCTGCCTCGCTCTGTTGTATTTCTCCGTTATTTTTTTTTTTTTGTCCCAGGTGATTTTCCCCCAGATGGAAATGACAAATGACGACTTGTGGTGAGGGACGCTCTATAGCCGCCCCCACAGTTCTAGAAAACAGGCGTGTGTGTGTGTGTCTGTGGGTGGGGGAGGGGTGAAACTCAGGGCAGCGTGGCCCCTGGGATGAGAGCCGAGGCACATAAATGGGGACGGAAGAGGCGTCAGGGGTTGGGACCTCCGTATTGCATCTTACTCTATAAAAATCTCGTTTTACACTCCGCTCTCTCACCGTTGTCTTTGATCTCTCACTCTGTCATGACGAGGGAAACAGAGGTACACTTAGGCAGAGGCAGTAGTGCGGAGCGAGAACGGCGACGGTGAAAATCCGCACGGCACCGATCACGTTGTACAACAAACGGCCTAGTTGCTATGTTCCTGAAGGCCGACGTGATTGATCCACGTTACTCTGACTTTGGTGAAGACTAGCATAAAACCCCCCAAATTACCCATCATCCTCCTGACACACATCCCACAGTTGCATGCATTAAAAATCAATGGCGCAGGAATAGGAATGATCTGAGACCAACGGTTTGGGCGTCCATTTTTGTTTTTAGCAGATGCTTTTATCCAAAGCGACAAAGAGATCAGAAGGCAGCGTCAGAGAGTCCCTGGAACGACTGGGGATAAGGTCCTTGCTCAGGGGCTCAACAGTAAAACCACTCTGCCAGCCATGGGGTTTAAACCAGCAACCTTCTGGATCACAAGAATACTGCCCTAACTGTCTAGCCATATGGCACGTGACAGTAACCATAAAAAAGCCACCAACCTCGCTCAGTGACCTCACCACCTATGAAGCAGATGCACTCGAGTGTGCTCGGGGCAATTATACCGCCACGGGACCAGGGGGAGCGAGGCTGAGAGGGGCTCAAGGACGCGGAATGAGAGCCAGCGATGCAGATGTGCCGGTTGAGAGGCGCCAGCAACACATGGAGAAATAAGAGGTATTCTGGGAAAAAAGTAATGGACGGGTTGTCAGCCACCAGAGAGGTAGATGACTCAGAAGGAGAGGGAGAGAGAGAGTGGAGAACCTGGTGTGGCTTTGATGGAGTCATCGCCCGGAGATGCTCAGTAACTTGCTGTGAGACTAACTGAGCCTCGATAAACAGGTTCCTGTCGAGGTCTTTCTTAACTGTCCGGGACTGTAAGGCTGCCGGCTCCGAAAGAAATCTGTGAGCTTCAAATCTTCCGAGTCTGTGCTGATTTTCATGTGAAGGGGCTCCTAAGCATGTTCTCGCGTACCTTCTGCTCATATACCCATTCGCTCCCGTCCCCCTCTCCTGTCACAAGTCCACATAGAATGCTTGGATGTGAAAAACATCATTTTATGTCTTGTGTTGGGTCGAATTTGAATGTCTCAGGTATAATGGTCTCCACCTTAAAATGACATATACCATTACAAAGTTATACACCTCTGGAAAAAATTAAGAGACCACCGCAAAATTTTCAGTTTCACTCATTAATAAATTTATGGGTGCTTGTCTGTGTAAAATATACATTTTTTTGCAAACTCCAGCCCGGCTCTTCCCTACTTCTCATTAATGCTTCTTTCTTGCTTTATGGGTCTTCAGTCCTGCTTCTAGGAGCCTGATATGAACTGTCCTAGCAGTGCACTTCACACCACTTACTGTTTCCCCTTTTTGAAGGTCACTTGAGGTCATCCTTCAATTTATGAGGCACTGCCGGATAAATTGACGGTCATCTCTGGCGTTAGAAAGTTCCTTCTGCCCTCTACCTAACTGGATTTTGGTTGTTCCCAGTGTCTCCTGCTTCACCTTATTCTTGTGTACTGCTGTCTTAGAAACTTTGGGCCTGGAAGCAGCCTGCCACTCAGAGTAGCCTTCTGCCAGCAGAACCAGGATTAAACCAGGATTTGAAAATGCAGACTTTTAAGAAATAGAGAGTGGTCTCTTAGTTTTTTACAGAGCTGTGGAAATTTAGGAAAAACTTAGCTTCTTGAAAAGTCCCTTGGTTTACAAGGAAACTGAACTTCCACTGGACTATCAGTCTTTCAATTCGGCTGCACATTTCCATATAGTCTGAAAACGTCTGGTTATTCATTGGTTTATTACTCTATTCCAGTGTTTCTCAATCCGGTCCTCAAGGACCCACAGACAGTCCAACTTTTTGCTCCCGCGAGCTGGGAGGAAACAAAAATGTGAACTGTCTGGCAGGGAGCTGGGAGGGACCAAAAACATGGACTGACTGCGAGTTCCCAAGCAGCAGATTGGGAAACACTACTCTCTTCATTGGAAGCACTAATTAGAATGGGGAACATTCCAGAACATCGCCAGGGAATGACTCTGTAGCCAGAGATCATGGTGTGTGAATAGCATCTGCAATCATGTCTCCCTCACAGTAAATGTGTGGCCTTGTATTACTTTGACTCTTGGTATTGTTTTGCATGTGTGATATAGATGCGTTCTGTAGCTAAATGGTCACTTCATATAGATTTGTATATTTTCATTTGAATTGCAGTTGATGTGTAATATTCCTACCCGGTGCATAAATTATGTTCTGATTAATCTGTGTTTTTCTGAAATTGCTGTCTAGTAATTTCCTAGGTAGCGGTGATACCACAATCCCTGGAAAGAATTAGTAGACGGTAAAACACACATTACTGTATAAGTATGGAACGTTACAGTCTAATGACTTTTTGACTTATCGCTTCGGTCATTTACACTGGAGGTGAACAGCAATGTCACATTACAGTGATAAACTGCCCAGCATCCTCTCAGGTGAATCAGTCAGTTACACTAGAATTGTGATTAAACGGCCAAACACACTGACGTTATGCCAGTATGTGGCTGCCCTGCAGTCTGAGAACCGAGATCATACTGGTTTTATGTGCCGGTGGATATTGCTTGATCAGCTGAAAGTGAATCTGGTGAGACGTCACATTCTAGAATGAACAATTTTAGATAAAAGGAATGATCAATGATCAGAACGATCAACTAAAAGAACCAGGTTTCCCTGAAAGGGAGGGAGAGCCTTAGGGGTAAGACCGAAAGATCTCAGCTTCAGTGGACCATGTCTTAGCGAAGGGCAACAGACCCTGGACAAGCAAGGGAGGTTAGGACTCAGGGGAGCATGGGGGGGGGGTTCTTAAGAGTCTGTGAGGGGGTGGCTGGTTCAGGATTTGGGCTTCTGAATTCCACCAAGCCTCCTGAGCTGATGTTCCTATGACTTCTCACAGTTCATCTTTCCAAGGTGAAGGGAGACCGTCCCTGGCCTGTGATTTTTATGCTCTCCAAGTTTTATGTCATGACGAAAAAATTTGCCTGCCAGTTTAATTGCGATTTAACACAATCGTCTGTGACACTTAGCCTTTTCATGAACATGCCAAATGGTCTGTCACATCCCAAATAAAAGATCCACCGGATCTATGAAAAGATCACCTTGCTTTCTGATCATGACCCCTGAAGCTATATTACTGCAGGGCCACATGGGCCTCATACGCTACCAGTCAAAGGATTCTGCATAAACTGACATTTTCTACATTTGCATGTTACTCACTTAACATTTACTAAAAAAAAACACTCAGTATTCCTTGCTAAAAAATCAATTTACAGTAGGTTCACAATTTTAGTACCTTTATTAGCAAGAAAATATCATATCTTTGATTCATCAAAGTAACTTCCTCTTGGAGTTATAACAGTGAGAAAATGTGAGGCATTCTTTCTACAAGGGACGTTAAATACTGCTCTGTTTTGTGGGATGAAATATGATGTCAATAGGATGTCAGACATGCACTGTTACATACTCTTTCCATGTTATAAAGCAAAACCTGTTTTATTTGACTTATATTTTCATTTATAGTTGTTCATTCAATTTTACAAAGCTTAACAAGAATAAGAATTCTGCAGTTTATGAAATAAATGGAAAAGTGGTAAAAACCTGTGGTGTGCAAAAACTTTTGACTGGTGGTTTATTGCAAGCCCTGCAGAATGACACACAGTGAACAAGAACTTAACCACTTCCTGGGAAAAACCCATTTTTGATTTCCCTATATTCAGCTGGGTAGTGGTATCTTCAGATTTCAGAGCAATGCTGATATCTCATTACTAATTTTTCACTACTGATTCCATTCTGATATTTCTGACATCAGCTGGCTACTGGGGTGACCAGTGGCATGACTCTAAAAAGGAGGACTAAGGCTTAAAAGAGGGCACCCATGAAAAAGATGTTGGAAGGCAAGATCTGTATATTTATTGTGATATTCACATTGATTTCTACAGAGAACAACATAAAAATTACATGCAAGCAAGCCCATTCTTTGTGCCCTTGGGGGTTGAAGAGAGTAGGGGGGGTAGGTAGGAGGAGGGAAAAAGGGGGACATGGGGGCTAAATGGGGGACACCCAACAGCAGTCCGAACAGAGGCTGGGAAAAGCGGACTGTCCGGATGAAAGTGGTCACCCTACTGGCTACTGATCTCTCACTGCTGACCTCTCACTGCTGATCTCACCTTGCTGATCCCACACCACTGATCTCTCACTGCTGATTACACAATGCTGATCTCACACAGCTGATCTTTCTGAATTCCTATCACCACCAATCTTTGCTGTCGATCTCCGAACTCCAGAGCTATTCTTTCAGGAAAAGATGATGGGCAGCTTCTGAGGTAACCACAAATCGGGATAAGCAAGGTGTGGCGCTGGCCTTTGTCTGACCAGTGAGTAGCGAATCGAGCAAAGACAGCCTGCCAGGAGGAGGGGAGCCATTGATCAGCAGTGAGTAGTGTGCCGGAGCTCTCATTCGTATGCAGGCCATGTTCGATAAAAGAATATTACTCAGGCTTCTGCGTCTCTCGTTCTCGCAGCCAGCCGCCCCCACATCTCCGAAACGCCATCCGCTCCCGCTGGCCGCCAGACACCTACAAAAGCCGGGCGTCGTCAACAGCCTCTGCGTCGCGGGATCGATGAGTCACCCCGGGACTTGACCCTAGTCCTCCACATCCCATAATTTCCTCCCCTCACAAGCGTTATTCTTTTATTTGTTAGTATATTTGTTCTGTGAAAGCTGATGTCTGGAGCGACTTAACGACTGCTCGTGATTCTTCACGGTTTCATGTGTGCTGCACGTGGGGGTGTGGGTTAGGACGCAGTGCCTGTGATCGGAAGGTCATCAGCTCAAATCTCAGAGTAGACAGAGTGATTTCACCTTTAGGCCCTTGAGCGAGACCCTTAACCCCCCCCCCCCCCGCCGCACTAGGAATTGACTGAACCTGCTTTCAGGCGTATACTCTTTTGATAAAAGCATGCACAAAAAAAAATAAACTGTAATTGTATTCAGTGGGAATTGTTTGCTGTCATAAATCCAAGTTACACACTGGATCCAGGGCCACTTATAGTTGCAGCATCTCAGTTAGAAGAAAACCATGACTGTTCCCTCGCAACACGTGACAAGATCCTGGTCAGGACCTCCAACGCCGCAAAAACAATTACCAGCCTCAGCTCCTGCTGTCACTGGCCACCTACCCACAAGACAGAATGCAATTATTGGCATAATTAGGGTGCGATACGGATGGCTTCCAGGAAACACGTAGCAGGTGCTTGTGTGAGACAACCTGACCTCCATGAGATTCCCGGCACACGATTCCCTGTACTCAACAAGTTCCTAAGCCTGGGACTGGAATCATTCAGCTCGCATAAACACTGGTGACATAGGTTGGATTTGCAGAAATCCACACGGACCAGAAGCTGAAGTGGAATCTACGGTAAAGCCAGATATTTGGCACCAACGCTGCGGGGAAAAAAAAAAAGTTTCGACAGCCTCGCAGATAAATGAATGTGGTGGTCAAGCCTGTCACTGCATAGGAACATTCAGACATTTTAACAGACAGCTACACGCATATACTGCCATCACTTCAAGAAGGGAAAGACATCTTTGTTAGAGATACATTACACATGGCCATTTCAAAGACACGGGAGACTGGTCAGATCTGTCTTTCAGCAGTGGTTTGAGGTTAGCCATATATATCTGGACATATGCTATACATGTCTTTCTTTGTAGTCTTTTTCCTTTTTTTCCTGTATGTCTGTTCTGTGTATGAACATTGAGAGCAGCGGAAAAAAAACAAAGTCAAATTCCTTTTATGTGTAAACATACTTGGCCATTAAAGCTGATTCTGATTCTGATCTGTTTCAGACCTATGTGTGGATGTACTAGTGTGTGTCTATAACAGCTTGGTAAGGGAGGGCCGCTTCTCCCTGTAACATATAAATCCCTTACTCTACCTCCACCAGGCGTGAATTACAGGCCCAACACTGGTCGTGACCACAATCACTGGTAGAAGATGCTGTGGTTGGCACTGGCCCTGAGGCTGTATGATGATTAATATCTTATAATGTCAAAGGAGTTTGGCCTCCTTTGTATTAGTTCTGGGCCCATTTCCCATCAGCATTTCGAACCAACAGTTAATCTTAGACGCTCACGTTGGACTATTAAAGCTGATTGATTATAAACTGCACCTTCATAATGTATTAATTATGCACTCATAAAACATTCAGTGCACCTTCGTAATGCATTCATTATGCACTCATAGAACATTCAGTGCACCTTCATAATGCATTCATAGAACATTCATAAGCAGCATGTAAGTTTACCTTAAAAGCTTTGATATTCATTAATAACAAACATTATATCACTATATGATTACAATGTTTGTTATTATCAGCTAAAAAGGCGGGATTGTGACTGGAATTATGTTTTGAACGTTGTACTCTCGTGTGTGAATGTTCATTTTCACGTGCCTTCCACAATTCACAGGCATCACTTTGATCCGTGTTCCGGAGAAACGATCATTACGGTGTTTAGTTTGCGTTCTTATTGGTCTCATTATGCAGATATGCCGTGTCTGTTTTCATGCACGATTTACCAGACAATAAGGGCCCGAATCGGATTTCGGTTTTGCGCGGTGGCAATCTGCAAGCGCTGGCGGCTCCTGACTACCTTGATAACTTCCATCAATGCCGCTCGCCGTAACCTTCAGCCACGTCCACCGGGCTGGGAAACCAGGCCTCCCTTACATTCCTCTCATATTCATCTTATTGTAACAGCTGATTGAGCTCTTAATGAACCTCTTCAGTGTCCATAATGAAGAGGAGGATCAGTACTGGTTTCTGTGATTCAGTATCACATGTGTCAGTGCTTTAACTGACACAATATTTCTTTGACAAAACAAACTCACATGACTCTTTAAACCCCCGTCACTATTCCCTAAAACTTCATCTCAAACCACACAATATTTCCAGCAGTGCAAACAATAACAGTGCCAGTTTCGATATTGCGTGACTACTGATTGCAGAGTATTGGTATGAGGCTGGGTTTAGGTGATCTCTCATGTTACCAAGGTGATTTACGACGGGCCCTGTGCCTATAAATTACTGAGAGAAATGCAGTTTGGAAGCCCACATTGGATTGGATTATCGATCAGCTGCTTGACAGTCATGTCAGGGTTACACCGCGTCAGCCATGTGGATTCAAGGACAGGATTGTTTATTTGAGTCCAAGGTGTATCATCTTAGGCTGCACTTCAGAAGTGTTTTTTGTTAAGTTAATTTGAAAATGCCCTTTGAGTTCAGGTTCCTTAAGGCGGTGTTTCCCAACCCGGTCCTTGCGGTCACCCAAACAGTCTGTGTTTTTTCTCCCCGGAGCTGGGAGGGGTCCCTGAGGACTGGATTGAGAAATATTGCCTTAAGGAGCCTTGAACTCCATCCATCCATCCATCCATCTTCTATACGGAATCTACAGGTGCAAGGCAGAGAATAACACAGGACGAACACTAACCCACTCAGTCCACACACACACCCTATTAGCCTTGAACTCATTTTACATTTTAAGTGGTTAATAATTGCTTTGCTATTAACCATGTGATCGTCAACCTCTACCCACGTCCAGCTCACAAGCCCTGAGAGTCTTCTGTGTACCTCGAAATGCCAGAGAGCCAATCTAGAGAAAGGCTTGGAGACCCCCCCTGGTTCTCACCCCGAGGATCCTACCTGCCAGAAAATGCTGTCTATGGTGTTGCCTAGGAAACCCTCCCGTGTCCCCGATGATAGCAATTTCGGCCCCAGAATGGTCACAAACTCATCGAAGTCCACCTGGCCGTCCCCTGGGATGACGAGATGATGTCACAAACGCATTACACCACATTGCAATCATGTTCTGCGCGTTTTCACAGCAGACAGCCTGCCTCCAGGGCATTAAAGGTAGACATGCAGACACATTCAGTGAATAATCAAACACTCATGCTCTCATTCGGTGTGAACTTCATATGGACTCTCACTGAGAATGACGAGAGGGACATTCTACCGAAATACAGACCCTCAGAGACGGATTGGTCTACTGATGTATTCAAGACATAAAATCACAAATGCACTTTTATCAGATCCATCTCCATCAGGGACAGAAACAGGCACCAAGGTCTCTGCAGACCATCGAAGACCTGGACCATTGAGAAGCTCACAGATGGTGTGTTGCTGTGCGTTTGCCTGATTGAAGCAGTTCTAGGAATATGGCCAATTACAGTAACAAAACTTTAATAATATTTATGCAGTATAACTCATGGCAGAGAGAGGCTGTTCGAGAAGATGTATGGGTTCACAATGAATCCACCCTGGCACCAAGCTGTTCTCTTTTGACTGATACTTATTACAACAGCCCATCAGTGGGGATTTGACCCAGTGTAGCCAGCAACAACTGAGCATTACCTCTTTCTGCAACACTTTTTCAAGAAACTGTCCACAACAACTAATCCCCCCAAAAATACTGTTTGCAACAGCCAATCCCCCATACTGTTTACAACAGCCAATCCCGAAGCAGCTCTTGTTTATCGCAGCCAATCATTTGTGACTCCTCTCTGGTAGCCACACCTCTTTAAATCAGCACGATCCATATCGGCTTCAGAAAAAAGGCAACTGGAAATGACAATCCTGCAGGAGGAAGCAGCGTATTGTGTGAGAGGGAGTGTTTGAGAGACTCACCGTCCATGTCTAGCCTCTGCATGATGATGGCCAGCTCCACCTCACTGGGCATGTACCCCAGTGATCGCATGGCCATTCCCAGCTCCTGTTTGGAGATGAACCCATTGCCATCGCGATCCAGCACGCGGAACGCTTCACGGATTTCTGTGGGACGGTATCCAAACAGAACCTCTCTCAAAAGGGTTTTGCACAGCATCACAGAGAAACTAAAATTAATTCCTGTTTGATTCCAACTTTGTTAAAGTTAATTCATCTTAAGTTTGCTCAGTAGACACATTCATGTTCCTAACAACTTCATCCAGCCCAGCTGCCCTCCGCGGATGTTAGTGCGTCTGGTGGTGCAGATTTGTATTCTTGTAACACTCCCACTCTTCTGTATAAATTGCCCTGACAGGAAGCAGCCTCACCTTGAGAAGTCACATGACAGTTTGAGGATTTCTGAGTTTTTCTTCCACGTTAAAGGTACACCCGGCAGAAGGCAGGCGAGGTGGCAGGTAAGATCGAGCACGCCAGTGAAAGACTAGAAATTCGCGTGACGGGGAACACGGTCTCGAGACTCTCCTCCAAATTCAGGTTTATATTCAGCGATACCAAAAGCACCACACTCACTATAATAACAAATTGGCTCCTAAACTGATACTGACTACATCCAGACACCAGTTCATACTCCGAATTAAACACCTTGAGCGGATTATGCAAAGCACCCACACAGAGCGCTATGATCGCGAGGATGACTTAGAGACACCCGGGCGAGCTGGAGCTTCCCCCGTTTCCAAAACGTGAGGGCTACGCCACCGGTTGTTGACTTCACTGTGATCCGTTTATGAAATCCCCGGTTCCTCCGCCAAACTGCATAAAGAAACAACCAAGGGAAGCGCAGCCAGCAGTACTGCCGATACCTGCTGGTCTGCCCCAGTCATCTCTGACTGCTCGTGGCGCTGCACATATTAAGTCTAAATCACTTACAGCCACCAAGGAAGGTATCCCATGAGCCCCTTGGTGTATCCCATGAGCCCCTTGGTGCTCTTTCATAAACCAGGTATGTGGGACATTAATAAAATGCATGTTCCTTCAAAGTCTTTGAGCTTTAAATGAAGGGACGAGTCGAGAGGAGGGGAGTTTAAGATCAGAAACTAGAGACGTTTACTCACTTATCTGATCCTTTCATCCAAAGCATTTTACAGTAAATAGAAGTGCTACAATTTATACACACTCCCTAGAATTTGAACCCACAACCTTGGCATTGCTAACATAATGCTGTACTTACTGAGCTGCAGAAGGCAATACAGAGCAGAAGCACCATGATTCTTTATCTTGCATTTGTGTTCCAGTGCTTTGAGTGTTGTTTGAGCTATGGTCAATGTCCAGTGGCATGATATCCTTTGTCTGCCATTGGACCGGTAAATTCCCCATGAACTATTCATCCATGCTGCGCTCTACCATACAACATACCACCCACTCCACTTTTCATTCAAGGAGTGTTTGTTCACTAGTAAGACTGTCTCAGTTATCACCCTCCCCAGACACCTACCTGAATAGCACTTTCTTTGTACGATTTGGGAATTTCTTATCCATGTATAGATATTGTTTGGTTATCCTGTTCCCTGTGTTGTTCTATAATTATATACATGCCGTTGTGTTTGGTTTTGTTCCCATTCCCACCTTTGCATCTGACTCACTGTGCATCAAAATTAGGACCTGGATTTCACTTAAGCGCTGAGTTCTTGCTCTGTGCTGATTGGTCAGTCTCCTATAATCATGCATGTGTCAGTAATGTTAATGTGAAACAGCTGGATGAATCTTTCAATCAAGGAAACGAACCAGTAAAAGTACAAGACGGACCGAACCATTTAGCTGAGCACGGGAGCCTCTCAGTTTTAAAGCAGTTTGTAAAACCTGCCATAGCTCACGGTGTCCCTCCTGACATGGATTAGATGGTCACCCTAATCAGAGTGGCCTCACATTTTGTATCAGATAAGTCCAAGTACATAATATGCCATATTTATATCAGTTATAGCCTTTGCATGTCTTACAGGCTTGTTTCCAGATTGTGGATTGCCTCTACAGGCACAAAGTGTGTGTGTAAAATGTAACAGCGCACACACACACAATCTACTTAAGTCCCAGGGAGTCAGAGAACACTCTTACGAAAAGGCCGTCAGCTTTTTCGCTAGGGAACGCGGGATGTGTGGGCGCTAAATATCACTGAACGCGTACTGTACAGTCAACCTATTTAGGACCCATCATTCACATGATAACAAGGCAGTTAAATCAGAGTGGAGAACACATTCCCGTCACTCTGCATGGGGAATGTCATTTTCAAGGTCTTTGAAGTTAACCCTTTAAGTGAAACATTGAGTTTATTCCAGGCCGAGCTCACTAAAGTATCACCTTCTCGCCATATTCTGACGACCTTTATCTCAACATGCATTGTTCTAAGCTCATTTTACAGGGACTGGGATCATTTCCAAAGAAACGGAACTGTGAGTCACAACGAGCACCAAGAGGGTCGGGTTGCACTCACCGCCCAGCTCCTCAGCTGAGATGTTGGCCAGCTGGTCGCTGTCGCTACCTTCGGACAGGGAGCTGCTCAGGTAGTGGCCCTTGTAGAGCAGCCCGGCTGTGACGTGGTGGAGGGGCATGGCTTCCCTGCGGGAAGGGGGCGGAGTCTCAGCAAAGCGTCACAATCCAGCCAACTCATAGGCACACATATCACCAAGGTAGTCAAATAAAAGTCACCGAAGTAAATATACAAAAGCCACTCAGGTAAGCACATAAATACCACGGTAAGACTTCTTGTGCAATGGATTTCTGCTGCATCTGCAGCCACAGGTATGAACCTTCAGCAGGTTCAGTGCTTCTGCATGTCTCATTCTCCTATGTTGGGGTGAACTAATGGGTCTCACTCTGTCTCATGGGATTACACCAGTCAGCCAGGAAACGCTGCAAAACCTCCCAGCACCTCACAGGGGGGCTTTCATCTCATACTGTGGCCATTAATCACCAGAAGTAAGACAAAGAGAAAAAAAAAAACAAGTATTTTTAGTATATACCTGACGGGATGAACCATCAAGTGGTCCTAGCGGAACACAAAATCTATTCTGGAATCTAATGGGATACTCATCGGCAGTCTAACTGCTCTACAGCCGCAATGCACTGTGGGAAGGTTCTCTCGAGAGACTCATAATCTGTCCTTCGCCATTCCCAAGGGTGCTCTGGACATTCTCTGCCATCACCAGTGTACATACACCACCTTTCCAAGAGACCACCCGTTTCTGAGATCCCAGAGTTCATTCACTTACTGTAAATCTGAAGGGTGGGGAATGGGGGGGCACGGGAAACGGGTGCCATTGTTCAGTACCTATAGGGTTTAACGGCTGCCGATTTTGTAATCAAAATGTCCGATTTTGATATACATTTTCTAGAGCTACTCTGCTGATCATTTCTGGCATCTTGCCTGACCATAGTTGATGGTCAGGTTAAAACTCAGTGGTCTGATGCTTCTATTGACCTCCTATCAGTCTGCATCAGGGCAGTACCATTTTCTTCCTGGAAGCTGGGAACTGATCCATCGCATTCCTCAGAGATTACTATAAGTTTAATGCCTGCGTTCAGTGCTTCTCTCTTCAAAAACCCGGATAGAGGCATCACGCGGAAGTTCTCTCTGCATGTGAAGTGCGTCCAGATGCACAGAGATGCTCATCCATGTGTGCCAAGGCGGCCCAGGCTGTCAGCAGATTTACGGACACTTCCTGGAGCTGTTCACGTTAAGTGCCTTGCTTAAGGGTTCAACAACAGTGTAATCCACATGGGATCTCGTTGGCGTGACCTTCCACTGACACATTCAGTTCGACACCCAATTTCTGCACTTTCACATGCAGAATTATGGGTATGACCTTCACCCAGGAGAATGGAACTTCGCTGGAATAAATTACTGCAGGGGCAACATAGGACGTGGTTAGCTGGTGAGGGTAACGTTCACTGGCTAATGGTGGGGTAATGTTACCTCTGCAGAGTTTACTGCTTTGCCACCATAGACATGTATACAACTGGATATTTACAAGATTTCATCAAGTTAAGCATCGTTCTCATGGGTACTTTCACGTATTTCTTCAATTCCTCTTTTGGAACTTGAGCCTGCAGTCTTTCAATCATGAGCCCCCATTCCTTAAATACCAATGGTTGCAAAACAAAGTCAAATGACGTGCCTTGACTATGAAACAAATACCACAAGTTCTGCTGAATTTGTCACAATCCACCTGACCACAGGCCCATAAAATGCTCTACCTGACGAACAATCTAGAACATATAAACAGAAATACACATACACCACCACAAAAAACAAACGTTTGCTTTCACTCTACCTAACGAACAATCTAGAACATATAAACCGAAATACACATACACCACCACAAGAAACAAACGTTTGCTTTCACTCTACCTAACGAACAATCTAGAACATATAAACCGAAATACACATACACCACCACAAAAAACAAACGTTTGCTTTCACTCTACCTAACGAACAATCT
>JAODKC010000041.1:11563025-11575538 GCA_026777985.1 Mormyrops attenuatus | reverse complement strand
CCCGACTCCAACCAGATGAAGAATTGGAAGATGGATAGATACAAACACCAGAATAACTTGCATAAAAGTACCGAAGAAAGCTGTAAGATACAAATGGGCAAGAACACCAAAAAGGTGACATGACTTCATTTTGGGTGGATTCAATTTGGAAACATCACCAAAGAAATTAGAGACCCCAGGGCCTGATCCCCATGAACCCAGCTAAACATTCTACTTTTGTTGTTAGCAAAGTTATTTCTAAACAAATCGTTTGTAATTCATGGGAGAAGGTCTTTTGGCCGTCTGAAGTCATGAAAGCCCCGCCCACAACCAGAAGAGGCGACTGTGAGGGAGCGTCTCAAAAAACAGGCTTCATGCAATTTACACCTGGCAAGTGATGAAGGGACCCAAAGAGGAAGGAAGGCACCAGGGGGAACGGGTGTGGGGATGATCAGCGCGAGCCGGACTGGCCATCTGGACGGCACCTCCATTGGATACGCTCTGACCTCGTTTAAACCACCCAGGGGGTCCAAACCCATCTTCCTCTACACAAATCAGACAGGTGACAACGGCAGAGATGAAATGCGATATAAGGTGCCGGGGTGCTCAAAGTCAGCAGGGAAACATACAGGCCTGAACTCAACAAATGGCACAATCCCCAGAGCCCACAAATGTTCATCTCTGTGTTCGAAAGACTTTATTCTGCACTAAACCTTCAAAGCTCTACTGCCCCCACAGGGTAGCTGTATGCAAGTGCTGATTAGGGTGGGAGCCATCATGCCATGCCTTGATTTGAGTCTGACTCATGTGGATGGATGTTGTATATTAATAGAGATACATACTGCTAGGCAAATTTAAGAGAGGCTTCTTGAGTACCACGATTGTATTGCAATGCCTGCATACTTTATTAGACCCTTGAAATAAATTAAGTATCTGTCATTTTGTCCACCCCTATGCTGATGTTACATGCTGTTCGAACTGCAGGTTCCCATTCCCATGATCCGTCTCCTAGGATTCACTCTGTATCTTTCCAGTTAACAATCATTTCTGTACACTTCACGTTCGGCGACCGACTACCCAGCAGGAGACAATTTCACTGATTTCCTTAGTGATATTGGGTCCAGTGTCGTGGCACCTTTGGGAAGGTGTTCATCTGGGCCAACCACAGAGCAGGAGGTCTTGGAAACATTCCAGTCAAGATTTAAGGAAATCTCAGAATTGGCAACCAAGCCACCTTCTGCAAATGGGGTAAAATCCGGAACTGGCCCTTTAAATCCCGTCCCCCCCCCCCCCCCCGCCTTACACATGCATGCAAATCACTGTAACTCAAGTAACACTGTCCTCACACAAGGCCCTTAATGCTTCTCGTGTTCTGCAACAAGCCATTTCCTTAAGCATTAACTGCAAGCTACTGCGAACCCCAGATCTAGGACCCTCGGGTGATAAAAGGTAGTTTGTCCCACCTCCAGAAAAGCCGACAATGAGCCAGGCTTTATCTCATCAGAGGACTTAGACATATGGGGGAAGGGGAGGTGACCCCCAAACACGCACGGAGATCTTTTAATTATTCTTTGTGGCGGCTGGGTGATAACACTGACCACAGCGTCGATAAAATGATTCACAGCCTTCGATCAATTTACAAAAAGCCTAAACCAAGCTTGTTTAAAATTAATGGCGAATATTCAGAATTGGTCATGTAGCATGTCAATAGCAGGTTTAACAGTTTTAACAGCTACAATGCATATGGTGCGTGTGTGGGAAAACAGAAGCACAGGCCTCGAAAACAATCAATTTATGCAACACATCAGCAAATACAATTAAATCGGAAATACAAATATTAAACAGAAAATAGAAAAGCTGCTGAAACAACAGGTTAATTCGTTCTGCCGCAGTGCAGACATCAGTGACATTTTGAGCACATAATCCTTTCTCGCAAAAGGCCGTCTAAAAAAGAAAAAAAGAAAAGCTTCCTACATGAAAAGGCGTGCATGCAGGCAACACTGCTATCGCTTTAAACAAGGGCAGCCTTGAAAATGCCAGAATTAAATGCTGAGTACTCACGCCCTCTGCTGGTCAAACAGAACACTGAAGGAATGGGCATAACACGCAGCTTTTATACCATAAAGCTAAAACACGACAGGGTCAGGGGCGTAAAGCGTATCCCAGGCAGCACAGGACACAAGACAGGAACGGTAGTCGATCACAGAGCATGTGTACGTACACATAGTCACATACACACAAAGCAATTAATAGATGTCAGTTGGTTTCACTGCATGCTTTTGGACTGCTCATGGAATCCGGCTCAAATATATATCACTGCAGCTAGAAGCTGAGTGTTGAGTAGGAGGGGTTTATAACAAGGGTTAGGGTATCACTATAAACCCCTCCCACATTGCCCCTCCCATTCAACATTGCCCCTCCCACTCAGCAATTGGCTCCTTGCCAACTAGCATGACTTGGGGAGAGTATGCAAACTCCATGCAGGCACAGTGGGGGTGAGGATATTGTTCTAAACCCAATAGGTCTGAGGAAAGTTACCCATTTTCGAGGTGAGTGGTGGCAGCAGAGAAAGGTAACTAAAATGGTTTATCCAGGGTTAACCACCCATATACCTTTGTAGTTCCCTACCAATGCATCATTGAAATTATTAGTATACTGTTACACGTTTCCTGGGGAATGGCTGGGGCTTTGAGTCGCCCTGCTGTCCTTGCCGGTCACTAAAAGAGTGAATAAAGCCCCTGGTCAGCATGCGTATGGAACGGGGCACAGCGATGGAAGCAAGCTGAGCAGGTGTTACCGGCTTGCCGCTCCAGCAGTGTGGTTAAGTTGCGTGATTTGTGTAGAAACGGAGGCTCGTCTTAGAAGGAAAGAAGCAGGAAAAAACTGAAAGTATTGACATAATTTATTGAAATGTCAGAGCAGTGAACATCCTGTGTACAGAGCCAGGGCTAGCCTGCAACATGGCCTAAGCCAGTGTTTCCCAATCTGGTCCTCGGGAACCCACAGCCGGTCCACGTTTTTGCTCCCTCCGAGTTCCCTACCAGACAGATCACATTTTTGCTCACTCTCAGCTCCCAGTAGGCAGCTGGGATAGAGCAAAAACGTGGACTGTATGCCGTCCTTGAGGGCCGGATTGGGAAACATTGGCCTAAGCTCTCACCTTAAACACGGCACAAAATAAGGAGACCCCCTCCACCCCTCTAAGGCTCCTTATTAGTAGTGTTCATTAGAGACCAAGGACAAATCCCATAATAATGATTTATTTATTTTTTTTAAATGAGCTTTGTAATGAATCACTAAAACATGACTGCTCACCCTACAGTTTGGCTGAAGACCAGAGGTGGAAATTTCAGGTCCAGAAAAAAAACATCCAGACCAAGATTTTGTTTCAACCAAGTAGTTGAGCGGAAAGAGTCACAGTCACAGAGTTTTCAACTGGTTGGTTGAAACAAAACCATAGTCTGGATTCTTACTTTCTGGACCTGAGAAGTCCACCCTTGCTGAAAACAAAATGCATTACTGTAAGAATGCTTGACAGAATACTACATGGTAAGCCCACAAAAGAGGACGAGCAAACAGACACCAGACATAGGACTGGACCTGCGTCGTGATCCAAAACGACGGAAAGCTATTTAATCCTGAATGCCTAGAGAATATGACTGCATGACACACTATAGTAACAATTCTGTGGCTTTAGTAAGATTGTCAAAATTGGCAGTTGCCACAAGTTACAATTATAATTAGCTGCTAGATTTGGTGTGCAGCAGTACGGCCTGTTGTCTTGTTAAGATTTGCTGGCAGGAAAGATACAATGAAATGTGCACGGCTTGTAGAGTATGACTGCAAGTGAGGCCCACGTGACATGTGATGCATGGGGGGGAAAACAGATAGGCCACAAGGGGGCGCTGGAGTTTCGAGGCATGGAACATTCAATTGTCAGAAAAAAACAGAAGGTTTATATCTTAAGGGTGCTTAATTAAAAACATACAATTTGGAGTGTGGACCAACCTAAAACTATGACCCACATTGAAGAGAAGCACCAAAGAAATCTGACAAACTTACTTGTTCCAACCATTTAGTAAGACTTTCTGTATGCAAAAGCATCAAATAAAGTACTCCGCAAATAAATATACTTGTTTTCCAATGAAACAGCCAAGCACAAGTTAACCCCTTTCGGATCTGAAGCCATATTACCCAGCATAGTGTTACAGTTACGGTACTGTTCAGGCTACATTGTAAAACAAAGTATTTATTCAACTTCCATTTGAACATGCAAAACACCAAGTGTTACAAGAAGAAGGTACTTGGTTATACGAAAAACACGCCGGGCTAAATGCTGAGCCGTTTACTTTGCTGCAGTGGTAGCAACAAGTCCCTGAAATCAGGAAAACGAAAAGCATCTGTGGCGTTTATGTTTCACTGAACACACGTCATAAGAGGAGGAGAATAAAAGTTAAATGACTTTGCATTACTGCAGAGGTATTTCAATAGTCATTAATGCAAGGCAATGATTATATATATTGTACATGTATTTTCGGGATGTTCGGAGTGCAAGGCGGCCAGTCACCCGCCCTTAATCCTCGTCACACCTCCTCGGAGTACACCATCTGAGCCAGGTAGGCGGAGTTTCGCTGAAAAAGAGACCGCAAAACGTCAGGAGCTCAAAGTGAGCTTCTACGTCGCCATTTAGAGGGAGGTGTTTGAGCTGGGCCGACAGCAAATCGAAAACAAACTACACAAACCAGAAATGCCAAGATATACAACTTAAGACATTTGAGCCCATACTTGAGGAAACCACTGAGCTGAAAATTCTGTTCTTAGAATTGACCAGTGGAATCTGACCGTCAGTAGGAGTAGCTACACCAGGCAATTTCAAATAAATTGTGTGTGTGGGGGGGGGGCTGTCATCTACAGGAATGATACACATTTTTACAGTTTCAGCAGCAAACTGGGAGCAGCAAGGAAGTAGACAGAAGAGCAGAACAGCAAGCACTAGGGGGACCTAGGCATCTTTCTGCAAGAAGCAAAGCATGTCCCCGGAGTCACACAGAACTGGACAAAGCCCACCAGCATCTCCACATCCCAGGCAGTCACTGTACCTCAGCCTAACCACATGGAGACGGGCACAAAAACACTTACTTAAAAACCGGTATGCTCATGTAAGGGATATCATTATATTTCAGGCCTGACCCTGTTTGTTAATCCTCCTAACACCGGGGGTGCTGTTGCACATGATGATCGGTCAAAATGGAAACAGACATTTAAGGAGGGGGGGCGGGGGCAAGGGGGAAGAGCAGCATAGCTGTTCACCTCAAGACTGCTTCATTATCCTCCCGGGGCTCTCAAATGTAGATAACCTCCATACCATTGTGCCCGACCTAGAGTCAAAGCAACAGACCGGCACACAGGGAATTAAAATGCAGGAAACCAGCACGTCCATTCTGCTGTGAACAGTGCAGCGCTGTACTGTGCTCACGCAATACAGTGTGAGCGTGCAAGGCTGCTGCGGCAATGGCGGTGACGTGCAAAGCTCAAATTCTAACAACCAGCCATAATAAGAGCTGCACTCTCTTCAATAAGTAAATGGCATAACAAATCAGTGGTACAGTATGTCCCTGGAGATCCTGAGGGACTGATGAGGAAGGGGGTGGGGGCGAGGGTTGTCATTTCCAGACCCAAAAGAATGCTGAATGGCAACGCCTCCGACCCCCTCATAAACCACAGACACCGGAGGGCAGCCAGACCTAATGGTACCAGGCAAAGGAAAAGCCTGATGTCGCAGCCCTCACAAGACCAGAGGTGAAGTAGACCTCTGGATTAGACTTCAGATGAGGGAGACTTGGGAACTGAGCTTTTAAAGCATCCCTGAGCATTTTTGCATCCCTCCCAGTTCCCAGCCAATGAAAAACGCCAAATTCCTGGTACAGATGTGTTGGAAGCTGGGAGGGAGCAAAAATATGGACTGAGGGGTCCCTGAGGACTGGGGTGGGAAACACTGGCCTTAGGTGTTAAGACCTGCAGGTGCTCACTGTGCTAGTGAAGTGAAGACACTGGAAGGTGAAGGGGTGTGAGGGGACCGGCTCTGGTGCACACTGCACTGTGGTCACTGCGTGCCAGCTCTACTCCAGTGTTAGTGTCGCACAGGGATACTCACATTGCTGTGGGGGACGTATGGCGGCTCAAAGTAGAGGCGGGGGTCGGCGCGGGGGGCAAACATGCTGCTCTGCTGCTGCTCCTCCAGCTTCAGGGACTCGATCTCCGACTTGAGCTCCTTCAGCTGTTCCTGCAAGTTTTTGCTCTTCTCCATGTACTCCAGCCTGGAATGCATGAGTCCCATTAGCACTGGGTAACAGCACGGTATGCACAACTAAGGTGCAGTCGCAGAACCACGCGCACCGCTCCCGCTCGATCTCCATGGACAGCCTCTTCATATCGCTGTCTTTGAAGTCCATCCTGCAGGGGCCTGCATCAAGGTTAAGGTCCCCTCCTTCAAGGGTCAGAGGGGGGCTGGAATAAGCCGCCATGATCTAAAAACAAGATGTGCCCAATGACATTGTGCAGAGGGGAGAAAGGAAAGCCAAGGTGTACTTCAGCCCGAAGGTCAAGGCTGGAGGCTTATTGAGGTCCTGCAGACCCTACCGGGTAGGTGGTCTTGGTGATCTCCAGCAGTTTCTGCTTGGCCCTGCGCTCTGCATCCTTAGCCTCGTTCAGGTCCTGCTTCAGATGGTCTGCCTCTTTCAGCCTGGGGGGACAGATATGCATGTTCATCAGGAGCATGAGTAAGGAGTTCTACAAGCACGGATCCACCAGAAAGTTCATAAACGAAGAACACAGGACAGCTAGTAAGCAGTCTACAAATGGGAATCACAGGTGAAGTCTAACATCAGAGATCCACAGGACGTTGTTATGCTCATTCCATAGATGGTCATTGGGTTGGCTGATGGCATCTCTTGAGATTCTGGCCATCAGGAATACTGGATGAAGACTGTAAATGGTGGTATAATCTGACCTCCTCTCTGACTGCTCCACCAGCTTGACGGTCAGCTGCTCCGCCTCCCGCATCTTCTGCTCAATCAGCCGCTTCTCCTCCTTGGTCTTCAGCGCCGTGACCTCCAGGCGCTGGCGCTCCTGCTCCGCCTCGGCTGCCTTGTGGGCCAGCAGCTTAGCCTCCTCCTCCGCGATCTGGGCCTTCTCTGCCAGCAGGTCCGCCGTCTCCTCCGAGCGAAGCTGAGGGAACAATCTGCTGGCTGTAGTGACACACGAACTCGCAGTTTGGAAACAGGATATAACAACATCAAAATCCCAGTATTTTCTTGTGAAGTGAATTACGGCCACAATTAATACATTTTCAAGTGCTGATGAATTGAAGAATTCAAAGCTTAGCCCAAAAACAACCTATGAAAAAGCCTCAACTTGGTCTGAGTACAGTCGACCCTTCCACATTGCGACTTTCGCTATCGCAATTCCGATATATCACAGAGTCTGCATTAGAAATCAAATGGGAATTTTTGGGAGTTTTGCAAAAGCCGCAGACGACACACAAAAAGTTTTGTGAGTCACAAATCCACAAAATATACGTACAGTGCTGGTTTGAAGGACGGCAAATGCCTACATCAGCCTGTCACGTGACATCTTGCAGTGATATGACGCTGATCTTTGAAACTCGCGCAGGGGCACTGTGCCTCTAATCCCCCCCCCCCCCAATGTAGAAGGGTCACCTGTACTAAAAACTCCTTAGTCTAACATCATTGCTCGGGGTCCGGAAGGCTCTCCCCCCCCCCATTCCTCACCAGTGCTTCATTGGCCAGCCGTGCTTCATCCTGTAGCTGAAAGAGTCGCCTTTCCATCTCCTCTTTTGCACGCTCCGCCTCCTCCCTCATCTGCTTTTCCCGAGAGAGAATCTGCCGCTCCATCTGGGCAGAGTGCAAACACACCGTTTGCTTCCTTACACTGATAACATTCAAGCCACTTTCAGAGTCTCCCCCGGGAAATGAGCTCGTGAGCAGCAGCCTGACAGACCTTCTTCCTGGCTTTCTCCTCTTTGGCCTGTGCTTTCATCTGCTGGACCTCAATTGAATCCACCTTCCTTCTCCGCATAAACAGGTCATGGTTTCCAATGCATAGTTGCAGAATCTGCATGGCGGGAGGGGGGGGTAGGGAGGGAGCATCTCCATAATGCAGTTCTGCAAGTTCTACATACACTCAAGTCATGCCACTCAACCCAAAAAAACCCACCAGTTTGTTGACTCTGAGCTGGGATGAATAGAACTTAAAGACTTCCTTCTTTTTGTCTAATGGCTTTATGGTGAACTGCAAGACAACATTAAAGAGGTCATTTGCACGTTTAAGCAACCAGTAGAACAGAAAACATTAATAGCATTCAAAGTCTTTGAGCCCTAGATAGGCTGCCCAACCTCCTTCTCACTATAGGATATGTTTCTGATGCCACTCCAAGGGAAGGACTTGTTAGGGTTCAGCTTGTTGTTGGGGTTGTATATGTGAAGCCCCTGGGCGTCCACCCCAAGGAGAAGCTCCGTGTCTCTCTTGTTTTGCTGCAGTATTTAGGAGAGCGGCAGTGAAATAGCACCAGTGGCTCCCATCCTTTACCCCACAAAGAGAAGTACTGAAAACCTTAAGGGTTATAATTCAACAAGACTAATTCAACTCAAGTAGAGAATGTCTTTGGCTACGCAATTAGGAGCATAGAAATAAAGAAATCCATATTTGGTCATTGAGGACTGGGCTTGAGTTACATTTAAAACAGCAATTAAATAGCAGTCCGGCATTGGTAGTGATTAGGTATAATGTACAGTGGCTTTCACACTGCCCTCAAAAAACAAGGATTGCCAGAAGCTACCAAATCATGAACCCCAAGCTTGAAGACAAAGGACAAGTGCCTTACAGTTATTGGGAAGTAACTGACTCCATACATGTCAAGGTCCTGTGCTATTTTCAGGTAATCCATCTCAGCTTCATCCCTAAAGAGTACAAAAGGAAGCAGTTATGTTCTGAGAACCGGAGCCTGCTCTTCCTTCACGGACACAGCCCCACCTAACCATTCAGCCACCCAGCTGGCATGACAAACGAAACAATACTACTTAAGATCCTCATCCTTCAAAACAGGGGACACGGTGAGTTTCACAATCCGTCCAAGTTTCTCCGAGTTTCCACACAGCTGCTGCGTACATCATAAGCACGCGTAATCTACAGCGTAATCTACACTACGTGACCAAAACGTGGACCTTGGCTTTGCGTGGCTGAAAAGATTTTAACCTTGGGGAAAAATAATTAGAGTACCTCTGATGTGTTTAAGGCAGTCTCACCTGGCGATGCCTCTATGCTCCGCATACCACGCCGTTATCTTCTCCTCCCACATGTCTGGAGTCATCTGATACTGCATCAGAACCTGTCAAGCACACAGAAAATGGGTCCGAGCCTCTAATACACACGTCCCAAGACCAGGGAGCCAGGCTGGGACACACAAACAAAGTGCTTACTCTCTTAGGCATGAGTTCATCTTGGGCCAAAAATCCTGGCTTGTGAAAATTGGGGTCATAGTCTCCATACTGAAACAGAAAAAGGGGAGGTTGAGATTCTTTTTCTATTTAAGGAAAGACCAAGACATCCTTTTTCACAAGCTGATGGATGAGATGTGAAATCACTGGAAAGGTAGTTATTTTATATGTCATGACATATAAAAGGTCAAAACAAAAGATATCATTCATGATATTTAAAGCCGAAAGTCAAGAAATTTGATGCCAAAAATTGAAGGACTGACCTTGGCCTGAACAGCATACGATGCCAAGAGAACAGCTGCTTCCGGAGAACAGAATATCTCCTCGTCCAAGATCTGCTTCTTCACCTAAGGGGAGAAGCCAACAGTCAACACTCCCTGTTGTGGCATAACAGGACACGTTGCTTTAGTTAAAGCACAGTGACTCTCACTGGCAAGAAAAAGCGACTAAAAAGAAGCCAACCTGTAAGAAGAAGAGGTGTTGCGTTATCTCCTGAACAAGCTCTTCCTCCACTTTTTCCGGGAAAAACTTTGCTAGGAAATGAAACGTGATAGGAAACTCTTTCGGAACCTCTTGATCTAAAACCTGGGTGGAAAATACCCCCTGAAACTTAGCGTTTAGGAGAGAACAAACTTTAAAACACATATACGAGGATATAAAGCAGTTTCATACAGTGCACAGACACTGCTGCTCCATCCCACATCAAAATAACTCACCCGCTTCTCCATTTTCAGCCAAGTATAGGTATCTTTCACGGTATACCTGAGCCCAAAGAACCAGGTCTCCCTCAGTCCGACTGTGCGACACACCAGATCAAAAAGGTCCTTTCCTTTCCACTTAACCTGCAAATCAACATGGAAGAATATCAGAAATGCTCGATCATTAATTCACTGTACAGCCAGGAGATGCTGTGGTGATATAGAATCTGTTCCAGTGACCAAAACATCCCGTCACCATAAACATATAGTAAAAATAAATATGACTTGGTCTCGTCTTTGTCATAATACATTTTTTAAATTTTATTTTAAAGACTGGCTTCAATGTGCATAAACAACAAGCCATCTGGTTCAAAAGTCAGTCCACTATCATGTCACCCCAAAGGTTTAGCTGAAGCCAAACAGCTCAGACCACGGCGATCATCAATACCTCACAACTGAACTCCACTTCAGCATCCATGGTGATGACTTTCACTTTGAAAGTCTTCGGCTGTTTCTTCTTTAAGCCCAAGATCGACATTCTTGGGTCTGTAACTACCGAAAACATAAAGAGGTGTTAAAGAGAGCTCCACAAAAATCCATAATTCTGCACAATACCCGTTATGTTATACATTAACATCCTTCACAGAACTAGAAATTATTCATCAATGCTTTTTTTTTTAATTTTTAATCTACAATCACAATACAACTATCCTGTCCTGGCTACTGAGCTATAAGTTACTTAGAAATCTTAGCTAAGTAAACACATAGACCGACTTTAACCTGGTTCGAACACACGTCTAAACACATATATACACACAGGACAATACAAGCACAAAATAGCTTTATAGCCTCAATAGCAAAGTGTGACAGTAAAAGTTTGGAAACTCTACACGAAGTACTACATTTAACTGGTTAACCATTTATGCTGTAACGACACCACTATAACGGGCTTAACCGTATACATCAACAACTTCGAACTTGTTTTAAACATTAACGATAACTGTATATGAACAATAAGATACAAAAAGTAATACTTAACCTTCACGGTGAATTTTTCTTTTTTCTTTTTTAATAATAAATAAACAACAGGCCGATAAATCCCCGGATTAAAGTTACACGGAACGACCGCCCAGTGGGAACAGCAGACGGCAGGAAAGTTTGGCAGCGGCCCGTCTATAGGACTGAAACGGAGCTAAAACGGAGAGAATGCCAGGACTTTCCCCATTCCTCCATGTTTTCTTAAGTGAGGCTTTTCGGCTATAAGAACAGAAGATAAGTGTGACTGACTAACTCGGCTGTTTATCTGAGTTTCCTAAGTTCAGAAAAGGCTTTTGTTTCCAGCTCGGCTCGCTCTACAGGTGGGACAGTGAACGTGCACTGATTCCTGGAGCCGGAGGAGGGAGGGAGTCTGCAGACAGTCTGCAGCCTTGGAGGTTCCGCTCGGCCTGGGAGCTCCGCCTCTCCCTGGTGGGATCTCCGGCCAGCGCACGGCATCAAGGCAGACCTCCGAGCGATTCGAGCGTCTCACCCGGGACGGGAAACCTCCACCCTGAGCGGGACCTCCACCCACCGCAGACCAAAGCCTGCACCGCCCTGAATTTTCCCCTCTCATGTTGGATTTTTTTGGCCACCTTATTTAAGGTACCTGTGATTTGCATACATATATGGTATCCCCCCCCCCTTTTTTTTTTTTTTTTTTTTTACATTCTTTTCTCTTTCTCTTTTGGGGTGCAGTCCTACGGGGGTGTGGTTTTCCCACACTGGGTCTCCTAACTTACCTGCTGCCCCTTGCTCTGCCTCTTTTGCGACTGTCCTGAGGCAGGGGTAGGTGGTGTCATGTCAGGCATGGGCCTTGTTTTGTGAATTCTGTTTGCAAATCGGGTTTTCGAGTATCTCAAATATAATGGCCATCATAGTGTACTTATGTGTGTGTTTTACCTGTATTTGGCAGGAGCTGTGTGCCCGATTATGTTTATTTTCTTTTATTTCAGTAAAATCGGAGTTTTGCAAGATCGCTTGTAGCGTCCATCCTTCCCACAACACAACGCAGAGTAAATAAAGGTGAGCGGGAGAGACGACATACGTTACACCTGCAGCTTCGATCCAATAATCCAGGGTGAAGTAGTTCTGGGGTAAGGTACGGTTTGGCCCATAAAGACATAATAGTGGTGAGTTTTCCGTGCGGTGACCTTGTTAAAGACGTAAACACGTTGTGATGGAAACCATATCCTCCTGAGACCCAAGGGAAAAAAAGTGTCTTTCAATTTCAGGTTATTTGTGATTTTCTATGTCTTTGGAGGAAATAAAACATCTTACAATTT
>JAODKC010000041.1:11532356-11544796 GCA_026777985.1 Mormyrops attenuatus | reverse complement strand
CAGGGCCAATCCTAGAACCTCTTTTCCCATAGATGCCATTGTCAGTCTTCTCTTCAATGTGTAGCCTTCTCTGGAGCAAGCAACGCAGAAAGCAGGACAGAGAGGTGACTGGTCCTCTCTTTGCTGACCTCTGTTATATACTCTCAGGGTGTAGTTTCTCTCCACCTCCTTGAGATGAAAGAGCTTCATGGATGGAATTTCCTGTCAAACTTCTTCTTTCATTTCATTTATGCAATTAAACTACAACTAGTAGAAATGTTTGAGGTATTGGGGTGGTGTGTGTTCCTGTGCATTAGGGCCGCGGATACATATAAAAGCTACCTTATCAAAATCAGATGCAGCATTGTCTACCAAAGTGAACATAAAGAGTAACAATGAGGCTCATAAACATAATGGTTTCCTTACGTAATGACACTCAGAACTGCTCCTTAGCATTACCCTGTCTGTAGAGTCTGTCATGAAGCCCACATGTAAGCATTGCTGAATTTTTCACTCCATTCTATAAAATATTCCATGAAATACCCTTTGAGCACAAATGTCTCTGACTCTGACTTCCCTGAGTGAGACAAAGAGTTGCCCTAGTGTTGCAAGACAAATACGTAATTACCATGGGTGTTGCTAGGATCTTAAGACATCCAGAGCTTAGCCCAGAGACCAAAAAACATCTGACCTATACAAATCATTTCAGATTCTGCCCCAGGCTCATGACAAGTCCGGTTATGATTTTGTCGTATTAATTATTGCCTATGTCTCCATGCTACAGTCTTCGTTTGGCATTGTTAACCCACACATTTAGCTTAGCTTGGATATTAGTACCACTGTAAATAGCGAAACATGTACCTGAGCTCTGTAATGCCATTTCAGGCAAGGCTAATGACACAGAAAGAAATGCACTCCCTCAGAGGGCTATATATGTAACACTATGCGCATGTTAGATGCATTCAAACGGACCACTGTCGATAGCTAGCCACCCAATAGCTTGTTGCCGCTGTTGGCTACTTTCTCGACTTCACTGGAAATTACCCAGATAATCGTTTCCACAGTAGGGCCACCAGGAATAAGGAGGATTGATAAATGATCTCTAATCCAACCAGCTAGATGACTTTATTATTAATGTTAATTTGTGAAAAATAATCCACAATTTATTTTAAGTTAAAACTGCTATTCTTAGTTTTTCCACTGGGGAGGGCACTACAGGGCTGACGAAATATATTTTTGTCCCCACTATATGAAACACATCGTTTTCAACACAACGGCTTGTGGGGGCACCTGACAATGAGCTAAGTAAATATGGTGTTGGTACGAAGGAAAATACATCAACACATTTGAAGTTGTTTTTCGGGAAACCTGTGATGCAGCTGTGAAAAGTAGATACCGTAAACTGAACTCTTGCTTAAGGACAGCTTCATACTTCACGTAAAGGCAGGTGTGCCATGGTGCGGGACAGTCTGTGATTCTGGGGCCTGTATCACAAAACTGGTTTAACAAAGTCAGCATTAGGAGATAAGTTTCAGCTTAAGAAAACCCAAGAAATGCAATCCGAGATAAACAATATGGTGACGCTGACTATCAGCAATATACATCAAGCCACATTTTCTTACTGAAACTAAGGCCATGTCCCCATTATGGGGCTGCATTCAAAGGCAAAATGTGTCACAGTGCCGCAAGAAGGCTGTCCTGTTTTGACGGGTCCTTCAAATGCAGCCTAAGAATGTGTCCTCCTTTTCCTGGGCTGCGAAAGATCCACCCGATGGATTCTTTGTGGCCTAACTTATCCCAAGATTCACCGCGCGGACATTTAGGCTCTCCAAATTCAGTGGCTGCATCCTTCGAACGACGTGCTTCACGAAGGTGTAGCCTTTGTAGTCTGCGTTCTTTGAAGGTCAAACAGCAAGCGTTGTCAGATGGGATGGTTTCGCTGTCACCAGCTGTTCTTGCCCTTACACTTGAGTAACAACGTGCCACTCCTATTGCCCAGCCGGGACACACCTACTTTACTTCTGTGCAATGAATCGTGTAATATACAAGGTTGTGAAAGATCCATCGGGTGGATCTTTCGTGACTCACCAAAAGGAGGATGCATTTCTATATTACATTTGAAGGGACGAGCTTATCACACCACTGAGATGCATTCAGTCTTTGAATGTAGCCTTAGAAGGATGCAGCCCCTGAACTGGGACACAGCTCAAGATTACTTCCCGAGTGCGTGCACATAAAAGTGTGCCATGTGCAACAATTAACCAATCACGTAAGCATGCATTGTGGCAGGGCTGCATATTTCAATACAGTGGAACAGAGAAATTATGGTAAAATATGAAGAATTCAAAAGTACAATAATGGTGGAGAGCAACACAATAGCTGCTGGCAATGTTAGAAACTCATGCTGGCAGCGGACCGCTGACAACACAAATGTTTACACACAGTTTGATTGTCGTTAAGTAAATGCCAATTATTGTCTTAATCTCCAAACTTGTGCTCTGTGGTTTTCGTAACTGTTTTTAGTGTTTTTATTCATATTAATAATCCCCTTTTTTATTATGTAGTATTTGTTACCTCCTCCATTGTTTTTCTGTCTGTACTGTATGCCATTTCTATGTCTGTCGGTGCGGACTGGGTGTCTTGTCTTCTCCTTTTTCAGGGTCTGTCCCCTGCAACATGTCATGGTCCTGCTTACCATTGGAAGATTACCTCCCTTACAGAGACGTGAGTTTCTGCTGGATGGAGTATTTGGCTTATTGAAAGGTGGGTGTGTCGAAAGGTCATTTATATTGGCCAGAAATGCTGTCAACAAACATTATTTTAGAAAGAGACCAGACGGTCAGGCCGCCACACTTTCAATAAAACCACAAACATTTTGACATGCCCACACCTCCAGCCTGCAGAGTGTGATGCTACGCAGATGTGCAAGGTACAAATAGGGTAGGTGGTATGTGTCTCTAGCTGATCGGGAGTGTGTTTCCCATATGGCATTAACGATGCATCATACTTTGTTAATTCAAACTAACTAACATATGACTGTTTACCAAAAATGTAATGTGCCATGTATGGTGCAATGTAGAAAGTGTGTTCACTAAGTAGCTTGCTGGGCATGCGTACCAAAATAACAAAATTATGGGTGTATACACTGTACAAGGTATTGGTGGTTGTCAGTCAATTTAGAGAAATTGTGGAATAGGTCACAATCAAATAAAAAAGTAGTGATTTAAATATCAAAGCAATGACAAAACTACATTCCCAGTGCAGGTTATATACGCTAAGATACAACTGCAACTTCACTAAGCACATCAAAGTGCAGTCGGACCTGGCAAACACACAGTTCTGCATCAAAGAATTTACAAACTACCATTTGTTTTTGTTTTTTCGTTATTGTATTCTCACAGAAAATCTAAAATTCCCCCTGTGCCATACACATAAGTGGGGAATTCTGTCTTGTTGTGACAGCGACAATAAAAATATTTCACACTATCACCGTTAAACTTTGCAGTTAATCCGCAGCTCAGATATGGGGGGGATCCATATTGACCAACTAGGGATTTGTTATACCACTTGTCATGCCCCCGTCGTCCGATCCTCTCGTGTGCCACGCCCCCTCAATTGCCTCGTGTGGAATCCCCGTGTCCTCAGTTGCTTCCAGTTGTGTTGATTATTTTGGTGTATTTTAGTCCGTGTCTGTGTGCCTCTCATGAGTTCAGTCATTAACCTTGGGAAGTCGCTGTTTGTTCCTGCCTGTCTTTACCCTGATTAAACCCCGAGTTCACCGGATTCCTTGACTCCTGCTCCTGTTTCCCTGGGGGGTATTTTCCGTATGTGGATTACTCGTTTAGCCGGATGTAATTGTTGACGATTTGGCATGATCCTGGATCTGTCGGTTTTTCGAAACTCTTGCTGGATGTGTTGTCATAGCAGCACATCCAAATCCTCAAACGTGCTCGGAGTAGGTTTGTTCTGTGTAAACAAGGATTAGCTCGCACACGTAATCAGTGTGTCCGTGCGTTGAAATCCAATCAGTCATGGCCTTGCCGTTCCTGGATGAGCGACCAATTGATATCGGTGCGCAAATTATAAGAAGAGAATTTCATATGGAGAGGGCTTTGCGCGATCGGCAAGATCTTTTATTGCTCCCGGAGGAAATTCTTTTCGAAAGATGCCGCTTTAGCCCAGGGGGGATATTGTACCTCAAAGATTTATTACCACCTTATATTCAAAGTCAAACTAGGCGAAGTACTGTATGTATACATGTATATACATGTGTGTGTTTGTGTGTATATATACACATACAGTTTGAAGTATATTCTTGTACTTCACTTTAACCTGTTCCCATGCATGTTCTCATTGTGCTTATGTTTGATCTGGAATTATGACATACAGTAAAATCCTGTTATAGTGGACTCGCATATAACGGAATTTCGCTTATGACGCATAAACAATTTGGTCCCAGGGTCACTTTTAGCTGTAGTTTTGTTCGGCTATAACGGACATGCGGGCTCCGCCTACAAGGCGCGTGGCGTGCCGGTGATATCCAGCGCAGATAAGTAGTCGGGATTATTAATAGTCACGCATCTGGTCAGGTAAAGCTGTATTACTACATTTACAATATAATAATCTATACCACAAGTGTGTCTGCTGGGGCCGGTATGGCATGAGTAAATGGTGTCCCGTAGTTGTGTTCTGGGCATACAGCAACTCTGGATTTGCCAGGTCCCTATAAGTCCGTTATAACTGGATTTTACTGTATTAAATAATAATTAATCTGACACATAGGAAATGAAACACTGCATTCAGTAAATACAATGAACACTACTTCCGCGTTTAATTTGCCGGCCACTTTTTGCCAGCTGTCTTTTCTGGTTTGGGCTGCTTTTGCCGTGTTACCCCTTGTGCAAAAAATCTTGAAATTCTTTGTATCCCTCGAGCAAAAGGTCCTGCTCCGCTAGTGTGCAAAAATGCGCCCGTTCTTTTGTCATTGTCTACCAGCCTATGAGAGACTTGCTGATCATGTTTTCTAGACTCTTTATATGGGCTTTTCAAGCAGCGCGGGCGCGAGCAATCATCTCAGATAACTGGATCCAGATAGACTAATCTACTACACAGCTGCGTTTGAAAAACCGACTTATCCCGGATGAGTCTCACTGGCATTAACTCATCCAAGATGAGGCATCTGAACCTGCGTGAAGTTGGCCCCCCATATGTTTCAGATTTCAACCAAACTGGTCGCAATCGTATGTGCCGCGATTGTGTGGGATTGTGCCGTTAAAATTTTTGTTTGTGCTGTTTTAGTTTCTGAGATACAAATGTTTGTTTACATGGTGACGTCATCAGCGTGAAGTTGGCCCCCCATTTACGTCTGATTTCCATCAGACCGATCGCAATCGTGTGTGCTGCGTTTGTGCTGGTTTGTGCCCTTAACATTTTTGTGCTGCTTTAGTTTCTGAGATATTAATGTTTGTTTACACGGTCACGTGACACCAGCGTGACGTTAGCCCCCCATTTGAGTCTGACTTCCACCAAACCGATTGCAATCTTGTGTGCTGCGTTTGTGCCGTTACATCTGTGGCATTTTCAACACTTTTATACGTAAAGCACCGCGCGTAATGTGTTATCAACTGATATTGCTAACAATGGCAATTAACCGATTTCATGATGAGTCGGATTATTTGTTGGATTTACGAATTACATGAATGTTCAAGATGTTCAATAAACATGTTAAGTGCGTTTTGTAGCGTCTACCAGATGGCAGAGGTGTAAAGAGTTTGTGTCTAGGGTGGGAGGGGTCCTTGATTATTTTTTCCAGCGCATTTCTTCCAGTGAAGGAAGCTGGGTGCCAGTGATCCTCTTTGCTGTCCTGATGATCCGCTGCAGGGTCTTCCTGTTCTCTGAGGTGCATCCAGAGTACCATGCAGTGATGCAGTATGTGATAACTGATTCTATGGTGCACCTGTAGATGTTCACCAGGAGCTGCTGTGGAAGTTGTGCATTCTTCAGGCTCCACAGGAAGTTCTTTTTTGGCAATGGCTGAAGTGTTTGTGGTCCATGACAGGTCACAGCTGATCTGAACCCCGAGGAATCGAAAGCTCTGAACCACCTTCACTTTCTCGTTCGTTCGAACTATGGTTTTGGGAAACACCTGTGTCGTTTAGCAATGGTTTGTACTATGTAAGTTAGCAATGTAGTTACCTCCATTGTTAGAAGTATAGTTTCGTGAAACATGTGCGGTAACTGCGTAGTTCAAACCATGCAAGATGCTAACAGTTAGCAACTACAATAGCAAATACGTGCTAACGTAGTTCGTAACTATGCTTTTGGTTAACGCACTCAGTTATAGAAACACAACATTTCTGTTTGCTCAAGCTATTTTTATACAGATGAACTGAAACGATTCCAGGGATTATGCTAAAGAATCGTGGTCAGCTCAAATTATTTGATCAGGCGAAAATCTAATGATAGTGAAAACATACCTATGTACTAGTGCACCAGCAGTGAAATAAAACTGGCACTACTCCAGACACACAAACAAGACATTAAAGTCGAAATCAGTGTAATTTAAGAAAACCATCCATTTTTTTACCCTCGCTTGTCCTATGTAGGGTGCAGTGGTTAGAAACAAACGCAATTTTGCCGAGGGTGCAATTGCACCCCCTCCTGGTAAGATGAAAATGCTATTTGAACATCCATCCATCCATTTTCTGAAACCACTATTTAAATAGGGTGTCCTATTTAAACCAGGGACTGCATTTATCAAAGTTGCGCACCCACAAACAGACGTATGCAACTTTTTACACAAAATCTCTGTTGACCGCAATTCACACCACCAACCCGCTCTTTCATTTGAAAAACCATTAAATCTAAAAACATGAATTGTGATGTATTTTCATTAGTCTATTTTTATTACTATTAATTTAATACATTTAATTCTACTAGACTACCAGTTCTTTCTGTTATCCAAAGACTATTTGCCTTTGATCATTTAATTTGCTATTTCAAATATTGCTTGTCAGAGCTTCCCCTTAATTGAAAATATCCCGCACTAATAGCACTAAATGTGAATTAGGCGTCAGACATATAAAAACACCTACATAATGGTGTTCTTGCAATGTGTAAATGGAAAGATTAGACAGAGACAGTTAGAAGCAGTTATCGGACTTTGCAACCAGTAAAGCTTTATTTGCATAGACCTATTATCGGAGCTTGCAGTTCGTTTGCATTGACCATTTAGGCCTATGATTATTTGTGATTGGCAAGGTACACACATTTACACGATCTTATTTTATTTTATATAGGCATACAGGAACTAAAGTAAATTGTTCCTCAGTTTGTTGGCTTCATCCACATCCCCGGAGCTCGGAAGGGGTAACACTCAGCTCCATCGACATTTCCGTGAAAAACTTCTTACGGTGGCTCTACTTCGGCCACAAAAGTATAGTATGACGTTGTTTTTCCCCATTAACGAAAAACTTTCTCATTGCAAGGGACACAACAGAAATATTAAACGTTATACGCCCGGTTTTTTTTCCCGAAAACAACGCATTTTACATGTGAAATATTTCTTTTAGCTTCACATTACCCAGAACAGCACACGTCGTTGAATCCTGCTATAAATTCACATGGCACGTATTGTGAGTGTTCATTCCTGGTGCGCATGTTTGATGCGCTAAACGGTACATTAATAACTAAGCATTCTTAACACATAATTTAGGCCTGAAAATTGAAACCGATTGATATTACAAAGACAAAATGAGGCAGAAGTTACCTGTGCTCGGAGTAGAGGTAAGGAGCATGCGCTGACCCATCACATGACAAACCACTTCGGGGGGAGAACCTGAGTGCAGTCCGAATGGACCAGTATGAGCTTTATATATATTTATATAAATTGTAATTCAAATGACGAATAACTAAAACATATTCATTTGAAAAATGAGCCTTAATCAGATTGTGGACAATCCAACCATGCGCTGTCGCTGGGGTTCCGAATCTTATCAGGCAGGGAATAAACAGGTGTTATGTCGAAAAGTCATCCCTGCCGTAGAATGCATGCCTGTGTCTAAATGATCGATAGGTCGCTGATCTGAAACGAGTTGAGCTACTTTGTCGAGTTAGGCTACCGTAGTGCTAATCGATAGCCCTAACCCTAACCCTTACCCTAACCCTAACCCCCCAAAAACCCCTAAATCCGCTAAAAGCTCAACTCGTCAGAACACTGGCATGCATTCTATGGCAGGGATGCCTTTTTCGGCATAACACCGGCCGGTACGAGATCATGTTTATATACCGGCAGGTCATTATTCCTGCCCATAAATATAATTCAGAGCATAATCTCTTTTTTCTACATGCATTTTTTGGGTTTGGCGTACCATTCAGTCCCCAGATTTAAGCAATAATTTACTGGAGCTCAAACGTCTCTATTATCACTTAACAAAGACAGTAGTTCCGTGACATTTTCCATGTTGTGTTTGGCGCGAATGTTTTTAGGATAACTGACCAAACAAATGGAAGTGTAACCCTAATTATAACCCAGGCTTTCACGCGTAACGCGAACTGAGCGCTCACACACTGTTAATATGATTTTCAAAATATTTATTGTAATTCAAGCCTACATCTTTGGAACTATATCTGATTTGTTTTATTCCCGCATTTGGATTTTTAAGCAAAATCACAATTTACTTGCATGCCATACATACAGTAAGGAGCGTCCGATTAAGGTTTTGCATATATTGTATCGAGCGGTAATTTTTTCGTCTCTAGTGGAAATCTAAGAAATGCAGCCACCATTTCTTTATAATAAGCCACAGTGCTATATAAAAACATGTATACTATATATATACTATACACATGTAGATCAGAGATTGTATTTTACATCTACGCCACATGTAACAGACTTTGCGGTTAAGTCTCTCACTCTTCAGTGACAATTGTCCCGTCGACTGTGCAAAACGCTTGTTTTTGTCATTTTACAGAACTCGGTTTATGAGTCCATGGGACGTCCACGTGTCCGTATTTAAATCGGTACTTTTAACTCGGTACAAAAACAGAACGTGAATGACAAAGGAAACGCCAAAAATAATGGGATTGATGGTTGTGGTTTCCATTTCCGGCGTTGACCACCACTCCTAAACATATGCCTTGCTTTCAGCAGTAGATCTTGGCTGGGAATATTTAACATTGTAGCCCTTGTCCTCCTTGGGGGGGCACGAGGTACACAGCAGGGCACCGCCTAGGATCAGCAAACCAGCAGCTCCCCAGCCAATGTACAGTGAGGCTCCCAGCTCTCTGCGTTGGGCTTCTGTCAGCAGAGGGTTGTAGAAATCCCGGATGATTGTATTAGCTGACCAGCAGACTGGGATGAGGCAGAGGACACCAGCGATGATGAAGGCAATGCCACTGCCGATGGTTACCTTCGCCTTTGAAACTTCATCCTCGATGCAGTTAGTGCATTTTCCACCAGCCACGGCCAGCAGGATGGCGAAGAAGGCCACGATCATGGAGACGACAACCAGGGCGCGGGCGGCCTGCAGGTCCTGGGGCAGGGCGAGCATGGAGTCGTAGATCTTGCATTGCATCTGCCCCGTGCTCTGGGTCACGCAATTCATCCACAAGCCTTCCCAGATGATTTGCGCCGTCACAATGTTGGCTCCAATGAAGGCAGTCACTCTCCACATGGGCAGGGCGCACACGATGATGACCCCAAGAAGTCCGATGACGGCCAGGGCCAATCCTAGAATCTCTTTTCCCATAGATGCCATTGTGAGTCTTCTCTTCAATGTGTAGCTTTCTCCGGATCTAGCAACGCAGAAAGCAGGAGAGGTGTCTGGTCCTCTCTCTGCTGACCTCTGTTATATATTCTCAGTGTAGTTTCTCTCCACCTCCTCGAGATGAAATGGTTTCATGGATGGAACTTCCCGTTGAACTTCATTCTTTTTTCTTCAAATATTTGCAGAGAAACCAGTAAGATTGTAATCAGTTGACGTAACTGGGGTTCAAACAATGCGTTGCTGTTTAACAGATCAAGTAAATCAATAAAGTAATCTAGACGGTTAAAGCAGTTTATGACCAGCACGCATTAATTTACATAATCAGTTCAAAATCCTTCCTTAATTTAGGAAAGTTTGCTAATTTTAAAAGTACAAGATTGCTATCTTGGGTAATCAGGCTCTGCGTGAGATTTTCAGTTCGAGACAATACTGCACCCATTTGCATGTTTGTAACAGGTTTATTACCCTGTGAATTGTCTCTAATGTTTGCAAATTACCCCAACGGTTTTGATGTAGCTAATTAAATGTTTTTATTTTAGGTTTATAATGGAATAATATCGATTTGCTGTAAGATTTCTTGCGTGGGCGTGGAAGTCTGAAAGCGTGAGTGTCACGCCAGATGCATGAGAGTTGGCAACCCAGAAAGTGTGTGTGTGTGTGTGTGTTTAATATCGCTTTTACTTAACAAACCACCTAAAGGCTGGTTAATACCTACCTTTCCCGCGTGTGCTTTCGGTCTGCGGCCGGTCATGCGTGCAGAACCTTGTGTTCGTAGTACATTTGTCCGTGGACGCAGATGGTCGCGGTTAATTGGTGCATGCCAAGCATACAGTACTGATATTCCGTCAGTTGGGGGCAGATATTTTACAACAGAAACATACAAAAAGACAAGCAGTGTAATGAAATGTGAAAGTGATTGAGGGAGCGCACCATTATCACGAAGAGAAACATTATGAAATAAGCCGTTTCCAAAAATCGTCATTCGGAAATGTAAAAAAAATCGGAACTTTATTGTGCAATATAGTTTGAATTATTTAAGTAATCACATTTGCGTTGTGTGAAATAATATTTTATAATAGTGACTGTCTAATAAAAATCACAACTTTATTGAGAAATGCAATTTAAAGATTATACGTAGAAGACACACCTTACGTTATTATGAAATGGAAAACCTTTTATCAAACGTTTTGCACCACAGGATTTTTTCCATTGATTTCAGAAACTGGAGAATTTTTATTCTTGTTAAGCGTTGGAAAGCTGAATGAATAACTATTAATGACAATATAAGTCAAATAAAAGAAGTTTCCTTTATAACATGGAAAGATTATGTAACAGTGCATGTCTGACATCCTGTTAACTGGTTATATGGTGATGGGACAGTCAAATTCTAGGCTGCCCTTTAACTTTGCACTTGTACTTAATGTCCCTTGTAGATGGAATGCTGCGAATTTTCTATGCTGTTATAAACTCTAGAGGAGGTTTCTTAATGAATCAAAGATATGACATTTTCTAATATATCTAATATCTAATAAAGGTACTCAAATTGTGAACTTCTAGGCTTAGGTAGTAGGCCTATATGGTTTCATAATCCTGCATAGAAAGTCACTGATCACAATCAGATGTTGCATTCTCTACCCACAATTCTCTACTTTACCATGTAACAGTAAGGCTCTAGAATGTAGCCTTGTCGATACGGAGGTTTAGTATATAAGCCCCTAGCCTGAAATGAATCTCAATGGAGGGTCCGGTTACCGTCAGTATTGTGGCGGCTGGGGACTAGGGGTGTGGTCCAGGTGTTAATTTGGGGACATTCTCCCCACCGTTTTCGGCCAATCGCTTTTGGGTATCGGAGATACCTGGAGTGCGGGTACTCTGGGAGTGGGTGAAAGGAGAAGTGGCACACCTATGTTGTAGTGAGCAGGGTTAAAATAAAACAAAATGAAGTGGTCATACATGTCTGGTTTGTTTTAGTGAAATATTACAAGAAATTAGAGGAATATAATTTACAATACTTTCCTGGATAAGATTCAAGAATTTTATTTGTCACATACATGAACGTACTAGTACACCAGCAGTGAAATTAAATTGCCGCTACTCCAGACAAATGAACATAAAGTCATAATCACTGTAACACGAAATTAAAATAAAAATATCCACCCATTTTGTATAGCCGCTTTTCGTTTGTAGAATCACAGCGGTCCTAACCAAATGCAATTGCACCCCCTGCTGGTCAGATGAAAATGATATTTGAATATTTTGATATTTAAATTAAATCATACAGTAAAGTTACATTTGAAAATGTGGCTTGTTTTAATGTCTAATAGCAATTAATTTTAAGTGTATTTATTTTTTGGTCAATTTATCTGAATGAATGATTTGTTAGGCTCTCTTGTCTTTCATCCTCCGGGGCGAAAAACCTATAGTTGATTATTGCGCCTACCCATTGAAGGCTGAGCACCCATTCCTATCTACATACAATTTGGCTGAATTTATAAGCTCCACACACGTTGAGTTGGAGCACTGAATCGAAATCAGGTCTTTGAAATGGGAGGCAACAGTACACTGTAAAAAAATTTATCTGGTTCAACTTAAGTTTTTAAGCTCATTTGCTGCCTTAAAATTACAAGCAAAATCAAATTGAATATACTAATTATTTCTACTCATTATTGTAAGCCGAGTTTAGCTTTGAATTGC